>CP136062.1:158768786-159968786 GCA_032622095.1 Siphonodentalium dalli
AGCATCTTTAACCATGAGCAAGTTTCACATTTTTAACCATATTAACAAATCTAGCATAGTTACCTTCCCACAAATTATTCTAGACATTGATTCATGTCAATGTCTCCAGATTACAGAATCAAAGAAAGTAGTTAGTTAAATCTCGCGATGATAATGTTGATTCCTTCGATTTTTTCTTACTTCTGTTCAAAATTGAGACATAATCGTGGCATGAAAGTTCAATACGGAAAATCATGAAATATTGAGTTAAGGTTGGCGTCAAGTTCAACCAGCATTCCCAGATTACTAACAAAATTAATGTTGTGCCAAAGTTGGGTGGGTTAGACTCTTTCCAAACACATCATATCCCCATGTCCCTCGACCAGCGTACTATGCATGTAGTTTAATGCCAGTATGTGTTTTGAATTCCAGCTGTGATAACTGAGATCTGTATGCTGTGAAATATTTGTCGCTTCATCGTCATTTTAGAGATACTTAGTCCGATATTATCACCTCCAATTTAATATGTTTCGGGTTCTGTTGTGAAAACACTGAAAAGTCTCATATGAGTGGAGGAACCCAACATTCAAAGCTCAGAGTTATTATAAATCGATTATTGACATCTATGTAGTTTATTCACCTCAAATTCCACTGGAATTCCCCAGCAATTATCAAAATATATGTAAATAATACATATTCACTTGGGATCTTGTACTTGTTTTATAATGTGCCTAAAAATTATCACTGGATCAGGAATAATTGAACAAATGTACCCGATTGCCAGCCATCAAAAGGTAGTGTCGCTTTTGTTTCTGGTAGACATTTTCGTCGGCTTTTTTCCAACAATCATTTCCGATCACCACTAAATGAAACATCACATATCCGTATATATTTCCGTTGGAATTTTTACCAAGCTAATAAATATTTGAGGTGTATATAATAAATACATTTCATTAAACGGATACCTAATAGCTCTTAGCTTTGAAGGGTGAGTCCTTCGACAATAACAAGAAATATTTGTTCACCCCTAATGAGAAGGAATAGTAATATAAGGGTACTAAATCTTGCAACGCACCTTTAACCATGACCCATGAGCAAGTTTCACATTATTAACCATATTAACAAATCTAACATAGTTACCTTCCCACAAATTATTCTAGACATTGATTCATGTCAATGTTTCCCCTATTCCAGAATCAACGAAATATGTTAGTTAAATCTCCCGATGACCATGTTAATTGCTTCGATTTTCAGTGAATGGTAAGTGGACCCCCTGGGCACGGTGGAGTCGATGTAACAAAAAATGTGGACGTGGAAGAAGGATCAGGAAAAGACGGTGTACGAACCCCGCCCCACGCTACGGTGGCAGAAGATGTCCAGGCAAAGCGTTGGTGTCAGGGGTGTGTAACTCCAAACCATGTCCAGGTAATATATTACAATACGAATTAATCTTTAAACATATTATGAGAAAGAATCGGGCAACAACGATAATTACACATATGTGTTCATTACGGTTCCGTTGTCGTTTGATACCTAAAGTTATTATCCGTTTTCTTATACTCGGTCTGGTTGCGTCGGTTACGAGAGCTTCCAAATGTTATTGGTATTACTTCTGTTCACAATTGAGACATAATCGTGGCATGAAAGTTCAATGCGGCAAATCATGAATTATTGAGTTAAGTTTAACGTCAAGTTCAACCAGCATTCCCAAATTACTAACAAATGTTTTGACAAAGTTGGGTGGATTAGACACCTTCCAAACACATCATATTCCCATGTCCCTCGACCAGCGTACTGTGAATGTAGTTTAGTGCCAGTAAGTCTTTTGAATTTCAGCTGTGGTAATTGAGATATGTGTGCTGTGAAATATTTGTCGCATCATAGAGATACCTAGTCGATTTCATCACCTCCAAATTAACATTTTTCGGGTTCTGTTGAGAAAAGTTTCATTTGAGTCGAGGAACCCAGCATTCAAAGCTCAGTGCTATTAGATATCGATCGTTGACATCTATGTAGTTTATTCATCTCAAATTCCACTGGAATTCCCCAGCAAGTGTCAAAATAAATGTAAATAAAACATATGCATGTGGGATATTGTACTTGTTTTATGATATGCCTAAAAATGATCACTGGATCAGGAATAATTAAACAAATGTACCCGATTACCAGCCATCAAAATGTAGTGTCGCTTTTGTTTCTGGTAGACATTTTCGTCGGCTTTTTTCCGAGAATCATTTCCTATCACCACTAAATGAAAATCACATATCCGTATATATTTCCGTTGGAATTTTTTACCAAGCTAATACAACTTTGAGGTTTATATAATAAATACATTTCATTAATCGGATACGTAATAGCTCTTAGCTTTGAAGGGCGAGTCCTTCGACAATAACAAGAAATATTTGTTCACCCCTAATGAGAAGGAAAAGTAATATAAGTGTACTAAATCAGACAAAGCACCTTTAACCATGACCCATGAGCAAGTTTCACATTTTTAACCATATTAACAAATCTAGCATAGTTACCTTCCCACAAATTATTCTAGACATTGATTCATGTCAATGTCTCCAGATTACAGAATCAAAGAAATAAGTTAGTTAAATCTCGCGATGACAATGTTGATTCCTTCGATTTTTTCTTACTTCTGTTCAAAATTGAGACATAATCGTGGCATGAAAGTTCAATACGGAAAATCATGAATTATTGAGTTAAGGTTGGTGTCAAGTTCAACCAGCATTCCCAGATTACTAACAAAATTAATGTTGTGCCAAAGTTGGTGGGTTAGACTCTTTCCAAACACATCTATCCCCATGTCCCTCGACCAGCGTACTGTGCATGTAGTTTAGTGTGTTTTGAATTCCAGCTGTGATAACTGAGATCTGTATGCTGTGAAATATTTGTCGCTTCATCGTCATTTTAGAGATACTTAGTCCGATATTATCACCTCCAATTTAATATGTTTCGGGTTCTGTTGTGAAAACACTGAAAAGTATGATATGTGTGGAGGAACCCAACATTCAAAGCTCAGAGTTATTATATATCGATTATTGACATCTATGTAGTTTATTCACCTCAAACTCCACTGGAATTCCCCAGCAATTATCAAAATATATGTAAATGATACATATTCACGTGGGATCTTGTACTTGTTTTATAATGTGCCTAAAAATTATCACTGGATCAGGAATAATTGAACAAATGTACCCGATTGCCAGCCATCAAAAGGTAGTGTCGCTTTTGTTTCTGGTAGACATTTTCGTCGGCTTTTTTCCGACAATCATTTCCGATCACCACTAAATGAAACATCACATATCCGTATATATTTCCGTTGGAATTTTTACCAAGCTAATAACAAGTTGAGGTGTATATAATAAACACATTTCATTAAACGGACACCTAATAGCTCTTAGCTTTGAAGGGTGAGTCCTTCGACAATAACAAGAAATATTTGTTCACCCCTAATGAGAAGGAATACTAATATAAGGGTACTAAATCTTGCAACGCACCTTTAACCATGACCCATGAGCAAGTTTCACATTATTAACCATATTAACATATCTAACATAGTTACCTTCCCACAAATTATTCTAGACATTGATTCATGTCAATGTTTCCCCTATTCCAGAATCAACGAAATATGTTAGTTAAATCTCCCGATGACCATGTTAATTGCTTCGATTTTCAGTGAATGGTAAGTGGACCCCCTGGGCACGGTGGAGTCGATGTAACAAAAAATGTGGACGTGGAAGAATGATCAGGAAAAGACGGTGTACGAACCCCGCCCCACGCTACGGTGGCAGAAGATGTCCAGGCAAAGCGCTGGTGTCAGGGGTGTGTAACTCCAAACCATGTCCAGGTAATATATTACAATACGAATTAATCTTTAAACATATTATGAGAAAGAATCGGGCAACAACGATAATTACACATATGTGTTCATTACGGTTCCGTTGTCGTTTGATACCTAAAGTTATTATCCGTTTTCTTATACTCGGTCTGGTTGCGTTGGTTACGAGAGCTTCCAAATGTTATTGGTATTACTTCTGTTCACAATTGAGACATAATCGTGGCACGAAAGTTCAATGCGGCAAATCATGAATTATTGAGTTAAGTTTAACGTCAAGTTCAACCAGCATTCCCAAATTACTAACAAATGTTTTGACAAAGTTGGGTGGATTAGACACCTTCCAAACACATCATATACCCATGTCCCTCGACCAGCGTACTGTGAATGTAGTTTAGTGCCAGTAAGTCTTTTGAATTCCAGCTGTGATAATTGAGATCTGTGTGCTGTGAAATATTTGTCGCATCATCGTCATTTTAGAGATATGTAGTCGATTTCATCACCTCCAAATTAATATGTTTCGGGTTCTGTTGAGAAACGTTTCATTTGAGTCGAGGAACCCAACATTCAAAGCTCAGTGCTAATAGATATCGATTATTGACATATATGTAGTTTATTCACCTCCAATTCCACTGGAATTCCCCAGCACGTGTCATAATAAATGTAAATAAACATCTTTCACGTGTGATCGGCATGATATTGTTCTTGGCTTATGTTGTGCCTCAAATTATCACTGGATCAGGAATAAGCAACAAAATGTACCTGATTGCCAGCTATCAAAAGATAGTTTCGCTTTTGTTTCTGGTAGACATTTTCGTCGGCTTTTTTCCGAGAATCATTTCCTATCACCACTAAATGAAAATCACATATCCGTATATATTTCCGTTGGAATTTTTACCAAGCTAATAAAACTTTGAGGTTTATATAATAAATACATTTCATTAATCGGATACGTAATAGCTCTTAGCTTTGAAGGGCGAGTCTTTCGACAATAACAAGAAATATTTGTTCACCCCTAATGAGAAGGAAAAGTAATATAAGTGTACTAAATCAGACAAAGCACCTTTAACCATGAGCAAGTTTCACATTTTTAACCATATTAACAAATCTAGCATAATTACCTTCCCACAAATTATTCTAGACATTGATTCATGTCAATGTCTCCAGATTACAGAATCAAAGAAAGTAGTTAGTTAAATCTCGCGATGATAAAGCTGATTCCTTCGATTTTTTCTTACTTCTGTTCAAAATTGAGACATAATCGTGGCATGAAAGTTCAATACGGAAAATCATGAACTATTGAGTTAAGGTTGGCGTCAAGTTCAACCAGCATTCCCAGATTACTAACACAATTAATGTTGTGCCAAAGTTGGGTGGGTTAGACTATGTCCAAACACATCATATCCCCATGTCCCTCGACCAGCGTACTGTGAATGTAGTTTAGTGCCAGTAAGTCTTTTGAATTCCAGCTGTGATAACTGAGATCTGTGTGCTGTGTAATAATTGTCGCTTCATCGTCATTTTAGAGATACCTAGTCGATTTCATCACCTCCAAATTAATATGTTTCGGGTTCTGTTGTGAAAACACTGAAAAGTCTCATATGAGTGGAGGAACCCAACATTCAATGCTCAGAGCTATTATATATCGATTATTGACATCTATGTAGTTTATTCACCTCAAATTCCACTGCAATTCCCCAGCAATTATCAAAATATATGTAAATAATACATATTCACGTGGGATCTTGTACTTGTTTTATAATGTGCCTAAAAATTATCACTGGATCAGGAATAATTAAACAAATGTACCCGATTACCAGCCATCAAAATGTCGTGTCGCTTTTGTTTCTGGTAGACATTTTCGTCGGCTTTTTTCCGAGAATCATTTCCTATCACCACTAAAAGAAAATCACATATCCGTATATATTTCCGTTGGAATTTTTACCAAGCTAATAAAACTTTGAGGTTTATATAATAAATACATTTCATTAATCGGATACGTAATAGCTCTTAGCTTTGAAGGGCGAGTCCTTCGACAATAACAAGAAATATTTGTTCACCCCTAATGAGAAGGAAAAGTAATATAAGTGTACTAAATCAGACAAAGCACCTTTAACCATGAGCAAGTTTCACATTTTTAACCATATTAACAAATCTAGCATAGTTACCTTCCCACAAATTATTCTAGACATTGATTCATGTCAATGTCTCCAGATTACAGAATCAAAGAAAGTAGTTAGTTAAATCTCGCGATGATAATGTTGATTCCTTCGATTTTTTCTTACTTCTGTTCAAAATTGAGACATAATCGTGGCATGAAAGTTCAATACGGAAAATCATGAAATATTGAGTTAAGGTTGGCGTCAAGTTCAACCAGCATTCCCAGATTACTAACAAAATTAATGTTGTGCCAAAGTTGGGTGTTTTGAATTCCAGCTGTGATAACTGAGATCTGTATGCTGTGAAATATTTGTCGCTTCATCGTCATTTTAGAGATACTTAGTCCGATATTATCACCTCCAATTTAATATGTTTCGGGTTCTGTTGTGAAAACACTGAAAAGTCTCATATGAGTGGAGGAACCCAACATTCAAAGCTCAGAGTTATTATAAATCGATTATTGACATCTATGTAGTTTATTCACCTCAAATTCCACTGGAATTCCCCAGCAATTATCAAAATATATGTAAATAATACATATTCACTTGGGATCTTGTACTTGTTTTATAATGTGCCTAAAAATTATCACTGGATCAGGAATAATTGAACAAATGTACCCGATTGCCAGCCATCAAAAGGTAGTGTCGCTTTTGTTTCTAGTAGACATTTTCGTCGGCTTTTTTCCAACAATCATTTCCGATCACCACTAAATGAAACATCACATATCCGTATATATTTCCGTTGGAATTTTTACCAAGCTAATAACAATTTGAGGTGTATATAATAAATACATTTCATTAAACGGACACCTAATAGCTCTTAGCTTTGAAGGGTGAGTCCTTCGACAATAACAAGAAATATTTGTTCACCCCTAATGAGGAGGAATACTAATATAAGGGTACTAAATCTTGCAACGCACCTTTAACCATGACCCATGAGGAAGTTTCACATTATTAACCATATTAACATATCTAACATAGTTACCTTCCCACAAATTATTCTAGACATTGATTCATGTCAATGTTTCCCCTATTCCAGAATCAACGAAATATGTTAGTTAAATCTCCCGATGACCATGTTAATTGCTTCGATTTTCAGTGAATGGTAAGTGGACCCCCTGGGCACGGTGGAGTCGATGTAACAAAAAATGTGGACGTGGAAGAAGGATCAGGAAAAGACGGTGTACGAACCCCGCCCCACGCTACGGTGGCAGAAGATGTCCAGGCAAAGCGCTGGTGTCAGGGGTGTGTAACTCCAAACCATGTCCAGGTAATATATTACAATACGAATTAATCTTTAAACATATTATGAGAAAGAATCGGGCAACAACGATAATTACACATATGTGTTCATTACGGTTCCGTTGTCGTTTGATACCTAAAGTTATTATCCGTTTTCTTATACTCGGTCTGGTTGCGTCGGTTACGAGAGCTTCCAAATGTTATTGGTATTACTTCTGTTCACAATTGAGACATAATCGTGGCATGAAAGTTCAATGCGGCAAATCATGAATTATTGAGTTTAGTTTAACGTCAAGTTCAACCAGCATTCCCAAATTACTAACAAATGTTTTGACAAAGTTGGGTGGATTAGACACCTTCCAAACACATCATATTCCCATGTCCCTCGACCAGCGTACTGTGAATGTAGTTTAGTGCCAGTAAGTCTTTTGAATTCCAGCGGTGATAATTGAGATCTGTGTGCTGTGAAATATTTGTCGCATCATCGTCATTTTAGAGATATGTAGTCGATTTCATCACCTCCAAATTAATATGTTTCGTGTTCTGTTGAGAAACGTTTCATTTGAGTCGAGGAACCCAACATTCAAAGCTCAGTGCTAATAGATATCGATTATTGACATATATGTAGTTTATTCACCTCCAATTCCACTGGAATTCCCCAGCACGTGTCATAATAAATGTAAATAAACATCTTTCACGTGTGATCGGCATGATATTGTTCTTGGCTTATGTTGTGCCTCAAATTATCACTGGATCAGGAATAAGCAACAAAATGTACCTGATTACCAGCTATCAAAAGATAGTTTCGCTTTTGTTTCTGGTAGACATTTTCGTCGGCTTTTTTCCGAGAATCATTTCCTATCACCACTAAATGAAAATCACATATCCGTATATATTTCCGTTGGAATTTTTACCAAGCTAATAAAACTTTGAGGTTTATATAATAAATACATTTCATTAATCGGATACGTAATAGCTCTTAGCTTTGAAGGGCGAGTCTTTCGACAATAACAAGAAATATTTGTTCACCCCTAATGAGAAGGAAAAGTAATATAAGTGTACTAAATCAGACAAAGCACCTTTAACCATGAGCAAGTTTCACATTTTTAACCATATTAACAAATCTAGCATAGTTACCTTCCCACAAATTATTCTAGACATTGATTCATGTCAATGTCTCCAGATTACAGAATCAAAGAAAGTAGTTAGTTAAATCTCGCGATGATAATGTTGATTCCTTCGATTTTTTCTTACTTCTGTTCAAAATTGAGACATAATCGTGGCATGAAAGTTCAATACGGAAAATCATGAAATATTGAGTTAAGGTTGGCGTCAAGTTCAACCAGCATTCCCAGATTACTAACAAAATTAATGTTGTGCCAAAGTTGGGTGGGTTAGACTCTTTCCAAACACATCATATCCCCATGTCCCTCGACCAGCGTACTCTGCATGTAGTTTAATGCCAGTATGTGTTTTGAATTCCAGCTGTGATAACTGAGATCTGTATGCTGTGAAATATTTGTCGCTTCATCGTCATTTTAGAGATACTTAGTCCGATATTATCACCTCCAATTTAATATGTTTCGGGTTCTGTTGTGAAAACACTGAAAAGTCTCATATGAGTGGAGGAACCCAACATTCAAAGCTCAGAGTTATTATAAATCGATTATTGACATCTATGTAGTTTATTCACCTCAAATTCCACTGGAATTCCCCAGCAATTATCAAAATATATGTAAATAATACATATTCACTTGGGATCTTGTACTTGTTTTATAATGTGCCTAAAAATTATCACTGGATCAGGAATAATTGAACAAATGTACCCGATTGCCAGCCATCAAAAGGTAGTGTCGCTTTTGTTTCTAGTAGACATTTTCGTCGGCTTTTTTCCAACAATCATTTCCGATCACCACTAAATGAAACATCACATATCCGTATATATTTCCGTTGGAATTTTTACGAAGCTAATAAATATTTGAGGTGTATATAATAAATACATTTCATTAAACGGATACCTAATAGCTCTTAGCTTTGAAGGGTGAGTCCTTCGACAATAACAAGAAATATTTGTTCACCCCTAATGAGAAGGAATACTAATATAAGGGTACTAAATCTTGCAACGCACCTTTAACCATGACCCATGAGCAAGTTTCACATTATTAACCATATTAACATATCTAACATAGTTACCTTCCCACAAATTATTCTAGGCATTGATTCATGTCAATGTTTCCCTTATTCCAGAATCAACGAAATATGTTAGTTAAATCTCCCGATGACCATGTTAATTGCTTCGATTTTCAGTGAATGGTAAGTGGACCCCCTGGGCACGGTGGAGTCGATGTAACAAAAAATGTGGACGTGGAAGAAGGATCAGGAAAAGACGGTGTACGAACCCCGCCCCACGCTACGGTGGCAGACGATGTCCAGGCAAAGCGTTGGTGTCAGGGGTGTGTAACTCCAAACCATGTCCAGGTAATATATTACAATACGAATTAATCTTTAAACATATTATGAGAAAGAATCGGGCAACAACGATAATTACACATATGTGTTCATTACGGTTCCGTTGTCGTTTGATACCTAAAGTTATTATCCGTTTTCTTATACTCGGTCTGGTTGCGTCGGTTACGAGAGCTTCCAAATGTTATTGGTATTACTTCTGTTCACAATTGAGACATAATCGTGGCATGAAAGTTCAATGCGGCAAATCATGAATTATTGAGTTAAGTTTAACGTCAAGTTGAACCAGCATTCCCAAATTACTAACAAATGTTTTGACAAAGTTGGGTGGATTAGACACCTTCCAAACACATCATATTCCCATGTCCCTCGACCAGCGTACTGTGAATGTAGTTTAGTGCCAGTAAGTCTTTTGAATTCCAGCTGTGGTAATTGAGATATGTGTGCTGTGATATATTTGTCGCATCATAGAGATACCTAGTCGATTTCATCACCTCCAAATTAACATGTTTCGGGTTCTGTTGAGAAAAGTTTCATTTGAGTCGAGGAACCCAGCATTCAAAGCTCAGTGCTATTAGATATCGATCATTGACATCTATGTAGTTTATTCATCTCAAATTCCACTGGAATTCCCCAGCAAGTGTCAAAATAAATGTAAATAAAACATATGCATGTGGGATATTGTACTTGTTTTATGATATGCCTAAAAATGATCACTGGATCAGGAATAATTGAACAAATGTACCCGATTACCAGCCATCAAAATGTAGTGTCGCTTTTGTTTCTGGTAGATATTTTCGTCGGCATTTTTCCGAGAATCATTTCCTATCACCACTAAATGAAAATCACATATCCGTATATATTTCCGTTGGAATTTTTTACCAAGCTAATACAACTTTGAGGTTTATATAATAAATACATTTCATTAATCGGATACGTAATAGCTCTTAGCTTTGAAGTGCGAGTCCTTCGACAATAACAAGAAATATTTGTTCACCCCTAATGAGAAGGAAAAGTAATATAAGTGTACTAAATCAGACAAAGCACCTTTAACCATGACCCATGAGCAAGTTTCACATTTTTAACCATATTAACAAATCTAGCATAGTTACCTTCCCACAAATTATTCTAGACATTGATTCATGTCAATGTCTCCAGATTACAGAATCAAAGAAATAAGTTAGTTAAATCTCGCGATGACAATGTTGATTCCTTCGATTTTTTCTTACTTCTGTTCAAAATTGAGACATAATCGTGGCATGAAAGTTCAATACGGAAAATCATGAATTATTGAGTTAAGGTTGGTGTCAAGTTCAACCAGCATTCCCAGATTACTAACAAAATTAATGTTGTGCCAAAGTTGGGTGGGTTAGACTCTTTCCAAACACATCATATCCCCATGTCCCTCGACCAGCGTACTGTGCATGTAGTTTAGTGTGTTTTGAATTCCAGCTGTGATAACTGAGATCTGTATGCTGTGAAATATTTGTCGCTTCATCGTCATTTTAGAGATACTTAGTCCGATATTATCACCTCCAATTTAATATGTTTCGGGTTCTGTTGTGAAAACACTGACAAGTCTCATATGGGTGGAGGAACCCAACATTCAAAGCTCAGAGTTATTATAAATCGATTATTGACATCTATGTAGTTTATTCACCTCAAACTCCACTGGAATTCCCCAGCAATTATCAAAATATATGTAAATAATACATATTCACGTGGGATCTTGTACTTCTTTTATAATGTGCCTAAAAATTATCACTGGATCAGGAATAATTGAACAAATGTACCCGATTGCCAGCCATCAAAAGGTAGTGTCGCTTTTGTTTCTGGTAGACATTTTCGTCGGCTTTTTTCCGACAATCATTTCCGATCACCACTAAATGAAACATCACATATCCGTATATATTTCCGTTGGAATTTTTACCAAGCTAATAACAATTTGAGGTGTATATAATAAATACATTTCATTAAACGGATACCTAATAGCTCTTAGCTTTGAAGGGTGAGTCCTTCGACAATAACAAGAAATATTTGTTCACCCCTAATGAGAAGGAATAGTAATATAAGGGTACTAAATCTTGCAACGCACCTTTAACCATGACCCATGAGCAAGTTTCACATTATTAACCATATTAACATATCTAACATAGTTACCTTCCCACAAATTATTCTAGACATTGATTCATGTCAATGTTTCCCCTATTCCAGAATCAACGAAATATGTTAGTTAAATCTCCCGATGACCATGTTAATTGCTTCGATTTTCAGTGAATGGTAAGTGGACCCCCTGGGCACGGTGGAGTCGATGTAACAAAAAATGTGGACGTGGAAGAAGGATCAGGAAAAGACGGTGTACGAACCCCGCCCCACGCTACGGTGGCAGAAGATGTCCAGGCAAAGCGTTGGTGTCAGGGGTGTGTAACTCCAAACCATGTGCAGGTAATATATCACATTGGCAAACATTATTATTATATGCAATTTGATGAAGAAGCCTAAAATTGGGCTCGGTTTTATTACACCGTGGTCCAGATCTGTAGATTAAAAGAGGTCATTTGTGGCATTGTCCCATTTCATGTCCATGTCATAAAACATGGTAATCGTTATCGGCTTTTTTTCGATCATTGCAAGTCATGGACATTTTTTTCCTATGACTTTGCCAGAAACATGACTATATGAGCGTATATGACCAAGGACACGGTCGCATGCGAAATTGGACCCGATTTGACCTTGAATTGACCATTTTTAAGGTCACGGTCAGGTCGGGGTCATGATTTGGCCCGTCCAAAACACTCCCCGGACAAAAGTTAACTTGGGTATCAAATTTCGTAGAAATCCGCCAGTTTTACCCGATTTGACCTTGAATTGACCATTTTGAAGGTCAATGTCAGGTCTTGGTCACGATCTGACCCGTCCGGACAAAAGTACGCCTAGGTATCAAATTTCATCGAAATCCGCCAGTTTTATCCGATTTAACCTTGAATTGACCATTTTGAAGGTCAAGGTCAGGTAGGGTCACGATTTGACTCGTCCAAAACACTCACCGGATAAAAGTATCCCTAGGTATAAAATTTTGTCGAAATCCTCCAGTTTTATATAGCAGATTTTAAATAGTAAGCTACATCTTGAACTAACAAGGTCGTGTAAAGGTAGCGCTTGAAAAAAAGCATGTATTATGTGATTGGTCTGCCCATCCTCTGTCTGGCGACCATCTGTCCGTTCGTTAGCAATTTTGGTTTCCGGATGATGACTTTAGTTTCGTTTATTTTATCGGAACTAAATTTGGTGTGTGAGTTTTCTAAACCAAATTTCAGACCAGGTTCGAATTTAGGTTCGTTTGGTTGTTCTTTGCTGACTTATGGCTCTTTTCGACTTAGAATTTTCAATATATAAGTTACCGAATGATACTTTTAGCTTGGTTTATGTTACACGAACCAAATTTTAAGTTTTCCAGACCAAAATACACTGTCAAGTTCAAACATTGGTTTTATCCGAATATGTATACTATGGCTGTTCGTAAATGTACAACAAATCCTATTACCATACCTTGTTTTTATATGTCCATTTGACTTAGAAAATTCAGCGTCCGCCTATAGTAACATTTTCAATACTACACTTTAGTGTCACTGCCATTTTTTTGTTTTTGTACAGTTCATAAAAGACACCGGGCGTATTTTTCCACGCTCTTGTTTTAGTTTCATAGGGATTCGGGATTCCACAACATTGCCACTAAAATTCCCGAACAGAATTCCAAACACTAAATTTTCTTTAAAACTCTTTAAAACTTACCACACAATGACGGCCACTTTTTCGTTCAAATGCCGGCCAATTTGCGATCAAATCCCGTCCAATTGAATCCTTCCCGATTCCGGCATATTTAATATAGTTACATTCTCATAGTAAAAGCTCCCGATGAAAAAATGTGTAAATCGTAACCATGTCCAGATATTATTTTACACAAATAATATGTAGTCTGAATCAGGCTTTAGCCAGTGCTACTTGCTAAAGCATCTTTTTGAAAATCTGAATATTCCAGAGAGATCTATATCTTCAAACCAGTGGAATCAATTTGAGCAAATAGAACACATAACTGTTGAAAGCGTTGGTCTATTAGACACCTTTTTTCATGATGAAAGACGACATAAAATTATTACGAATAGCTATTTTAATCGAATTTTTTTCTCATGGTCCGAAAACATTTTTGGAAAAGTGACGACCACGTGACTGTTGCTTGTCGCTCGCAGTGATTAAGTTGTACTTAATTATGCTGTGTCGTCATAGCTTAGCGCTTTGTTTTATTGTTTATGTGTTTTTTTTTTGCAAGATTATCCTGTTTCACGACGACAAATGATATGATTACCACTATTGTATAGAACTAACCCCACATGGTGATACAAATTTCAGGACATAACCTCAGAGTCATCTCCCCCAATCAGGAGCTGAAAAACTATTTGTGAGTTTTGTTGAAAATTCTAAACAGTAATCCTAACAATGGATAGGGAAGAACGACAATGAATAGAAAGAACACAAATTCTGGTCCCCTAGTACCCTCTTCGTAATAATTATATGTTGTCGTTCATTACCCAAAAGGTTTATATTGTGTCGTACAGAATAGTGTTGGCGCAATTTGACAGACTGCTATGAAAATAATCCTTCCTGGTGTCAAAATAAAATCAATTTTCCTCACCAAAATAAATATACACCAGTTAGTGCACTGCATGCCAATATCAGCTTCCACTTGTCTGTGTTCAACCAACTCAAGTAATGACTTGTCTCGTAATTTAGCCTCACAAATTATAACCCTTGACTTGCAACATTAACACTAGTTCCGGATATTGTTATTGGCGTCTCCCAAGGGCATACTTCGGAGTACGGCTTTGGCCATACCAATATGGCAAAGGTGAATGATATCCTTCTAAATGCATTGATCAGGACCAGGCACCATCACTGCCCAATGCATTTCCGATAAGTTCAGCTCCAATGTTAGCAATCCTGCCATTCCTGATATGCCCAATTAACTTATTAAGAGTATTGGAACAACTAATTGATCATAATTTTTGAGCAGTACACGTAGTTATGATAAGTTGCTTCATATTGCGTGCATACATGTATGCACTTTCCAATATATAGCTGCATAGGCCTATTCCTCATTTATGTGCCATGGCTATGAACTGCCGGGAAAGTGCATGGGCTAAATGTGTACGTGGTATTGATGTGCGGATGTTTGTAATTTTAGTTGTTAAGATGCATGTATCGCCAACCGTAGAAATGTCACTCACAAGTGCCAAATTCAGTCATTCCGGTATAGGCTATAGCATTTTTGCAACCAGCCTGCATGCCGCATTAATTGCAATGTACATGCAATTTGGTGGAGGATTTAGTTGAGCAAACTTCTCATTACTTCGGAAGTGATACCCGATTTCATGTTCTCCACATTCCATGTGCTGTCAGCCAATGCTAAGATGGTGGATGCACATGTACTTTTCAGATATTATCGTACACTGCTGAAGTTAGACAATATATTTCCGGGAAAAAGCCTGGTTAATAATCATGACATTTTAACTTTGAAGTAAATATTCCGAGTTCGAAACTTGCACATTGTCACAGTTTCACGACCGATATCAGAATGCAGAGTGCGTGTTACATTGAACCTACACAATAAACCAACAGAGACCAGCAACTATGTCGACTGTTCTCTAAGTATTTGCACATGGATACATTTAGATAAAAGTTTGTTATTCACAGCTTATCTTTCTTCTGTGATGGCAATGGTCAGTCGAGAGACTGGTGCTCAATTAAATTTAACTAGCATGCAGTTGGGCTGCGTTGTTGGAACATCGACATGTTATATAAATCAAATTTGGTTACTACATGTATACATAACATCACTGGAGCTTGATATACCCCACTCGTCTGATATATACACTAGTACTCCACATTCCCCTCATCAACTTCTGCAGTGACATACATTGGCGAATGTAATTATGTAATTGTCACTCACTCATGTATATAATCTACTTGAAATACCACCGATGTCAGGATCGAGCTTATTTACTCAATATTGCAGTAAATATTACTGATTTACTTTTTTCTAACTACTTCTATATGCATGTATATATCAGTAAACCAAGTAAAACGCGTCATTTTGAATGCAATGTGAAACAATTTCCCCACGGCAGCCCACCCCCGAACCCCCTCCTACAAGAGGAGACTATTGTGTTCTCACCACTCACTGGTTTTCAGCTCGGATAATGTTTCACAGCATATGTATATTGTGCTCCATATTATTCGGCCGTACGAATAATTGTATGCCCGCTATGCCCCTGTCTCCGACGTGTAAAGCAATGTCCAGGTATAAATTACAAAGATAATAGTGATTCTTCATGCGCATTCTGAACAAGGTGTTAGCAAGAATTAGCTGTTTCTTTTTTCGAGAAATGAGAAATGTTGCGTAGAAGCTATGTATATCTAAAAACTAGTGCATAAATTGGAATTTACCATTTGAAAAGCTATAACACGTAACGAGTTCAAGCATGTGTTTATTTTCTCAGACTTCTTCCGAAATAATTCTCCTTGGTTTTTTTTTAGACAAAATCAATATTGCCTACCAAAATGAATATACACATGTAAGTGTAGTACATGATAATATCGGCTTCCACTTTTTTATGTTTGGCAAACACAAGACAAATTTAATTTTGTATTTATAAATATTTTTATCAAACCCATGTCACCAAATTATAACTCACACGTGATCTCTCTTTAAATTTAAAACGTACAAATAGTTCAAAAATCGAAAAATATGGCCAGATTACAACGAATGTAGTTCAGTGGCATCGTGTTGTTTGTATTGGTTTATAATTGTGAGGAACTTAGATTTGCACATGGATACATTCAGATAAAAGTTTGTTATTCAAACTCAATCTTTCTTCTGAAATGTGTGGCTCGATGGTAATGGTCAGTCGAGAGACTGGTGCTCAATTAAATTTAACTAGCTTTCACACTGCCAAAAATATTTTCTCAATACAGGAAAAAAAAAATCTTGAAATGAGATATTATCTTGGGAGAATAGCTAGAAAAATAAGAAAAACATATTTTCTAGGTCAAGAAATGAAAGGGTGGGAAAATTTCTTGTCTGAGAAAATTTCTTTAAGAAAACACAGTAATCTTAGTAAGCAAATCCTAGTAAAAAAATCTTAGTATAGATTTTTTTTCTTAATGTAGGAAAGATTGTTTTTCTCACATAAGTTTATTTTTCTTGAAATAAGATAAGTTTAAGATACTGCGATTATCTTGGGAGAATAGCTAGAAATTTAAGAAAGCTATACAATTAATCTAGAACAAGAAATTATATTTTCTATAGTTAGAAATATCGTCAAGATATTTTTTCTTAAGTGATGCCAATTTTTTCTAGAATGAGATTTTCTCAAGCAAGAAAATAAATCTAAGTAAGGAAAACAAGTTTTCTTAACTAGGAATATTTTCCCCAATTAGGAAAGATATATTAGAAAACAATTCTTAATTAAGAAAAACATTTAATTTTAAATTAATATATAATTTCAATTGTGTTTTAAAATATACAATTGACATTTATTCTGAATATAAAAACTTCTTTGTAAATATCATTGTTAAATGTATAATAGAGACAATAAGGGGGCTTAAAGGCACGGGAGGCCTTAGTTGTCGAAAATATTCATATTTGTTTCAATCACCGTAAACAGAAAAACATTAAAACGCATACAGTTTTGTTCATATATACCATGACCATCGCGTAAACAGCATGCTATCATAAAGACCTACTATATTTTACCTAAGCAGGAGCCTGATTGTGTTACAGAAGGCAGCACAGTGTTACTGGCTAATCACACACAAATGATATAAATGCTCTTTATTCGTTCCATATCAAAATTCAGCAACAATGAACGCTCTTTATGTTTACCATCATAATATAAACAAACACCAGGAAAATAACTTTTTATGCTTTTGTTTACATAACAATGGTCAAACATATGACAATAACATACTGTTTATGCGATATTTCTTATTTGTATACGGACAAAGTCTGTCTACATTTTAATATTCTTTCTGTTTGTGGCGGTTTTTGAAATATTTTCACAGCATACCTACTGCCAAGGCCTCCTGTACCTTTAAATATACAATCAACAATTTCTCGTTACATTTACAATTTCTCGTTTGTTCTAAAATTGCCAGTGGCCAAACAAGATACTGTGTACATACGTGAAGTGAAACTATACAAAGTACCTGTATCTTGTTCTGCCTCTTAAAATTGTATAAACCTATATACGCAACAAAAAATATATTGACTGCTAATAATTAAGCCCTGACACATGATTTTCAATATATTTATAGAAAGAGTTATCTCAAATCTGTCGGTTGCAAAAAAAATATAACAATTTCTGTTATTTGAGTATCCAGTTCAAACGATAGGAAAAAAAATCATCACACATGACAAAACAAGCCCTGTATGTGCCTTAATAAACATTGTAAGTCTGTATTTTTTAATGCACAGATTCTAGGACAGGTGATGTGTAATAAACACAGAAAGACACTTGTATTAATGGATTTGTTGATACAGCACTTATGCCATTGAGGATAGATAGAACTCTAGACAGTGCTGTTCATTCTATCATTGTGCGCTAGCCAGGTACTAGCCCACGTCTTTTCGGTGTGCAACAGCTTGGGATATTGAATTCAGTAATGCCCTAAGTATAATCGACTCCTTAAACACAGTAGAATTATGGGTAACTTTTCAGGATTTAGTCTGAATCCTGAAAAGTTACCCATAATTCTGCTGTGGTTAAGGAGTCGATTACTTCGAGCATTACTGTAGTTGAAACTGTTTTGGACCGAGTCCTGTTCGGCTACTCTTCTATAACCTCTCAAGATATCAGTGCTGAATGGGTCACCACGAATCACTCAATTAAACAATCGCAACGGTGTTGAGTGTTTTGCTTATCGCTCACTATTTTAGTGCTGTATATAAACAAATGATTGACTCACACAAAGTATGTTTTGTGGATAATAACGCATTCATATGAACATTATCCTATACATGTACTAATATTAGTATATTCTTGGGAAACTTTTTGTAAATGTTATTTATAAATTAAAACTTATAACGAAGGCCATCCATTCCTTTAAGTTCCAAATATATAAGCAGAATCATTTTAATTGCATACCGCATCCATCGTGGTGCAACTGTTTTGTGTTCAAGGGGTAACCTTACCATGATGTTGGAAATTACTGCAGTGTAATACCACAGCATTACCGGGGTAACACCACGTTAGAGATGGTCAATTACTTTAAGTATATGCAGGTTTGAAATCATCATGCTTGGGAAAGGCTGCCCTCTATGATCTTATAAAAAAGCGTCAATTTGACCTAATCTGAAGAAATACTGGTAGTGCTACAATCAAGATAACTTCAGCACACAATTCTGGGCGTAAACTCCATCAGAGAAGAGCATCGGGGTGGGACTCGGTCAAAAACAGCATCAACCCAACCGATACCACCAAGGTGTGGACCGGGAAAACTTGGTCTAAACAGGTACTAGTGCATGCATGTATTACAAGTATTAAAGGGTACACTAAATCCAGCCATTTATGAGACCATCTCCTTTTATACTCAACAGAATATATGCAACAAATGAATGAATTTGGCCCATGGATAAGTGCAACACTTGTGTGTTCTATGAACAGTGCAAACAACATGGTATTTATAATGAAAATGAATTATTGGCTGGAGTCATAAATTCATTTTCATTATAATTTATACATGTTGTTTGCATATATTCTGCTGTTTATAAAAGGAGATGCTCAGTGTAAAACACTGCAATATGGAACTTAAAGAGCTTTGATCTATCTTCTACTGGAAACAACTGTTAAATTTATTAAGACTTTATCAAGTCTTTTCACAGTATAGACTACATGTTAGTATAGCACTAGTACTCACTATTATTTCCAGACTTTTTGTGATAAAAATGCAGATAAAAGTGCAGAATTACATGTACATGTACTTGTTTTAAATTGATGCATTAAGTGAATGAGCGGCTTTAGAGTTCTTTGAAGTGCGGTCATGCAAAATAACATAAAAGTTTGTAAAAAAAAAGGTACATGTACATACTACTATGATTATAGCGGTATGAAGTGTCTGGAGCACCTTTTATGGATAAAAGCGAATGTAAAACAGGCCTTAAAATTTTGCAAGAATCAAACTATAGCATTTCTACATCAAATCAGCTGCTTTTTACCAGACTCAAACTAAGAATCATGATACTGACTCTCATCATACTAAAATCCCTACAAAATAATCTAATGGTGCGCAGATATTTCATTGAGTGTTTCAAATTATTTTAAAGGGACCCAAGGCACTCACAGTGAGTAAATATGCCAAAACATATAACATACTAGTACAACAGTTCGTAAAAACATCACCACTAAGAAAAACATGAATTACTGGTTGATATATTAATTATTGAAAGTTTTCCAATAACGAAATTTCTCCTGTTGGAACCATTGCTATGTAAACAAAACTGTTACAGTGATTTGTCAAAGTTTTTATTACCGGTAGTCTAAATATTATTTTCAGAATATTTTTCAATGCTTTGGCATTGCAATGTTTAACCCTTTCATGATGGGAGCTGCGCTGGTGCAGCATTAAATATCATGTACCAGTGAATTCTTGTATATATACAAGTCTCACATAGCGAGCCTCACATGTATAAGAGAATGCACTGGATTACAAGGTCACGGTAAATATTGTTAGGCCATGTTTTCTCTAATATATGTGAGGCTCCATTTTGGAGACTCGCAAATATAAGAGAATGCATTGGCACAGGGTTTTAGCAAAATTTCAGGAATCTCCAGTAATGGAAGGTTTTAGTTTTTATTAAACTTTGGCATCTTATTGGACTTATTCAACATTGGTTGGTAATGTCACTGTGACAGTGATGTTTATCATAATTGCTAGCATGCAATGCCATTCTTTCGTATAAATTAATTAACTCACAGAATATCGAAAAGACCAGATGTGAGTATAATATAAATTTATCACCCCATTTTATGCAGGGATACAAAAAATAAACATACATGTAACATATGTTATGCTTTAAAGTCAACATGGACAATTAAAGGTAAACAGTCTGATTTGATGGTCTCCATATCATAAGATTCCAAGAACAACATTTCTTAATCAATTAATTACCAAAACATAATGCTAACTACTGTCAACGCTAGTGTAACATTTTCCAAAATGTGTTATAAATCAACATTTTGTTCATCGCAACTTGGTATCAAGATTATGTCAGTCGACTCGTTGAATATTTGCTAGGCCGGGAAATATTCAAGGTGGTGAAAAATAACAGATTTCAAAAATTTATATTTTATAACTCAGAACTTTAAAGGGTGTGTTCCTCGACTCGAATCAATTATTTTTACCCCTGAAGCCAAAGAAATGGTAATTGAGGAGCGTGAACTCGGATTATCTATATTTAAATGTACATGTATTGTATGGTACATGTATAAGCCACTTTAAGCTCTTGTACAGATTACTTGGTGTACAGCAGGTTGACAAAGATAAAGGAATATTAGAATATTTTGATTCTGTTATGGATTTTAAGGCCTGTATGTGTACATGAATCTGATTATATTGACATACTGCAATCATTTGTCACTTAAAAGTTCATATCCTTCAGATAAGCTCAGAAACAAGGCTTAAGACTGTTCCATGGGTACTGTTGTGGTTTGTCAAAGTTTGTGTGGAGATTTGAAACTGGTACACCTCCAAATTCTGGTCAATGTTGTATGAAATATAAAACAGTTTATGCATACGCTGGATGCCATTGTGCACATTTTCTGAGACTCGGTGACGCATACAAGTACATGTATGTTGTAGTACTCTAATTGAATTCACTTGCCAAGATTTTCACCTCACAAGTCTGATAAAATGTAGAGGTCACTGATCAGTCTCCATCAAGGAATGAATGCATACATATATGTGTCATTTTTTTCCTTTGATGAACACATTGAACGTCATTTGGTTATAAATTAAAGCCTCCATTTCGCTGCAGTGTGCACTAGTTAGTAGTTACCAGGTATGCATGGTACCGGATTCAGTGCATACCATCCATAGGTATACATATAGTACTGTGGTACATGTGTATAGCCAGGAGACTCAGGACTCACTTTCACACAGCAACAACACACATTGTGTCATGCATGGACGAATACCGATAACATATACAGTACATGTATCCAGTACATGTACACCGAATAACATTTGAAATCCTTCCTCATCCAGTCTTGGGCAGAATTAATAATATTGGTATTAAGGGTCACCATGCAGTGTCTGCAAGAAGCACTCAGGAAACATGATTTGGTTATAAATTAAAGCCTCCATTTCGCTGCAGTGTGCACTAGTTACCAGGTATGCATGGTATAGGATTCAGTGCATACCATCCGTAGGTATACATATAGTACTGTGGTTCATGTGTATAGCCAGGAGACTCAGGACTCACTGTCACACAGCAACAACACACATTGTGGCATGCATGGACGAATACCGATAACATCTACAGTACATGTATCCAGTACATGTACACCGAATAACATTTGAAATCCTTCCTCATCCAGTCTTGGGCAGAATTAATAATATTGGTATTAAGGGTCACCATGCAGTGTCTGCAAGAAGCACTCAGGAAACATGATTTGGTTATAAATTAAAGCCTCCATTTCGCTGCAGTGTGCACTAGTTACCAGGTATGCATGGTACTGGATTCAGTGCATATCGTCCGTAGGTATACATATAGTACTGTGGTACATGCGTATAGCCAGAAGACTCAGGACTCACTGTCACACAGCAACAACACACATTGTGGCATGCATGGACGAATACCGATAACATCTACAGTACATGTATCCAGTACATGTACACCGAATAACATTTGAAATCCTTCCTCATCCAGTCTTGGGCAGAATTAATAATATTGGTATTAAGGGTCACCATGCAGTGTTTGCAAGAAGCACTCAGGAAACATGATTCTATGATTGGTTATCAGATATCAGGCCTTGATTGAAATTTTGATGTCTCAATCCAGTCAAGCAGTTCCTCCTGTCTGAAAAAAAGATTTGAATGCTTGTAATGACGTCAGAAAAGAGGAAAGACTGATCATATACATAAATAATCATATATAAAATTTCACTCATTTGATATACCGTACCGGTATGTTTAATACTTGAACAAAAAAAATAAAAAACAAACTTAAATCTCATAAAACATTTTTTTCTGGCCATTTCAAGGTCAAACGATATTAAATGAGTGAATATTCTTTTAGTCATACATCTGGGAAAACACCCAGGGTGTGCGAGTGAGATATCTGAGGACAATCGCAAATAGCACTCCCCCATGGGGGAAGATATATATCCAGACAGGAGGAGATGACATGTTACACCGGTACATGTACTATATACTACCAAAAACATTCCAGATACATGTATAGGTACCGGTACCGCATATCATATTGGTCTTGTAAATATCATATATTTGTAAATGTTTTAAGAAGGCAATTTAAACAGTTTGGGGGGGGGGGCGAGTTTAAACAGTTTGGGGGGGGGGGCAAATTGGCATTCCAAATACTAATTAACACTTGAAAGCCTGACATGTGGCACCCCAAATGTCAATATAACATTTGATTTTATCATCTTTACTTGAATTAGGTGAGTTCACAAATACTCTATTTCCATGCATATACTAGTAAACACAATTATACATAATCATTGGGGAATTGAAAAAATTATACTGTATAATATACAAGCATATGTATACTAGAAGATAGCGGCACAAACTAGTACTTCTGCATGTCAAATATCACACATACCAGTATATACCACTTACTAGTATACTGCGAATTGACTTCTTTAAAAATATTGGCCATCATATCAGGGAGGGGGCGGGGAATTTCCGGGCACGTATGCCGGGGTGGATGGGTGATTGATGGGACCAACAAACATTCTTTTCCGCAACTAAAATGTTTTTATCCTGCAAGTCGTTTGACTGTTTTTGCAATGAGTTTGGCTTAAAACACATACAATAAGAGAAATACCGGTAACATAAATGACAAATTTCATGATGATCAGACAAACAGTATAGCTTGTAGATCATGTTAATGGATTCAATTTTGAAATCCAAGATGGCCACCGGCAGCCATGTTTTTTTTGCTGAATGACCCCAAAATGAGTTGTTCCTATTTACATGTCAACATCCAAAACAATTAGTATGCGCATAAATTCATATACAGCTGTTTACAGTGAATCTCCCCCCCCCCCCCCGCAAATCTGTGTTATTGTCAAAAGGGCGGGGTGGATGTTTGGACGCTGGGGTGGGTGGGTCCCAACAAGGGTCGAAAGGAAAATATCAGCATACGTGCCTGAACATTTTTTTCGACCCCCCCCCCCCTCCCCCGATCATATGGCCATTTTCGTCTATTTTTCCAACTATACTTTCTATAGGACATGGGAATGCTTGATAGAAAAGTTGTATTGTTAAATGTAGCACACCATGAACTTTGAAGTTGCTGACATTGTTTCTGGTGTCAATTTATAAACTCCACCCATCGCCTGTTGTCAGGCCGCATTGATTGGCATTACACAAACAGGCATGGAAATACAGGTTGTATTAATTTTTAACTTTTGGTGTGATATATTTTGGTGTATCATAAGATATCACGGTACTGTAGTTCCACAACAGTGACCGTGGCTAATGAATCTGGCAATATCTGTAATTGGAAGAAATATATGCTGCATATACATGTATGTACATGTATGTGATATGGATACATGTATTTTCATATTTTGCAAACATATTTATAAACAAAGTGTAAAGTTCATTCTTCCAACAATGTGAGCGTCCTCGGCAATTCAGATGACCATGATTCAATCGGACATGTAAGTGGAGGAATCGGGCCTGACAAAATCATGGATAGTTTGTTGACACGATTACGATGTCATCGCAGATGAGTATATTATCGGCGGTTAACCATGTGATTAATTACCCTATGTGTTTTCCATTTACTTTATAAGATTTTAAAGTACACACACAGTTCTGATTCAGTCACAAGTGGAGATAACCAAGGATACGCCACAAGTTCGCATCTAAAATCAAACAGTGCTTGGTTACGTAGCGTTTTTCCGAAGACCCATAACTCCGAAGGTCCGATTCTCCGACGCCCCGATTCTCCGAAAGCCCATAACTCCGAAGTCCCGATTCTCCGAAATCCCATAACTCCGAAGACCCATAACTCCGAAAGCCCATAACTCCGAAGGCCTATAACTCCGAACGCCCATAACTCCGAAGGTCTATAACTCCGAAGGACCGATTCTCCGAAGGTCCCATTCTCCGAAGGTCCGATTCTCCGAAGATCATGTTTTATCGCTTATTAAATAGTGTACAGTCCAGTGGCGGGGTCAATGGGGCCCTAGGGAAGACCACCCCCAAAAAACATGTCAAATGTCATGTAAACGTCAGGAAATCCCTCCTATGCATTCAAATATTCACAGTGTTCCTGCCCAGGGGAGCCCCCGGACCAACAATTGGGGGCGACCCCTCCCATGTATGCGCTCCCCAAATCAGGCCTTCGTGATATGCTTTTGGCATATCATATGCATGATATATCCCCCACATATGCTAATTAATGTGCACCCCTAAATGGGAACCCTGGCTCCGCCACTGGTGTGCACCGGGTATATTATAACGAAACACTGCAAGAATGTCAGAGTAGCCTAACATGCACAGGGGCGACAAGTTCTTCCCCGTTCACCCCTGTACATTTTACTCTGGCATCTCATGGGCCAACGTAACGTTATAGTATCTGGTGTATAGTCAGTGGCGGGCCAGGATTCCCATTTAGGTGGGGGCAGTAGGAAAAGTTTGAATATTTTGATGCCCCATGAACGATTTCCGGGCGTTTACATGACATTGGACATGTTTTGGTAGGGGCCCATATTGTCTGAAATAGCAAGTAGAGGTTTAATGGGGGCAGTGGGAATTTTGGGACCCCCTTGGCTTCGCCACTGGACTGTACACTATTTAGTAAACGATAATACCCCGATAAAACAAAATCTTCGGAGAATCGGACCTTCGGAGAATCGGACATTCGGAGTTATGGGCCGTCGGAGAATCGGGCCTTCGGAGTTATAGGTCTTCGGAGAATCGGCCCTTCGGAGTTATAGGTCTTCGGAGTTATGGGTCTTCGGAGAATCGGCCCTTCGGAGTTATGGGCTTTCGGAGAATCGGATCTTCGGAGTTATGGGCCGTCGGAGAATCGGGTCTTCAGAGTTATGGGCCGTCGGAGAATCGGGTCTTCGGAGTTGTAGGGCCGTCGGAGAATCAGGTCTTCGGAGTTGTGGGCCTTCGTAGTAATAGGTCTTCGGAAGACCGGTCTGACACCCAGTGCTTGATATTACTTTTTATCACGCGCGATCATGTCATGAGCATGCTTAGTAAAACTACCGGTTACTACCCACAACAAAATCTTTCCACTTACGATTGAATCGTGATCATCAGAACATTCACTTAGTGAGCGGTCAGTCGACCATGATTCAATCGTAAGTGGAAACTTTTCCGTCGTAGGAAGTAACCGCTAATCGGACTGCGCATGCTCACATCAAAATCGTCAAAAATTCTATCAAGCACTGTTTGATTTTAGAAGCAAAATAGCAGCAAAATTGTGGCGTATCCTAGGTTTTAGAGCCCGAAGCCGCCAGAGCACGCCGCCGCCGCCAGCCATATTTGCCACAAGCCGCCGCCAGCCATATTATTTCTAACGCCAGCCACATTTAAAAATCTCCGCCGCCGGAATTGTAAAATGGCTGAGCCGTGTGCATGGGGTTATATGTCAAGCACAACTGTACTGTGAATCGCAAAGAACTAAACCGCATTGCCTAATATTGGCATACTCGCATGGACACGGCATGGTTGTTATATTATCAGAACACCTGGCCCCTTAATGTGGAATAGAATGCATGCTTTCATATAACTGAATGGGCGCAGCCATTCGGTATTGAAAGGGTTAAAATATGAATTGTTTATATCGACAACACCCAGTCTCAGACATCACTGGCATTTGTCAATATATACACATAAGAATAGAAAATAGTTTGAAATATTATATATCATTACTATCTGGTTCATCATTCAATGATGCATGCATATATCGCAAGATGGCAGTGATGATAGCAGTCTGAAGTCGACAGAAGTCCCAATGTAACTACTTATACCGATTAGATGGGAAACTACATAGTATATCCATGCCAGTCCTTCGTGAATTTTCGCCATAATGGAAAAGCCCAACATCAAAAGATTACGTGTGGTCTGGAATTCTACGGGTTCACCACAAACGCTAAAACAAACGGCGCCTATAACCGGTAACAGGGGATTAGGAACATTTCGGAAACGAAAATACGCTGAATGATAACATCTCAGCCGGCTGAGCCGCCATATTTCGTCAGCCACGAACATCGTGACTGAGCCGGCTTAGCTAGCTAACCAGCCACGAAAATCGGTTGAGCCAGCCATGAAAACTATTTGTCGTGGCTTCGGGGTCTACTAGGTTTGATAGGAGGTTGTGACGCAAAATTCGCAGTCGTGTGTACGTAAAAATTGTAGCTGGAAATGACCGGTGTAGTCAATCACATGCTTTAGGATGTTCAACCTACGGTATAATCATGTACGACAACATCGCAATTGTGTGAACAAACTATCCACGATCACATCGGGCCCGATTCCTCCACTTACGATTGAATCGTGGTCGTCTGAACGTACACTTAGTGTTGAATTGGCCACACAATAACTTGAGCGTGAATGCCATGGGCATTTTAATATTATAAATCAGGTTCACATTTGTTCAAAATAATGATATGAAGAAGTACCTTTATATACAATTGTCTTTCAACTTCAAGTTATATTTTCAATAAACGTGACCATTTTGTTTTCCAACTACCGGTATTGTCATATTAATCTCGACCGATAATACACAGAAATTATGGCTTTATGCCAGAATTAGATTTTGCACAGTAAAGTCTAAAGATTCCCATTCACGCAATACTTATTGTTTATATAGCATAGAAATTAAGCACAAATTAGAACTTAATAAAAACCGTTTTTGCAAAGATTCCCAGTTTTGCGAATATTGTTGAGTGGTACATTGATATATGAATGATCAATGCTTATAATCATAGTCCATCAGATGTTACTATTTTAACATGATAAATCATAACATATGGCAACCCGATCATCGTTTTCTAAAATTTCGCACATATTTCACCCACAGTAAAATTCACGATAATTTCATTTGAAAAACATGGATAAATCACGCAATTGTTATCGTAATTCAATTAAGTATATCACTCGTAACAACATGTTCGTAAAGAGAAAACACTTCAACAGTTTACATATTAAGTTCACTTACCTGGATAATCATATCAAGCGAAAAGTTTATTTCCGACGTTGAAAATAATTTGTTGTCAAAATGGACAACAAGCCGACCGCGTGACTTGACGAGACGCACTAAAAGTTGTAGTCCCAGTCCGAGGCCAGTAAAACGTGTAGTTGGGATCATCAATTTCGTCCATCCCAGAGATCTAGTATATTTTATAAAAGAGACATTTTCTGCACAGATATATACCATTTGCATGGTCATAAAAGGTATCTAGGGATTACTCATATGGTGGGCCTATATAGACTTGAGTGATGTGTTTTGGCCTGTGCCATTTAAAATTAATTCAGGGGGGGGGGGAATCAATGCATATTAATTTTTATTTGCGACGCTTAAATATAAATATTTGCGCTTAAGCCCAAATGATATAAGCGCAAATATTTGTGCCCAAGCGTAAATAAATAATAAATGTGAAAAGGGCCTCCCATATATGACCATTGCGGGAATTGCGCTGGTGCTGCATTAAAGACCATGTGCTAGAGCATTCTCTTATATATGTGAGTCATCCATATGGAGCCTCGCATCATATATAAGAGAATGCACTGGCTTACAAGGCTTGCCAATAAACTAAACATTTCTCAGGTTATTGCATGCACTTTTAATACACAGGGCAAGGTAGATTACATCATTTGATAGATATTCTAGAATTTCTAGTTTGTGAAAACTAAATTAAAGCCATATTTTATGCACCCTGTCTAGCCGACTGAACTATGAACTATAGACATGTTATTATTTTTATTATCAGAGACATACCTTCTGCAAATATATAGCCTTATACATTATAAACATGCAAATAGTTGCTTCATTTGGGCTAACTTCCATCGAGTCAAATCTGAGGAAATTCTCTTAGTTTGAAAGTTGTAGCATGCCTGGCCCGCTGAATAGATGTCACAAACATCAAATGTTAGTACTTCTTGTCAGATGGACATTTCTGCCAATAAACTAAACATTTCTCATTGCAATTGTATGCATTTTAATACACAGAGCAAGGTAGATTACATCATTTGATGGATATTTTACTTAAAATAGTCTGTGGAAACAACCTAAATGCCATATTGTATGCATCCATGTATAGAAAAATGAAATACAACTATGGATATTTTATTGTTTTTTTTCATCAGAGACATTCATTCTGCTAAGATATAGCCTTATACATGTTATAAACATGCTAATAGTGGCTTCATTGGGCTTTTTTCATCATTTAGACAGTTAAATCTGAAGAAATTCCCTTAGTTCGAAGTTTATAAGATCACAGTGCCCCATGAAATGGTGTCTTAAATCTCAAATGTTAGTACTTCTTTATCAGATGGAAATCTCTGCCAATATATTAAACAATTCTCATGATCATTGCATGGATTTTTATGTACAGGGCAAGGTAGATTACATTATATTTTGGATATTTTACTTAAAATATTTTGTGGAAACTACCTAAAAGCCATATTGTATGCATCCATGTATAGCCAAATGAAATACAACTATGGATATTTTATTGTTTATTTCATCAGAGACATGTATTCTGTTGAGATATAGCCTTATATATGTTATAAACATGCAAATAGTGGCCTCATTTTGGGCTTTCTTCCATAATTTAGAGAGTGAAAGCTGCATAGATTCCCTTATTTCACATTTATAAGATGCCAAGCCAGCTGAAATGGTGTATCAAACCTCAAATGGCAGTATTTCTTATCAGATGGACATCTCTACTAATAAATTAAACATTTAGCATGGTCATTGCATGCATTTTAATGTACAGGGCAAGGTAGAAAACATCATTTGATGGATATTTTACTTAAAATAGTCTGTGGAAACCACAGGGGCCTGTAACGCGCTCCGCTGTCCACCCCCCTTTTGCACTGCCCATATACGCCGCTCTCTATACGCGCCTTCTTCGCGTTAATGGAACATTAGGAACATTATTCCATTAACGCGAAGAAGGCGCGTATAGAGAGCGGCGTATATGGGCAGTGCAAAAGGGGGGCGGACAGCGGAGCGCGTTACAGGCCCCTGTGGTGGAAACAACCTAAAAGTCATGTTGTATGCATCCCTGTATAGCCAAAACAAATTAAACTATGGATATTTTATTGTTGATTTCATCAGAGACATGTATTCGGTTGAGATATAGCCTTATATATGTTATAAGCATGCAAATAGTGGCTTTATTTGGGCTTGCTTCCATAATTTAGAGAGCCAAACCTGAAGAGATTCCCTTATTTTAAATTTGTAAGATGCCAAGCCAGCTGAAATGGTGTATCAAACATTAAATGGCAGTATTTCTTATCAGATGGACATCTCTCCCAATAAATTTAACATTTCTCATGGTCACTGCATGCATTATGATAAATAGGGCAAGGTAGAAAACATTATTTGATGGATATCTTACTTAAAATAGTCTGTGGAAACTACATAAAAGCAATATTGTATGCATCCCTCTATAGCCAAATGCAATTAAACTATGGATATTTTATTGTGTATTTTATCAGAGACATGTATTCTGTTGAGATATAGCCTTATACATGTCATTAATATGCAAATAGTGGCTTCATTTGGGCTTTCTTCCATTATTTAGAGAGTCAAATCTGAAGAAATTCCCTTAGTTTGATATTTATGATCCCATAATCCCATGAAATGGTATTTAAAACCTCAAATGTCAGTATTTCCTATCAGATGGACATATCAACTAATAAATTAAACATTTCCCATGGTCATTACATGCATTTTAATATACAAGGCAATGTAGAAAACATCATTTGATGGATATTTTACTTAAAATAGTCTGTGGAAACTACATAAAAGCAATAGTGTATGCATCCCTCTATAGCCAAATGCAATTAAACTATGGATATTTTATTGTGTATTTTATCAGAGACATGTATTCTGTTGAGATATAGCCTTATACATGTCATTAATATGCAAATAGTGGCTTCATTTGGCCTTTCTTCCATTATTTAGAGAGTCAAATCTGAAGAAATTCCCTTAGTTTGATATTTATGATCCCATAATCCCATGAAATGGTATTTTAAACCTCAAATGTCAGTATTTCTTATCAGATGGACATATCAGCTAATGAATTAAACATTTACCATGGTCATTAGATGCATTTTAATATACAAGGCTATGTAGAAAACATCATTTGATGGATATTTTACTTAAAATAGTCTGTGGAAACTACATAAAAGCAATATTGTATGCATCCCTCTATAGCCAAATGCAATTGAACTATGGATATTTTGTTGTGCATTTTATCAGAGACATGTATTCTGTTCAGATATAGCCTTATGCATGTTATTAACATGCAAATAGTGGCTTCATTTGGGCTTTCTTCCATAAATTAGAGAGTCAAAGCTGAATAAATTCCCTTAGGTTTCAAATTTAAAAGATGCCAAGCCAGCTGAAATGGTGTATCAAACCTAAAATGTCTGTATTTCTTATCAGATAGACATCTCTACCAAAATAAATTAAGCATTTCTCATGACCATTGCATGCATTTTAATATATAGGACAAGGCAGAATACATCACTTGATGGATATTTTACTTAAAATACTTTGTGGAAACTACATAAAAGCCACATTGTATGCTTTCCTATATAGCCAAATGAAATTCAACTATGGATAAACTGGATATTTTATTGTTTGTATCATCAGAGACATGCATTCTGCTAAGATATAGTCTTTTGTGTGTTATAAACATACAATAGGTGCATGGCCTCATTGGGCTTGCTTTCATAATACAAGAGAGTCAACTCTGAAGAAATACCATCGGTTTGAAATTGGTAGCATCTTCCATCCTTATATAAGAGGGGTATTTACCAGCTTGAATTACCGGTTTAATTAATAGGTTCAATGCAAGGGGGCCACCAGAGAGGTTTGTCTAGTTTGGGATGGTGTGGCAAACCGCCAACTGGAGATTTCAAGGGAGGCCTCCTCAATGGCGACCCACTATATTGTGCAAACAAAATTTTATTAAAATTTTATAAAGGTCAGCATGCCCTAAGAGCATTGAGAAATAGATAAAACACTTACTGACAGATTGCCAATAACAAAATTACATCTGTTGAAACTATTGTTATGTAAACAAAACTGTTACAGTGATTTGTCAACAAATATATAATTCTAGCTGTATTATTAGTTCAAATATTTAACTATGAATAATATTTTCAGAATATTTAATCAACAGGTTGCACCTTTTCCAATGTTATGTAAACAAAACTGTTACAGTGAGTGACTTGTCAACAATTATATAATCCTATAGCTGTAGTATTACATGTAGTTCAAATATTTAAGTATGAATATGAATTTTCAGAATATTTAATCAACAGGTTGGTCTGGTTGGACATTTTTCAATGTTTACCATAAAATTTTGATCACAATTTTGCTCTCGTTGGACTTTTACAGTTATTCCAATACAGCAGTAATTTCTACATAACAATTAATTCTTGGTTTAGAAATATTTTCTTAAAGTATTACTTAACTTAGAAAAAAAATCTTGAAACAAGAAATATATATTTAATTTTTGAAGCCATTTTCTTAGTAAGGAAATTGTTTCTTGTTTCAAGACTAAAATCTATCTTATTTGAGAAAACTATCTCTTGTCTGGTGGGAGTTTCTTAAATTTTCTTGATGTAGCAGACTTGGGGGGTATATTTCCCAAAATAAGATTTATTTTCCTGTTTCAGGAAATAGTTTTTCTTGTTTCAAGATATTTTATCTTATTAAGAAATTATTTTTGGCAGTGCAGTTGAGCAGCTTGAGCTGTTCAATTCGCAGTAATTTTGTGATGGTTATAAATTGGTCACTTCAGCCTGAACTCACGTTATTTGTCATTTCCAAACGTTGGTGTTGGTATTAGTGATGCCGAATGTATGGCATGTGTTAGTTAAGTTTCCTGGAGGTAATATTTATTCCATTGCGAATGATGTTCAGTGAATGGTAAGTGTGCAAACTGGGCATCGTGAACTCCGTGCAACGCAAAATGTGGACGTGGAAGAAGGACCAGGAAAAGGCTATGTACTAATCCCGTCCCACGCTATGGCGACAGAACATGTTCAGGCAAACCGCTAACGTCTCAGGCGTGTAAATCGAAACCATGTCCAGGTATTATATTACAATGTTATTTTTTCCGGATAATTTGGTACATTTGTTGAAACAATATCCTTCCTGATTTTAAAGAGAAAATATCAGCTTTCACACCTTTCTCTTTTCATAATGATTCAACTCAAGTTAAATGCAATTTAGCCTTTAAAAATATTTTTCTCGTCAAAGAAAAGTCACCTAGTAGAATCTAACAAATAATTTCCCTTCGAGTTTCCGCATTTAACACTAGATGTCTAGTTTAGTATGAATCTAGGTCAGTGGTATAAGGTCACGAATGTCAAGCTGGGAAGAACTGAAAATGACAGCGACAACGTGCTCAACTCAACGCCAGCTGAACATGATTTCGGTCCTGACATAGTATAGTATAAGCAGGCTGTAGGCCTGTTCTACTAACATTCCACGAAAACAATATCTGATTCAAATCACAAACTATTTTCAGTGAATGGTAGGTGGGGCAACTGGGCAGCGTGGACTTCGTGCAACGCACTATGTGGAAGTGGAAAAAGGTCGAGGAGAAGGCTGTGTAACAACCCAGCCCCACGCTATGGTGGCAGAACATGTCTAGGCAGTGCGTCAGGTTTCAAGGCGTGTAAATCGAAACCATGTGCAGGTAACCTCATTACATACGTTATACGACACTATCCATATGAGTTCAAACTACCAGTATTCCCACAAGAGTTGTTGGTTACTTGTTCTACTAATTGCAATCATTCGATTGAGGTATTTAACATTGCACATTCACATTTTCGACTTGTGCATGTTAGGAAATATACCCGCAATAAGTGAAAAAATATATCAAGAATTAGATCATACCATGAATCTGTACTTGGCTAATACCAGTATAGATCATATTCCACCAGTACAAAACCTTGGAACTTTTTGAAGTTTTGACAGGGAACCTTATAAAGTCTAAAAAATAACGTAGGGAAATTATTTCTTAGTTATTATCTGTTACTTAATAATCTACTCCACTGAAGGTGAAGGTCCCAACTCGAGATTGCATGCTTTTCTGTGACTTTTCTGACATGATGTCGCAATAAACATATGAATTAATTACCCACGAGAAATTTCGTAATTGTAAGCGACGCAAATAAACATCGCTCACAAAAGTGACTTAAATCGTTAAATCATGAAGTTGGCCCTTCATCTACAGTGAAGTACATTATTAAGGAACAAGTAATAACCAAGAAATATATTTCTCGCGTTATTTTTTTGACTTTGTAAGGTTTTTTGCTGGTGGAATATGATCTCTACAGACTGTGTGCGTTAGCAGTATTAGAGTTTCGTGACATGATCAAGAATAGGTTCTGGTTTAATAGGCACCCATTACTCACGGTAGACCGCAGAACTGTATATAGTTCAAAATTGCACTTGAGAGTGGAATGGCGGTGGCAATTGCTAGTTTGACGAAAAAGTGATACCCAACATTTATGTTTGCTTTCCCATCGATTTCCCCGCCCCTCTCCACTGAGATTTTAATTATTAAGAAAATTATAGTGGCCTGCATCTACTAAAAAGATATTCATTTGCCCATATGATGTTTGTGGCAAATGTGTCACGCCTTGTATACAGTTATGTCAAGAATTTCCCCGCCCCTCTCCACGGAGGTTTTAATGCCTGGAGAGAGTCTTTCTTATTAAGAGAGGTTTCTTATTAAGAACATTATATATATACCTTTATTTCCTCAAGGCGAACTGCTTAATATCATTTACGAGGTCGCGAATGGGTGGCGGGATACATGCAAGAAATATCATCAACTGATCTATGGGGTTCAAGTTGTCAATATATAAGAAGAAACATGGTATACCGAAATCCTCTATGACGTTGAACCATATTTCGATTCTTGTTTCGGCTAAGGCGGGACATAAGAGAATTGCATGCTCGATTTCGTTTTCAAAAAGTTTATGACATATCTGACACTTCCCGTGTACTTGGGACAAGGCCCGGGCCAGGATTTTGGCTATTTCTAGAAATTCAAGCTTATGTTGAGGATAGCTTCTACATGCTAGCCAAAGAGGTGAAATTGACAGTGAACTGTGATTATTTGCGAATGGGACTAGGTAATGTTCATTTCGTAATCTTGTCGAAAAGTGTTGTTTTGTTTTTTGATAAATTTGCACGGGTGGCCGCCGGCCGCGCATATTTAGCGATTTTTCTGCCTACTGGTGTGGGATACTGGTGTGTCCCACACCATTTTCAGTGCTATTCTCTGTATTTATAATTTTAAAACACCTGGGTGGTTGGGGTGAGAGGCTACGGGGTAGGCCGAGAAGAGAGCGAACGAGTGGGGCTATGCTTACATAACATTGTACACATGACCCGATTTAAACACTCATCGTTCGTTTTGACGTCGTAAACTAATGCCCTAAATAATCGACTCCTTAACCATAGCAGAAATATGGGTAACTTTTCAGGATTTAGTCGGAAATATGGATTGTTGCCATTCGTCGGAAAGATCTCACTGAGAGCTTTCCGATGAATGGCAAAAAGCCATATTTCCAACAAAATCCTTAAAAATTTACCATAATTCTGTTATGGTTAAGCAGTGGATTATTTAGGGAATTACTGTAGTTGTATGACCAGTTAACAATCATCAATGGTGTTCTTTATATAATTATATGGTTAATTAACCTTCAGCGAACACATTAAACACAATGCAAGGAATGACATAGGGCACGACACAGTATTGTGGGAACAAAAGTTCAAAATTTATTCCATGTATACGTTTAAGTTGAAGCAAGATATGTATATTTTCAACATCGGGATGGGTTGTGCAAAATACATGGACTTTATTTTACTTTTTAAAGTCACGTGGCCGCGTGACCTCCATATCCATGATGGCTGCCTTCATAAGCAAACATCTAGGATATTTACGAGAATTTTTGCGCGTTTTGTCCGAATTTACCACAAACAGCCGTGGTATGTCCCTAGATCACTTGATCGACATTCCTTTACAGTTTACTGGTTCAGGAGACGCAGCACGTGTGCTCAAGAAGGTCAGAGTCAATATTATTTGTTGTTTTGCGATTCTCGTTTTAAGGCCTCTCATCCGATGTGTTGTGTTGTTATTATAAAGCCATTTTACGTAGGACCTAGGCTACCACTGTTCTCGTATATAATTCACAGATGAAGACTTTGGTGTATTAATAAGTATATTCTATCACGATGTATTAATAAATTATCGTATATTATTTCTGTTTTGCGCGCAGTTATCTATATATAAACACGTGCTTGTGTTTCTCTTTTTTTTTCGTTACCGGAATAGTCCAAGTTATATTATATATTATATATTTATATAATGTTTGCATATATATGCGAAGACTTGCACAGTTATTAGACAGTTATCATCTCGTAAACATTCCAATTTCCAGATGCCCTTAGTCGTGTGACAATAAAGAGCGTTTCATTTTAATTTATCGTAACTCGGTGAAACACAAATAATTCGGTTTATTGCTGTCGGATTTAATAAATTATAATTAAGCCATTCATTAGCAATATCGTATAATAAGATCATTTTCATATCCATGTATATATTAGGGCAATAGGGTGTATATATATATTTCGGAATATTGTTCCCCCCCCCCCCCAAACAATCTTGCCGACTGCCACTGATGAAAATTCGCTGCGTTTGTGCATGGTTAGTGGCATATAAAGAATATCCCGATCCACGACGACAATATTATATTTAAAGTCTTCAATTCAATTCACAACTAATATATACATTATTCTATATAAACTTTAGCCCGGCCCAAATTACACCATGTACAAGCCTTAATTTCAATTGTTGACATGCTATCATAAAGTTTTTCTATTAACATGCACGCTCTCTCGATTCTGTGCTTTTAACATCGCCACTCACCACCACCATTACATAATAGTGATGACGTCATATAGGTGGACACAATTAACTCCGACTCCGATTCCGTGTTTTAAATTAGTCTACTCATTTGGCGTCATATTGGCTTAATTATTACGCGATTGTTTTGTGACTTGGATCGTTGTGATCATAATAAGGGTGGCTTTCCTGGATCATTGTGATCATAATAGGTGTGGCTTTCCGATTGTTATGGGATTTGGGTCGTTGTGATCATAATAGGGGTGGCTTTCCTGGATCATTGTGATCATAATAGGGGTGGCTTTCCGATAATGTTTTGTTCTATTCATCAGGATAGCAATCCTTTAAGTTAGTGAAGGATTTAATTAATCGTTAACCCTTTCATGACAGGGACAGTTCTGTGTGCGGCATTAAAGACCATGTGTATGTCATTGCAGTATCTCATATAGGCTAGTCTCACATGTGGAACCTCGCATAGATAAGAGAATACACTTGCTCACAATGTTGTTTGGCCAAAGTATGTGTAAATGCGAGAGTCGCAAATTTAAGAGAATGCATTCACTAAGGGGGTGTTCATACATTAGCCGACGAAGATCCTATTAGCTTTAGCCGTTTAGCGATAACAATAGAGTGATTATACTTCGCCGGATAAGAATTGCATGTATCCGGATACGCATCTATACGGTTTTCAACTTTTGGCTAAAATGATTTAGTACAAGGACCTGATTGTCGTATGGATTCTGATTCGCTCTGCGGTTGAATTATATGTTTACCCGGGGTCATGCCGTCATGGATGATTTCCATTTCAACAATTAACTCCGACAATATTATTGTGTAATCACTGATAGACCAGCCCGCTTTTCACCTGTGTACATATGGGTTATTGTTCCAGTTTGATTGTCTCTAATCAGCTGTCCGTCGGTGGTCACACACCTTGAATATAAGCTATTATTATAAATACTAACTGATGATGGTACGTGTACTCTCTTGTGCATGGTATAATTGTTGCGCATTCGAGGGAATTAAATGTGCGTGTTCATGTACATGTATGTTCATATATGTATGGAAGAAATAGGATGGCACGTTTCAACGGATTCAAACTTAATGGACAATCAGTTCAATAATCTAAATCTGAGTGCGTCGTGGACATACATGTATATGCACAGGGACGGGTCTAGAGGGCCTGATTTGGAGGTGTGGGACAGTTCATCTTGGGAATTTCCAACTGCACCAAACCTTGAATTTCACCAAACTCACAAGTTCGCGTAAATCCATGTACGCACCACGTTGGGCTTTAATCTAACTTTCCACTCACAGTAATCCTCTAGGCGGCACCGTATTGAGCGATTTCCTTTAGATCTGAACCTGTGTTTAAACCTGGAAATTGCCCAATCCTAACATGTTTAGTGGTCTGACGTCAAGCAACTTGAACCCCGGTTTGATTCAGTGAAATTAGATAGCTGTTTAACTGACAAAGGGGATGGGACCATGACATAATATTATCGACCGACCCTTGTTATGGCCAGGTGTGAGAATGTGTTTTAATCTGAACCCTAAAATTTGCAAAACCCTAGCATCAAGACCAGTCGACATAAATTTCGACTCAGTATATCATATAAATTCATCTGAGTCGAACAGGACTGGCCGGAAAGCTATTTCCAGACTTGGGGATATACCAGGAAATTCCTTGTTTTGATTGGAAGCGGTACCAGAAACCGCTAACCCCGATTGGCTAACCGATAACAGCTGCGCGTGTCCCGTAAAAATAGCTCAGTTGTCATCTGTATACGGCGAACGCAATAGTCGTTTAACTAGGTCATGTGGCACTGATTTAAAGTTAGTTTTAATAGTCGTAGTGATTTTGACCAGCTGCTTTATTATTTATTAACACTTTTGACAAATGGCATGATTCTGATCGGCGGCGAAATAACCGATGCCGATATTCAGTGTTCTGTAAATCTCTGCCTCTCGTAACATTCCAATACAACCGCATAAATTATTCCTTATTTGGAATGTCTGTGACATCAGTATGACGTCACGATAGTGGGGGAAGCCCATTGTTCTGGAAATGGGTTTTTACATGAATTCGTGTCGACGTAATATTATAATTATTACGGAGATGTTTACGTCGACTGCATCAAGACTTGCCTTAAGATTTCCAAATGTTGGACATTTTCCAATCTTGACACACCTCTCAGGTTGGATAATTTCCAACTGATGGCCGTTTCAGTCTAACAATTTGGCCAAAACCATAAGCAAATGTAGCCTAAAAAAATCACCACTAATACATTGTTGGAAAATCAAACTACGAGAACAATATCAACATATTGTTGATGTCAAATTTCCAACTAATGTCGTGTCAGGTATGAAATTTCCAGATTGAATAGTTTGATTGAAGTTGGGATGAGACACCCCCATCGCCACGGCCCTCTATACATGGACATGGTCAACGCCCAAGTAAAATGAAACGTGCTAACGGAAAATATGATTCGCTATGTTGAAACCTATATATATAATATATAATCCAATCCGAATGATTAGACACCAATTTGTAGAGATGTGTGCGACGAAAAGATCTCAAAACTGATAATGACCATGATTTGGTGCGACACTCACTTCACAGATTGTCTATGAACTCAAACAAACCTTTAACAATGTTGTTTTAATATCTTTAAAATTACCAATAGCAATACCTGATATATGAGTAGGAATTAATAATTTCGGCATTTCCATTTCTAAAATTGTTCACTTCACTATACTGCCCAACCATACCTCTAGCAGGAAAAGGCTAGATGTTGACAGGTGTACAGCAATATCATATTTCAGTTCAGTGAGAACTAAAAGGAAAAACAATTAACAAGTAAAGGAGACACATGAATATGTGCGTACCTATGCCGGCGATGTGTAAACACTCTGCATTAAACTTCGCCGGTTAACGGGATCGCCGCTTAGATCACTCACCGGCTATGTGTAAATGGCACATACATTTCAGAACGCTCCAGTCATGTAAGGGTTAATGGAACATTCGTCATATTAAAATATATGTGGACACTAGGTGATCGGCAAACCTGTCTATGTCACAAGTGTATTACACCCACTATCATATCCTTCCTCCCATATTACAGACATAGTATGGACATTCAAATAAGTCGTTGTAGTATCTACTGAAGTGTAAATTTACACACTGGCAACTTTCGTCGTCTCGGCATTTCGTCATGTTGTCAGCATATCAAAGTACATGGGTATCAAATGCATCTTTACTAAACCGCACGACACGAGAGGTAACAATTAAGCAGTGTGCAATGCTACTAACATTTGCCTTCAAGTACATGTATGATTGATTCTTGTGAGATAATTACATGCTATTTACATGCACATTTTGGTGGCATCGCAAAAGGTGGAAATACCAGTTTATTCTCTAATTTCTAGTTTCTTTTCTAGTTATATTTGGTGCAGATTCATTTTATAAACATTTTCGCATTTGTCTTCTGTCAAATTGTAGCTTTCTGTATCGAAACACCTGCGAGAGAATGCCAGAGATATTTGCGAGTATGCTCACACGGCCTTAACCCTTTCAGTGCCAAGTCCGATTTTTGTATCAACCCATATTTCCTTGATCATTTTTCAAATTTATTGATTATAATGTGGTACATTGATGGAAAGAGCTCTCGGAGAGAAATAAACAAGCATCTTATGTCGCATTGTTTGTATATTCAAGTATCTTAGGTTTTACATTAATTTATTTTAAACCTGCCATGTGTGGGGTGCTCCTAACCAAAGGAGGGGTTTCCATTTCTAAACTGATAGCCGCTATGAATGCAGTTCAGTGATACGAAGTCTTCTAATTCTCCAGCATTTAAGATTTCAGTGATGATGCCGCGAAGGAGTCCAATCAATATTATGTATCACAAACAATTCGAAAAAGGTGAATAATTTCAATCAACAGCTTCGCGCTGCAGCTGCAAAGGTCCACATATTGTTAATATATGCCAGGTTTGAAAACAGTTGAACTGGGTATGAAGGAGTGCAAGCTCGTACAGAACTACATATGCTGCGAACGATATATGTCTCAAAAAGTGAAATAACTACACCATGAACTCCGACCGAGCCCATGATCACAGGTTCAATGGTTCCTGTGTTAAAGGTACTCAATCCGATCAGACGCTCCTAAATTACTATTTCTTTGGCTTCGGTGGTAAAACATATTTGATTCGAGTCGTGGAACCAAAGCTCAGGGTGATCAGATATCGATTTTTGAAGTTTGTTAATTTCTCGAGATGTAGCCCAGAAGCACGTGGTCAAACGGACAAATTGCGGATGAAGATGGATAACGAATCAATTTTGTTTACCCCCGAAGCCAAAGAAATTGTAATTTAGGAGCGTCTGATCGGATTGAGTACCGTTAATAGAAACAAACTGTGATAAGAATAAAAACAAAATGGCCAAAAAATATAGAGAAAAAAAGCTCGGACACGATTCCGTACACTCCAATGGCTAGGAGTCGTTGTGTTATTATAATTAACATACACTTCACAATCATACCGGTAAATATTGTCCGCGGAGCATGTTACTAACTGTATTATGTTGCCTGATAACTTAAAGATGCATAATCCTAATAACGCTCCCAAATTACGATGGCTTGAGGGGTAAAAAATAATATTTGATTCGAGTCGAGGAACCCACGTATCAAATCTCAGAGTGATCAGATATCTATTTTGGAAATCTATTATTTTTCACCTCCGATAATTTGTATAGTGGCCCAGTAAACAGTCGACGAGAAGACTGTGTCTGACCAAATTGCGGATGAAGATGGATAACTCTAAAATCAAGTGGCTTTTTTGTCAGATATTTGACAAAGCTTCAAAATTTCGTTGAAAAATTGTTGATAAATAATAGTTTTTGAGAATTTAATACTATAGTTGACTGTGGTAGCATTGTTTTTGGGCAATTACTCGATTCTGATAATTGAAGCGGCATTTAAAAAAATGTTGTTGTTGGAATCTGATTGTATGGGGACCATTGAATCGGATTGAGTACCTTTAAAGTGCCTTTTCATTTAAAAATGAAATAAGATGAAAGATTAGTCGGGCAAATTTTAACTTATATCGTGAACAATTATAGGCAATGGTAACTGGAGTAATTGGTCACGATGGAGTGTATGCGGCGCAAAATGTGGACGTGGCAGAAGGACACGGGCAAGGACTTGTACTAACCCCGCCCCAGTCCACGGTGGCAAAAAGTGTGCGGGCCGCGCAAAATCATCTGGGCCTTGTAATTCAAAACCATGTCCAGGTAATATATGAATGGTTATTCTATAATTAATCATTTTAAGATGTATTTATGTTGTCTGCTAATTTTCATGAACCAAATTTTACACTTATCTAGTTTTGCTACATGTTAGACTCCATATTGTGTTTTATAGTTCTAGCCACTTCCTTTATTACAGCTGAGTTTGTCATTGACTGAAGCAGTGCGTGCATAAAGATACCCATGATCTCCCACATGTGCATTCAGTTACCCATGATCTCCCAAGTGTACATCAGGTCCCGCAAGATCTCCCTGATGTGAATAAAGTCACACGGGATCTCACAGATGTGCGTAAAGTCACACGGGATCTCCCAAATGTGCACAATGTCAAACAGGATTTCCCAAATGTCAATACAGTCACCGCCATCTCCCAAATGTGCATGAAGTCACACATTATCTCCATATGTGCATAACATTAAACATAATCTAAATGTGCCCTTAATGAATTTATATGCCATGTTAGTAACATTCCCAACACGCAGCAGTACAAAGCAGCAACACATTTGTTTATGAAACTTATTCGAGGAAGCATGGCATTATTAAAAAACAGTCACAATTCTCTTGGAAAATATTTTAAAATGATAGATTTTGGAACAACAATGTCACCTTGACCAGGGTTCACGCTGTCTTTTCGAAAATGGCCAAAAACAATTTCATTTCACCAAATTTTTGGCCTGTGTTTTTAAACCCAAAATCGGAAATTGATTAAAAAAACCCAAATTGATTTTGTAACGGGGGCGACATGAGAATCAACTTTATAGTATGATCATCTTCTAATTGATTAGGTGATACAGCTTAATGTGTAACATGTGGCACTCATGGCAGTGCAATATCAAACAATTGCCACCAAATGCAATCAATCATATAACGAGAATTAACACGAATAAATATTTTGTCTGTTATAAGGTTTAATGGTACATGGTGGGTAGTTATAAGGTTTAATGGTACGTGGTGGGTAGTTATAATGTTTAATGGTACGTGGTGGGTAGTGGTATATTATCAAGTAACGATCGATGGTGTGATTAAATTAATTTAGACACGGTATTTGAGGGTATGGACATACTTCTACAGAATGTTGGATGTTAAAACAAAAATATCATTAATTGTGAGACCAGAAAATGAGGATTGTTCGGCCCAGTACACACTGATGTTGACTGATATCTCTGACTCCGAGTACTTACCTGCACATCCTGACCGTGAGATGAGAATGCATGGTTGTTTTCATTGACTGTATGTAAGTATATTGTAGTACCGAATGTGAAAACTAATGTGCAATATCCATTGACAATCGATAATTGACCAATTTTCATGAAAGTTTGTGTAATCGCTAATCCGAAAAATATGCCAAACACAGGAAGAAATTAGAAACAAGCTAACTTTGGTACCACTGGCAAGAGGGGAGTTTGCTGAACAGCATATCAAGTCAACATACTACATCAACACCAACATATATCACTATGTACGCTTTGTGGAAATAACTTTACATCCCTTTGCAATTGGTTGTATTGTTTTAGTTTTGTTCTCTATTGCAAATTGTGGAGAACTTCGATATCTGTGATGGGTATACATTGGTCACTTCAGCATGATAACAAATTATTTGTCGTTTCAAACGTTGGTGCAGGTATTGATGATGCCGAATGTATGGCATGTGTTAGTTAAATTTCCCGAAGGCAATATTTAGTCAATTGCGGATGATTTTCAGTGAATGGTAAGTGGGCCACCTGGGCAGCGTGGACTCCATGCAACGCAAAATGTGGAGGTGGAAGAAGGACCAGGAAAAGACAGTGTACTAACCCCGCCCCACGCTACGGCGGCAGAACATGTCGAGGCATAGCGTTGGCGTCTCAGGCGTGTAAATCTAAACCATGTCCAGGTATTATATTAAAAATGTTAATTTTTGGCACATTTGTTGAAGAAATATCCTTCCTGAAATTATCAGCTTTTCATAATGATTCAACTGAAGTTAAATTTAATGTAGTCTCCAGAAATATTTTTCTCGTCAAAGAAAAGTCATCTAATAGTAATTAACAAATTATTTCCCTGTGAGTTTCCGCATTTAACACTAGATGTCTCGTTTAGTATGAATCTAGGTCAGTGGTATAACGTCGCGATTGTCAAGCTGGGAAGAACTGAGATTTCTATGACGGCGAAAACGCGGTCACCTCAACGCCAACTCAACGTACTTTCGGTCCGGACATAGTATAGATATTGGCCGAGGTCATTGACTGATGATACCAGACTGTAATGCCTGTTCTACTAAAATTCCACGAAAAACAATATCTGATTCTATCACAAACTATTTTCAGTGAATGGTAAGTGGGCCACCTGGGCAGCGTGGACTCCATGCAACGCAAAATGTGGAGGTGGAAGAAGGACCAGGAAAAGACAGTGTACTAACCCCGCCCCACGCTACGGCGGCAGAACATGTCGAGGCATAGCGTTGGCGTCTCAGGCGTGTAAATCTAAACCATGTCCAGGTATTATATTTAAAATGTTAATTTTTGGCACATTTGTTGAAGAAATATCCTTCCTGATTTTAAAGAGAAATTATCAGCTTTTCATAATGATTCAACTGAAGTTAAATTTAATGTAGTCTCCAGAAATATTTTTCTCGTCAAAGAAAAGTCATCTAATAGTATCTAAAAAATTATTTCCCTGTGAGTTTCCGCATTTAACACTAGATGTCTCGTTTAGTATGAATCTAGGTCAGTGGTATAACGTCGCGATTGTCAAGATGGGAAGAACTGAGATTTCTATGACGGCGAAAACGCGGTCACCTCAACGCCAACTCAACGTACTTTCGGTCCGGACATAGTATAGATATTGGCCGAGGTCATTGACTGATGATACCAGACTGTAAGGCCTGTTCTACTAAAATTCCACGAAAAACAATATCTGATTCTATCACAAACTATTTTCAGTGAATGGTAAGTGGGCCACCTGGGCAGCGTGGACTCCATGCAACGCAAAATGTGGAGGTGGAAGAAGGACCAGGAAAAGACAGTGTACTAACCCCGCCCCACGCTACGGCGGCAGAACATGTCGAGGCATAGCGTTGGCGTCTCAGGCGTGTAAATCTAAACCATGTCCAGGTATTATATTTAAAATGTTAATTTTTGGCACATTTGTTGAAGAAATATCCTTCCTGATTTTAAAGAGAAATTATCAGCTTTTCATAATGATTCAACTGAAGTTAAATTTAATGTAGTCTCCAGAAATATTTTTCTCGTCAAAGAAAAGTCATCTAATAGTATCTAAACAATTATTTCCCTGTGAGTTTCCGCATTTAACACTAGATGTCTCGTTTAGTATGAATCTAGGTCAGTGGTATAACGTCGCGATTGTCAAGATGGGAAGAACTGAGATTTCTATGACGGCGAAAACGCGGTCACCTCAACGCCAACTCAACGTAATTTCGGTCCGGACATAGTATAGATATTGGCCGAGGTCATTGACTGATGATACCAGACTGTAAGGCCTGTTCTACTAAAATTCCACGAAAAACAATATCTGATTCTATCACAAACTATTTTCAGTGAATGGTAAGTGGGCCACCTGGGCAGCGTGGACTCCATGCAACGCACAATGTGGAAGTGGAAAAAGGTCCAGGAGAAGGCTGTGTAAAAATCCAGCCCCACGCTATGGTGGCAGAACATGTCCAGGCAGTGCGTCAAGTTTCCAGGCGTGTAAATCGAAACCATGTGCAGGTAACCTCATTACATACAATATACGGCACTAACCAGATGGGCTCAAACTGCCAGTATTCTCGCATGAGTTGTTGCTTGTTCTACTAATTCCAATCATTCAATTGAGGTATTTAACGTTTAATATTCATGTTGCGACATTTACCCGCAATTAGTGAAAAGGTATATCAAGAGTTAGATCATGCCATGAATCTCTACTCAGGCTAACGCCAGTAGAGATCATATTCCACCAGTACAAAACCTTTTGCCAGGGAACCTTATAAATTCGTAAATATAACGCGGGGAATATATGTGTTAGTTATTATCTGTTATCACCCTTTCTGGTGACACGTCGTGTAATGACAGCCCATACGACAACCATCAAAGTTCAGATTGATCAGATATCGATGTTTGAGGTCTATTATTTTTCACCGCCGATAATTTAAAGTGGCCCAGTAAACTGTCGACGAGAAAACTGTCTCGGGCCACATTGCCGATGAAGATGGATACCACTAAAATCAAGTGGCTTTTTTGTGTCAGATATTTGACAAATCGGCAAAATTTCATTGAACAAAATGTTAATAAATAACAGGTTTTGGACAATTTTATACTATAGTTGACTGTGGTCAGCATTATTTTTGGGCAATTACTCGATTCTGATAACTGAAGCAGCATTTCCAAAAATGTTGTTGTTGGAATCTGATGCTATGGGGAGCATCGAATCGGATTGAGTACCTTTAAAGGGCCTTTCAATTAAAAATGAAATACGATGAAAGATTAGTGTTTATACATAGCGCGTTAGCTCTAAAACATACTTGCGGGTAGCGTCGGGCACATTTTTACTTATATCGTGAACAATTTATAGGCAATGGTAACTGGAGTAATTGGTCAGCATGGAGTGTATGCGACGCACAATGTGGACGTGGCAGAAGGACACGGGCAAGGACGTGTACTAACCCCGCCCCAGTCCACGGTGGAAAAAAGTGTGCGGGCAGGGCCAAATCATCTGGGCTTTGTAATTCAAAACCATGTCCAGGTAATATATGAATGTTTATTATATAATTAATAATTTAAAGATGTATTTGTGTTGTCTGTTAATCTTCATGAACCCAATTGTACTCATATTTAGTTTTGCTACATGTTAGAATCCATGTTGTGTTTTATCACCTAATACGCACACGCTTGACTACCAAAATATAACATATCGGGATTCACGATATGATGGCTATTGGCATACAATCGCGACCACGGGAGGCACGCGTGGTTTCGATTGACTATCATATTTAATCTGAAGGGTAATAACTCTATAACGAATGTACCTTTACGAAATAACGGCGATTTGTATGAGATATTGCAACACCACAATAGATCAACTCTGGTGAAATATAAGTCAAATTCTTCTATTGGGTGGGTGGGCTTGGGGGAGTTTTGGATTAAACACTTCTTCAAATATTTCAGTTATTTCGTCAAAAACACTTCTTCAAATATCTCCGTTATTTAGTTAATAAAAATAACTTCCTATTTCTATATTTCGCTCTATTTCGCTGCATTGTTTATTCCGCTATTTCGCTGTATTTTCCTATTTCGCTTTTTCGTTGTATTTCATATTTCGATAATTCGCTATATTTGACATATTATGGGATATGGGATTATATGATACCCTACATTCTGATATTAAATCGAACGTCACGTGCCCCCCGTGCTCGCGATTAGATGCCACTAGCCATCCAATCGTGAACCCCGATTAAATATTGTTTGCTATCAAATCCTTGGCGTATTGGCTGGTTTTATAGTTCCAGTCACTTTGTTACAGCTGTGTTTGTCATTGACTGAAGCACTGCGTGCATAAAGATACCCATGATCTCCCATAATTATGTGAACACAGTTACCCGTGATCTCCCAGATGTACATCAGGTCCCATAAGGTCTCCCAGATGTGCATAAATTCACGGGATCTCCCAGATGTGCATAAAGTCACACGGGATCTCACAGATATGCGTAAGTCACACGGGATCTCCCAAATGTGCACAAAGTCACACATGATCTTCTGACTGTGCACTTAAATAATTACCATCGCATGTTAGCAACATTCCCAACAAGCACCAGTAACAAAAGCAACAACATATATGTTTGTGAAACTGTTTTCGAAGAAACATGGCATTATTAGAAACACAACATTTGCTTTTAGCCACGTTTCTCTTGAATATGTTTCAGAACGATAGATTTTCAAACACAAATGCAACCTTCACCAGGGTTCACGCCGTCGCCAATAGCCAATTTCTTTTTGTTTTTACACAAAAACGGAAATATAATGTAAAAACCCAAATTGATTTTGTAACGGGAGCGACATGAGCGATACAGCTTAATTGGTAACAAAAGGCACTCATGGCAGTGCTCTATCAAACAATGGGCCACCAAATGCAATCAAACATGTAATGACGATTTTAACGCTTATGACTCATTTGTCTGTCATAAGGCTGAATGGTATATTGAGAGGATTGAGTGGTATATTGTCAAATAACAATGATGGCATTACAGTAATCTAGACTCGGTACTTGAAGATATAGACATAATTATATAGAATGTTAAAACAAACATATTCATTAATTGTGAGACCAGAAAATGAGGATTGATCGGCCCAGCACACACTGATGTTGACTGGTATATCTGAGTACTTATTTCATACCCTGACATCAACAGAGACAATTCAGAGAAGAAATACACCATCTTAATAAGATTTCTTGACTCATTTCTAGTGAATGGCAACTGGAGCACGTGGTCACCGTGGAGTGCATGTGGCGCAAAATGTGGGCGTGGCACAAGGACCAAGACACGGACGTGTACTAACCCCGCCCCAGCGAACGGCGGCAGTAAATGTGCCGGCAGCGCCAAATCATCTGGGGGATGTCGCTCCCAACCATGTCCAGGTAATGTATTCAATTGTTATTATGTCAAAGGATGCCCCGACTGTGCTCTATAAATAATATGAATATTCATTGTTATACTCGATGCAAAATCGTAATTGTTCTCGACACTAACATAGTTACATATAAACATTACATATATGTAATACTGTTAATTTGAATATCCCAACACCTCACTCAACAAACAAAACAAAAAAAGACTTTCCAGCGATATATATAGATAATTCCTATCTTACTTACTTAACTAAACACGGCGGTATCTTACAATTCGTCTGGATTGTCTCACAACCACACCAACACTTGTCTGTGATATGCCCCAAAACTAGTTTCTAGTTAGTTTTATACACGATAATACATGTAGTATGTACGTATGCGTGGATAAAATACAAGCCATCTATGCAAATAATTATAGTGATAATTGTTTTAGGGGGTAGCAGGAAGACAGCCCGATAGGGCTAGGCTAACCCCCAACAATATATACAGCATTTATATTATTATATGTTACTGTCATTGTATTATTCATGTGTATATTGTAAATAAATTGTCCTATCCTATCCTATCCTATCAAAAACAAACAATTTTACGAAACGATTTTTTGAAGAAATATTGCATTTAATATTTAACAAAATCACAAGCGGAAACTTTGCCCTTTTCCATGTCTGGAAGATGTTTTAAAAGATAGATGTTTTTAAAACATTAAGTGATGTTGAATGATTAATCTGACCCAAGGCTATTATTTCATAACCTGCCATCAATGAACACAATTCAAAAAGAGATACACCCTCTCGATAAACTTTCTTGACCGATTTCTAGTGAATGGTATCTGGAGCACGTGGTCAGCGTGGAGTGCATGCGGCGTAACATGTGGGCTTGGCACAAGGACCCATAGAAGGACGTGTACTAACCCCGCCCCAGCGAACGGCGGCAGCAAATGTGCCGGCAGCCCCAAGGAATCTGGGACTTGTTACTATAAACCATGTCCAGGTAACATAATAGTAATATTTATTCTTAGTATATAGTGCTTATTTCACCAATATACAAGCACGACGCGTCATACGACATTGTGGGGTTATGAAGTCGACACAGTCTTGTTGGAGATAACATTTAATTGTCATATCAAATGAAGAGATGTGCGGTTGGTGACCGGAAATATTGAGATGTCCACGGTTGATACATAACAACCCGGCTAACGCCGCCTTTTCGGATGGACTCTGTACAGCTAACTCGAACAGGAATGAGGAAGGGAATGAGATTAAGAAAGAGAATAGAATGACTCTAGAATAGTGACATATTCGTATTTATATCACCGGGAACTTTGTATAGGATGATAGCTTGTGCTATGACTCAGATAATGAGTTTAACATGTGGTGAAACACATGTTCCGCATATGACCGTTGTGCTCCACGGGGAGAAGCTGGATTGATTGCTTGTCGTATGGGCACTCATATTTTCCTTATATTCCGATCACCAATACGCTATATATAATCATAATGGTATAGTAACACACATGGATTTGGGGTTCCTATAATATGCTTATTGTTTTGGGAGTTCCGCTAAAGGTAAAATAACGACACCACACCAGTTTTGTCAAATGCTTCTATTAATTTCAAATTTGAAATGACAAATGAAAAGATATATGAAATAATGTGAACCGACCATTTGCATGTGAAAACAATACAATCATGAAAGAATATCGCCAAGCGACCATTTACATGTGCATACACTTAAATGAAAAACACAAATGAAAATATTACATATAAATATAAATCCAATACCAAAATAAATAATAAATAAAAGAGCAAAAGAAAAATCCACATACCCATACGGATGTGAGCCACCAAAGAAAATGCAAAACGCCCACATGCATGTGAGGTGAAAACATATAGCAAATGGAAATGTATAAATAATTATAAAATTTAAATTGAAACACCCATGCAAATAAATAAAACACTATGAAAAATAAATACCACAGCCAGATATACATATAGCAATGATGCAAACAATTCCAAATGTGGAACATAAATAAGTTACAAACAAGAACAATATAATTGGATATGCTAAAGTAGCGACAAGAAATGACTTAGAATATATAGATGAAAACGAAATCCCAAGGAAGGGCAGTCAAAGAGATAGGTTTTAAAGAATGAGTGGGGGAAATCAGAGTTGCAAACATACGATGACGTCACACAAATGCAAACCCATGCAACTAATGAAAATAAAACATAAATGAAACACAGACACACATAAAACTGTTACACAAATAGTCTACTTACACATTGGCGGGTGTTTGGATTATAAAAGATATAAATTAGATGATAAATTAGACGTAAAATAAACCAAGTAATGTTTTGCTGTCAAATTACAAAGTCAAGTCAGTTTCTTCAACATATCTGGTCCTGAGTATAGGGTTAAGTCATTGAACGAACCAAAAACATGTACCAGTCTATCACATCGTGATACACTTATATAGGTATAGATGATGCTGAATTGGTATATATAATAGATTGGTATATAATATGTGGGGTAATACTGAATTATCCCACAACATAACATGTGTCGTCACTAAAACAACAGGCAAGCGAGCTGCAAGACAGTTAGCTACACTGAATGGACCACCCTTGACGTTAGTTAATATGACCAGTTTATGATAGTCAACTGTGTGTCCACTGGATGACTGACTTAGCTTAGTCATTATGACTAATGCAGAAAATTAGTCACAATGACGAGGGGACTGTTAGCCATAACGACTAAGGGATGGTTAGTCAAAACGACCAATTAGGCCATTAGACTCCAATTTTGTTAGTCAAAATGACCATGATTGAGTTATAATGACAAACTTTTCTGAGTCACTGAGAAGGTGAACATGTTATTTGGGGGAAATTGTGTTCAAGCGATATCAATACTCAACCGATGATATAATATCGAGTATCAGAGACCGAATTGAAAGCAAGACAAACTTCCAAACCATTTTATAGAACACAGATTTAAGTACAGGTCTATTAAGAGGTATACCACTAGTTTGCGGTTTAACTAATCTATTTTCCAGAGATGGCTGCAGTGTCGTTAAATAAGAACCTGTTATCCCACTAGTGTAGTCTTTGTTGTGGGAGGGACGTTCTGATATATGTCATTATATCCTCCCATCACATTTGTTCAATTCAATAGAACTTCGATAAAATGGACCTGAATATTTAGAAATGAATATAATAATTCACGGTACTGCTGGTGAAACTTAGTCACTATGACTAACACAGTGACTCGCTGAAAGGTGTTGTGACCCAACATTCTTGTGACGATCCCTAAGTTAGTTATATTGACCAGATTTTTTGAAAGTCTGATAAAGTTCCCCGGCTGGGGGAAATTGTGAAAAATTTACCCAGTCGAATCAAGTTTACAATGACTATGTGGAAGTGATTTTAAAAGTGACGGAAGCACATACAATCTACAGTTTTGCCATATTTTCACCCTCATTGACCGTACGTTTATAAACAATTGTAACTCAGATGGTTATTTTGATAAAAGTCCCATTTATTGATTTAAGTATATTTTCTTGAAGTTCTGGATCAAGCAGTCAATAAACATGTCATGCATCAACGTTTATTATCCTGGGTAACTATATCACGATTCCCCACAACCTGGGCAACTGTATCACAGAAAACCAATGAAAGCGAACACATCCTCGCTAGCTGCACCATCGACGACCCACGGGGACCATGACATCAATCAATTATATAGTTCCATCAAAGTAGGCCTCTCGTGTCCAGTAAGTAGCTTAATGCACATCAAAATGGATCTGAAGATCTCGAATTGTCAATACCTTGAAAACACAACGTGTCCACTTCCATCGTCTCATCCGTGTAGCAACTATTCCTCATCTGACAAGTCATTTCCACGTTTGAAGTGACCATATGAGCGTTGGTGTATCTTCAGTACGTAATGAATGTGCAATAATCGAAACACTCAACACCGGAGACCACATTAATGCCACTGTGGATCACAATAATTCACGGTGAATGTTTCGCGGTGATCCACAGTGAACTCGCATGGAGCGGATTGATATGAATCATAATATATGTGACCCGCCATATCACATCCAGTCGTAAGTCGGATTTTTGTACCCTGTGCCAATGCATTCTCTTATATATGCGAGTCGACCATAGGTCGCCTCGCATATATAAGAGAATGCATTGGCCTAACAATTTTTTACAATTTCAATAATTTTTTCTTGTATTCTTTAACAATTTTATAATTTCACCCATACAGAGCCCTAGACAAACATGAGCAGACAACACTCATCTATATGCTTCTATATGTGTGTGGGGCTCCCTGCAGGGTAATGGATGTTTTTATGTTATGTCCAAAAAAATTGTAAGAAACATTTATTTTAAAAAAATGATAAAAAATTGTTAGGCCAATGCATTCTCTTAGATATGCGAGGCGACTTATGGTCGACTCGCATATATAAGAGAATGCATTGGCACAGGGTAAAAAAATCCCGACTTACGACTGGATTTGATATGGCGGGTCACATATATGTTTCTAATTGGTTGTTTCCATATTGCCCGAGTTATGAGGCCGAGGTCTGTCGCATTGGCCTGAGGCCGCAGGCCGAAGGCTAATACGACAGACCGAGGCTTCATAACTCGGTCAATGTGAAAACAACCAATTAATAGGTATTTTATTAATTAGCAACATTGGCAATTGTTGTTTCACAGGATGAATATAATAACATAGATAACCATTGTGTGCTTTATTAAATTAACAATTATTCCAGCAATTTTTATTCTTGTAATCTTTGTGAAGAATTTGCAGCGAGTTCACAGTACTGTCTGTTTCCACTGGGAATGATATTGAATCGGATACATGTAGGTTATTCACGTGTATTTCCCAAAAAACAGCGACAGTTCATACCGTAATTCATCCGAAAGAAACTGTAATCTATCTTCCGTCAACCCGATATTATTTGCCGATCGACTTAATACGTATGACGTCATTTACGTAGCGTTGACTTATTGGCCGACTTTTTTTTACTTATTGGCCGTGTTTTTTTTACTTATTGGCCGCCTTTTTTTTACTTATTGGCCGTGTTTTTCACTTATTGACAGACTTTTGTTACTTATGATGTGGGAAGAGTTCTACTTATTGCGGCCGATAACATATAGCTAATTAATAAATAATATTTACTGACAAGCCCTAGATTCTATACAAACAACTGACAATATCCGCAAAATGCCGACAGAATAATTTACGCCATTTCGATCTCTTGCATAACAATTTTAACTGAATATTAATCATTATTTGATTAAACTTTTAATGGCCACAAAATTTGACAATTCATGGAAATTGTAGACCTATTCAATGCGATGTGACGTACATTGTGATGTTGTAATAAAACTACTACTATCATCGTGTTGATTACACAACAGCGCTCGCTTATCGTCGCCACTCAAGCTTTGAATTGATTACTCTGAATCACTCTCTCGAATAGATCGCCACAGTGTTGAAAGTTTTGCGTGTTGTATAGTCTTTTGATCTGTTCGCGCAAACTATCGCATATACAGTTCAGTATCATCTGCACATGTTTAAGCCCGGGCAAGTTGTTCTACTTAGAAAGGGAGCTCGGTCGTGGGGTTCATCTATTAAGGGGTCGTGTGTAAATTGTGGTGGTACCAGGACAGTGGTATTGTGGTCCACTGTGACCTTCATTGCTTCAAGTCGGGTAGTTGAGTTGATCCAGATCAACCCATTGGCTAGTCGCGTCTCTTCGGAGTGTTTCATAATATGGTGGATATTCTGATGTTTGCAATTTTTTTTTTTTTTATTATTTTACAATGACCGTTTGTGTTACGTTGAATTCTCTTTTGTGTAAACATTAGTCACAGTATCAGTAATTTTATCAACAAACACCATTGCTGGGAATTGTAATTCAAATAAATCATTTGTAAATCTGTTTGGCGAACCAATGTCGATGCTCTGACCTTTTGTAATGTATTTATTGCATATTTACTCAAACATTGATCAACTGGTAGTGGATACATTGACTGGCACTGCAACAGGAAAGTTTACATGATAATTGTTGAAATGTATGAATCCTATTATTAAAGAATTATTTATAGAACATTACTGTTGTGATCACAAGTAGAAAAGGCAAATCGAGCTGAAAGGTAGCTAACTGTGCCATAGACACACAAGTAGTGTTAAATAGGAAGTAGTTAATAGGACCACGGGCACCATAATGTATCTGAAGGGGTCGAGTTTCCAGTATCTTAAAAACTCCAAGTTATGGTCCCCATCCAACACATACCAGTGTGAGTATGCACCGTCTCACATCGCAGATGGGGAAATATCACAGGTAGAGAAAAATGGCAATCCCGCAGATGGTGTGGTGCTGCGATGTTAACCCTTTACCCAACAAACCGGCCAAAAACGCCCAAATAAAGCTTCAACAGCCTAAAATATCTTCGATCTGTCTCAATAACACCATACAAATATGGATATCATTGGAACCGGTTCATTGACCACATTGTGATGGTTACAGTTATGCCCTGTGCCAATGCATTCTCTTATATATGCGAGTCGACCATATGTCGCCTCGCATATATAAGAGAATGCATTGGCCTAAAAAAATCATTTTTTAACACTTTTTACCATTTTTTCTTACATTCTTTAACAATTTTATAATTTTTTCTTACATTTTTTAACAATTTTTATAATATATTTCTACATTCTTTGACAATTTTATCATTTTTAATATATGTTAAGCCAATGCATTCTCTTATATATGCGAGGCGACCTATGGTCGACTCGCATATATACGAGAATGCATTGGCACAGGGCCGTTATGTTGGGTAAAGGGTTAAACCCTTCTACTCGTTGAACTCCTGTATAGGTATCTAGTGCAAAAGGTAACAAAGGCAAAGTATTATATTAGATTCTCCTAATTATGCAATTATAGATATATGACATGTATCTCAAGTTTCGAAACTAAACACTATGCTATTATTTTATTTGAACTTGAAGTTGAATTTGAGCAATGTATTATATATTTTCATTGTATACCTGTCCACAGCACCGCTTGCGCAATGTCAGTAATTGCGGTGTCCCTGTTTTTATGACGGTGTGACAGAGGCAGACACATTACATAAGCATTCCTTCTCCTGTCACAACTCAATTAATACTCCCTCCTTTGAATAAGTCCAATGAGCAGTTGTTGGCTCATTGTGCCAAGGACACGACACAACTTTGCTGTTAAAAATTAAACATTGCTTGATCGCTACAAAATATGGCTGCGGGGTTGTCTTCAGCATGAGCAGTGGGTCATTCACCTGTGATTTTCCCCCAACTTTGATCAAAATCGAAGCGTTTGCGGTCGCACTTAATGTGACTATATAGTTTTTGAGTCTCGTCGGCAACACCTCTTGACCATTGTACAAACCACAAGCTATACAATTATATATCAAGTGCACCCGTTTAAGCATCACCAAGTTGCTTTCCATTACAAGACAATACTATTGTTGAATTCACAGTTTAATAAGAAACAATGCATTCCATTTCAGTAATTGGTCCACCACCACTGCCACCCCCAAGGCCACCAACAACACCAGCGCCAGGTATGTTCAATAAAATTACTGCTAAAATACGGATTGCTGACCAGTTTCTGACAAGTGAGACTGTGCACCATTACTTAGCAACGCAGTACAATATACATCAATTGTTAACTCGGCAGTTGTCAGGTCACGGTGTTTAATCGCCCCACCCAAATATTGGTCAAAATGTTCAATAGTTAGAAAAGTGCCTCACACAACATTTGGTGGAACTTTTACACAAGATATAGGTTGAAATTGTTCTCATTGTTTGATTTTCAGTGATTTGTGGGGAATTTGTTAAATTTATACCGACAGCAGTATGTTTTCCGACTTTTGTTAAAAGACTGAAATGGCCACCAGTTGGAAATTTCCAACTTTCTTTAGGGGGAATATTTACGTGGCAACCGTTGGAAATATCCAATAGTTCGAAAGTTTGAGGTACCAGCTGGAAACTCCAACCAACGGGGTAGGTTGCAAGAGCAACTGTGTAAACCTAGTAGTTTGGTTTGGTCAGGATCAATGGTGCAGTATACATTCCAAGGTAGACACCCCAACGTGTACTTTCTAGCCACTTCCATGTGTATTGTTTTAATTCAATTAAATTAGTTAACATTCTTATCAACATATATTTGTTCGACAATATTGGAATCAGTGGCATTTAAATGCAAATATTAATTGCAGTGGCTACAGGCAAACATTTAATATGTATGTATAATATGTGCATATAGAAATGGCATAATCATATGTATATCATCATATTTATCTCATATATCGGATTATTGTATTTTTTTCCAATTTTCCAATGTTTTTTCAATAATATCTTCTAGATTAGATTATGCTGTATGGAACTGGTTCAGAATGGTGACTTCATTGTGTATTGCTCATGTTAACTTACCAATGAAGCTATGGAATATGCCATTCATGTGTTCCCAAAAATAGATTTTACAAAATGTGGTATAAAAGTCACCATGTGGTGTTCTGGTCATATTTCAACAATCAATGCGCAGAACTGTGTATCTCTTTTTCTCAAAATGGTAGCCAAACTTGCTGCCAAAATATGGAAAATGGTAAATATTGCCCCAGCAGGCCATGTATTCGATTACAATCTGTGCTCGATGAATAAAAATGGTTATTCTGTCTTATTCACATTGAATACTAACATTTCTGATACACTTTGGTTAACTGTTCCTATTGTAGCCATTGATATTGCCAGAATTATTGGAATTTTCTCTCACAATCTTGGTATCAAAATAGGCAAAAAATCACTTTTAAGGTTTCGACCATTTATTCAAGTAAACTTAAACTGTCTTTGGTATCAAATGTGTTTATTGTTTTGACAAGACTTGAATGCATTACACTGAGGTGTTTTCAGACCAAATAATCAAGATGGCTTGAAAAATAGCAACCACATTTGGTAAAAACATTTGATTATTGCACATATATCTCAAAACATTGATCACTCCTGTTCTGAAAATGGTAGAAAATCGTGACTCACTTAGTTATTAAATATCTTAATTAATCAACGGACAACTGTATTCTATTCTGGTTGTCCCAGTGTATTATGGGCCGTGACAAACTGAATTTAAAGGATTCAGTATGTAACTTTGCCGAAAACATCTTTTGGGATGCTGGCCATTTTTTAACAGAAATGGACAGAATAATGAAATTGATCTGAAAGGGGCCATATTGTAAGGCTACTCTGCCCCAATAACATAAAAACTCTGGACCATTGGCAACCAAATTGATTGACTAATGTCAGGAAAACAGTTTCCTCCGTTTCGCATATAGCATGCCAGCAAGATGTAGAACTCTCTGACAGTACCTCTCCGTCGATTAACATATCCTTGAGTTATTGTGGAAAGCGAAAGCCACCCAGTGGTACACATGTACAATCCACATAGGGCCATAGTGTTACTCTATATATATATACATACATAACACATAAATGACCATGTAGCCACTCGTTTTATATACATACACCTCACCCAAGACCATACATCCACACTTTGGTATACTCGTACACCTCACAATTGACTATACAGCCACGAGTTACCATGCATGTACACCATGTATACTCCTACTCTTCACTCATGCCACATATAGTCACCACATGTATATATATTCACCACATTCGTGATCATAGTGTCACCTCTTGTATAATATTCGACTCAACATTGGCCATACAATCTCTCCATCTATATCAATTTGCCACACCATGGCGATATAGCCACTCAAGATATACATATACACTACAACCATAGCAGTAGCATCACTTCATATACACATCACCAAATGTAAAACATCCCTTCCATATCTACAAATACCCACAAACATGGCCATGCATACACTTCAGACTTGCATGTACACCTAACTCGTGACAATTCAGCCACTCCATATATACCAAATTCGTGGTCATACAGCTACTCTTTGTTCAACTATCGACATTAGCCACTTAATATATACATGCACTGTGTGTAATGATGTACACCTCGCCCATCCCATATAATCACCACAGGTACAAACCGACACCTCGCGATTGGTCCCATGGCTTTGGTCGATCCATTAATTTTAGTTTTTCCAAGGTAACCCTGTACGTCGTTGCCACCGCTGTTGCCCGAAATATCGCCCAAGGTCATTTTCGGGTACTCGTGTCAAGGTCATGTTGGGTGGACAAAATAACCCGACATATTTCCCGTCCCGAGTTGACCATACATAACAAATTTCACATCGATGTCACCGCTGACTACCGAGATATCGCCCAAGGTCATATGTGGGTATCCGTTTCAAGGTCAAGGTCACCTCGGGCGGACAAACTGACCCGACGAAAATCTCCCGCGTCCCTTGGAAAGTACGAAATTTCGTCTCGATATCCCCAGTTTTGACCTGCCGTATATTTTCACTAAAGTAGATAAACGCTCTTTAATAGCGACGCCTCATAAACAAACGCTCATTAATTATCACGCGATTAACCCATCAATCCACATTACGGTGGCAGTTGAAGGGTGAAGGAGTGGTCGCACGGGCTCGCGAATGGTCCGAGTGCATTGCCTGTTGTTTTTGCCCTTACACAGCTAGTTTGGGTTCAATCGGCCCAGCCGTTTTCGTCTCGATATCCCCAGTTTCCGAGACGGTCAAATGCCGTATATTTTCACTAAAGTAAATAAACGCTCTTTAATAGCCACTCGTCATATACAAACGCTCATTAATTATCACGCGATTAACCCATCAATCCCCATGGCGGTGGCAGTTGAAGGGTGAATGGTGGTCGCACGGGCTCGCGAATGGTCCGTTGACACTTTCCGTGACTTTTTACCCTTAGATTGGAAGTTTGGGATCAATCGGTCGAGCCGTTTTCGAGTCTATAAAGGACACAAATATATACGGAAGTCTCAAACAATATAGTAGATTTATTATTCACGAGCAGTCAGCGTTCAGTGATTGTGACAAATAACGTGTACAAAGAAATGTTGTGATGGACTAGAATACTATAAGGGAACTTGTACTAATCCTGCCCCGACAAATGGTGGTAAACAATATCATGGTATCAGCATGAAGAGTGCAACGTGTAATACACAATCTTGTATTGTTCCAGCTGTGTACAAAATGTAACAGCACCACACATGCATCACCATTTGGAAGTATAAGAAAGCCATCATTTTCATTAACTATCAACCCGCATGTTGTTACGAAGTTAAAGTCTGAGACTGAATCATTGTTTATAATGCACGTCAACTCGGGTTATTTACAAATATAGCCCATAGCATATATAACATTCATATTATGCATGTCACACATGGGATTAGTAAGTGGAGGTTATAAGTTTAAAGGTGGTACCATGTTTGGAATATGTAGCACTTTATCATAAAGCAACTTAACTGGCAACTGAATAGACAGTGATGAAACTTTGTTATTAGGTCTGAATTACAAGTGTAGATTATATAGTTATATGCAGAAACCCTATAACAATACTGAAAGACTGTTCTTCCCTTATAAATATTTGAATGTGTTTTCTCTCGTGCAGTTAAAGGAAATTGGGGTGCGTGGTCACCAGTCGAGCCGGAAGGACCAGGTTACCCTACAGACGGTAATAACGATGGACCTAAATGTAGTGCTAAATGTGGAGGTGGAGTGCAGAAATGGACCCGATCTTGTAACAAGCCAGCACCATTGAATGGCGGTGCAAATTGTGAAGGAAATTCAATGAAATCGAAATCATGCAACACGAAGCTATGTTCAGGTTAGTTCACCCAGTTACCACATATTAAACTTTTATGTTTTACTAACAACGATATTGTTCTGTACATTAGTTTTTCCCAGATAGGATTAAGAGAAGTTTTTAAAAGGGTGAATGGATATTTGGAGTGGTTGTATTAAAACACTGACATATAACTCACCTTATATACACAGGTACTTCAATTATTTTAATCTCCATATATTTCTAAGAACAATTTCGATGATGTTATCTTTCTCCAATGTTTACCTGTTTTACTGGACTTTGATTGATGATGTAACAGAACTGTCCCAATGTTGACATAACTCTCGTTTTGACACACGGACTCTGGTCGTTGGAGTGTTATTTTTAATAGAAATAATAACATTTCTGTTCTATGTGTGGCATAATGAGCAGTTCTGTGAAGACACGAGTACCTTAAATTGTTCATGTTAATTATATCAAAGCAAAATATTCATTGTTTGTTATTTTTTAATGATAATTTGTGATGTTAATAGTTAACAAAATCAAATGACCTCACCCTGCTCTTTCATATTATGTTTACTTATGGTCATATTAAGGGATATGTTTTCTTAACATTACAGTATCCCACACACATTTCATAGATGTTTGAAAAGGGGGATATCTGAAGTGGCTGTATTAAAACTCATAGTAACACAGGAGAGACTATTTTGTGAATAAGGTTATTAATACTGTGTGGGGATCAATAACAAAGGGGTGTGTAGCCTATATTTGTAGGCTGATGAACTGATAGACATCAACGTAGTAGAACAAGATAGTTCATGTTGTTTGAGGCTCAATAACCAGTGAGTGGTGGTATATGTAGTTGTTGCTCAGCTCACGAGATTCGCAATTCAAGCATTCAAAATATAGTAATAATTTTATTGAAATGTCTCGTCTCATATATTTTTAGACAAATTAATCTCTGCTTGGCCAATTGCTGAATTTGGTCGTCGAATAAGTGTGTTCATATGCCATGTCCTCAACGATGATACTTTCTTTACAGACGTTCGTGCGCATTACTATTCGTGTTATATCAATGTTGCCAACACATGCGTCCCTTAAATATTTCATGTTAATAAATTATTGCAAAATATTCATATACATCTTTATTTCCTCCATCTAGTAGAGTATGGTTTACAAAATTATAACATAGTAATATAGAAAGTAAAATAGATAATTATTCCCGCCACTATGAGGCACAAGCACTCATCCAAACAACCTTGCACGGGCACACAATCTCATCAGCATGCATCCTAATCCATGTATACACATATACGTACAAAAGTATATACATACATACACACGCACACCCTCCCTCACACATAAACACCCTTACATACACACATGTATACATACGTCTGTACAACACAAATATAAACCTTATTTACACTGGTGCACAATCATGTTGTGGGGTTAAGGAGACGATCACTCGATCTTTTCGACAATCCCGGGCGCTTTGCGCCCACCCACTCTCTCATGCACAATCATACTTATGCACACACAGGCGTGCACACAAGCGTCCACTTACACGCGCACACATATATATACTCAACTACAAAAACAACGAACAAAATATACCTGGATTGATGCCCATTTTCTTTGTATAAGAAAATGCCTATAAGGTACCGTCCCTTAGTTGATTACTACCACACATGCAGGCAAACATTCACAAGAGATATGCAGGACATGCCGAAACACGGAATTCACGGGGAACTGAATGAAAGATAATCGACTTGAGTTAGTCAGTGTATAGTAAAAGTGGTCAAATGTTCACCAGTAATTTAAGTAAACTCACACTTTTCTCAATATAACTCATAACTATATAGTAGATTTATTATTCACGAGCAGTCAGCGTTCAGTGATTGTGACAAATAACGTGTACAAAGAAATGTGGTGATGGACTAGAATACTATAAGGGAACTTGTACTAATCCTGCCCCGACAAATGGTGGTAAACAATATCATGGTATCAGCATGAAGAGTGCAACGTGTAATACACAATCTTGTATTGTTCCAGCTGTGTACAAAATGTAACAGCACCACACATGCATCACCATTTGGAAGTATAAGAAAGCCATCATTTTCATTAACTATCAACCCGCATGTTGTTACGAAGTTAAAGTCTGAGACTGAATCATTGTTTATAATGCACTTCAACTCGGGTTATTTACAAATATAGCCCGTAGCATATATAACATTCATATTATGCATGTCACACTTGGGATTAGTAAGTGGAGGTTATAAGTTTAAAGGTGGTACCATGTTTGGAATATGTAGCACTTTATCATAAAGCAACTTAACTGGCAACTGAATAGACAGTGATGAAACTTTGTTATTAGGTCTGAATTACAAGTGTAGATTATATAGTTATATGCAGAAACCCTATAACAATACTGAAAGACTGTTCTTCCCTTATAAATATTTGAATGTGTTTTCTCTCGTGCAGTTAAAGGAAATTGGGGTGCGTGGTCACCAGTCGAGCCAGAAGGATCAGGTTACCCTACAGACGGTAATAACGATGGACCTAAATGTAGTGCTAAATGTGGAGGTGGAGTGCAGAAATGGACCCGATCTTGTAACAAGCCAGCACCATTGAATGGCGGTGCAAATTGTGTAGGAAATACAATGAAATCGAAATCATGCAACACTAAGCTATGTTCAGGTTAGTTCACCCAGTTACCACATATTAAACTTTTATGTTTTACTAACAACGATATTGTTCTGTACATTAGTTTTTCCCAGATAGGATTAAGAGAAGTTTTTAAAAGGGTGAATGGATATTTGGAGTGGTTGTATTAAAACACTGACATATAACTCACCTTATATACACAGGTACTTCAATTATTTTAATCTCCATATATTTCTAAGAACAATTTCGATGATGTTATCTTTCTCCAATGTTTACCTGTTTTACTGGACTTTGATTGATAATGTAACATAACTGTCCCAATGTTGACATAACTCTCGTTTTGACACACGGAATCTGGTCGTTGGAGTGTTATTTTTAATAGAAATAATAACATTTCTGATCTATGTGTGGCATAATGAGCAGTTCTGTGAAGACACGAGTACCTTAAATTGTTCATGTTAATTATATCAAAGCAAAATATTCATTGTTTGTTATTTTTTAATGATAATTTGTGATGTTAATAGTTAACAAAATCAAATGACCTCACCCTGCTCTTTCATATTATGTTTACTTATGGTCATATTAAGGGATATGTTTTCTTAACATTACAGTATCCCACACACATTTCATAGATGTTTGAAAAGGGGGGATATTTGAAGTGGCTGTATTAAAACTCATAGTAACACAGGAGAGACTATTTTGTGAATAAGGTTATTAATACTGTGTGGGGATCAATAACAAAGGGGTGTGTAGCCTATATTTGTAGGCTGATGAACTGATAGACATCAACGTAGTAGAACAAGATAGTTCATGTTGTTTGAGGCTCAATAACCAGTGAGTGGTGGTATATGTGGTTGTTGCTCAGCTCACGAGATTCGCAATTCAAGCATTCAAAATATAGTAATACTTTTATTGAAATCTCTCGTCTCATAAATTTTTAGACAAATTAATCTCTGCTTGGCCAATTGCTGAATTTGGTCGTCGAATAAGTGTGTTCATATGCCATGTCCTCAATGATGATACTTTCTTTACAGACGTTCGTGCGCATTACTATTCGTGTTATATCAATGTTGCCAACACATGCGTCCCTTAAATATTTCATGTTAATAGATTATTGCAAATATTTATATATATCTTTATTTCCTCCATCTAGGAGAGTATGGTTTACAAAATTATAACATAGTAATATAGAAAGGAAAATAGATAATTATTCCCGCCACTATGAGGCACAAGCACTCATCCAAACAACCTTGCACGGGCACACAATCTCATCAGCATGCATCCTAATCCATGTATACACATATACATACAAAATTATATACATACATACACACGCACACCCTCCCTCACACATAAACACCCTTACATACACACATGTATACATACGTCCATACAACACAAATATAAACCTTATTTACACTGGTGCACAATCATGTTGTGGGGTTAAGGAGACGATCACTCGATCTTTTCGACAATCCCGGGTGCTTTGCGCCCACCCACTCTCTCATGCACAAGCATACTTATGCACACACAGGCGCGCACACAAGCGTCCACTTACACGCGCACACATATATATACTCAACTACAAAAACAACGAACAAAATATACCTGGATTGATGCCCAGTATTTTTGTATAAGAAAATGCCTATAAGGTACCGTCCCTTAGTTGATTACTACCACACATTCAGGCAAACATTCACAAGATATATGCAGGACATGCCGAAACACGGAATTCACGGGGAACTGAATGAAAGATAATCGACTTGAGTTAGTCAGTGTATAGTAAAAGTGGTCAAATGTTCACCAGTAATTTAAGTAAACTCACACTTTTCTCAATATAACTCATAACAATATAGTAGATTTATTATTCACGAGCAGTCAGCGTTCAGTGATTGTGACAAATAACGTGTACAAAGAAATGTGGTGATGGACTAGAATACTATAAGGGAACTTGTACTAATCCTGCCCCGACAAATGGTGGTAAACAATATCATGGTATCAGCATGAAGAGTGCAACGTGTAATACACAATCTTGTATTGTTCCAGCTGTGTACAAAATGTAACAGCACCACACATGCATCACCATTTGGAAGTATAAGAAAGCCATCATTTTCATTAACTATCAACCCGCATGTTGTTACGAAGTTAAAGTCTGAGACTGAATCATTGTTTATAATGCACTTCAACTCGGGTTATTTACAAATATAGCCCATAGCATATATAACATTCATATTATGCATGTCACACTTGGATTAGTAAGCGGAGGTTATAAGTTTAAAGGTGGTACCATGTTTGGAATATGTAGCACTTTATCATAAAGCAACTTAACTGGCAACTGAATTGAGACAGTGATGAAACTTTGTTGTTAGGTCTGAATTACAAGTGTAGATTATATAGTTATATGCAGAAACCCTATAACAATACTGAAAGACTGTTCTTCCCTTATAAATATTTGAATGTGTTTTCTCTCGTGCAGTTAAAGGAAATTGGGGTGCGTGGTCACCAGTCGAGCCAGAAGGACCAGGTTACCCTACAGACGGTAATAACGATGGACCTAAATGTAGTGCTAAATGTGGAGGTGGAGTGCAGAAATGGACCCGATCTTGTAACAAGCCAGCACCATTGAATGGCGGTGCAAATTGTGTAGGAAATACAATGAAATCGAAATCATGCAACACTAAGCTATGTCCAGGTTAGTTCACCCAGTTACCACATATTAAACTTTTATGTTTTACTAACAACGATATTGTTCTGTACATTAGTTTTTCCCAGATAAGATTAAGAGAAGTTTTTAAAAGGGTGAATGGATATTTGGAGTGGTTGTATTAAAACACTGACATATAACTCACCTTATATACACAGGTACTTCAATTATTTTAATCTCCATATATTTCTAAGAACAATTTCGATGATGTAATCTTTCTCCAATGTTTACCTGTTTTACTGGACTTTGATTGATAATGTAACAGAACTGTCCCAATGTTGACATAACTCTCGTTTTGACACACGGAATCTGGTCGTTGGAGTGTTATTTTTAATAGAAATAATAACATTTCTGATCTATGTGTGGCATAATGAGCAGTTCTGTGAAGACACGAGTACCTTAAATTGTTCATGTTAATTATATCAAAGCAAAATATTCATTGTTTGTTATTTTTTAATGATAATTTGTGATGTTAATAGTTAACAAAATCAAATGACCTCACCCTGCTCTTTCATATTATGTTTACTTATGGTCATATTAAGGGATATGTTTTCTTAACATTACAGTATCCCACACACATTTCATAGATGTTTGAAAAGGGGGGATATTTGAAGTGGCTGTATTAAAACTCATAGTAACACAGGAGAGACTATTATGTGAATAAGGTTATGTGTGGGGATCAATAACAAAGGGGTGTGTAGCCTATATTTGTAGGCTGATGAACTGATAGATATCAACGTAGTAGAACAAGATAGTTTATGTTGTTTGAGGCTCAATAACCAGTGAGTGGTGGTATATGTGGTTGTTGCTCAGCTCACGAGATTCGCAATTCAAGCATTCAAAATATAGTAATAATTTTATTGAAATGTCTCGTCTCATAAATTTTTAGACAAATTGATCTCTGCTTGGCCAATTGCTGAATTTGGTCGTCGAATAAGTGTGTTCATATGCCATGTCCTCAATGATGATACTTTCTTTACAGACGTTCATGCGCATTACTATTCGTGTTATATCAATGTTGCCAACACATGCGTCCCTTAAATATTTCATGTTAATAGATTATTGCAAAATATTCATATATATCTTTATTTCCTCCATCTAGGAGAGTATGGTTTACAAAATTATAACATAGTAATATAGAAAGGAAAATAGATAATTATTCCCGCCACTATGAGGCACAAGCACTCATCCAAACAACCTTGCACGGGCACACAATCTCATCAGCATGCATCCTAATCCATGTATACACATATACATACAAAAGTATATACATACATACACACGCACCCCTCCCTCACACATAAACACCCTTACATACACACATGTATACATACGTCCATACAACACAAATATAAACCTTATTTACACTGGTGCACAATCATGTTGTGGGGTTAAGGAGACGATCACTCGATCTTTTCGACATTCCCGGGCGCTTTGCGCCCACCCACTCTCTCATGCACAATCATACTTATGCACACACAGGCGCGTACACAAGCGTCCACTTACACGCGCACACATATATATACTCAACTACAAAAACGAACAAAATATACCTGGATTGATGCCCAGTATTTTTGTATAAGAAAATGCCTATAAGGTACCGTCCCTTAGTTGATTACTACCACACATGCAGGCAAACATTCACAAGAGATATGCAGGACATGCCGAAACACGGAATTCACGGGGAACTGAATGAAAGATAATCGAATTGAGTTAGTCAGTTTATAGTAAAAGTGGTCAAATGTTCACCAGTAATTTAAGTAAACTCACACTTTTCTCAATATAACTCATAACAATTTAGACACGGAATGGGCATGAGCCGGGACCAAAGAATCATTTTGCACCAATACCACTTAATCAACTCGAACGGCGGCGGGTAGATATTCTAGTTAAGAACATGCGTGTATCAGTATCTACATATCTACTGTGTGTGTCCCACATTATGTGAGTAGAGGAGGGATGCCCTATAGCAGAAGAGTCCACAATTAGAGGTACCATGTCTTACCTACCGGAAGCTGACATAAGCTAATAATAGGTAGAGCACTCTGCTGTATAGGCAGTTTCTGATATAGTCATAAAGAGTAGGAAAATAAAAGATAGCAGAAACCCAGAGAACACATAAAAATTTCGTGTTATGATTTATATTTCATAATAATATTTAATTTAATCATTGTATGATAACGTTATGTGAAAAAGAAATAATCAAAAAAGCGAGGCCATAGGTCGCCTCGCATATATAAGAGAATGCATTGGCCTAAAAAAATCATTTTTTACACTTTTTACCATTTTTTCTTACATTCTTTAACAATTTTATAATTTTTTCTCACATTTTTTAACAATTTTTATAATATATTTCTACATTCTTTGACAATTTTATTATTTTTAATATGTGTTAAGCCAATGCATTCTCTTATATATGCGAGGCGACCTATGGTCGACTCGCATATATACGAGAATGCATTGGCACAGGGCCGTTATGTTGGGTAAAGGGTTAAACCCTTCTACTCGTTGAACTCCTGTATAGGTATCTAGTGCAAAAGGCAACAAAGGCAAAGTATTATATTAGATTCTCCTAATTATGCAATTATAGATATATGACATGTATCTCAAGTTTCGAAACTAAACACTATGCTATTATTTTATTTGAACTTGAAGTTGAATTTGAGCAATGTATTATATATTTTCATTGTATACCTGTCCACAGCACCGCTTGCGCAATGTCAGTAATTGCGGTGTCCCTGTTTTTATGACGGTGTGACAGAGGCAGACACATTACATAAGCATTCCTTTTCCTGTCACAACTCAATCAATACTCCCTCCTTTGAATAAGTCCAATGAGCAGTTGTTGGCTCATTTTGCCAAGGACACGACACAACTTTGCTGTTAAAAATTAAACATTGCTTGATCGCTACAAAATATGGCTGCATGGTTGTCTTCAGCATGAGCAGTGGGTCATTCACCTGTGATTTTCCCTCAACTTTGATCAAAATCGAAGCGTCTGCGGTCGCACTTAATGTGACTATATAGTTTTTGAGTCTCGTCGGCAACACCTCTTGACCATTGTACAAACCACAAGCTATACAATTATATATCAAGTGCACCGGTTTAAGCATCACCAAGTTGCTTTCCATTACAAGACAATACTATTGTTGAATTCACAGTTTAATAAGAAACAATGCATTCCTTTTCAGTAATTGAACCATCAACACTGCCACCCACAGTGCGACCAACAACACCAGCGCCAGGTATGTTCAATACAATTACTGCTAAAATACGGATTGCTGACCAGTTTCTGACAAGTGAGACTGTGCACCATTACTTAGCAACGCAGTACAATATACATCAATTGTTAACTCGGCAGTTGTCAGGTCACGGTGTTTAATCGCCCCACCCAAATATTGGTCAAAATGTTCAATAGTTAGAAAAGTGCCTCACACAACATTTGGTGGAACTTTTACACAAGATATAGGTTGAAATTGTTCTCATTGTTTGATTTTCAGTGATTTGTGGGGAATTTGTTAAATTTATACCGACAGCAGTATGTTTTCCGACTTTTGTTAAAAGACTGAAATGGCCACCAGTTGGAAATTTCCAACTTTCTTTAGGGGGAATATTTACGTGGCAACCGTTGGAAATATCCAATAGTTCGAAAGTTTGAGGTACCAGCTGGAAACTCCAACCAACGGGGTAGGTTGCAAGAGCAACTGTGTAAACCTAGTAGTTTGGTTTGGTCAGGATCAATGGTGCAGTATACATTCCAAGGTAGACACCCCAACGTGTACTTTCTAGCCACTTCCATGTGTATTGTTTTAATTCCATTAAATTAGTTAACATTCTTATCAACATATATTTGTTCGACAATATTGGAATCAGTGGCATTTAAATGCAAATATTAATTGCAGTGGCTACAGGCAAACATTTAATATGTATGTATAATATGTGCATATAGAAATGGCATAATCATATGTATATCATTATATTTATCTCATATATCGGATTATTGTATTTTTTTCCAATTTTCCAATGTTTTTTCAATAATATCTTCTAGATTAGATTATGCTGTATGGAACTGGTTCAGAATGGTGACTTCATTGTGTATTGCTCATGTTAACTTGCCAATGGAGCTATGGAATATGCCATTCATGTGTTCCCAAAAATAGATTTTACAAAATGTGGTATAAAAGTCACCATGTGGTGTTCTGGTCATATTTCAACAATCAATGCGCAGAACTGTGTATCTTTTTTTCTCAAAATGGTAGCCAAACTTGCTGCCAAAATATGGAAAATGGTAAATATTGCCCCAGCAGGCCATGTATTCGATTACAATCTGTGCTCGATGAATAAAAATGGTTATTCTGTCTTATTCACATTGAATACTAACATTTCTGATACACTTTGGTTAACTGTTCCTATTGTAGCCATTGATATTGCCAGAATTATTGGAATTTTCTCTCACAATCTTGGTACCAAAATAGGCAAAAAATCACTTTTAAGGTTTCGACCATTTATTCAAGTAAACTTAAACTGTCTTTGGTATCAAATGTGTTTATTGTTTTGACAAGACTTGAATGCATTACACTGAGGTGTTTTCAGACCAAATAATCAAGATGGCTTGGAAAATAGCAACCACATTTGGTAAAAACATTTGATTATTGCACATATATCTCAAAACATTGATCACTCCTGTTCTGAAAATGGTAGAAAATTGTGACTCACTTAGTTATTAAATATCTTAATTAATCAATTGACAACTGTATTCTATTCTGGTTGTCCCAGTGTATTATGGGCCGTGACAAACTGAATTTAAAGGATTCAGTATGTAACTTTGCCGAAAACATCTTTTGGGATGCTGGCCATTTTTTAACAGAATGGACAGAATAATGAAATTGATCTGAAAGGGGCCATATTGTAAGGCTACTCTGCCCCAATAACATAAAAACTCTGGACCATTGGCAACCAAATTGATTGACTAATGTCAGGAAAACAGTTTCCTCCGTTTCGCATATAGCATGCCAGCAAGATGTAGAACTCTCTGACAGTACCTCTCCGTCGATTAACATATCCTTGAGTTATTGTGGAAAGCGAAAGCCACCCAGTGGTACACATGTACAATCCACATAGGGCCATAGTGTTACTCTATATATATATACATACATAACACATAAATGACCATGTAGCCACTCGTTTTATATACATACACCTCACCCATGACCATACATCCACACTTTGGTATACTCGTACACCTCACAATTGACTATACAGCCACGAGTTACCATGCATGTACACCATGTATACTCCTACTCTTCACTCATGCCACATATAGTCACCACATGTATATATATTCACCACATTCGTGATCATAGTGTCACCTCTTGTATAATATTCGCCTCAACATTGGCAATACAATCTCTCCATCTATATCAATTTGCCACACCATGGCGATATAGCCACTCAAGATATACATATACACTACAACCATAGCAGTAGCATCACTTCATATACACATCACCAAATGTAAAACATCCCTTCCATATCTACAAATACCCACAAACATGGCCATGCATACACTTCAGACTTGCATATACACCTAACTCGTGACAATTCAGCCACTCCATATATACCAAATTCGTGGTCATACAGCTACTCTTTGTTCAACTATCGACATTAGCCACTTAATTTATACATGCACTGTGTGTAATGATGTACACCTCGCCCATCCCATATAATCACCACAGGTACAAACCGACACCTCGCGATTGGTCCCATGGCTTTGGTCGATCCATTAATTTTAGTTTTTCCAAGGTAACCATGTACGTCGTTGCCACCGCTGTTGCCCGAAATATCGCCCAAGGTCATTTTCGGGTACTCGTCTCAAGGTCATGTTGGGTGGACAAAATAACCCGACATATTTCCCGTCCCGAGTTGACCATACATAACAAATTTCACATCGATGTCACCGCTGACTACCGAGATATCGCCCAAGGTCATATGTGGGTATCCGTTTCAAGGTCAAGGTCACCTCGGGCGGACAAACTGACCCGACGAAAATCTCCCGCGTCCCTTGGAAAGTACGAAATTTCGTCTCGATATCCCCAGTTTTGACCTGCCGTATATTTTCACTAAAGTAGATAAAAGCTCTTTAATAGCGACGCCTCATATACAAACGCTCATTAATTATCATGCGATTAACCCATCAATCCACATTACGGTGGCAGTTGAAGGGTGAAGGAGTGGTCGCACGGGCTCGCAAATGGTCCGAGTGCATTGCCTGTTGTTTTTGCCCTTACACAGCTAGTTTGGGTTCAATCGGCCCAGCCGTTTTCGTCTCGATATCCCCAGTTTCCGAGACGGTCAAATGCCGTATATTTTCACTAAAGTAAATAAACGCTCTTTAATAGCCACGCGTCATATACAAACGCTCATTAATTATCACGCGATTAACCCATCAATCCCCATGGCGGTGGTAGTTGAAGGGTGAATGTGTGGTCGCACGGGCTCGCGAATGGTCCGTTGACACTTTCCGTGACTTTTTACCCTTAGATAGGAAATTTGGGATCAATCGGTCGAGCCGTTTTCGAGTCTATAAAGGACACAAATATATACGGAAGTCTCAAACAATATAGTAGATTTATTATTCACGAGCAGTCAGCGTTCAGTGATTGTGACAAATAACGTGTACAAAGAAATGTGGTGATGGACTAGAATACTATAAGGGAACTTGTACTAATCCTGCCCCGACAAATGGTGGTAAACAATATCATGGTATCAGCATGAAGAGTGCAACGTGTAATACACAATCTTGTATTGTTCCAGTTGTGTACAAAATGTAACAGCACCACACATGCATCACCATTTGGAAGTATAAGAAAGCCATCATTTTCATTAACTATCAACCCGCATGTTGTTACGAAGTTAAAGTCTGAGACTGAATCATTGTTTATAATGCACTTCAACTCGGGTTATTTACAAATATAGCCCATAGCATATATAACATTCATATTATGCATGTCACACTTGGATTAGTAAGTGGAGGTTATAAGTTTAAAGGTGGTACCATGTTTGGAATATGTAGCACTTTATCATAAAGCAACTTAACTGGCAACTGAGTTGAGACAGTGATGAAACTTTGTTATTAGGTCTGAATTACAAGTGTAGATTATATAGTTATATGCAGAAACCCTATAACAATACTGAAAGACTGTTCTTCCCTTATAAATATTTGAATGTGTTTTCTCTCGTGCAGTTAAAGGAAATTGGGGTGCGTGGTCACCAGTCGAGCCAGAAGGACCAGGTTACCCTACAGACGGTAATAACGATGGACCTAAATGTAGTGCTAAATGTGGAGGTGGAGTGCAGAAATGGACCCGATCTTGTAACAAGCCAGCACCATTGAATGGCGGTGCAAATTGTGTAGGAAATACAATGAAATCGAAATCATGCAACACTAAGCTATGTCCAGGTTAGTTCACCCAGTTACCACATATTAAACTTTTATGTTTTACTAACAACGATATTGTTCTGTACATTAGTTTTTCCCAGATAAGATTAAGCGAAGTTTTTAAAAGGGTGAATGGATATTTGGAGTGGTTGTATTAAAACACTGACATATAACTCACCTTATATACACAGGTACTTCAATTATTTTAATCTCCATATATTTCTAAGAACAATTTCGATGATGTAATCTTTCTCCAATGTTTACCTGTTTTACTGGACTTTGATTGATAATGTAACAGAACTGTCCCAATGTTGACATAACTCTCGTTTTGACACACGGAATCTGGTCGTTGGAGTGTTATTTTTAATAGAAATAATAACATTTCTGATCTATGTGTGGCATAATGAGCAGTTCTGTGAAGACACGAGTACCTTAAATTGTTCATGTTAATTATATCAAAGCAAAATTGTTTGTTATTTTTTAATGATAATTTGTGATGTTAATAGTTAACAAAATCAAATGACCTCACCCTGCTCTTTCATATTATGTTTACTTATGGTCATATTAAGGGATATGTTTTCTTAACATTACAGTTTCCCACACACATTTCATAGATGTTTGAAAAGGGGGGATATTTGAAGTGGCTGTATTAAAACTCATAGTAACACAGGAGAGACTATTTTGTGAATAAGGTTATTAATACTGTGTGGGGATCAATAACAAAGGGGTGTGTAGCCTATATTTGTATGCTGATGAACTGATAGATATCAACGTAGTAGAACAAGATAGTTTATGTTGTTTGAGGCTCAATAACCAGTGAGTGGTGGTATATGTGGTTGTTGCTCAGCTCACGAGATTCGCAATTCAAGCATTCAAAATATAGTAATAATTTTATTGAAATGTCTCGTCTCATAAATTTTTAGACAAATTAATCTCTGCTTGGCCAATTGCTGAATTTGGTCGTCGAATAAGTGTGTTCATATGCCATGTCCTCAATGATGATACCTTCTTTACAGACGTTCATGCGCATTACTATTCGTGTTATATCAATGTTGCCAACACATGCGTCCCTTAAATATTTCATGTTAATAGATTATTGCACAATATTCATATATATCTTTATTTCCTCCATCTAGGAGAGTATGGTTTACAAAATTATAACATAGTAATATAGAAAGGAAAATAGATAATTATTCCCGCCACTATGAGGCACAAGCACTCATCCAATCAACCTTGCACGGGCACACAATCTCATCAGCATGCATCCTTATCCATGTATACACATATACATACAAAAGTATATACATACATACACACGCACACCCTCCCTCACACATAAACACCCTTACATACACACATGTATACATACGTCCATACAACACAAATATAAACCTTATTTACACTGGTGCACAATCATGTTGTGGGGTTAAGGAGACGATCACTCGATCTTTTCGACAATCCCGGGCGCTTTGCGCCCACCCACTCTCTCATGCACAATCATACTTATGCACACACAGGCGCGCACACAAGCGTCCACTTACACGCGCACACATATATATACTCAACTACAAAAACAACGAACAAAATATACCTGGATTGATGCCCAGTATTTTTGTATAAGAAAATGCCTATAAGGTACCGTCCCTTAGTTGATTACTACCACACATGCAGGCAAACATTCACAAGAGATATGCAGGACATGCCGAAACACGGAATTCACGGGGAACTGAATGAAAGATAATCGACTTGAGTTAGTCAGTTTATAGTAAACGTGGTCAAATGTTCACCAGTAATTTAAGTAAACTCACACTTTTCTCAATATAACTCATAACAATTTAGACACGGAATGGGCAGGAGCCGGGACCAAAGAATCATTTTGCACCAATACCACTTAATCAACTCGAACGGCGGCGGTGGATATTCTAGTTAAGAACATGCGTGTATCAGTATCTACAGATCTACTGTGTGTGACCCACATTATGTGAGTAGAGGAGGGATGCCCTATAGCAGAAGAGTCCACAATTAGAGGTACCATGTCTTACCTACCGGAAGCTGACATAAGCTAATGATAGGTAGAGCACTCTGCTGTATAGGCAGTTTCTGATATAGTCATAAAGAGTAGGAAAATAAAAGATAGCAGAAACCCAGAGAACACATAAAAATTTCGTGTTATGATTTATATTTCATAATAATATTTAATTTAATCATTGTATGATAACGTTATGTGAAAAAGAAATAATCAAAAAAGCGAGGCCATATGTCGCCTCGCATATATAAGAGAATGCATTGGCCTAAAAAAATCATTTTTTACACTTTTTACCATTTTTTCTTACATTCTTTAACAATTTTATAATTTTTTCTCACATTTTTTAACAATTTTTATAATATATTTCTACATTCTTTGACATATTTTTAATATGTGTTAAGCCAATGCATTCTCTTATATATGCGAGGCGACCTATGGTCGACTCGCATATATACGAGAATGCATTGGCACAGGGCCGTTATGTTGGGTAAAGGGTTAAACCCTTCTACTCGTTGAACTCCTGTATAGGTATCTAGTGCAAAAGGCAACAAAGGCAAAGTATTATATTAGATTCTCCTAATTATGCAATTATAGATATATGACATGTATCTCAAGTTTCGAAACTAAACACTATGCTATTATTTTATTTGAACTTGAAGTTGAATTTGAGCAATGTATTATATATTTTCATTGTATACCTGTCCACAGCACCGCTTGCGCAATGTCAGTAATTGCGGTGTCCCTGTTTTTATGACGGTGTGACAGAGGCAGACACATTACATAAGCATTCCTTTTCCTGTCACAACTCAATCAATACTCCCTCCTTTGAATAAGTCCAATGAGCAGTCGTTGGCTCATTTTGCCAAGGACACGACACAACTTTGCTGTTAAAAATTAAACATTGCTTGATCGCTACAAAATATGGCTGCAGGGTTGTCTTCAGCATGAGCAGTGGGTCATTCACCTGTGATTTTCCCTCAACTTTGATCAAAATCGAAGCGTCTGCGGTCGCACTTAATGTGACTATATAGTTTTTGAGTCTCGTCGGCAACACCTCTTGACCATTGTACAAACCACAAGCTATACAATTATATATCAAATGCACCCGTTTAAGCATCACCAAGTTGCTTTCCATTACAAGACAATACTATTGTTGAATTCACAGTTTAATAAGAAACAATGCATTCCATTTCAGTAATTGAACCATCACCACTGCCACCCACAGTGCGACCAACAACACCAGCGCCAGGTATGTTCAATAAAATTACTGCTAAAATACGGATTGCTGACCAGTTTCTGACAAGTGAGACTGTGCACCATTACTTAGCAACGCAGTACAATATACATCAATTGTTAACTCGGCAGTTGTCAGGTCACGGTGTTTAATCGCCCCACCCAAATATTGGTCAAAATGTTCAATAGTTAGAAAAGTGCCTCACACAACATTTGGTGGAACTTTTACACAAAATATAGGTTGAAATTGTTCTCATTGTTTGATTTTCAGTGATTTGTGGGGAATTTGTTAAATTTATACCGACAGCAGTATGTTTTCCGACTTTTGTTAAAAGACTGAAATGGCCACCAGTTGGAAATTTCCAACTTTCTTTAGGGGGAATATTTACGTGGCAACCGTTGGAAATATCCAATAGTTCGAAAGTTTGAGGTACCAGCTGGAAACTCCAACCAACGGGGTAGGTTTGCAAGAGCAACAGTGTGAACCTAGTAGTTTGGTTTGGTCAGGATCAATGGTGCAGTATACATTCCAAGGTAGACACCCCAACGTGTACTTTCTAGCCACTTCCATGTGTATTGTTTTAATTCAATTAAATTAGTTAACATTCTTATCAACATATATTTGTTCGACAATATTGGAATCAGTGGCATGTAAATGCAAATATTAATTGCAGTGGCTACAGGCAAACATTTAATATGTATGTATAATATTTGCATATAGAAATGGCATAATCATATGTATATCATCATATTTATCTCATATATCGGATTATTGTATTTTTTTCCAATTTTCCAATGTTTTTTCAATAATATCTACTAGATTAGATTATGCTGTATGGAACTGGTTCAGAATGGTGACTTCATTGTGTATTGCTCATGTTAACTTACCAATGGAGCTATGGAATATGCCACTCATGTGTTCCCAAAAATAGATTTTACAAAATGTGGTATAAAAGTCACCATGTGGTGTTCTGGTCATATTTCAACAATCAATGCGCAGAACTGCGTATCTCTTTATCTCAAAGTGGTAGCCAAACTTGCTGCCAAAATATGGACAATGGTAAATATTGCCCCAGCAGGCCATGTATTCGATTACAATCTGTGCTCGATGAATAAAAATGGTTATTCTGTCTTATTGACATTGAATACCAACATTTCTGATACACTTTGGTTAACTGTTCCTATTGTAGCCATTGATATTGCCAGAATTATTGGAATTTTCTCTCACAATCTTGGTATAAAAATAGGCAAAAAATCACTTTTAAGGTTTCGACCATTTATTCAAGTAAACTTAAACTGTCTTTGGTATCAAATGTGTTTATTGTTTTGACAAGACTTGAATGCATTACACTGAGGTGTTTTCAGACCAAATAATCAAGATGGCTTGAAAAATAGCAACCACATTTGGTAAAAACATTTGATTATTGCACATATATCTCAAAATGGTAGCAAATTGTGACTCACTTAGTTATTAAATATTTTAATTAATCAACTGACAACTGTATTCTATTCTGGTTGTCCCAGTGTCTTATGGGCCGTGACAAACTGAATTTAAAGGATTCAGTATGTAACTTTGCCGAAAACATCTTTTGGGATGCTGGCCATTTTTTAACAGAAATGGACAGAACAATGAAATTGATCTGAAAGGGGCCATATTGTAAGGCTACTCTGCCCCAATAACATAAAAACTCTGGACCATTGGCAACCAAATTGATTGACTAATGTCAGGAAAACAGTTTCATCCGTTTCGCATATAGCATGCCAGCAAGATGTAGAACTCTCTGACAGTACCTCTCCGTCAATTAACATATCCTTGAGTTATTGTGGAGAGCGAAAGCCACCCAGTGGTACACATGTACAATCCACATAGGGCCACAGTGTTACTCTATATATATACATACATAACACATAAATGACCATGTAACCACTCGCTTTATATACATACACCTCACCCATGACCATACACCCACACTTGGGTATACTCGTACACCTCACAATTGACAATACAGCCACGAGTTACCATGCATGTACACCATGTATACTCCTACTCTTCACTCATGCCACATATAGTCACCACATGTATATATATTCACCACATTCGTGATCATAGTGTCACCTCTTGTATAATATTCGCCTCAACATTGGCCATACAATCTCTCCATCTATATCAATTTGCCACACCATGGCGATATAGCCACTCAAGATATACATATACACTACAACCATAGCAGTAGCATCACTTATACACATCACCAAATGTAAAACATCCCTTCCATATCTACAAATACCCACAAACATGGTCATGCATACACTTCAGACTTGCATATACACCTAACTCGTGACAATTCAGCCACTCTATATATACCAAATTCGTGGTCATACAGCTACTCTTTGTTCAACTATCGACATTAGCCACTTAATATATACATGCACTGTGTGTAATGATGTACACCTCGCCCATCCCATATAATCACCACAGGTACAAACCGACACCTCGCGATTGGTCCCATGGCTTTGGTCGATCCATTAATTTTAGTTTTTCCAAGGTAACCCTGTACGTCGTTGCCACCGCTGTTGCCCGAAATATCGCCCAAGGTCATTTTCGGGTACTCGTGTTAAGGTCATGTTGGGTGGACAAAATAACCCGACATATTTCCCGTCCCGAGTTGACCATACATAACAAATTTCCCATCGATGTCACCGCTGACTACCGAGATATCGCCCAATGTCATATGTGGGTATCCGTTTCAAGGTCAAGGTCACCTCGGGCGGACAAACTGACCCGACGAAAATCTCCCGCGTCCCTTGGAAAGTACGAAATTTCGTCTCGATATCCCCAGTTTTGACCTGCCGTATATTTTCACTAAAGTAGATAAAAGCTCTTTAATAGCGACGCCTCATATACAAACGCTCATTAATTATCATGCGATTAACCCATCAATCCACATTACGGTGGCAGTTGAAGGGTGAAGGAGTGGTCGCACGGGCTCGCAAATGGTCCGAGTGCATTGCCTGTTGTTTTTGCCCTTACACAGCTAGTTTGGGTTCAATCGGCCCAGCCGTTTTCGTCTCGATATCCCCAGTTTCCGAGACGGTCAAATGCCGTATATTTTCACTAAAGTAAATAAACGCTCTTTAATAGCCACGCGTCATATACAAACGCTCATTAATTATCACGCGATTAACCCATCAATCCCCATGGCGGTGGTAGTTGAAGGGTGAATGTGTGGTCGCACGGGCTCGCGAATGGTCCGTTGACACTTTCCGTGACTTTTTACCCTTAGATAGGAAATTTGGGATCAATCGGTCGAGCCGTTTTCGAATCTATAAAGGACACAAATATATACGGAAGTCTCAAACAATATAGTAGATTTATTATTCACGAGCAGTCAGCGTTCAGTGATTGTGACAAATAACGTGTACAAAGAAATGTGGTGATGGACTAGAATACTATAAGGGAACTTGTACTAATCCTGCCCCGACAAATGGTGGTAAACAATATCATGGTATCAGCATGAAGAGTGCAACGTGTAATACACAATCTTGTATTGTTCCAGTTGTGTACAAAATGTAACAGCACCACACATGCATCACCATTTGGAAGTATAAGAAAGCCATCATTTTCATTAACTATCAACCCGCATGTTGTTACGAAGTTAAAGTCTGAGACTGAATCATTGTTTATAATGCACTTCAACTCGGGTTATTTACAAATATAGCCCATAGCATATATAACATTCATATTATGCATGTCACACTTGGATTAGTAAGTGGAGGTTATAAGTTTAAAGGTGGTACCATGTTTGGAATATGTAGCACTTTATCATAAAGCAACTTAACTGGCAACTGAGTTGAGACAGTGATGAAACTTTGTTATTAGGTCTGAATTACAAGTGTAGATTATATAGTTATATGCAGAAACCCTATAACAATACTGAAAGACTGTTCTTCCCTTATAAAGATTTGAATGTGTTTTCTCTCGTGCAGTTAAAGGAAATTGGGGTGCGTGGTCACCAGTCGAGCCAGAAGGACCAGGTTACCCTACAGACGGTAATAACGATGGACCTAAATGTAGTGCTAAATGTGGAGGTGGAGTGCAGAAATGGACCCGATCTTGTAACAAGCCAGCACCATTGAATGGCGGTGCAAATTGTGTAGGAAATACAATGAAATCGAAATCATGCAACACTAAGCTATGTCCAGGTTAGTTCACCCAGTTACCACATATTAAACTTTTATGTTTTACTAACAACGATATTGTTCTGTACAATTAGTTTTTCCCAGATAAGATTAAGAGAAGTTTTTAAAAGGGTGAATGGATATTTGGAGTGGTTGTATTAAAACACTGACATATAACTCACCTTATATACACAGGTACTTCAATTATTTTAATCTCCATATATTTCTAAGAACAATTTCGATGATGTAATCTTTCTCCAATGTTTACCTGTTTTACTGGACTTTGATTGATAATGTAACAGAACTGTCCCAATGTTGACATAACTCTCGTTTTGACACACGGAATCTGGTCGTTGGAGTGTTATTTTTAATAGAAATAATAACATTTCTGATCTATGTGTGGCATAATGAGCAGTTCTGTGAAGACACGAGTACCTTAAATTGTTCATGTTAATTATATCAAAGCAAAATATTCATTGTTTGTTATTTTTTAATGATAATTTGTGATGTTAATAGTTAACAAAATCAAATGACCTCACCCTGCTCTTTCATATTATGTTTACTTATGGTCATATTAAGGGATATGTTTTCTTAACATTACAGTATCCCACACACATTTCATAGATGTTTGAAAAGGGGGGATATTTGAAGTGGCTGTATTAAAACTCATAGTAACACAGGAGAGACTATTTTGTGAATAAGGTTATTAATATTGTGTGGGGATCAATAACAAAGGGGTGTGTAGCCTATATTTGTAGGCTGATGAACTGATAGATATCAACGTAGTAGAACAAGATAGTTTATGTTGTTTGAGGCTCAATAACCAGTGAGTGGTGGTATATGTGGTTGTTGCTCAGCTCACGAGATTCGCAATTCAAGCATTCAAAATATAGTAATAATTTTATTGAAATGTCTCGTCTCATAAATTTTTAGACAAATTAATCTCTGCTTGGCCAATTGCTGAATTTGGTCGTCGAATAAGTGTGTTCATATGCCATGTCCTCAATGATGATACCTTCTTTACAGACGTTCATGCGCATTACTATTCGTGTTATATCAATGTTGCCAACACATGCGTCCCTTAAATATTTCATGTTAATAGATTATTGCACAATATTCATATATATCTTTATTTCCTCCATCTAGGAGAGTATGGTTTACAAAATTATAACATAGTAATATAGAAAGGAAAATAGATAATTATTCCCGCCACTATGAGGCACAAGCACTCATCCAATCAACCTAGCACGGGCACACAATCTCATCAGCATGCATCCTAATCCATGTATACACATATACATACAAAAGTATATACATACATACACACGCACACCCTCCCTCACACATAAACACCCTTACATACACACATGTATACATACGTCCATACAACACAAATATAAACCTTATTTACACTGGTGCACAATCATGTTGTGGGGTTAAGGAGACGATCACTCGATCTTTTCGACAATCCCGGGCGCTTTGCGCCCACCCACTCTCTCATGCACAATCATACTTATGCACACACAGGCGCGCACACAAGCGTCCACTTACACGCGCACACATATATATACTCAACTACAAAAACAACGAACAAAATATACCTGGATTGATGCCCAGTATTTTTGTATAAGAAAATGCCTATAAGGTACCGTCCCTTAGTTGATTACTACCACACATGCAGGCAAACATTCACAAGAGATATGCAGGACATGCCGAAACACGGAATTCACGGGGAACTGAATGAAAGATAATCGACTTGAGTTAGTCAGTTTATAGTAAACGTGGTCAAATGTTCACCAGTAATTTAAGTAAACTCACACTTTTCTCAATATAACTCATAACAATTTAGACACGGAATGGGCAGGAGCCGGGACCAAAGAATCATTTTGCACCAATACCACTTAATCAACTCGAACGGCGGCGGTGGATATTCTAGTTAAGAACATGCGTGTATCAGTATCTACAGATCTACTGTGTGTGACCCACATTATGTGAGTAGAGGAGGGATGCCCTATAGCAGAAGAGTCCACAATTAGAGGTACCATGTCTTACCTACCGGAAGCTGACATAAGCTAATGATAGGTAGAGCACTCTGCTGTATAGGCAGTTTCTGATATAGTCATAAAGAGTAGGAAAATAAAAGATAGCAGAAACCCAGAGAACACATAAAAATTTCGTGTTATGATTTATATTTCATAATAATATTTAATTTAATCATTGTATGATAACGTTATGTGAAAAAGAAATAATCAAAAAAGCGAGTCCATATGTTGCCTCGCATATATAAGAGAATGCATTGGCCTAAAAAAATCATTTTTTACACTTTTTACCATTTTTTCTTACATTCTTTAACAATTTTATAATTTTTTCTCACATTTTTTAACAATTTTTATAATATATTTCTACATTCTTTGACATATTTTTAATATGTGTTAAGCCAATGCATTCTCTTATATATGCGAGGCGACCTATGGTCGACTCGCATATATACGAGAATGCATTGGCACAGGGCCGTTATGTTGGGTAAAGGGTTAAACCCTTCTACTCGTTGAACTCCTGTATAGGTATCTAGTGCAAAAGGCAACAAAGGCAAAGTATTATATTAGATTCTCCTAATTATGCAATTATAGATATATGACATGTATCTCAAGTTTCGAAACTAAACACTATGCTATTATTTTATTTGAACTTGAAGTTGAATTTGAGCAATGTATTATATATTTTCATTGTATACCTGTCCACAGCACCGCTTGCGCAATGTCAGTAATTGCGGTGTCCCTGTTTTTATGACGGTGTGACAGAGGCAGACACATTACATAAGCATTCCTTTTCCTGTCACAACTCAATCAATACTCCCTCCTTTGAATAAGTCCAATGAGCAGTTGTTGGCTCATTTTGCCAAGGACACGACACAACTTTGCTGTTAAAAATTAAACATTGCTTGATCGCTACAAAATATGGCTGCAGGGTTGTCTTCAGCATGAGCAGTGGGTCATTCACCTGTGATTTTCCCTCAACTTTGATCAAAATCGAAGCGTCTGCGGTCGCACTTAATGTGACTATATAGTTTTTGAGTCTCGTCGGCAACACCTCTTGACCATTGTACAAACCACAAGCTATACAATTATATATCAAATGCACCCGTTTAAGCATCACCAAGTTGCTTTCCATTACAAGACAATACTATTGTTGAATTCACAGTTTAATAAGAAACAATGCATTCCATTTCAGTAATTGAACCATCACCACTGCCACCCACAGTGCGACCAACAACACCAGCGCCAGGTATGTTCAATAAAATTACTGCTAAAATACGGATTGCTGACCAGTTTCTGACAAGTGAGACTGTGCACCATTACTTAGCAACGCAGTACAATATACATCAATTGTTAACTCGGCAGTTGTCAGGTCACGGTGTTTAATCGCCCCACCCAAATATTGGTCAAAATGTTCAATAGTTAGAAAAGTGCCTCACACAACATTTGGTGGAACTTTTACACAAGATATAGGTTGAAATTGTTCTCATTGTTTGATTTTCAGTGATTTGTGGGGAATTTGTTAAATTTATACCGACAGCAGTATGTTTTCCGACTTTTGTTAAAAGACTGAAATGGCCACCAGTTGGAAATTTCCAACTTTCTTTAGGGGGAATATTTACGTGGCAACCGTTGGAAATATCCAATAGTTCGAAAGTTTGAGGTACCAGCTGGAAACTCCAACCAACGGGGTAGGTTGCAAGAGCAACAGTGTGAACCTAGTAGTTTGGTTTGGTCAGGATCAATGGTGCAGTATACATTCCAAGGTAGACACCCCAACGTGTACTTTCTAGCCACTTCCATGGTATTGTTTTAATTCAATTAAATTAGTTAACATTCTTATCAACATATATTTGTTCGACAATATTGGAATCAGTGGCATGTAAATGCAAATATTAATTGCAGTGGCTACAGGCAAACATTTAATATGTATGTATAATATTTGCATATAGAAATGGCATAATCATATGTATATCATCATATTTATCTCATATATCGGATTATTGTATTTTTTTCCAATTTTCCAATGTTTTTTCAATAATATCTACTAGATTAGATTATGCTGTATGGAACTGGTTCAGAATGGTGACTTCATTGTGTATTGCTCATGTTAACTTACCAATGGAGCTATGGAATATGCCACTCATGTGTTCCCAAAAATAGATTTTACAAAATGTGGTATAAAAGTCACCATGTGGTGTTCTGGTCATATTTCAACAATCAATGCGCAGAACTGTGTATCTCTTTATCTCAAAGTGGTAGCCAAACTTGCTGCCAAAATATGGAAAATGGTAAATATTGCCCCAGCAGGCCATGTATTCGATTACAATCTGTGCTCGATGAATAAAAATGGTTATTCTGTCTTATTGACATTGAATACCAACATTTCTGATACACTTTGGTTAACTGTTCCTATTGTAGCCATTGATATTGCCAGAATTATTGGAATTTTCTCTCACAATCTTGGTATAAAAATAGGCAAAAAATCACTTTTAAGGTTTCGACCATTTATTTATTCAAGTAAACTTAAACTGTCTTTGGTATCAAATGTGTTTATTGTTTTGACAAGACTTGAATGCATTACACTGAGGTGTTTTCAGACCAAATAATCAAGATGGCTTGAAAAATAGCAACCACATTTGGTAAAAACATTTGATTATTGCACATATATCTCAAAATGGTAGCAAATTGTGACTCACTTAGTTATTAAATATTTTAATTAATCAACTGACAACTGTATTCTTTCTGGTTGTCCCAGTGTCTTATGGGCCGTGACAAACTGAATTTAAAGGATTCAGTATGTAACTTTGCCGAAAACATCTTTTGGGATGCTGGCCATTTTTTAACAGAAATGGACAGAACAATGAAATTGATCTGAAAGGGGCCATATTGTAAGGCTACTCTGCCCCAATAACATAAAACCTCTGGACCATTGGCAACCAAATTGATTGACTAATGTCAGGAAAACAGTTTCATCCGTTTCGCATATAGCATGCCAGCAAGATGTAGAACTCTCTGACAGTACCTCTCCGTCAATTAACATATCCTTGAGTTATTGTGGAGAGCGAAAGCCACCCAGTGGTACACATGTACAATCCACATAGGGCCATAGTGTTACTCTATATATATACATACATAACACATAAATGACCATGTAACCACTCGCTTTATATACATACACCTCACCCATGACCATACACCCACACTTGGGTATACTCGTACACCTCACAATTGACAATACAGCCACGAGTTACCATGCATGTACACCATGTATACTCCTACTCTTCACTCATGCCACATATAGTCACCACATGTATATATATTCACCACATTCGTGATCATAGTGTCACCTCTTGTATAATATTCGCCTCAACATTGGCCATACAATCTCTCCACCTATATCAATTTGCCACACCATGGCGATATAGCCACTCAAGATATACATATACACTACAACCATAGCAGTAGCATCACTTATACACATCACCAAATGTAAAACATCCCTTCCATATCTACAAATACCCACAAACATGGCCATGCATACACTTCAGACTTGCATATACACCTAACTCGTGACAATTCAGCCACTCTATATATACCAAATTCGTGGTCATACAGCTACTCTTTGTTCAACTATCGACATTAGCCACTTAATATATACATGCACTGTGTGTAATGATGTACACCTCGCCCATCCCATATAATCACCACAGGTACAAACCGACACCTCGCGATTGGTCCCATGGCTTTGGTCGATCCATTAATTTTAGTTTTTCCAAGGTAACCCTGTACGTCGTTGCCACCGATGTTGCCCGAAATATCGCCCAAGGTCATTTTCGGGTACTCGTGTTAAGGTCATGTTGGGTGGACAAAATAACCCGACATATTTCCCGTCCCGAGTTGACCATACATAACAAATTTCCCATCGATGTCACCGCTGACTACCGAGATATCGCCCAATGTCATATGTGGGTATCCGTTTCAAGGTCAAGGTCACCTCGGGCGGACAAACTGACCCGACGAAAATCTCCCGCGTCCCTTGGAAAGTACGAAATTTCGTCTCGATATCCCCAGTTTTGACCTGCCGTATATTTTCACTAAAGTAGATAAAAGCTCTTTAATAGCGACGCCTCATATACAAACGCTCATTAATTATCATGCGATTAACCCATCAATCCACATTACGGTGGCAGTTGAAGGGTGAAGGAGTGGTCGCACGGGCTCGCAAATGGTCCGAGTGCATTGCCTGTTGTTTTTGCCCTTACACAGCTAGTTTGGGTTCAATCGGCCCAGCCGTTTTCGTCTCGATATCCCCAGTTTCCGAGACGGTCAAATGCCGTATATTTTTACTAAAGTAAATAAACGCTCTTTAATAGCCACGCGTCATATACAAACGCTCATTAATTATCACGCGATTAACCCATCAATCCCCATGGCGGTGGTAGTTGAAGGGTGAATGTGTGGTCGCACGGGCTCGCGAATGGTCCGTTGACACTTTCCGTGACTTTTTACCCTTAGATAGGAAATTTGGGATCAATCGGTCGAGCCGTTTTCGAGTCTATAAAGGACACAAATATATACGGAAGTCTCAAACAATATAGTAGATTTATTATTCACGAGCAGTCAGCGTTCAGTGATTGTGACAAATAACGTGTACAAAGAAATGTGGTGATGGACTAGAATACTATAAGGGAACTTGTACTAATCCTGCCCCGACAAATGGTGGTAAACAATATCATGGTATCAGCATGAAGAGTGCAACGTGTAATACACAATCTTGTATTGTTCCAGTTGTGTACAAAATGTAACAGCACCACACATGCATCACCATTTGGAAGTATAAGAAAGCCATCATTTTCATTAACTATCAACCCGCATGTTGTTACGAAGTTAAAGTCTGAGACTGAATCATTGTTTATAATGCACTTCAACTCGGGTTATTTACAAATATAGCCCATAGCATATATAACATTCATATTATGCATGTCACACTTGGATTAGTAAGTGGAGGTTATAAGTTTAAAGGTGGTACCATGTTTGGAATATGTAGCACTTTATCATAAAGCAACTTAACTGGCAACTGAGTTGAGACAGTGATGAAACTTTGTTATTAGGTCTGAATTACAAGTGTAGATTATATAGTTATATGCAGAAACCCTATAACAATACTGAAAGACTGTTCTTCCCTTATAAATATTTGAATGTGTTTTCTCTCGTGCAGTTAAAGGAAATTGGGGTGCGTGGTCACCAGTCGAGCCAGAAGGACCAGGTTACCCTACAGACGGTAATAACGATGGACCTAAATGTAGTGCTAAATGTGGAGGTGGAGTGCAGAAATGGACCCGATCTTGTAACAAGCCAGCACCATTGAATGGCGGTGCAAATTGTGTAGGAAATACAATGAAATCGAAATCATGCAACACTAAGCTATGTCCAGGTTAGTTCACCCAGTTACCACATATTAAACTTTTATGTTTTACTAACAACGATATTGTTCTGTACATTAGTTTTTCCCAGATAAGATTAAGAGAAGTTTTTAAAAGGGTGAATGGATATTTGGAGTGGTTGTATTAAAACACTGACATATAACTCACCTTATATACACAGGTACTTCAATTATTTTAATCTCCATATATTTCTAAGAACAATTTCGATGATGTAATCTTTCTCCAATGTTTACCTGTTTTACTGGACTTTGATTGATAATGTAACAGAACTGTCCCAATGTTGACATAACTCTCGTTTTGACACACGGAATCTGGTCGTTGGAGTGTTATTTTTAATAGAAATAATAACATTTCTGATCTATGTGTGGCATAATGAGCAGTTCTGTGAAGACACGAGTACCTTAAATTGTTCATGTTAATTATATCAAAGCAAAATATTCATTGTTTGTTATTTTTTAATGATAATTTGTGATGTTAATAGTTAACAAAATCAAATGACCTCACCCTGCTCTTTCATATTATGTTTACTTATGGTCATATTAAGGGATATGTTTTCTTAACATTACAGTATCCCACACACATTTCATAGATGTTTGAAAAGGGGGGATATTTGAAGTGGCTGTATTAAAACTCATAGTAACACAGGAGAGACTATTTTGTGAATAAGGTTATTGATACTGTGTGGGGATCAATAACAAAGGGGTGTGTAGCCTATATTTGTAGGCTGATGAACTGATAGATATCAACGTAGTAGAACAAGATAGTTTATGTTGTTTGAGGCTCAATAACCAGTGAGTGGTGGTATATGTGGTTGTTGCTCAGCTCACGAGATTCGCAATTCAAGCATTCAAAATATAGTAATAATTTTATTGAAATGTCTCGTCTCATAAATTTTTAGACAAATTAATCTCTGCTTGGCCAATTGCTGAATTTGGTCGTCGAATAAGTGTGTTCATATGCCATGTCCTCAATGATGATACCTTCTTTACAGACGTTCATGCGCATTACTATTCGTGTTATATCAATGTTGCCAACACATGCGTCCCTTAAATATTTCATGTTAATAGATTATTGCACAATATTCATATATATCTTTATTTCCTCCATCTAGGAGAGTATGGTTTACAAAATTATAACATAGTAATATAGAAAGGAAAATAGATAATTATTCCCGCCACTATGAGGCACAAGCACTCATCCAATCAACCTAGCACGGGCACACAATCTCATCAGCATGCATCCTAATCCATGTATACACATATACATACAAAAGTATATACATACATACACACGCACACCCTCCCTCACACATAAACACCCTTACATACACACATGTATACATACGTCCATACAACACAAATATAAACCTTATTTACACTGGTGCACAATCATGTTGTGGGGTTAAGGAGACGATCACTCGATCTTTTCGACAATCCCGGGCGCTTTGCGCCCACCCACTCTCTCATGCACAATCATACTTATGCACACACAGGCGCGCACACAAGCGTCCACTTACACGCGCACACATATATATACTCAACTACAAAAACAACGAACAAAATATACCTGGATTGATGCCCAGTATTTTTGTATAAGAAAATGCCTATAAGGTACCGTCCCTTAGTTGATTACTACCACACATGCAGGCAAACATTCACAAGAGATATGCAGGACATGCCGAAACACGGAATTCACGGGGAACTGAATGAAAGATAATCGACTTGAGTTAGTCAGTTTATAGTAAACGTGGTCAAATGTTCACCAGTAATTTAAGTAAACTCACACTTTTCTCAATATAACTCATAACAATTTAGACACGGAATGGGCAGGAGCCGGGACCAAAGAATCATTTTGCACCAATACCACTTAATCAACTCGAACGGCGGCGGTGGATATTCTAGTTAAGAACATGCGTGTATCAGTATCTACAGATCTACTGTGTGTGACCCACATTATGTGAGTAGAGGAGGGATGCCCTATAGCAGAAGAGTCCACAATTAGAGGTACCATGTCTTACCTACCGGAAGCTGACATAAGCTAATGATAGGTAGAGCACTCTGCTGTATAGGCAGTTTCTGATATAGTCATAAAGAGTAGGAAAATAAAAGATAGCAGAAACCCAGAGAACACATAAAAATTTCGTGTTATGATTTATATTTCATAATAATATTTAATTTAATCATTGTATGATAACGTTATGTGAAAAAGAAATAATCAAAAAAGCGAGGCCATATGTCGCCTCGCATATATAAGAGAATGCATTGGCCTAAAAAAATCATTTTTTACACTTTTTACCATTTTTTCTTACATTCTTTAACAATTTTATAATTTTTTCTCACATTTTTTAACAATTTTTATAATATATTTCTACATTCTTTGACATATTTTTAATATGTGTTAAGCCAATGCATTCTCTTATATATGCGAGGCGACCTATGGTCGACTCGCATATATACGAGAATGCATTGGCACAGGGCCGTTATGTTGGGTAAAGGGTTAAACCCTTCTACTCGTTGAACTCCTGTATAGGTATCTTGTGCAAAAGGCAACAAAGGCAAAGTATTATATTAGATTCTCCTAATTATGCAATTATAGATATATGACATGTATCTCAAGTTTCGAAACTAAACACTATGCTATTATTTTATTTGAACTTGAAGTTGAATTTGAGCAATGTATTATATATTTTCATTGTATACCTGTCCACAGCACCGCTTGCGCAATGTCAGTAATTGCGGTGTCCCTGTTTTTATGACGGTGTGACAGAGGCAGACACATTACATAAGCATTCCTTTTCCTGTCACAACTCAATCAATACTCCCTCCTTTGAATAAGTCCAATGAGCAGTTGTTGGCTCATTTTGCCAAGGACACGACACAACTTTGCTGTTAAAAATTAAACATTGCTTGATCGCTACAAAATATGGCTGCAGGGTTGTCTTCAGCATGAGCAGTGGGTCATTCACCTGTGATTTTCCCTCAACTTTGATCAAAATCGAAGCGTCTGCGGTCGCACTTAATGTGACTATATAGTTTTTGAGTCTCGTCGGCAACACCTCTTGACCATTGTACAAACCACAAGCTATACAATTATATATCAAATGCACCTGTTTAAGCATCACCAAGTTGCTTTCCATTACAAGACAATACTATTGTTGAATTCACAGTTTAATAAGAAACAATGCATTCCATTTCAGTAATTGAACCATCACCACTGCCACCCACAGTGCGACCAACAACACCAGCGCCAGGTATGTTCAATAAAATTACTGCTAAAATACGGATTGCTGACCAGTTTCTGACAAGTGAGACTGTGCACCATTACTTAGCAACGCAGTACAATATACATCAATTGTTAACTCGGCAGTTGTCAGGTCACGGTGTTTAATCGCCCCACCCAAGTATTGGTCAAAATGTTCAATAGTTAGAAAAGTGCCTCACACAACATTTGGTGGAACTTTTACACAAGATATAGGTTGAAATTGTTCTCATTGTTTGATTTTCAGTGATTTGTGGGGAATTTGTTAAATTTATACCGACAGCAGTATGTTTTCCGACTTTTGTTAAAAGACTGAAATGGCCACCAGTTGGAAATTTCCAACTTTCTTTAGGGGGAATATTTACGTGGCAACCGTTGGAAATATCCAATAGTTCGAAAGTTTGAGGTACCAGCTGGAAACTCCAACCAACGGGGTAGGTTGCAAGAGCAACAGTGTGAACCTAGTAGTTTGGTTTGGTCAGGATCAATGGTGCAGTATACATTCCAAGGTAGACACCCCAACGTGTACTTTCTAGCCACTTCCATGGTATTGTTTTAATTCAATTAAATTAGTTAACATTCTTATCAACATATATTTGTTCGACAATATTGGAATCAGTGGCATGTAAATGCAAATATTAATTGCAGTGGCTACAGGCAAACATTTAATATGTATGTATAATATTTGCATATAGAAATGGCATAATCATATGTATATCATCATATTTATCTCATATATCGGATTATTGTATTTTTTTCCAATTTTCCAATGTTTTTTCAATAATATCTACTAGATTAGATTATGCTGTATGGAACTGGTTCAGAATGGTGACTTCATTGTGTATTGCTCATGTTAACTTACCAATGGAGCTATGGAATATGCCACTCATGTGTTCCCAAAAATAGATTTTACAAAATGTGGTATAAAAGTCACCATGTGGTGTTCTGGTCATATTTCAACAATCAATGCGCAGAACTGTGTATCTCTTTATCTCAAAGTGGTAGCCAAACTTGCTGCCAAAATATGGAAAATGGTAAATATTGCCCCAGCAGGCCATGTATTCGATTACAATCTGTGCTCGATGAATAAAAATGGTTATTCTGTCTTATTGACATTGAATACCAACATTTCTGATACACTTTGGTTAACTGTTCCTATTGTAGCCATTGATATTGCCAGAATTATTGGAATTTTCTCTCACAATCTTGGTATAAAAATATGCAAAAAATCACTTTTAAGGTTTCGACCATTTATTCAAGTAAACTTAAACTGTCTTTGGTATCAAATGTGTTTATTGTTTTGACAAGACTTGAATGCATTACACTGAGGTGTTTTCAGACCAAATAATCAAGATGGCTTGAAAAATAGCAACCACATTTGGTAAAAACATTTGATTATTGCACATATATCTCAAAATGGTAGCAAATTGTGACTCACTTAGTTATTAAATATTTTAATTAATCAACTGACAACTGTATTCTATTCTGGTTGTCCCAGTGTCTTATGGGCCGTGACAAACTGAATTTAAAGGATTCAGTATGTAACTTTGCCGAAAACATCTTTTGGGATGCTGGCCATTTTTTAACAGAAATGGACAGAACAATGAAATTGATCTGAAAGGGGCCATATTGTAAGGCTACTCTGCCCCAATAACATAAAAACTCTGGACCATTGGCAACCAAATTGATTGACTAATGTCAGGAAAACAGTTTCATCCGTTTCGCATATAGCATGCCAGCAAGATGTAGAACTCTCTGACAGTACCTCTCCGTCAATTAACATATCCTTGAGTTATTGTGGAGAGCGAAAGCCACCCAGTGGTACACATGTACAATCCACATAGGGCCATAGTGTTACTCTATATATATACATACATAACACATAAATGACCATGTAACCACTCGCTTTATATACATACACCTCACCCATGACCATACACCCACACTTGGGTATACTCGTACACCTCACAATTGACAATACAGCCACGAGTTACCATGCATGTACACCATGTATACTCCTACTCTTCACTCATGCCACATATAGTCACCACATGTATATATATTCACCACATTCGTGATCATAGTGTCACCTCTTGTATAATATTCGCCTCAACATTGGCCATACAATCTCTCCATCTATATCAATTTGCCACACCATGGCGATATAGCCACTCAAGATATACATATACACTACAACCATAGCAGTAGCATCACTTATACACATCACCAAATGTAAAACATCCCTTCCATATCTACAAATACCCACAAACATGGCCATGCATACACTTCAGACTTGCATATACACCTAACTCGTGACAATTCAGCCACTCTATATATACCAAATTCGTGGTCATACAGCTACTCTTTGTTCAACTATCGACATTAGCCACTTAATATATACATGCACTGTGTGTAATGATGTACACCTCGCCCATCCCATATAATCACCACAGGTACAAACCGACACCTCGCGATTGGTCCCATGGCTTTGGTCGATCCATTAATTTTAGTTTTTCCAAGGTAACCCTGTACGTCGTTGCCACCGATGTTGCCCGAAATATCGCCCAAGGTCATTTTCGGGTACTCGTGTTAAGGTCATGTTGGGTGGACAACATAACCCGACATATTTCCCGTCCCGAGTTGACCATACATAACAAATTTCCCATCGATGTCACCGCTGACTACCGAGATATCGCCCAATGTCATATGTGGGTATCCGTTTCAAGGTCAAGGTCACCTCGGGCGGACAAACTGACCCGACGAAAATCTCCCGCGTCCCTTGGAAAGTACGAAATTTCGTCTCGATATCCCCAGTTTTGACCTGCCGTATATTTTCACTAAAGTAGATAAAAGCTCTTTAATAGCGACGCCTCATATACAAACGCTCATTAATTATCATGCGATTAACCCATCAATCCACATTACGGTGGCAGTTGAAGGGTGAAGGAGTAGTCGCACGGGCTCGCAAATGGTCCGAGTGCATTGCCTGTTGTTTTTGCCCTTACACAGCTAGTTTGGGTTCAATCGGCCCAGCCGTTTTCGTCTCGATATCCCCAGTTTCCGAGACGGTCAAATGCCGTATATTTTCACTAAAGTAAATAAACGCTCTTTAATAGCCACGCGTCATATACAAACGCTCATTAATTATCACGCGATTAACCCATCAATCCCCATGGCGGTGGTAGTTGAAGGGTGAATGTGTGGTCGCACGGGCTCGCGAATGGTCCGTTGACACTTTCCGTGACTTTTTACCCTTAGATAGGAAATTTGGGATCAATCGGTCGAGCCGTTTTCGAGTCTATAAAGGACACAAATATATACGGAAGTCTCAAACAATATAGTAGATTTATTATTCACGAGCAGTCAGCGTTCAGTGATTGTGACAAATAACGTGTACAAAGAAATGTGGTGATGGACTAGAATACTATAAGGGAACTTGTACTAATCCTGCCCCGACAAATGGTGGTAAACAATATCATGGTATCAGCATGAAGAGTGCAACGTGTAATACACAATCTTGTATTGTTCCAGTTGTGTACAAAATGTAACAGCACCACACATGCATCACCATTTGGAAGTATAAGAAAGCCATCATTTTCATTAACTATCAACCCGCATGTTGTTACGAAGTTAAAGTCTGAGACTGAATCATTGTTTATAATGCACTTCAACTCGGGTTATTTACAAATATAGCCCATAGCATATATAACATTCATATTATGCATGTCACACTTGGATTAGTAAGTGGAGGTTATAAGTTTAAAGGTGGTACCATGTTTGGAATATGTAGCACTTTATCATAAAGCAACTTAACTGGCAACTGAGTTGAGACAGTGATGAAACTTTGTTATTAGGTCTGAATTACAAGTGTAGATTATATAGTTATATGCAGAAACCCTATAACAATACTGAAAGACTGTTCTTCCCTTATAAATATTTGAATGTGTTTTCTCTCGTGCAGTTAAAGGAAATTGGGGTGCGTGGTCACCAGTCGAGCCAGAAGGACCAGGTTACCCTACAGACGGTAATAACGATGGACCTAAATGTAGTGCTAAATGTGGAGGTGGAGTGCAGAAATGGACCCGATCTTGTAACAAGCCAGCACCATTGAATGGCGGTGCAAATTGTGTAGGAAATACAATGAAATCGAAATCATGCAACACTAAGCTATGTCCAGGTTAGTTCACCCAGTTACCACATATTAAACTTTTATGTTTTACTAACAACGATATTGTTCTGTACATTAGTTTTTCCCAGATAAGATTAAGAGAAGTTTTTAAAAGGGTGAATGGATATTTGGAGTGGTTGTATTAAAACACTGACATATAACTCACCTTATATACACAGGTACTTCAATTATTTTAATCTCCATATATTTCTAAGAACAATTTCGATGATGTAATCTTTCTCCAATGTTTACCTGTTTTACTGGACTTTGATTGATAATGTAACAGAACTGTCCCAATGTTGACATAACTCTCGTTTTGACACACGGAATCTGGTCGTTGGAGTGTTATTTTTAATAGAAATAATAACATTTCTGATCTATGTGTGGCATAATGAGCAGTTCTGTGAAGACACGAGTACCTTAAATTGTTCATGTTAATTATATCAAAGCAAAATATTCATTGTTTGTTATTTTTTAATGATAATTTGTGATGTTAATAGTTAACAAAATCAAATGACCTCACCCTGCTCTTTCATATTATGTTTACTTATGGTCATATTAAGGGATATGTTTTCTTAACATTACAGTATCCCACACACATTTCATAGATGTTTGAAAAGGGGGGATATTTGAAGTGGCTGTATTAAAACTCATAGTAACACAGGAGAGACTATTTTGTGAATAAGGTTATTAATACTGTGTGGGGATCAATAACAAAGGGGTGTGTAGCCTATATTTGTAGGCTGATGAACTGATAGATATCAACGTAGTAGAACAAGATAGTTTATGTTGTTTGAGGCTCAATAACCAGTGAGTGGTGGTATATGTGGTTGTTGCTCAGCTCACGAGATTCGCAATTCAAGCATTCAAAATATAGTAATAATTTTATTGAAATGTCTCGTCTCATAAATTTTTAGACAAATTAATCTCTGCTTGGCCAATTGCTGAATTTGGTCGTCGAATAAGTGTGTTCATATGCCATGTCCTCAATGATGATACCTTCTTTACAGACGTTCATGCGCATTACTATTCGTGTTATATCAATGTTGCCAACACATGCGTCCCTTAAATATTTCATGTTAATAGATTATTGCACAATATTCATATATATCTTTATTTCCTCCATCTAGGAGAGTATGGTTTACAAAATTATAACATAGTAATATAGAAAGGAAAATAGATAATTATTCCCGCCACTATGAGGCACAAGCACTCATCCAATCAACCTTGCACGGGCACACAATCTCATCAGCATGCATCCTAATCCATGTATACACATATACATACAAAAGTATATACATACATACACACGCACACCCTCCCTCACACATAAACACCCTTACATACACACATGTATACATACGTCCATACAACACAAATATAAACCTTATTTACACTGGTGCACAATCATGTTGTGGGGTTAAGGAGACGATCACTCGATCTTTTCGACAATCCCGGGCGCTTTGCGCCCACCCACTCTCTCATGCACAATCATACTTATGCACACACAGGCGCGCACACAAGCGTCCACTTACACGCGCACACATATATATACTCAACTACAAAAACAACGAACAAAATATACCTGGATTGATGCCCAGTATTTTTGTATAAGAAAACGCCTATAAGGTACCGTCCCTTAGTTGATTACTACCACACATGCAGGCAAACATTCACAAGAGATATGCAGGACATGCCGAAACACGGAATTCACGGGGAACTGAATGAAAGATAATCGACTTGAGTTAGTCAGTTTATAGTAAACGTGGTCAAATGTTCACCAGTAATTTAAGTAAACTCACACTTTTCTCAATATAACTCATAACAATTTAGACACGGAATGGGCAGGAGCCGGGACCAAAGAATCATTTTGCACCAATACCACTTAATCAACTCGAACGGCGGCGGTGGATATTCTAGTTAAGAACATGCGTGTATCAGTATCTACAGATCTACTGTGTGTGACCCACATTATGTGAGTAGAGGAGGGATGCCCTATAGCAGAAGAGTCCACAATTAGAGGTACCATGTCTTACCTACCGAAAGCTGACATAAGCTAATGATAGGTAGAGCACTCTGCTGTATAGGCAGTTTCTGATATAGTCATAAAGAGTAGGAAAATAAAAGATAGCAGAAACCCAGAGAACACATACAAATTTCGTGTTATGATTTATATTTCATAATAATATTTAATTTAATCATTGTATGATAACGTTATGTGAAAAAGAAATAATCAAAAAAGCGAGGCCATATGTCGCCTCGCATATATAAGAGAATGCATTGGCCTAAAAAAAATCACTTTTTACCATTTTTTCTTACATTCTTTAACAATTTTATAATTTTTTCTCACATTTTTTAACAATTTTTATAATATATTTCTACATTCTTTGACATATTTTTAATATGTGTTAAGCCAATGCATTCTCTTATATATGCGAGGCGACCTATGGTCGACTCGCATATATACGAGAATGCATTGGCACAGGGCCGTTATGTTGGGTAAAGGGTTAAACCCTTCTACTCGTTGAACTCCTGTATAGGTATCTAGTGCAAAAGGCAACAAAGGCAAAGTATTATATTAGATTCTCCTAATTATGCAATTATAGATATATGACATGTATCTCAAGTTTCGAAACTAAACACTATGCTATTATTTTATTTGAACTTGAAGTTGAATTTGAGCAATGTATTATATATTTTCATTGTATACCTGTCCACAGCACCGCTTGCGCAATGTCAGTAATTGCGGTGTCCCTGTTTTTATGACGGTGTGACAGAGGCAGACACATTACATAAGCATTCCTTTTCCTGTCACAACTCAATCAATACTCCCTCCTTTGAATAAGTCCAATGAGCAGTTGTTGGCTCATTTTGCCAAGGACACGACACAACTTTGCTGTTAAAAATTAAACATTGCTTGATCGCTACAAAATATGGCTGCAGGGTTGTCTTCAGCATGAGCAGTGGGTCATTCACCTGTGATTTTCCCTCAACTTTGATCAAAATCGAAGCGTCTGCGGTCGCACTTAATGTGACTATATAGTTTTTGAGTCTCGTCGGCAACACCTCTTGACCATTGTACAAACCACAAGCTATACAATTATATATCAAGTGCACCCGTTTAAGCATCACCAAGTTGCTTTCCATTACAAGACAATACTATTGTTGAATTCACAGTTTAATAAGAAACAATGCATTCCATTTCAGTAATTGAACCATCACCACTGCCACCCACAGTGCGACCAACAGCACCAGCGCCAGGTATGTTCAATAAAATTACTGCTAAAATACGGATTGCTGACCAGTTTCTGACAAGTGAGACTGTGCACCATTACTTAGCAACGCAGTACAATATACATCAATTGTTAACTCGGCAGTTGTCAGGTCACGGTGTTTAATCGCCCCACCCAAATATTGGTCAAAATGTTCAATAGTTAGAAAAGTGCCTCACACAACATTTGGTGGAACTTTTACACAAGATATAGGTTGAAATTGTTCTCATTGTTTGATTTTCAGTGATTTGTGGGGAATTTGTTAAATTTATACCGACAGCAGTATGTTTTCCGACTTTTGTTAAAAGACTGAAATGGCCACCAGTTGGAAATTTCCAACTTTCTTTAGGGGGAATATTTACGTGGCAACCGTTGGAAATATCCAATAGTTCGAAAGTTTGAGGTACCAGCTGGAAACTCCAACCAACGGGGTAGGTTGCAAGAGCAACTGTGTAAACCTAGTAGTTTGGTTTGGTCAGGATCAATGGTGCAGTATACATTCCAAGGTAGACACCCCAACGTGTACTTTCTAGCCACTTCCATGTGTATTGTTTTAATTCCATTAAATTAGTTAACATTCTTATCAACATATATTTGTTCGACAATATTGGAATCAATGGCATTTAAATGCAAATATTAATTGCAGTGGCTACAGGCAAACATTTAATATGTATGTATAATATGTGCATATAGAAATGGCATAATCATATATATATCATTATATTTATCTCATATATCGGATTATTGTATTTTTTTCCAATTTTCCAATGTTTTTTCAATAATATCTTCTAGATTAGATTATGCTGTATGGAACTGGTTCAGAATGGTGACTTCATTGTGTATTGCTCATGTTAACTTGCCAATGGAGCTATGGAATATGCCATTCATGTGTTCCCAAAAATAGATTTTACAAAATGTGGTATAAAAGTCACCATGTGGTGTTCTGGTCATATTTCAACAATCAATGCGCAGAACTGTGTATCTCTTTTTCTCAAAATGGTAGCCAAACTTGCTGCCAAAATATGGAAAATGGTAAATATTGCCCCAGCAGGCCATGTATTCGATTACAATCTGTGCTCGATGAATAAAAATGGTTATTCTGTCTTATTGACATTGAATACTAACATTTCTGATACACTTTGGTTAACTGTTCCTATTGTAGCCATTGATATTGCCAGAATTATTGGAATTTTCTCTCACAATCTTGGTACCAAAATAGGCAAAAAATCACTTTTAAGGTTTCGACCATTTATTCAAGTAAACTTAAACTGTCTTTGGTATCAAATGTGTTTATTGTTTTGACAAGACTTGAATGCATTACACTGAGGTGTTTTCAGACCAAATAATCAAGATGGCTTGGAAAATAGCAACCACATTTGGTAAAAACATTTGATTATTGCACATATATCTCAAAATGGTAGCAAATTGTGACTCACTTAGTTATTAAATATTTTAATTAATCAACTGACAACTGTATTCTATTCTGGTTGTCCCAGTGTCTTATGGGCCGTGACAAACTGAATTTAAAGGATTCAGTATGTAACTTTGCCGAAAACATCTTTTGGGATGCTGGCCATTTTTTAACAGAAATGGACAGAACAATGAAATTGATCTGAAAGGGGCCATATTGTAAGGCTACTCTGCCCCAATAACATAAAAACTCTGGACCATTGGCAACCAAATTGATTGACTAATGTCAGGAAAACAGTTTCATCCGTTTCGCATATAGCATGCCAGCAAGATGTAGAACTCTCTGACAGTACCTCTCCGTCGATTAACATATCCTTGAGTTATTGTGGAGAGCGAAAGCCACCCAGTGGTACACATGTACAATCCACATAGGGCCATAGTGTTACTCTATATATATACATACATAACACATAAATGACCATGTAACCACTCGCTTTATATACATACACCTCACCCATGACCATACACCCACACTTGGGTATACTCGTACACCTCACAATTGACAATACAGCCACGAGTTACCATGCATGTACACCATGTATACTCCTACTCTTCACTCATGCCACATATAGTCACCACATGTATATATATTCACCACATTCGTGATCATAGTGTCACCTCTTGTATAATATTCGCCTCAACATTGGCCATACAATCTCTCCATCTATATCAATTTGCCACACCATGGCGATATAGCCACTCAAGATATACATATACACTACAACCATAGCAGTAGCATCACTTATACACATCACCAAATGTAAAACATCCCTTCCATATCTACAAATACCCACAAACATGGCCATGCATACACTTCAGACTTGCATATACACCTAACTCGTGACAATTCAGCCATATATATACCAAATTCGTGGTCATACAGCTACTCTTTGTTCAACTATCGACATTAGCCACTTAATATATACATGCACTGTGTGTAATGATGTACACCTCGCCCATCCCATATAATCACCACAGGTACAAACCGACACCTCGCGATTGGTCCCATGGCTTTGGTCGATCCATTAATTTTAGTTTTTCCAAGGTAACCCTGTACGTCGTTGCCACCGATGTTGCCCGAAATATCGCCCAAGGTCATTTTCGGGTACTCGTGTCAAGGTCATGTTGGGTGGACAAAATAACCCGACATATTTCCCGTCCCGAGTTGACCATACATAACAAATTTCCCATCGATGTCACCGCTGACTACCGAGATATCGCCCAAGGTCATATGTGGGTATCCGTTTCAAGGTCAAGGTCACCTCGGGCGGACAAACTGACCCGACGAAAATCTCCCGCGTCCCTTGGAAAGTACGAAATTTCGTCTCGATATCCCCAGTTTTGACCTGCCGTATATTTTCACTAAAGTAGATAAAAGCTCTTTAATAGCGACGCCTCATATACAAACGCTCATTAATTATCATGCGATTAACCCATCAATCCACATTACGGTGGCAGTTGAAGGGTGAAGGAGTGGTCGCACGGGCTCGCAAATGGTCCGAGTGCATTGCCTGTTGTTTTTGCCCTTACACAGCTAGTTTGGGTTCAATCGGCCCAGCCGTTTTCGTCTCGATATCCCCAGTTTCCGAGACGGTCAAATGCCGTATATTTTCACTAAAGTAAATAAACGCTCTTTAATAGCCACGCGTCATATACAAACGCTCATTAATTATCACGCGATTAACCCATCAATCCCCATGGCGGTGGTAGTTGAAGGGTGAATGTGTGGTCGCACGGGCTCGCGAATGGTCCGTTGACACTTTCCGTGACTTTTTACCCTTAGATAGGAAGTTTGGGATCAATCGGTCGAGCCGTTTTCGAGTCTATAAAGGACACAAATATATACGGAAGTCTCAAACAATATAGTAGATTTATTATTCACGAGCAGTCAGCGTTCAGTGATTGTGACAAATAACGTGTACAAAGAAATGTGGTGATGGACTAGAATACTATAAGGGAACAATATCATGGTATCAGCATGAAGAGTGCAACGTGTAATACACAATCTTGTATTGTTCCAGTTGTGTACAAAATGTAACAGCACCACACATGCATCACCATTTGGAAGTATAAGAAAGCCATCATTTTCATTAACTATCAACCCGCATGTTGTTACGAAGTTAAAGTCTGAGACTGAATCATTGTTTATAATGCACTTCAACTCGGGTTATTTACAAATATAGCCCATAGCATATATAACATTCATATTATGCATGTCACACTTGGATTAGTAAGTGGAGGTTATAAGTTTAAAGGTGGTACCATGTTTGGAATATGTAGCACTTTATCATAAAGCAACTTAACTGGCAACTGAGTTGAGACAGTGATGAAACTTTGTTATTAGGTCTGAATTACAAGTGTAGATTATATAGTTATATGCAGAAACCCTATAACAATACTGAAAGACTGTTCTTCCCTTATAAATATTTGAATGTGTTTTCTCTCGTGCAGTTAAAGGAAATTGGGGTGCGTGGTCACCAGTCGAGCCAGAAGGACCAGGTTACCCTACAGACGGTAATAACGATGGACCTAAATGTAGTGCTAAATGTGGAGGTGGAGTGCAGAAATGGACCCGATCTTGTAACAAGCCAGCACCATTGAATGGCGGTGCAAATTGTGTAGGAAATACAATGAAATCGAAATCATGCAACACTAAGCTATGTCCAGGTTAGTTCACCCAGTTACCACATATTAAACTTTTATGTTTTACTAACAACGATATTGTTCTGTACATTAGTTTTTCCCAGATAAGATTAAGAGAAGTTTTTAAAAGGGTGAATGGATATTTGGAGTGGTTGTATTAAAACACTGACATATAACTCACCTTATATACACAGGTACTTCAATTATTTTAATCTCCATATATTTCTAAGAACAATTTCGATGATGTAATCTTTCTCCAATGTTTACCTGTTTTACTGGACTTTGATTGATAATGTAACAGAACTGTCCCAATGTTGACATAACTCTCGTTTTGACACACGGAATCTGGTCGTTGGAGTGTTATTTTTAATAGAAATAATAACATTTCTGATCTATGTGTGGCATAATGAGCAGTTCTGTGAAGACACGAGTACCTTAAATTGTTCATGTTAATTATATCAAAGCAAAATTGTTTGTTATTTTTTAATGATAATTTGTGATGTTAATAGTTAACAAAATCAAATGACCTCACCCTGCTCTTTCATATTATGTTTACTTATGGTCATATTAAGGGATATGTTTTCTTAACATTACAGTTTCCCACACACATTTCATAGATGTTTGAAAAGGGGGGATATTTGAAGTGGCTGTATTAAAACTCATAGTAACACAGGAGAGACTATTTTGTGAATAAGGTTATTAATACTGTGTGGGGATCAATAACAAAGGGGTGTGTAGCCTATATTTGTATGCTGATGAACTGATAGATATCAACGTAGTAGAACAAGATAGTTTATGTTGTTTGAGGCTCAATAACCAGTGAGTGGTGGTATATGTGGTTGTTGCTCAGCTCACGAGATTCGCAATTCAAGCATTCAAAATATAGTAATAATTTTATTGAAATGTCTCGTCTCATAAATTTTTAGACAAATTAATCTCTGCTTGGCCAATTGCTGAATTTGGTCGTCGAATAAGTGTGTTCATATGCCATGTCCTCAATGATGATACCTTCTTTACAGACGTTCATGCGCATTACTATTCGTGTTATATCAATGTTGCCAACACATGCGTCCCTTAAATATTTCATGTTAATAGATTATTGCACAATATTCATATATATCTTTATTTCCTCCATCTAGGAGAGTATGGTTTACAAAATTATAACATAGTAATATAGAAAGGAAAATAGATAATTATTCCCGCCACTATGAGGCACAAGCACTCATCCAATCAACCTTGCACGGGCACACAATCTCATCAGCATGCATCCTTATCCATGTATACACATATACATACAAAAGTATATACATACATACACACGCACACCCTCCCTCACACATAAACACCCTTACATACACACATGTATACATACGTCCATACAACACAAATATAAACCTTATTTACACTGGTGCACAATCATGTTGTGGGGTTAAGGAGACGATCACTCGATCTTTTCGACAATCCCGGGCGCTTTGCGCCCACCCACTCTCTCATGCACAATCATACTTATGCACACACAGGCGCGCACACAAGCGTCCACTTACACGCGCACACATATATATACTCAACTACAAAAACAACGAACAAAATATACCTGGATTGATGCCCAGTATTTTTGTATAAGAAAATGCCTATAAGGTACCGTCCCTTAGTTGATTACTACCACACATGCAGGCAAACATTCACAAGAGATATGCAGGACATGCCGAAACACGGAATTCACGGGGAACTGAATGAAAGATAATCGACTTGAGTTAGTCAGTTTATAGTAAACGTGGTCAAATGTTCACCAGTAATTTAAGTAAACTCACACTTTTCTCAATATAACTCATAACAATTTAGACACGGAATGGGCAGGAGCCGGGACCAAAGAATCATTTTGCACCAATACCACTTAATCAACTCGAACGGCGGCGGTGGATATTCTAGTTAAGAACATGCGTGTATCAGTATCTACAGATCTACTGTGTGTGACCCACATTATGTGAGTAGAGGAGGGATGCCCTATAGCAGAAGAGTCCACAATTAGAGGTACCATGTCTTACCTACCGGAAGCTGACATAAGCTAATGATAGGTAGAGCACTCTGCTGTATAGGCAGTTTCTGATATAGTCATAAAGAGTAGGAAAATAAAAGATAGCAGAAACCCAGAGAACACATAAAAATTTCGTGTTATGATTTATATTTCATAATAATATTTAATTTAATCATTGTATGATAACGTTATGTGAAAAAGAAATAATCAAAAAAGCGAGGCCATATGTCGCCTCGCATATATAAGAGAATGCATTGGCCTAAAAAAATCATTTTTTACACTTTTTATCATTTTTTCTTACATTCTTTAACAATTTTATAATTTTTTCTCACATTTTTTAACAATTTTTATAATATATTTCTACATTCTTTGACATATTTTTAATATGTGTTAAGCCAATGCATTCTCTTATATATGCGAGGCGACCTATGGTCGACTCGCATATATACGAGAATGCATTGGCACAGGTCCGTTATGTTGGGTAAAGGGTTAAACCCTTCTACTCGTTGAACTCCTGTATAGGTATCTAGTGCAAAAGGCAACAAAGGCAAAGTATTATATTAGATTCTCCTAATTATGCAATTATAGATATATGACATGTATCTCAAGTTTCGAAACTAAACACTATGCTATTATTTTATTTGAACTTGAAGTTGAATTTGAGCAATGTATTATATATTTTCATTGTATACCTGTCCACAGCACCGCTTGCGCAATGTCAGTAATTGCGGTGTCCCTGTTTTTATGACGGTGTGACAGAGGCAGACACATTACATAAGCATCCCTTTTCCTGTCACAACTCAATCAATACTCCCTCCTTTGAATAAGTCCAATGAGCAGTTGTTGGCTCATTTTGCCAAGGACACGACACAACTTTGCTGTTAAAAATTAAACATTGCTTGATCGCTACAAAATATGGCTGCAGGGTTGTCTTCAGCATGAGCAGTGGGTCATTCACCTGTGATTTTCCCTCAACTTTGATCAAAATCGAAGCGTCTGCGGTCGCACTTAATGTGACTATATAGTTTTTGAGTCTCGTCGGCAACACCTCTTGACCATTGTACAAACCACAAGCTATACAATTATATATCAAGTGCACCCGTTTAAGCATCACCAAGTTGCTTTCCATTACAAGACAATACTATTGTTGAATTCACAGTTTAATAAGAAACAATGCATTCCATTTCAGTAATTGAACCATCACCACTGCCACCCACAGTGCGACCAACAACACCAGCGCCAGGTATGTTCAATAAAATTACTGCTAAAATACGGATTGCTGACCAGTTTCTGACAAGTGAGACTGTGCACCATTACTTAGCAACGCAGTACAATATACATCAATTGTTAACTCGGCAGTTGTCAGGTCACAGTGTTTAATCGCCCCACCCAAATATTGGTCAAAATGTTCAATAGTTAGAAAAGTGCCTCACACAACATTTGGTGGAACTTTTACACAAGATATAGGTTGAAATTGTTCTCATTGTTTGATTTTCAGTGATTTGTGGGGAATTTGTTAAATTTATACCGACAGCAGTATGTTTTCCGACTTTTGTTAAAAGACTGAAATGGCCACCAGTTGGAAATTTCCAACTTTCTTTAGGGGGAATATTTACGTGGCAACCGTTGGAAATATCCAATAGTTCGAAAGTTTGAGGTACCAGCTGGAAACTCCAACCAACGGGGTAGGTTGCAAGAGCAACAGTGTGAACCTAGTAGTTTGGTTTGGTCAGGATCAATGGTGCAGTATACATTCCAAGGTAGACACCCCAACGTGTACTTTCTAGCCACTTCCATGTGTATTGTTTTAATTCAATTAAATTAGTTAACATTCTTATCAACATATATTTGTTCGACAATATTGGAATCAGTGGCATGTAAATGCAAATATTAATTGCAGTGGCTACAGGCAAACATTTAATATGTATGTATAATATTTGCATATAGAAATGGCATAATCATATGTATATCATCATATTTATCTCATATATCGGATTATTGTATTTTTTTCCAATTTTCCAATGTTTTTTCAATAATATCTACTAGATTAGATTATGCTGTATGGAACTGGTTCAGAATGGTGACTTCATTGTGTATTGCTCATGTTAACTTACCAATGGAGCTATGGAATATGCCACTCATGTGTTCCCAAAAATAGATTTTACAAAATGTGGTATAAAAGTCACCATGTGGTGTTCTGGTCATATTTCAACAATCAATGCGCAGAACTGTGTATCTCTTTATCTCAAAGTGGTAGCCAAACTTGCTGCCAAAATATGGAAAATGGTAAATATTGCCCCAGCAGGCCATGTATTCGATTACAATCTGTGCTCGATGAATAAAAATGGTTATTCTGTCTTATTGACATTGAATACCAACATTTCTGATACACTTTGGTTAACTGTTCCTATTGTAGCCATTGATATTGCCAGAATTATTGGAATTTTCTCTCACAATATTGGTATAAAAATAGGCAAAAAATCACTTTTAAGGTTTCGACCATTTATTCAAGTAAACTTAAACTGTCTTTGGTATCAAATGTGTTTATTGTTTTGACAAGACTTGAATGCATTACACTGAGGTGTTTTCAGACCAAATAATCAAGATGGCTTGAAAAATAGCAACCACATTTGGTAAAAACATTTGATTATTGCACATATATCTCAAAATGGTAGCAAATTGTGACTCACTTAGTTATTAAATATTTTAATTAATCAACTGACAACTGTATTCTATTCTGGTTGTCCCAGTGTCTTATGGGCCGTGACAAACTGAATTTAAAGGATTCAGTATGTAACTTTGCCGAAAACATCTTTTGGGATGCTGGCCATTTTTTAACAGAAATGGACAGAACAATGAAATTGATCTGAAAGGGGCCATATTGTAAGGCTACTCTGCCCCAATAACATAAAAACTCTGGACCATTGGCAACCAAATTGATTGACTAATGTCAGGAAAACAGTTTCATCCGTTTCGCATATAGCATGCCAGCAAGATGTAGAACTCTCTGACAGTACCTCTCCGTCGATTAACATATCCTTGAGTTATTGTGGAGAGCGAAAGCCACCCAGTGGTACACATGTACAATCCACATAGGGCCATAGTGTTACTCTATATATATACATACATAACACATAAATGACCATGTAACCACTCGCTTTATATACATACACCTCACCCATGACCATACACCCACACTTGGGTATACTCGTACACCTCACAATTGACAATACAGCCACGAGTTACCATGCATGTACACCATGTATACTCCTACTCTTCACTCATGCCACATATAGTCACCACATGTATATATATTCACCACATTCGTGATCATAGTGTCACCTCTTGTATAATATTCGCCTCAACATTGGCCATACAATCTCTCCATCTATATCAATTTGCCACACCATGGCGATATAGCCACTCAAGATATACATATACACTACAACCATAGCAGTAGCATCACTTATACACATCACCAAATGTAAAACATCCCTTCCATATCTACAAATACCCACAAACATGGCCATGCATACACTTCAGACTTGCATATACACCTAACTCGTGACAATTCAGCCACTCTATATATACCAAATTCGTGGTCATACAGCTACTCTTTGTTCAACTATCGACATTAGCCACTTAATATATACATGCACTGTGTTTAATGATGTTCACCTCGCCCATCCCATATAATCACCACAGGTACAAACCGACACCTCGCGATTGGTCCCATGGCTTTGGTCGATCCATCAATTTTAGTTTTTCCAAGGTAACCCTGTACGTCGTTGCCACCGATGTTGCCCAAAATATCGCCCAAGGTCATTTTCGGGTACTCGTGTCAAGGTCATGTTGGGTGGACAAAATAACCCGACATATTTCCCGTCCGAGTTGACCATACATAACATCGATGTCACCGCTGACTACCGAGATATCGCCCAAGGTCATATGTGGGTATCCGTTTCAAGGTCAAGGTCACCTCGGGCGGACAAACTGACCCGACGAAAATCTCCCGCGTCCCTTGGAAAGTACGAAATTTCGTCTCGATATCCCCAGTTTTGACCTGCCGTATATTTTCACTAAAGTAGATAAAAGCTCTTTAATAGCGACGCCTCATATACAAACGCTCATTAATTATCATGCGATTAACCCATCAATCCACATTACGGTGGCAGTTGAAGGGTGAAGGAGTGGTCGCACGGGCTCGCAAATGGTCCGAGTGCATTGCCTGTTGTTTTTGCCCTTACACAGCTAGTTTGGGTTCAATCGGCCCAGCCGTTTTCGTCTCGATATCCCCAGTTTCCGAGACGGTCAAATGCCGTATATTTTCACTAAAGTAAATAAACGCTCTTTAATAGCCACGCGTCATATACAAACGCTCATTAATTATCACGCGATTAACCCATCAATCCCCATGGCGGTGGTAGTTGAAGGGTGAATGTGTGGTCGCACGGGCTCGCGAATGGTCCGTTGACACTTTCCGTGACTTTTTACCCTTAGATAGGAAGTTTGGGATCAATCGGTCGAGCCGTTTCGAGTCTATAAAGGACACAAATATATACGGAAGTCTCAAACAATATAGTAGATTTATTATTCACGAGCAGTCAGCGTTCAGTGATTGTGACAAATAACGTGTACAAAGAAATGTGGTGATGGACTAGAATACTATAAGGGAACTTGTACTAATCCTGCTCCGACAAATGGTGGTAAACAATATCATGGTATCAGCATGAAGAGTGCAACGTGTAATACACAATCTTGTATTGTTCCAGCTGTGTACAAAATGTAACAGCACCACACATGCATCACCATTTGGAAGTATAAGAAAGCCATCATTTTCATTAACTATCAACCCGCATGTTGTTACGAAGTTAACGTCTGAGACTGAATCATTGTTTATAATGCACTTCAACTCGGGTTATTTACAAATATAGCCCATAGCATATATAACATTCATATTATGCATGTCACACTTGGATTAGTAAGTGGAGTTTATAAGTTTTAAGGTGGTACCATGTTTGGAATATGTAGCACTTTATCATAAAGCAACTTAACTGGCAACTGAATTGAGACAGTGATGAAACTTTGTTATTAGGTCTGAATTACAAGTGTAGATTATATAGTTATATGCAGAAACCCTATAACAATACTGAAAGACTGTTCTTCCCTTATAAATATTTGAATGTGTTCTCTCTCGTGCAGTTAAAGGTAATTGGGGTGCGTGGTCACCAGTCGAGCCAGAAGGACCAGGTTACCCTACAGACGGTAATAACGATGGACCTAAATGTAGTGCTAAATGTGGAGGTGGATTGCAGAAATGGACCCGATCTTGTAACAAGCCAGCACCATTGAATGGCGGTGCAAATTGTGTAGGAAATACAATGAAATCGAAATCATGCAACACTAAGCTATGTTCAGGTTAGTTCACCCAGTTACCACATATTAAACTTTTATGTTTTACTAACAACGATATTGTTCTGTACATTAGTTTTTCCCAGATAGGATTAAGAGAAGTTTTTAAAAGGGTGAATGGATATTTGGAGTGGTTGTATTAAAACACTGACATATAACTCACCTTATATACACAGGTACTTCAATTATTTTAATCTCCATATATTTCTAAGAACAATTTCGATGATGTTATCTTTCTCCAATGTTTACCTGTTTTACTGGACTTTGATTGATAATGTAACAGAACTGTCCCAATGTTGACATAACTCTCGTTTTGACACACGGAATCTGGTCGTTGGAGTGTTATTTTTAATAGAAATAATAACATTTCTGATCTATGTGTGGCATAATGAGCAGTTCTGTGAAGACACGAGTACCTTAAATTGTTCATGTTAATTATATCAAAGCAAAATATTCATTGTTTGTTATTTTTTAATGATAATTTGTGATGTTAATAGTTAAGAGTATGATTATGTAACAAAATCAAATGACCTCACCCTGCTCTTTCATATTATGTTTACTTACGGTCATATTAAGGGATATGTTTTCTTAACATTACAGTATCCCACACACATTTCATAGATGTTTGAAAAGGGGGGATATTTGAAGTGGCTGTATTAAAACTCATAGTAACACAGGAGAGACTATTTTGTGAATAAGGTTATTAATACTGTGTGGGGATCAATAACAAAGGGGTGTGTAGCCTATATATGTAGGCTGATGAACTGATAGACATCAACGTAGTAGAACAAGATAGTCCATGTTGTTTGAGGCTCAATAACCAGTGAGTGGTGGTATATGTGGTTGTTGCTCAGCTCACGAGATTCGCAATTCAAGCATTCAAAATATAGTAATAATTTTATTGAAATGTCTCGTCTCATAAATTTTTAGACAAATTAATCTCTGCTTGGCCAATTGCTAAATTTGGTCGTCGAATAAGTGTGTTCATATGCCATGTCCTCAATGATGATACTTTATTTACAGACGTTCATGCGCATTACTATTCGTGTTATATCAATGTTGCCAACACATGCGTCCCTTAAATATTTCATGTTAATAGATTATTGAAAACTATTCATATATATCTTTATTTCCTCCATCTAGGAGAGTATGGTTTACAAAATTATAACATAGTAATATAGAAAGGAAAATAGATAATTATTCCCGCCACTATGAGGCACAAGCACTCACCCAAACAACCTTGCACGGGCACACAATCTCATCAGCATGCATCCTAATCCATGTATACACATATACATACAAAAGTATATACATACATACACACGCACACCCTCTCTCACACATAAACACCCTTACATACACACATGTATACATACGTCCGTACAACATAAATATAAACCTTATTTACACTGGTGCACAATCATGTTGTGGGGTTAAGGAGACGATCACTCGATCTTTTCGACAATCCCGGGTGCTTTGCGCCCACCCACTCTCTCATGCACAATCATACTTATGCACACACAGGCGCGCACACAAGCGTCCACTTACACGCGCACACATATATATACTCAACTACAAAAACAACGAACAAAATGTACCTGGATTGATGCCCAGTATTTTTGTATAAGAAAATGCCTATAAGGTACCGTCCCTTAGTTGATTACTACCACACATGCAGGCAAACATTCACAAGAGATATGCAGGACATGCCGAAACACGGAATTCACGGGGAACTGAATGAAAGATAATCGACTTGAGTTAGTCAGTTTATAGTAAAAGTGGTCAAATGTTCACCAGTAATTTAAGTAAACTCACACTTTTCTCAATATAACTCATAACAATTTAGACACGGAATGGGCAGGAGCCGGGACCAGAGAATCAACTCGATCGGCGGCGGGTGGATATTCTAGTTAAGAACGTGCGTGTATCAGTATCTACAGATCTACAGTTCTGATTAAGATATATGTGTGTCTGATTGACGTCAAAATATTCATAGTTTATTTGTTAATTTAAATGGTTAAGAGCATGATTGCAATTACAAAAATATCAAATGGCCACACTTCTCAACCATGTGCATGGAATCTATGTGGGCTTTATTGTCTTTATATGTGGTCATAATAGAGATATGTTTTCTGTATATTATCCCACACATTATCCCACACATTAACCCACACATTTTACTCTTTTTTAATTAGTTGTCGAACGAGCATTGTCATTTTTTTGTTGATTTTAGTGCCACTTTCATGTAAACTTAGTTTCTCCATCGTCATATGGTTAAGTTGACTAGTAGTTGGAAGTTTTTCTCTTTCTCGTATATGTTAGTATCAGCTTACAACCATAAACTGTTTCTATTATCATGTATGTTTTTTTAAACTGTTAACATTCACATGCGGATGGTTTTACATGTTATGTATGTATTTTACTATTGCAATATTATGGTACCTTGTCTAATGTCGAGTTTGTACTGTAGTTAATGGCAACTGGGGTGAATGGAAACCCGTCCAACCAAAAGGAGCGGGATATGACACGGAAGATCCAAGCGACAAACACATGTGTAGTGCTAAATGTGGAGGTGGAGTTAAGAAATGGGTCCGAACTTGTAACAAACCAGCACCATCGAATGGTGGGACAGCTTGTGAGGGAAGGACGAAGAAATTAAGACCATGCAATACTAAGCCTTGTCAAGGTTTGTTTACTACAATCCGTTATGGTCCATCAAGTTTTGTAAAGGTTGCAAAATTAATGCTTGGAGTGGCTGTGTGGGCAGCTACCGACGATAAATACCCGAACAGACAAATAGGATTAACTGTAAACAATATTATTTATCATTAGTGAGGGACGAAAAGTGTTATAAATAATTATTTTTACCAATGCAAATTTTAAAGTACATTGCTTTTTCTGACTGTCGTTTTTAACCAGTCGATTAACTATCGAAGGGCATTTTCAGATCTGTTCTGTCCATTGGGTAATTTGTTAGCTACTTTTGAAAGCGTTTAAAAAATATTATAAACCCACTTGCCAAACATGTTGGCAAATGATTTCTTTTACCAAATGTAATTACGTTTTGTTATTGACAAGTTTGTTTTTGTCATTTTGCAATTTTGGTAATTGCCAGTACAACCCTTTGGAATAAGCTAAATGGTTACCAACCTAATTTCAGCCAATGGTCGCTGGACTGTCTGACTACGATACATTATTGCGGCTTATAGGTTTTTCATGTTATGTATGTATTTTACCATTGCAATATTCTGGTACCTTGTCTAATGTCCATTTTGTACTGTAGTTAATGGCAACTGGGGTGAATGGAAACCCGTCCAGCCAAAATGAGCGGGATATGACACGGAAGATCCAAGCTACGAACACATGTGTAGTGCTAAATGTGGAGGTGGGGTTAAGAAATGGGTCCGAACTTGTAACAAACCAGCACAATCGAATGGTCGCTTAGAGGTTTTTCATGTTATGTATGTATTTTACTATTGCAATATTATGGTACCGTGCTAATGTCAATTTTGTACTGTAGCTGACGGCAATTGGGGTGAATGGAAACCCGTCCAGCCGAAAGGAGTGGGGTACGACGACACTGAGGATCCTGACGACGAACACATGTGTAGTGCTAAATGTGGAGGTGGGATTAAGAAATGGGTCCGAACTTGCAACAAACCAGCGCTATCGAACGGTGGGGCCGCTTGTAAAGGAAGGTCGAAGAAATTAAGACCATGCAACACTAAGCCTTGTCAAGGTTTGTTTACCGCAATTAGTTATGGTCCATCAATTTTGTAAAGGTGGCAAAATTATTGCTTATTATTATATCACTGTGTGATATAGCCTTGGAGGTCTGTGCAGACAGCTACCAACGATAGTTTCCGGAACAGACAAAGATAATTAACTGAACAAAATACTGTTGTCATTAGTGAGAGACGAACGGTATGTTATAAACAATTACTTTTACCAATGCAAATTATACAGAGCATTGCTTTTTGTGACTCGTATTTAACCACATTCAATTAACTATCAATGGATCTTTGCAGATTTGTTTTATCCACCGAATAATTTGTTAGCGACTGTTGACGGCGTTTAAACAAATTTATAAAAACATTTTACCAAATGTAATTATGTTTTGCCATCGACAAGTTTGTTTTTTGCCACTGGCAATTTTGGTAATTGCCAGCGCAACCTTGTATAATAAGCTAAAGTTATCTTTCTCCAATGTTTACCCGTTTTACTGGACTTTGATTGATAATGTAACAGAACTGTCCCAATGTTGACATAACTCTCGTTTTGACACACGGAATCTGGTCGTTGGAGTGTTATTTTTAATAGAAATAATAACATTTCTGATCTATGTGTGGCATAATGAGCAGTTCTGTGAAGACACGAGTACCTTAAATTGTTCATGTTAATTATATCAAAGCAAAATATTCATTGTTTGTTATTTTTTAATGATAATTTGTGATGTTAATAGTTAAGAGTATGATTATGTAACAAAATCAAATGACCTCACCCTGCTCTTTCATATTATGTTTACTTATGGTCATATTAAGGGATATGTTTTCTTAACATTACAGTATCCCACACACATTTCATAGATGTTTGAAAAGGGGGGATATTTGAAGTGGCTGTATTAAAACTCATAGTAACACAGGAGAGACTATTTTGTGAATAAGGTTATTCATACTGTGTGGGGATCAATAACAAAGGGGTGTGTAGCCTATATTTGAAGGCTGATGAACTGATAGACATCAACGTAGTAGAACAAGATAGTTCATGTTGTTTGAGGCTCAATAACCAGTGAGTGGTGGTATATGTGGTTGTTGCTCAGCTCACGAGATTCGCAATTCAAGCATTCAAAATATAGTAATAATTTTATTGAAATGTCTCGTCTCATAAATTTTTAGACAAATTAATCTGTGCTTGGCCAATTGCTGAATTTGGTCGTCGAATAAGTGTGTTCATATGCCATGTCCTCAATGATGATACTTTCTTTACAGACGTTCATGCGCATTAGTATTCGTGTTATATCAATGTTGCCAACACATGCGTCCCTTAAATATTTCATGTTAATAGATTATTGCAAAATATTCATATATATCTTTATTTCCTCCATCTAGAAGAGTATGGTTTACAAAATTATAACATAGTAATATAGAAAGGAAAATAGATAATTATTCCCGCCACTATGAGGCACAAGCACTCATCCAAACAACCTTGCACGGGCACACAATCTCATCAGCATGCATCCTAATCCATGTATACACATATACATACAAAAGTATATACACACATACACACGCACACCCTCCCTCGCACATAAACACCCTTACATACACACATGTATTCATACGTCCGTACAACACAAATATAAACCTTATTTACACTGGTGCACAATCATATTGTGGGGTTAAGGAGACGATCACTCGATCTTTTCGACCATCCCGGGCGCTTTGCGCCCACCCACTCTCTCATGCACAATCATACTTATGCACACACAGGCGCGCACACAAGCGTCCACTTACACGCGTGCACATATATATACTCAACTACAAAAACAACGAACAAAATGTACCTGGATTGATGCCCAGTATTTTTGTATAAGAAAATGCCTATAAGGTACCGTCCCTTAGTTGATTACTACCACACATGCAGGCAAACATTCACAAGAGATATGCAGGACATGCCGAAACACGGAATTCACGGGGAACTGAATGAAAGAGAATCGACTTGAGTTAGTCAGTTTATAGTAAAAGTGGTCAAATGTTCACCAGTAATTTAAGTAAACTCACACTTTTCTCAATATAACTCATAACAATTTAGACACGGAATGGGCAGGAGCCGGGACCAGAGAATCAACTCGAACGGCGGCGGGTGGATATTCTAGTTAAGAACGTGCGTGTATCAGTATCTACAGATCTACAGTTCTGATTAAGATATATGTGTGTCTGATTGACGTCAAAATATTCATAGTTTATTTGTTAATTTAAATGGTTAAGAGCATGATTGCAATTACAAAAATATCAAATGGCCACACTTCTCAACCATGTGCATGGAATCTATGTGGGCTTTATTGTGTTTATATGTGGTCATAATAGAGATATGTTTTCTGTATATTATCCCACACATTATCCCACACATTAACCCACACATTTTATTCTTTTTTAATTAGTTGTCGAACGAGCATTGTCATTTTTTTGTTGATTTTAGTGCCACTTTCATGTAAACTTAGTTTCTCCATCGTCATATGGTTAAGTTGACTAGTAGTTGGAAGTTTTTCTCTTTCTCGTATATGTTAGTATCAGCTTACGACCATAAACTGTTTCTATTATCATGTATGTTTTTTTAAACTGTTAACATTCACATGCGGATGGTTTTACATGGTATGTATGTATTTTACTATTGCAATATTATGGTACCTTGTCTAATGTCGAGTTTATACTGTAGTTAATGGCAACTGGGGTGAATGGAAACCCGTCCAACCAAAAGGAGCGGGATATGACACGGAAGATCCAAGCGACAAACACATGTGTAGTGCTAAATGTGGAGGTGGAGTTAAGAAATGGGTCCGAACTTGTAACAAACCAGCACCATCGAATGGTGGGACAGCTTGTGAGGGAAGGACGAAGAAATTAAGACCATGCAATACTAAGCCTTGTCACGGTTTGTTTACTACAATCCGTTATGGTCCATCAAGTTTTGTAAAGGTTGCAAAATTAATGCTTGGAGTGGCTGTGTGGGCAACTACCGACGATAAATACCCGAACAGACAAATAGGATTAACTGTAAACAATATTATTTATCATTAGTGAGGGACGAAAAGTGTTATAAATAATTATTTTTACCAATGCAAATTTTAAAGTACATTGCTTTTTCTGACTGTCGTTTTTAACCAGTCGATTAACTATCGAAGGGCATTTTCAGATCTGTTCTGTCCATTGGGTAATTTGTTAGATACTTTTGAAAGCGTTTAAAAAATATTATAAACCCACTTGCCAAACATGTTGGCAAATGATTTCTTTTACCAAATGTAATTACGTTTTGTTATTGACAAGTTTGTTTTTGTCATTTTGCAATTTTGGTAATTGCCAGTACAACCCTTTGGAATAAGCTAAATGGTTACCAACCTAATTTCAGCCAATGGTCGCTGGACTGTCTGACTACGATACATTATTGCGGCTTAGAGGTTTTTCATGTTATGTATGTATTTTACCATTGCAATATTCTGGTACCTTGTCTAATGTCCATTTTGTACTGTAGTTAATGGCAACTGGGGTGAATGGAAACCCGTCCAGCCAAAATGAGCGGGATATAACACGGAAGATCCAAGCTACGAACACATGTGTAGTGCTAAATGTGGAGGTGGGGTTAAGAAATGGGTCCGAACTTGTAACAAACCAGCACAATCGAATGGTCCCTTAGGGGTTTTTCATGTTATGTATGTATTTTACTATTGCAATATTATGGTACCGTGCTAATGTCAATTTTGTACTGTAGCTGACGGCAATTGGGGTGAATGGAAACCCGTCCAGCCGAAAGGAGTGGGGTACGACGACACTGAGGATCCTGACGACGAACACATGTGTAGTGCTAAATGTGGAGGTGGGATTAAGAAATGGGTCCGAACTTGCAACAAACCAGCGCTATCGAACGGTGGGGCCGCTTGTAAAGGAAGGTCGAAGAAATTAAGACCATGCAACACTAAGCCTTGTCAAGGTTTGTTTACCGCAATTAGTTATGGTCCATCAATTTTGTAAAGGTGGCAAAATTATTGCTTATTATTATATCACTGTGTGATATAGCCTTGGAGGTCTGTGCAGACAGCTACCAACGATAGTTTCCGGAACAGACAAAGATAATTAACTGAAAAAAATACTGTTGTCATTAGTGAGAGACGAACGGTATGTTATAAACAATTACTTTTACCAATGCAAATTATACAGAGCATTGCTTTTTGTGACTCGTATTTAACCACATTCAATTAACTATCAATGGATCTTTGCAGATTTGTTTTATCCACCGAATAATTTGTTAGCGACTGTTGAAGGCGTTTAAACAAATTTATAAAAACATTTTACCAAATGTAATTATGTTTTGCCATCGACAAGTTTGTTTTTTGCCACTGGCAATTTTGGTAATTGCCACCGCAACCTTGTATAATAAGCTAAAGTTATCTTTCTCCAATGTTTACCTGTTTTACTGGACTTTGATTGATAATGTAACAGAACTGTCCCAATGTTGACATAACTCTCGTTTTGACACACGGAATCTGGTCGTTGGAGTGTTATTTTTAATAGAAATAATAACATTTCTGATCTATGTGTGGCATAATGAGCAGTTCTGTGAAGACACGAGTACCTTAAATTGTTCATGTTAATTATATCAAAGCAAAATATTCATTGTTTGTTATTTTTTAATGATAATTTGTGATGTTAATAGTTAAGACTATGATTATGTAACAAAATCAAATGACCTCACCCTGCTCTTTCATATTATGTTTACTTATGGTCATATTAAGGGATATGTTTTCTTAACATTACAGTATCCCACACACATTTCATAGATGTTTGAAAAGGGGGGATATTTGAAGTGGCTGTATTAAAACTCATAGTAACACAGGAGAGACTATTTTGTGAATAAGGTTATTCATACTGTGTGGGGATCAATAACAAAGGGGTGTGTAGCCTATATTTGTAGGCTGATGAACTGATAGACATCAACGTAGTAGAACAAGATAGTTCATGTTGTTTGAGGCTCAATAACCAGTGAGTGGTGGTATATGTGGTTGTTGCTCAGCTCACGAGATTCGCAATTCAAGCATTCAAAATATAGTAATAATTTTATTGAAATGTCTCGTCTCATAAATTTTTAGACAAATTAATCTGTGCTTGGCCAATTGCTGAATTTGGTCGTCGAATAAGTGTGTTCATATGCCATGTCCTCAATGATGATACTTTCTTTACAGACGTTCATGCGCATTAGTATTCGTGTTATATCAATGTTGCCAACACATGCGTCCCTTAAATATTTCATGTTAATAGATTATTGCAAAATATTCATATATATCTTTATTTCCTCCATCTAGAAGAGTATGGTTTACAAAATTATAACATAGTAATATAGAAAGGAAAATAGATAATTATTCCCGCCACTATGAGGCACAAGCACTCATCCAAACAACCTTGCACGGGCACACAATCTCATCAGCATGCATCCTAATCCATGTATACACATATACATACAAAAGTATATACACACATACACACGCACACCCTCCCTCACACATAAACACCCTTACATACACACATGTATTTATACGTCCGTACAACACAAATATAAATCTTATTTACACTGGTGCACAATCATATTGTGGGGTTAAGGAGACGATCACTCGATCTTTTCGACCATCCCGGGCGCTTTGCGCCCACCCACTCTCTCATGCACAATCATACTTATGCACACACAGGCGCGCACACAAGCGTCCACTTACACGCGCACACATATATATGCTCAACTACAAAAACAACGAACAAAATATACCTGGATTGATGCCCAGTATTTTTGTATAAGAAAATGCCTATAAGGTACCGTCCCTTAGTTGATTACTACCACACATGCAGGCAAACATTCACAAGAGATATGCAGGACATGCCGAAACACGGAATTCACGGGGAACTGAATGAAAGAGAATCGACTTGAGTTAGTCAGTTTATAGTAAAAGTGGTCAAATGTTTACCAGTAATTTAAGTAAACTCACACTTTTCTCAATATAACTCATAACAATTTAGACACGGAATGGGCAGGAGCCGGGACCAGAGAATCATTTTGCACCAATACCACTTAATCAACTCGAACGGCGGCGGGTGGATATTCTAGTTACGAACGTGCGTGTATCAGTATCTACAGATCTACAGTTCTGATTAAGATATATGTGTGTCTGATTGACGTCAAAATATTCATAGTTTATTTGTTAATTTAAATGGTTAAGAGCATGATTGCAATTACAAAAATATCAAATGGCCACACTTCTCAACCATGTGCATGGAATCTATGTGGGCTTTATTGTGTTTATATATGGTCATAATAGAGATATGTTTTCTGTATATTATCCCACACATTATCCCACACATTAACCCACACATTTTACTCGTTTTTAATTAGTTGTCGAACGAGCATTGTCATTTTTTTGTTGATTTTAGTGCCACTTTCATGTAAACTTAGTTTCTCCATCGTCATATGGTTAAGTTGACTAGTAGTTGGAAGTTTTTCTCTTTCTCGTATATGATAGTATCAGCTTACAACCATAAACTGTTTCTATTATCATGTATGTTTTTTTAAACTGTTAACATTCACATGCGGATGGTTTTACATGTTATGTATGTATAAACCCACTTGCCAAACATGTTGGCAAATGATTTCTTTTACCAAATGTAATTACGTTTTGTTATTGACAAGTTTGTTTTTGTCATTTTGCAATTTTGGTAATTGCCAGTACAACCCTTTGGAATAAGCTAAATGGTTACCAACCTAATTTCAGCCAATGGTCGCTGGACTGTCTGACTACGATACATTATTGCGGCTTAGAGGTTTTTCATGTTATGTGTGTATTTTACCATTGCAATATTCTGGTACCTTGTCTAATGTCCATTTTGTACTGTAGTTAATGGCCACTGGAGTGAATGGAAACCCGTCCAGCCAAAAGGAGTGGGATATGACACGGAAGATCCAAACGACAAACACATGTGTAGTGCTAAATGTGGAGGTGGAGTTAAGAAATGGGTCCGAACTTGTAACAAACCAGCACCATCGAATGGTGGAACAGCTTGTGAGGGAAGGTCGAAGAAATTAAGACCATGCAATACTAAGCCTTGTCAAGGTTTGTTTACTACAATCCGTTATGGTCCATCAAGTTTTGTAAAGGTTGCCAAATTAATGCTTGGAGTGGCTGTGTGGGCAGCTACCGACGATAAATACCCGAACAGACAAATAGGATTAACTGTAAACAATATTGTTATCATTAGTGAGGGACGAAAAGTGTTATAAATAATTATTTTTACCAATGCAAATTTTAAAGAACATTGCTTTTTCTGACTGTCGTTTTTAACAAGTCGACTAACTATCGAAGGGCATTTTCAGATCTGTTCTGTACATTGGGTAATTTGTTAGCTACTTTTGAAAGCGTTTAAAAACAATTATAAACCCACTTGCCAAACATGTTGGCAAATGATTTCTTTTACCAAATGTAATTACGTTTTGTTATTGACAAGTTTGTTTTTGTCATTTTGCAATTTTGGTAATTGCCAGTACAACCCTTTGGAATAAGCTAAATGGTTACCAACCTAATTTCAGCCAATGGTCGCTGGACTGTCTGACTACGATACATTATTGCGGCTTAGAGGTTTTTCATGTTATGTATGTATTTTACCATTGCAATATTCTGGTACCTTGTCTAATGTCCATTTTGTACTGTAGTTAATGGCAACTGGGGTGAATGGAAACCCGTCCAGCCAAAATGAGCGGGATATGACACGGAAGATCCAAGCTACGAACACATGTGTAGTGCTAAATGTGGAGGTGGGGTTAAGAAATGGGTCCGAACTTGTAACAAACCAGCACAATCGAATGGTCGCTTAGAGGTTTTTCATGTTATGTATGTATTTTACTATTGCAATATTATGGTACCGTGCTAATGTCAATTTTGTACTGTAGCTGACGGCAATTGGGGTGAATGGAAACCCGTCCAGCCGAAAGGAGTGGGGTACGACGACACTGAGGATCCTGACGACGAACACATGTGTAGTGCTAAATGTGGAGGTGGGATTAAGAAATGGGTCCGAACTTGCAACAAACCAGCGCTATCGAACGGTGGGGCCGCTTGTAAAGGAAGGTCGAAGAAATTAAGACCATGCAACACTAAGCCTTGTCAAGGTTTGTTTACCGCAATTAGTTATGGTCCATCAATTTTGTAAAGGTGGCAAAATTATTGCTTATTATTATATCACTGTGTGATATAGCATTGGAGGTCTGTGCAGACAGCTACCAACGATAGTTTCCGGAACAGACAAAGATAATTAACTGAAAAAAATACTGTTGTCATTAGTGAGAGACGAACGGTATGTTATAAACAATTACTTTCACCAATGCAAATTATACAGAGCATTGCTTTTTGTGACTCGTATTTAACCACATTCAATTAACTATCAATGGATCTTTGCAGATTTGTTTTATCCACCGAATAATTTGTTAGCGACTGTTGAAGGCGTTTAAACAAATTTATAAAAACATTTTACCAAATGTAATTATGTTTTGCCATCGACAAGTTTGTTTTTTGCCACTGGCAATTTTGGTAATTGCCAGCGCAACCTTGTATAATAAGCTAAATGGTTACCAACCTAATTTCAGCTGATGGTCGCTGGACTGCCTGGAAAATTGACTACAGAAAATTATTGCGGCTTAGAGATGGATTCGGAAGTGGCGGATGTACAGCTATATGTGGCGGTGGACTGAGATACTATAAGAGAACATGTACTGGTGGTGCAAAATGTAATGGAAAGAGCGAAATGATGAGATATTGTAACATGCACTCTTGCAAAGACACAGGTACGTATGGCATAGCATAGGTGAACAAATATCATGAAATCAGCAGTTTCATTAACATTTCTGGTCAGTTCCAAACTGTCTGACCCAAGAGTCACATACTCTTAAAGACTATCCTTACACTAATGTTTGTGAATCAACATGAATAAAATTGACAAGTGAGTATCCATATACTATGATTACTGGACGAGTTAGTAGCCAGCCACTATGATTACTGGAGAGTGAGTAGCCAGACACTATTATTACTGGACGAGTGAGTAGCCAGACACTATGATTACTGGACGAGTGAGTATCCAGACACTATGATTACTGGACGAGTGAGTATCCATATAAAATGATTACTGGACGAGTGAGTAGCCAGATACTATGATTACTGGACGAGTGAGTAGCCATATACTATTATTACTGGACGAGTGAGCAGCCAGATACTATGATTACTGGACGAGTGAGTAGCCAGACACTATGATTACTGGACGAGTGAGTATCCAGACACTATGATTACTGGATGAGTGAGTATCCAGACACTATGATTACTGGACGAGTGAGTAGCCAGATACTATGATTACTGGACGATTGAGTAGCCAGACACTATGGTTACTGGACGAGTGAGTAGCCAGACATTATGATTACTGGACGAGTGAGTAGCCATATACTATTATTACTGGACGAGTGAGTAGCCAGACACTATTATTACTGGACGAGTGAGTAGCCAGCCACTATGATTACTGGACGAGTGAGTAGTCAGCCACTATGATTACTGGACGAGTGAGTAGCCAGACACTATGATTACTGGACGAGTGAGTATCCAGACACTATGATTACTGGACGAGTAAGTAGCCAGCCACTATGATTACTGGACGAGTGAGTAGCCAGATACTATGATTACTGGACGAGTGAGCAGCCAGACACTATGATTACTGGACGAGTGAGTATCCAGACACTATGATTACTGGACGAGTAAGTAGCCAGCCACTATGATTACTGGACGAGTGAGTAGCCAGATACTATGATTACTGGACGATTGAATAGCAGACACTATTATTACTGGACGAGTGAGTAGCCAGACATTATGATTACTGGACGGCTGAGTATCCAGACACTATGATTACTGGACGAGTGAGTATCCAGACACTATGATTACTGGACGAGTGAGTAGCCAGATACTATGATTACTGGACGAGTGAGTATCCAGACACTATGATTACTGGACGAGTGAGTAGCCAGATACTATGATTACTGGACGACTGAGTATCCAGACACTATGATTACTGGACGAGTGAGTAGCCAGATACTATGCTTACTGGACGATTGAGTAGCCAGACACTATGGTTACTGGACGAGTGAGTAGCCAGACATTATGATTACTGGACGAGTGAGTAGCCAGCCACTATGATTACTGGACGAGTGAGTAGCCAGACACTATTATTACTGGACGAGTGAGTATCCAGACACTATGATTACTGGACGAGTGAGTAGCCAGACATTATGATTACTGGACGAGTGAGTAGCCAGACACTATGATTACTGGAGGAGTGAGTATCCAGACACTATTATTACTGGACGAGTGAGTAGCCAGATACTATGATTACTGGACGAGTGAGTAGCCATACACTATGATTATTGGACGAGTGAGTATCCAGACACTATGATTAATGGACGAGTGAGTAGCCAGACACTATGATTACTGGACGAGTGAGTAGCCAGACACTATTATTACTGGACGAGTGAGTAGCCATACACTATGATTACTGGACGAGTGAGTATCCAGACACTATGATTACTGGACGAGTGAGTAGCCAGACACTATTATTACTGGACGAGTGAGTATCCAGACACTATGATTACTGGACGAGTAAGTATCCAGATACTATGATTACTGGACGAGTGTGGCACTCATCTATTATTGCTGAAAATTTCAACCACATAAATGACCACTGGGAAAATAGTGAATTTACAGATATGGCGATATCATGTATCAAATATACGTTATATTTAATTCACATTTATTTTAAAATATAGCAAAATCCTTAAAGTTGATGTTTGATTCCAATTAAATGTCATGTAAACATCTACATCTGGTATCCTGATATCAGTTATCAGCACTCGACTGCACTTAGATTAATTGAATAGAGGTTACAATCAACTAAATATTTCCCATAGACGACAGTGTTAGGGTTAAGCCATCCCCACGATTCATTGCCCTACTGAGCCAAACTTTAAATACTTTTGCGTGTAGAACTCCATGTCGGACATAAGATGTCAAAAAAGAAATGGTGCTTCACCATACTTATTCCTGGAAGTAAATTGGCATTTCCACAACTACCCCCTTTTGTGCACAATATTTTAATATTAAAAATACCCCACCCCCTACCAAATTTGACGACCAATGTAGCCGCTTGACGAACAATCCCACACAAATATCCTCGCCTAATATTGATCTCACTTCGCCTCATATGACACCATATCCGACCAATAAGCGTCCCGTAACTTATATTATATGGACCTAAACGCGGTTTTTAAAACAGTCAATATAAAACTATTTCCATACGAAATAAGCCCATATTGGCTTCTTTAACCTACCGTTTTCGTCGACACAACTTACCAGATACACGCTCTTTATAATGTGTTTTAAATGCTGGCGCGCGCCATTCAACGAAATAACAGGTATGTTCTTATTTCACAATCAAATAAGTTCAATATGAACCTCTGTGAACATTTAGGTCCAATATGAACCTATTTGCACGACGATATATTACCCCTTGTAGTCGCTGGTGGATAATACTCGATTTTTCTGCCATCCTCACATAATAAACAGTGATGTGGCGAGAGGGTCTCCGTTGGGTTCCCCCCCCCCCCCCTGGAATTCCAAACCTGCACCCCTGAACCAGCAATATGTAAAAGTCCGAAGAATTCCATTTACATCACCGCCTTGAGTTCAAGCCTGAAGTTAGTGCGTAGTGTATCTGACATTAACTTTTGCAGATTGAGGTCCCAGAGGGTGAATTCAGTGATTCTACACAGCACATCACAAAATTCACCCTCTGGACCTGATTCTGCATAGGCCTCATATTCTGGAAAGTATCTACAGTCTCAAATTAACATTGTTTTAGTTACTGTTCCATTCTGTTCAATTCTCTATATCCACCAATCTGCAGACGATAAAATGCATAAACGAGGTGACTAATTTGGGTGAACATTACCAACTTCAACTGGGGAACTTCAATCTTATCCTATGTCTCCCTTAGCAGCTGAGGCTTAGACAGAATGAGTTTCAAGCGGGTGAATTTGGTCATGCTACCACACTATGCGCGATAGTATCACTAAATTAAACCTCTGGGGACCTCATTCTGCAAATGTCAGACACACTAAATCCAGACTTGCTCGAATTGTGAGTTGAGACGACACCACCCATTGTCGACAATGCGAAGATCATATGCCTGTCGTGTTTTAAATTTTAAATTCGAAATTATTTTTTCCCAGAACATGGAGGCATGTTTTCATGGGATGACGGCGACGATGACACCGATTGGGAAGGTAAAGGTCAGACTGGCGGTATGGAGTATGGTGAATGGCGTAAACACCATAGATACGGATTCAGCAAGTTCATACAAGGTAAATTCTTGCAGGGGTTTGTCATTAAGGGTGGGAGGACCTCACTTGACTTGACCATAACCACATGTGTACCATGATAATAAGCAACTTGAAATATTGTTTGCTGCAAATTATGTATTTTTTTTTAGTTCTAAGCAAAAATGTTTGTTTTGTTGGATTCACTTACCCCATCACTATTATTTGTTGAATGGGTAATTATTTTAGTGGAAGATAGAAAATTTGATTATTGTTTTTGAAAACTTAGTCCGAGCACATGTTTACAGTGAATCAGGAAACAAGACATTTTGCAGTCAAATTTTCAAGGTAGATTTCTTATTTTGTTATACATTTGTCATCTACAATGTTTTTCTGCATCATTTACAGATGTGGCAACTTGTGTGCAATCTATAAATTTTAGATGGACAAAACACATTTTCAGTTTGATACTAGTTGAGATCTCCAGAACATTAAGAAAATAAAACATGAGCCAAAAATAAAGAAAACTAAACGAGCATGTCACTTTAGTTCACACGTGTTTTATGTAATACTACACAAGGTTGATATCAGATTCATATTATGTTCTCACTTCTAACGACCAAAATTCACGAGCGCCAAATATCATCCTAAACTGTCAATGGTAACTGCTCACTTGCAAGCTATATAAAACCTCAAGATACGTAAGATATCCTAACTTGTTACATACACTGGATTGTCCGGACATTTTACATGTATAATCAGTATCATATGACTGATGAAGTGGCGGATTGTCCGGACATTTTACATGTATAATCAGTATAATATGACTGATGAAGGGGGATTGTCCGGACATTTTACATACATACTCAGTATCATATGACTGATGAAGGCGGATTGTCCGGACATTTTACATATATAATCAGTATCATATGACTGATGAAGTGGCGGATTGTCCGGACATTTTACATGTATGATCAGTATCATATGACTGATGAAGTGGCGGATTGTCCGGACATTTTACATGTATAATCAGTATCATATGACTGATGAATGCGGATTGTCCCGACATTTTACATATATAATCAGTATCATATGACTAATGAAGGCGGATTGTCCGGACATTTTACATATATAATCAGTATCATATGACTGATGAAGTGGCGGGTTGTCCGGACATTTTACATGTATAATCAGTATAATATGACTGATGAAGTGGCGGATTGTCCGGACATTTTACACGTATAATCAGTATAATATGACTGATGAAGTGGCGGATTGTCCGGACATTTTACATGTATGATCAGTATCATATGACTGATGAAGTGGCGGATTGTCCGGACATTTTACATGTATAATCAGTATTATATGACTGATGAATGCGGATTGTCCCGACATTTTACATATATAATCAGTATCATATGACTAATGAAGGCGGATTGTCCGGACATTTTACATATATAATCAGTATCATATGACTGATGAAGTGGCGGGTTGTCCGGACATTTTACATGTATAATCAGTATAATATGACTGATGAAGTGGCGGATTGTCCGGACATTTTACACGTATAATCAGTAAAATATGACTGATGAAGTGGCGGATTGTCCGGACATTTCACATATATAATCAGTATCATATGACTGATGAAGGCGGATTGTCCGGACATTTTACATGTATAATCAGTATAATATGACTAATGAAGTGGCGGATTGTCCGGACATTTTACATATATAATCAGTATCATATGACTGATGAAGTGGCGGATTGTCCGGACATTTTACATGTATGATCAGTATCATATGACTGATGAAGTGGCGGATTGTCCGGACATTTTACATGTATAATCAGTATAATATGACTGATGAAGGCGGATTGTCCGGACATTTTACATGTATAATCAGTATAATATGACTCATGAAGTGGCGGATTGTCCGGACATTTTACATGTATAATCAGTATCATATGACTGATGAAGTGGCGGGTTGTCCGGACATTTTACATGTATAATCAGTATAATATGACTGATGAAGTGGCGGATTGTCCGGACATTTTACATATATAATCAGTATCATATGACTGATGAAGTGGCGGATTGTCCGGACATTTTACATGTATGATCAGTATCATATGACTGATGAAGTGGCGGATTGTCCGGACATTTTACATGTATAATCAGTATAATATGACTCATGAAGTGGCGGATTGTCCGGACATTTTACATGTATAATCAGTATCATATGACTGATGAAGTGGCGGATTGTCCGGACATTTTACATGTATGATCAGTATCATATGACTGATGAAGTGGCGGATTGTCCGGACATTTTACATGTATAATCAGTATAATATGACTGATGAAGTGGCGGATTGTCCGGACATTTTACATGTATGATCAGTATCATATGACTGATGAAGTGGCGGATTGTCCGGACATTTTACATGTATAATCAGTATAATATGACTGATGAAGTGGCGGATTGTCCGGACATTTACATGTATAATCAGTATCATATGACTGATGAAGTGGCGGATTGTCCGGACATTTTACATGTATAATCAGTATAATATGACTCATGAAGTGGCGGATTGTCCGGACATTTTACATGTATGATCAGTATCATATGACTGATGAAGTGGCGGATTGTCCGGACATTTTACATGTATAATCAGTATAATATGACTGATGAAGTGGCGGATTGTCCGGACATTTTACATGTATAATCAGTATCATATGACTGATGAAGTGGCGGATTGTCCGGACATTTTACATGTATGATCAGTATCATATGACTGATGAAGTGGCGGATTGTCCGGACATTTTACATGTATAATCAGTATCATATGACTGATGAATGCGGATTGTCCCGACATTTTACATATATAATCAGTATCATATGACTAATGAAGGCGGATTGTCCGGACATTTTACATATATAATCAGTATCATATGACTGATGAAGTGGCGGGTTGTCCGGACATTTTACATGTATAATCAGTATAATATGATTGATGAAGGCGGATTGTCCGGACATTTTACATATATAATCAGTATCATATGACTGATGAAGGCGGATTGTCCGGACATTTTACATGTATAATCAGTATAATATGACTGATGAAGTGGCGGATTGTCCGGACATTTTACATATATAATCAGTATAATATGACTGATGAAGGCGGATTGTCCGGACATTTTACATGTATAATCAGTATCATATGACTGATGAAGGCGGATTGTCCGGACATTTTACATGTATAATCAGTATAATATGACTCATGATGTGGCGGGTTGTCCGGACATTTTACATGTATAATCAGTATAATATGACTCATGAAGTGGCGGGTTGTCCGGACATTTTACATGTATAATCAGTATCATATGACTCATGAAGTGGCGGATTGTCCGGACATTTTACATGTATAATCAGTATAATATGACTGATGAAGGCGGATTGTCCGGACATTTTACATGTATAATCAGTATCATATGACTCATGAAGTGGCGGGTTGTCCGGACATTTTACATGTATAATCAGTATCATGTGACTGATGAAGGCGGATTGTCCGGACATTTTACATGTATAATTAGTATAATATGACTCATGAAGGCGGATTGTCCGGACATGTTACATGTATAATCAGTATCATGTGACTGATGAAGGCGGATTGTCCGGACATTTTACATGTATAATCAGTATAATATGACTCATGAAGTGGCGGATTGTCCGGACATTTTACATGTATAATCAGTATAATATGACTCATGAAGTGGCGGATTGTCCGGACATGTTACATGTATAATCAGTATCATGTGACTGATGAAGGCGGATTGTCCGGACATTTTACATGTATAATCAGTATAATATGACTGATGAAGTGGCGGATTGTCCGGACATTTTACATGTATAATCAGTATCATATGACTGATGAAGTGGCGGATTGTCCGGACATTTTACATGTATAATCAGTATCATATGACTGATGAAGTGGCGGATTGTCCGGACATTTTACATGTATAATCAGTATCATATGACTGATGAAGGCGGATTGTCCGGACATTTTACATATATAATCAGTATAATATGACTGATGAAGGCGGATTGTCCGGACATTTTACATGTATAATCAGTATCATATGACTGATGAAGTGGCGGATTGGCCGGACATTTTACATGTATAATCAGTATAATATGACTGATGAAGGCGGATTGTCCGGACATTTTACATGTATAATCAGTATAATATGACTCATGAAGTGGCGGATTGTCCGGACATTTTACATGTATCATCAGTATCATATGACTGATGAAGTGGCGGATTGGCCGGACATTTTACATGTATAATCAGTATCATATGACTGATGAAGTGGCGGATTGTCCGGACATTTTACATGTATAATCAGTATAATATGACTCATGAAGTGGCGGATTGTCCGGACATTTTACATATATAATCAGTATCATATGACTGATGAAGTGGCGGGTTGGCCGGACATTTTACATATATAATCAGTATAATATGACTCATGAAGTGGCGGATTGTCCGGACATTTTATATATATAATCAGTATCATATGACTCATGAAGTGGCGGATTGTCCGGACATTTTACATGTATAATCAGTATAATATGACTGATGAAGTGGCGGATTGTCCGGACATTTACATGTATAATCAGTATCATATGACTGATGAAGTGGCGGGTTGTCCGGACATTTTACATGTATAATCAGTATCATATGACTGATGAAGTGGCGGATTGTCCGGACATTTTACATGTATAATCAGTATAATATGACTGATGAAGTGGCGGGTTGTCCGGACATTTTACATGTATAATCAGTATCATATGACTGATGAAGTGGCGGATTGTCCGGACATTTTACATGTATAATCAGTATAATATGACTGACGAAGTGGCGGGTTGTCCGGACATTTTACATGTATAATCAGTATCATATGACTGATGAAGTGGCGGATTGTCCGGACATTTTACATATATAATCAGTATCATATGACTGATGAAGTGGCGGATTGTCCGGACATTTTACATGTATAATCAGTATAATATGACTCATGAAGTGGCGGATTGGCCGGACATTTTACATGTATATTCAGTATCATGTGACTGATGAAGGCGGATTGTCCGGACATTTTACATGTATAATCAGTATAATATGACTGATGAAGTGGCGGATTGTCCGGACATTTTACATGTATGATCATTTTACATGTATGATCAGTATCATATGACTGATGAAGTGGCGGATTGTCCGGACATTTTACATGTATAATCAGTATAATATGACTGATGAAGTGGCGGATTGTCCGGACATTTTACATGTATGATCAGTATCATATGACTGATGAAGGCGGATTGTCCGGACATTTTACATGTATAATCAGTATAATATGACTGATGAAGTGGCGGATTGTCCGGACATTTTACACGTATAATCAGTATCATATGAATGATGAAGTGGCGGATTGTCCGGACATTTTACATGTATAATCAGTATAATATGACTGATGAAGTGGCGGATTGTCCGGACATTTACATGTATAATCAGTATCATATGACTGATGAAGTGGCGGATTGTCCGGACATTTTACATGTATAATCAGTATAATATGACTCATGAAGTGGCGGATTGTCCGGACATTTTACATGTATGATCAGTATCATATGACTGATGAAGTGGCGGATTGTCCGGACATTTTACATGTATAATCAGTATAATATGACTGATGAAGTGGCGGATTGTCCGGACATTTTACATGTATAATCAGTATCATATGACTGATGAAGTGGCGGATTGTCCGGACATTTTACATGTATGATCAGTATCATATGACTGATGAAGTGGCGGATTGTCCGGACATTTTACATGTATAATCAGTATCATATGACTGATGAATGCGGATTGTCCCGACATTTTACATATATAATCAGTATCATATGACTAATGAAGGCGGATTGTCCGGACATTTTACATATATAATCAGTATCATATGACTGATGAAGTGGCGGGTTGTCCGGACATTTTACATGTATAATCAGTATAATATGATTGATGAAGGCGGATTGTCCGGACATTTTACATATATAATCAGTATCATATGACTGATGAAGGCGGATTGTCCGGACATTTTACATGTATAATCAGTATAATATGACTGATGAAGTGGCGGATTGTCCGGACATTTTACATGTATAATCAGTATAATATGACTCATGAAGTGGCGGGTTGTCCGGACATTTTACATGTATAATCAGTATAATATGACTGATGAAGGCGGATTGTCCGGACATTTTACATGTATAATCAGTATCATATGACTCATGAAGTGGCGGGTTGTCCGGACATTTTACATGTATAATCAGTATCATGTGACTGATGAAGGCGGATTGTCCGGACATTTTACATGTATAATCAGTATAATATGACTCATGAAGGCGGATTGTCCGGACATGTTACATGTATAATCAGTATCATATGACAGATGAAGTGGCGGATTGTCCGGACATTTTACATGTATAATCAGTATAATATGACTGATGAAGTGGCGGATTGTCCGGACATTTTATATATATAATCAGTATCATACGACTGATGAAGTGGCGGATTGTCCGGACATTTTACATGTATAATCAGTATAATATGACTGATGAAGTGGCGGATTGTCCGGACATTTTACATGTATAATCAGTATCATATGACTGATGAAGTGGCGGATTGTCCGGACATTTACATGTATAATCAGTATCATATGACTGATGAAGGCGGGTTGTCCGGACATTTTACATGTATAATCAGTATAATATGACTCATGAAGGCGGATTGTCCGGACATTTTACATATATAATCAGTATCATATGACTGATGAAGTGGCGGATTGTCCGGACATTTTACATGTATAATCAGTATCATATGACTGATGAAGTGACGGATTGCCCGGACATTTACATGTATAATCAGTATCATATGACTGATGAAGGCGGGTTGTCCGGACATTTTACATGTATAATCAGTATAATATGACTCATGAAGGCGGATTGTCCGGACATTTTACATATATAATCAGTATCATATGACTGATGAAGTGGCGGATTGTCCGGACATTTTACATGTATATTCAGTATAATATGACTGATGAAGTGGCGGATTGTCCGGACATTTTACATATATAATCAGTATAATATGACTCATGAAGGCGGATTGTCCGGACATTTTACATGTATATTCAGTATAATATGACTGATGAAGTGGCGGATTGTCCGGACATTTTACATATATAATCAGTATAATATGACTCATGAAGGCGGATTGTCCGGACATTTTACATATATAATCAGTATCATATGACTGATGAAGTGGCGGATTGTCCGGACATTTTACATGTATCATCAGTATCATATGACTGATGAAGTGGCGGGTTGTCCGGACATTTTACATGTATAATCAGTATCATATGACTGATGAAGTGGCGGATTGTCCGGACATTTTACATGTATAATCAGTCTAATATGACTGATGAAGTGGCGGGTTGTCCGGATATTTTACATGTATAATCAGTATAATATGACTGATGAAGTGGCGGATTGGCCGGACATTTTACATGTATAATCAGTATCATATGACTGATGAAGTGGCGGATTGTCCGGACATTTACATGTATAATCAGTATCATATGACTGATGAAGTGGCGGGTTGTCCGGACATTTTACATGTATAATCAGTATCATATGACTGATGAAGTGGCGGATTGTCCGGACATTTTACATGTATAATCAGTATAATATGACTCATGAAGTGGCGGATTGTCCGGACATTTTACATGTATATTCAGTATAATATGACTGATGAAGTGGCGGATTGTCCGGACATTTTACATGTATAATCAGTATCATATGACTGATGAAGTGGCGGATTGTCCGGACATTTTACATGTATATTCAGTATAATATGACTGATGAAGGCGGATTGGCCGGACATTTTACATGTATAATCAGTATAATATGACTCATGAAGTGGCGGATTGTCCGGACATTTTACATGTATAATCAGTATCATATGACTGATGGAGGCGGATTGTCCGGACATTTTACATGTATAATCAGTATCATATGACTGATGAAGTGGCGGATTGTCCGGACATTTTACATGTATATTCAGTATAATATGACTGATGAAGTGGCGGATTGTCCGGACATTTTACATGTATAATCAGTATCATATGACTGATGAAGTGGCGGATTGTCCGGACATTTTACATGTATAATCAGTATCATATGACTGATGAAGTGGCGGATTGTCCGGACATTTTACATGTATATTTCAGTATAATATGACTGATGAAGTGGCGGATTGTCCGGACATTTTACATGTATATTCAGTATAATATGACTGATGAAGTGGCGGATTGTCCGGACATTTTACATGTATAATCAGTATAATATGACTGATGAAGTGGCGGATTGTCCGGACATTTTACATATATAATCAGTATCATATGACTGATGAAGGCGGATTGTCCGGACATTTTACATGTATATTCAGTATAATATGACTGATGAAGTGGCGGATTGTCCGGACATTTTACATGTATAATCAGTATAATATGACTGATGAAGTGGCGGATTGTCCGGACATTTTACATGTATAATCAGTATAATATGACTGATGAAGGCGGATTGTCCGGACATTTTACATATATAATCAGTATAATATGACTGATGAAGGCGGATTGTCCGGACATTTTACATATATAATCAGTATAATATGACTGATGAAGTGGCGGATTGTCCGGACATTTTACATGTATAATCAGTATCATATGACTGATGAAGGCGGATTGTCCGGACATTTTACATGTATATTCAGTATAATATGACTGATGAAGGCGGATTGTCCGGACATTTTACATATATAATCAGTATCATATGACTGACTGATGAAGGCGGATTGTCCGGACATTTTACATGTATAATCAGTATAATATGACTGATGAAGGCGGATTGTCCGGACATTTTACATATATAATCAGTATCATATGACTCATGAAGTGGCGGATTGTCCGGACATTTTACATATATAATCAGTATCATATGACTCATGAAGTGGCGGATTGTCCGGACATTTTACATGTATAATCAGTATAATATGACTGATGAAGGCGGATTGTCCGGACATTTTACATATATAATCAGTATCATATGACTGATGAAGGCGGATTGTCCGGACATTTTACATGTATAATCAGTATCATGTGACTGATGAAGACGGATTGTCCGGACATTTTACATGTATAATCAGTATCATATGACTCATGAAGTGGCGGATTGTCCGTACATTTTACATGTATAATCAGTATCATATGACTCATGAAGTGGCGGATTGTCCGGACATTTTACATGTATAATCAGTATAATATGACTGATGAAGTGGCGGATTGTCCGGACATTTTACATATATAATCAGTATCATATGACTGATGAAGTGGCGGATTGTCCGGACATTTTACATGTATATTCAGTATAATATGACTGATGAAGTGGCGGATTGTCCGGACATTTTACATGTATATTCAGTATAATATGACTGATGAAGTGGCGGATTGTCCGGACATTTTACATGTATAATCAGTATAATATGACTGATGAAGTGGCGGATTGTCCGGACATTTTACATATATAATCAGTATCATATGACTGATGAAGGCGGATTGTCCGGACATTTTACATATATAATCAGTATCATATGACTGATGAAGGCGGATTGTCCGGACATTTTACATGTATAATCAGTATAATATGACTGATGAATTGGCGGATTGTCCGGACATTTTACATATATAATCAGTATCATATGACTCATGAAGTGGCGGGTTGGCCGGACATTTTACATGTATAATCAGTATAATATGACTGATGAAGGCGGATTGTCCGGACATTTTACATATATAATCAGTATCATATGACTCATGAAGTGGCGGATTGGCCGGACATTTTACATGTATAATCAGTATAATATGACTGATGAAGGCGGATTGTCCGGACATTTTACATATATAATCAGTATCATATGACTGATGAAGGCGGATTGTACGGACATTTTACATGTATAATCAGTATCATGTGACTGATGAAGACGGATTGTCCGGACATTTTACATGTATAATCAGTATCATATGACTCATGAAGTGGCGGATTGTCCAGACATTTTACATGTATAATCAGTATCATATGACTCATGAAGTGGCGGATTGTCCGGACATTTTACATGTATAATCTGTATAATATGACTGATGAAGTGGCGGATTGTCCGGACATTTTACATATATAATCAGTATCATATGACTGATGAAGTGGCGGATTGTCCGGACATTTTACATGTATATTCAGTATAATATGACTGATGAAGTGGCGGATTGTCCGGACATTTTACATGTATATTCAGTATAATATGACTGATGAAGTGGCGGATTGTCCGGACATTTTACATGTATAATCAGTATAATATGACTGATGAAGTGGCGGATTGTCAGGACATTTTACATATATAATCAGTATCATACGACTGATGAAGTGGCGGATTGTCCGGACATTTTACATGTATAATCAGTATAATATGACTGATGAAGTGGCGGATTGGCCGGACATTTTACATATATAATCAGTATCATATGACTGATGAATTGGCGGATTGGCCGGACATTTTACATGTATAATCAGTATCATATGACTGATGAAGGCGGATTGTCCGGACATTTTACATATATAATCAGTATCATATGACTGATGAAGGCGGATTGTCCGGACATTTTACATGTATAATCAGTATAATATGACTCATGAAGTGGCGGATTGTCCGGACATTTTACATGTATAATCAGTATCATGTGACTGATGAAGTGGCGGATTGTCCGGACATTTTACATGTATAATCAGTATCATATGACTGATGAAGGCAGATTGTCCGGACATTTTACATGTATAATCAGTATCATATGACTGATGAAGTGGCGGATTGGCCGGACATTTTACATGTATAATCAGTATAATATGACTGATGAAGGCGGATTGTCGGACATTTTACATGTATAATCAGTATCATATGACTGATGAAGTGGCGGATTGGCCGGACATTTTACATACATACTCAGTATCATATGACTGATGAAGGCGGATTGTCCCGACATTTTACATATATAATCAGTATCATACGACTGATGAAGTGGCGGATTGTCCGGACATTTTACATGTATAATCAGTATCATATGACTGATGAAGTGGCGGATTGTCCGGACATTTTACATGTATAATCAGTATCATATGACTGATGAAGTGGCGGTTTGTCCGGACATTTTACATATATAATCAGTATAATATGACTGATGAAGGCGGATTGTCCGGACATTTTACATGTATAATCAGTATCATATGACTGATGAAGTGGCGGATTGTCCGGACATTTTACATGTATAATCAGTATAATATGACTGATGAAGTGGCGGATTGGCCGGACATTTTATATATATAATCAGTATCATATGACTGATGAAGGCGGATTGTCCGGACATTTTACATGTATAATCAGTATCATATGACAGATGAAGTGGCGGATTGTCCGGACATTTTACATGTATAATCAGTATAATATGACTGATGAAGTGGCGGATTGTCCGGACATTTTACATATATAATCAGTATAATATGACTGATGAAGGCGGATTGTCCCGACATTTTACATGTATAATCAGTATCATATGACTGATGAAGTGGCGGATTGTCCGGACATTTTACATATATAATCAGTATAATATGACTGATGAAGTGGCGGATTGTCCGGACATTTTACATATATAATCAGTATCATACGACTGATGAAGTGGCGGATTGTCCGGACATTTTACATGTATAATCAGTATCATATGACTGATGAAGTGGCGGATTGTCCGGACATTTTACATATATAATCAGTATAATATGACTGATGAAGTGGCGGATTGTCCCGACATTTTACATATATAATCAGTATCATACGACTGATGAAGTGGCGGATTGTCCGGACATTTTACATATATAATCAGTATCATATGACTGATGAAGTGGCGGATTGTCCGGACATTTTACATGTATAATCAGTATCATATGACTGATGAAGTGGCGGATTGTCCGGACATTTTACATGTATAATCAGTATAATATGACTGATGAAGGCGGATTGTCCGGACATTTTACATGTATAATCAGTATCATATGACTGATGAAGTGGCGGATTGTCCGGACATTTTACATGTATAATCAGTATCATATGACTGATGAAGTGGCGGATTGGCCGGACATTTTATATATATAATCAGTATCATATGACTGATGAAGGCGGATTGTCCGGACATTTTACATGTATAATCAGTATCATATGACAGATGAAGTGGCGGATTGTCCGAACATTTTACATGTATAATCAGTATAATATGACTGATGAAGTGGCGGATTGTCCGGACATTTACATGTATAATCAGTATCATATGACTGATGAAGTGGCGGATTGGCCGGACATTTTATATATATAATCAGTATCATATGACTGATGAAGGCGGATTGTCCGGACATTTTACATGTATAATCAGTATAATATGACTGATGAAGTGGCGGATTGTCCGGACATTTACATGTATAATCAGTATCATATGACTGATGAAGTGGCGGATTGGCCGGACATTTTATATATATAATCAGTATCATATGACTGATAAAGGCGGATTGTCCGGACATTTTACATGTATAATCAGTATCATATGACTGATGAAGTGGCGGATTGGCCGGACATTTTACATGTATAATCAGTATAATATGACTGATGAAGGCGGATTGTCCGGACATTTTACATGTATAATCAGTATCATATGACTGATGAAGTGGCGGATTGTCCGGACATTTTACATGTATAATCAGTATAATATGATTGATGAAGTGGCGGATTGTCCGGACATTTACATGTATAATCAGTATCATATGACTGATGAAGTGGCGGATTGGCCGGACATTTTACATGTATAATCAGTATCATATGACTGGTGAAGGCGGATTGTCCGGACATTTTACATGTATAATCAGTATAATATGACTGATGAAGTGGCGGATTGTCCGGACATTTTACATGTATATTCAGTATAATATGACTGATGAAGTGGCGGATTGTTCGGACATTTTACATATATAATCAGTATAATATGACTGATGAAGGCGGATTGTCCGGACATTCTACATGTATAATCAGTATCATATGACTGATGAAGTGGCGGATTGTCCGGACATTTTACATATATAATCAGTATAATATGACTGATGAAGGCGGATTGTCCGGACATTTTACATGTATAATCAGTATCATATGACTGATGAAGTGGCGGATTGTCCCGACATTTTACATATATAATCAGTATCATATGACTGATGAAGGCGGATTGTCCGGACATTTTACATATATAATCAGTATCATATGACAGATGAAGTGGCGGATTGTCCGGACATTTTACATGTATAATCTGTATAATATGACTGATGAAGTGGCGGATTGTCCGGACATTTTACATATATAATCAGTATCATATGACTGATGAAGTGGCGGATTGTCCGGACATTTTACATGTATATTCAGTATAATATGACTGATGAAGTGGCGGATTGTCCGGACATTTTACATGTATATTCAGTATAATATGACTGATGAAGTGGCGGATTGTCCGGACATTTTACATGTATAATCAGTATAATATGACTGATGAAGTGGCGGATTGTCCGGACATTTTACATATATAATCAGTATCATACGACTGATGAAGTGGCGGATTGTCCGGACATTTTACATGTATAATCAGTATAATATGACTGATGAAGTGGCGGATTGTCCGGACATTTTACATATATAATCAGTATCATATGACTGATGAATTGGCGGATTGGCCGGACATTTTACATGTATAATCAGTATCATATGACTGATGAAGGCGGATTGTCCGGACATTTTACATATATAATCAGTATCATATGACTGATGAAGGCGGATTGTCCGGACATTTTACATGTATAATCAGTATAATATGACTGATGAAGTGGCGGATTGTCCGGACATTTTACATGTATAATCAGTATCATGTGACTGATGAAGTGGCGGATTGTCCGGACATTTTACATGTATAATCAGTATCATATGACTGATGAAGGCAGATTGTCCGGACATTTTACATGTATAATCAGTATCATATGACTGATGAAGTGGCGGATTGGCCGGACATTTTACATACATACTCAGTATCATATGACTGATGAAGGCGGATTGTCCCGACATTTTACATATATAATCAGTATCATACGACTGATGAAGTGGCGGATTGTCCGGACATTTTACATGTATAATCAGTATCATATGACTGATGAAGTGGCGGATTGTCCGGACATTTTACATGTATAATCAGTATCATATGACTGATGAAGTGGCGGTTTGTCCGGACATTTTACATATATAATCAGTATAATATGACTGATGAAGGCGGATTGTCCGGACATTTTACATGTATAATCAGTATCATATGACTGATGAAGTGGCGGATTGTCCGGACATTTTACATGTATAATCAGTATAATATGACTGATGAAGTGGCGGATTGGCCGGACATTTTATATATATAATCAGTATCATATGACTGATGAAGGCGGATTGTCCGGACATTTTACATGTATAATCAGTATCATATGACAGATGAAGTGGCGGATTGTCCGGACATTTTACATGTATAATCAGTATAATATGACTGATGAAGTGGCGGATTGTCCGGACATTTTACATATATAATCAGTATAATATGACTGATGAAGGCGGATTGTCCGACATTTTACATGTATAATCAGTATCATATGACTGATGAAGTGGCGGATTGTCCGGACATTTTACATATATAATCAGTATAATATGACTGATGAAGTGGCGGATTGTCCGGACATTTTACATATATAATCAGTATCATACGACTGATGAAGTGGCGGATTGTCCGGACATTTTACATGTATAATCAGTATCATATGACTGATGAAGTGGCGGATTGTCCGGACATTTTACATATATAATCAGTATAATATGACTGATGAAGTGGCGGATTGTCCCGACATTTTACATATATAATCAGTATCATACGACTGATGAAGTGGCGGATTGTCCGGACATTTTACATGTATAATCAGTATCATATGACTGATGAAGTGGCGGATTGTCCGGACATTTTACATGTATAATCAGTATCATATGACTGATGAAGTGGCGGATTGTCCGGACATTTTACATATATAATCAGTATAATATGACTGATGAAGGCGGATTGTCCGGACATTTTACATGTATAATCAGTATCATATGACTGATGAAGTGGCGGATTGTCCGGACATTTTACATGTATAATCAGTATAATATGACTGATGAAGTGGCGGATTGGCCGGACATTTTATATATATAATCAGTATCATATGACTGATGAAGGCGGATTGTCCGGACATTTTACATGTATAATCAGTATCATATGACAGATGAAGTGGCGGATTGTCCGGACATTTTACATGTATAATCAGTATAATATGACTGATGAAGTGGCGGATTGTCCGGACATTTACATGTATAATCAGTATCATATGACTGATGAAGTGGCGGATTGGCCGGACATTTTATATATATAATCAGTATCATATGACTGATGAAGGCGGATTGTCCGGACATTTTACATGTATAATCAGTATAATATGACTGATGAAGTGGCGGATTGTCCGGACATTTACATGTATAATCAGTATCATATGACTGATGAAGTGGCGGATTGGCCGGACATTTTATATATATAATCAGTATCATATGACTGATGAAGGCGGATTGTCCGGACATTTTACATGTATAATCAGTATCATATGACTGATGAAGTGGCGGATTGGCCGGACATTTTACATGTATAATCAGTATAATATGACTGATGAAGGCGGATTGTCCGGACATTTTACATGTATAATCAGTATCATATGACTGATGAAGTGGCGGATTGTCCGGACATTTTACATGTATAATCAGTATAATATGATTGATGAAGTGGCGGATTGTCCGGACATTTACATGTATAATCAGTATCATATGACTGATGAAGTGGCGGATTGGCCGGACATTTTACATGTATAATCAGTATCATATGACTGGTGAAGGCGGATTGTCCGGACATTTTACATGTATAATCAGTATAATATGACTGATGAAGTGGCGGATTGTCCGGACATTTTACATGTATATTCAGTATAATATGACTGATGAAGTGGCGGATTGTCCGGACATTTTACATATATAATCAGTATAATATGACTGATGAAGGCGGATTGTCCGGACATTTTACATGTATAATCAGTATCATATGACTGATGAAGTGGCGGATTGTCCGGACATTTTACATATATAATCAGTATAATATGACTGATGAAGGCGGATTGTCCGGACATTTTACATGTATTATCAGTATCATATGACTGATGAAGTGGCGGATTGTCCCGACATTTTACATATATAATCAGTATCATATGACTGATGAAGGCGGATTGTCCGGACATTTTACATATATAATCAGTATCATATGACAGATGAAGTGGCGGATTGTCCGGACATTTTACATGTATAATCAGTATAATATGACTGATGAAGTGGCGGATTGGCCGGACATTTTATATATATAATCAGTATCATATGACTGATGAAGTGGCGGATTGTCCGGACATTTTACATGTATAATCAGTATCATATGACTGATGAAGTGGCGGATTGTCCGGACATTTTTCATATATAATCAGTATCATATGACCGATGAAGGCGGATTGTCCGGACATTTTACATGTATAATCAGTATAATATGACTGATGAAGTGGCGGATTGACCGGACATTTTACATGTATAATCAGTATCATATGACTGATGAAGGCGGATTGTCCGGACATTTTTCATATATAATCAGTATCATATGACTGATGAAGGCGGATTGTCCGGACATTTTACATGTATAATCAGTATCATATGACTGATGAAGTGGCGGATTGTCCGGACATTTTACATGTATAATCAGTATAATATGATTGATGAAGGCGGGTTGTCCGGACATTTTACATATATAATCAGTATAATATGACTGATGAAGGCGGATTGTCCGGACATTTTACATGTATAATCAGTATCATATGACTGATGAAGTGGCGGATTGTCCGGACATTTTACATATATAATCAGTATAATATGACTGATGAAGTGGCGGATTGTCCGGACATTTTACATATATAATCAGTATCATACGACTGATGAAGTGGCGGATTGTCCGGACATTTTACATGTATAATCAGTATCATATGAGTGATGAAGTGGCGGATTGTCCGGACATTTTACATATATAATCAGTATAATATGACTGATGAAGTGGCGGATTGTCCCGACATTTTACATATATAATCAGTATCATACGACTGATGAAGTGGCGGATTGTCCGGACATTTTACATGTATAATCAGTATCATATGACTGATGAAGTGGCGGATTGTCCGGACATTTTACATGTATAATCAGTATCATATGACTGATGAAGTGGCGGATTGTCCGGACATTTTACATATATAATCAGTATAATATGACTGATGAAGGCGGATTGTCCGGACATTTTACATGTATAATCAGTATCATATGACTGATGAAGTGGCGGATTGTCCGGACATTTTACATGTATAATCAGTATAATATGACTGATGAAGTGGCGGATTGGCCGGACATTTTATATATATAATCAGTTTCATATGACTGATGAAGGCGGATTGTCCGGACATTTTACATGTATAATCAGTATCATATGACAGATGAAGTGGCGGATTGTCCGGACATTTTACATGTATAATCAGTATAATATGACTGATGAAGTGGCGGATTGTCCGGACATTTACATGTATAATCAGTATCATATGACTGATGAAGTGGCGGATTGGCCGGACATTTTATATATATAATCAGTATCATATGACTGATGAAGGCGGATTGTCCGGACATTTTACATGTATAATCAGTATAATATGACTGATGAAGTGGCGGATTGTCCGGACATTTACATGTATAATCAGTATCATATGACTGATGAAGTGGCGGATTGGCCGGACATTTTATATATATAATCAGTATCATATGACTGATGAAGGCGGATTGTCCGGACATTTTACATGTATAATCAGTATCATATGACTGATGAAGTGGCGGATTGGCCGGACATTTTACATGTATAATCAGTATAATATGACTGATGAAGGCGGATTGTCCGGACATTTTACATGTATAATCAGTATCATATGACTGATGAAGTGGCGGATTGTCGGGACATTTTACATGTATAATCAGTATAATATGATTGATGAAGTGGCGGATTGTCCGGACAATTACATGTATAATCAGTATCATATGACTGATGAAGTGGCGGATTGGCCGGACATTTTACATGTATAATCAGTATCATATGACTGGTGAAGGCGGATTGTCCGGACATTTTACATGTATAATCAGTATAATATGACTGATGAAGTGGCGGATTGTCCGGACATTTTACATATATAATCAGTATAATATGACTGATGAAGGCGGATTGTCCGGACATTTTACATGTATAATCAGTATCATATGACTGATGAAGTGGCGGATTGTCCGGACATTTTACATATATAATCAGTATAATATGACTGATGAAGGCGGATTGTCCGGACATTTTACATGTATAATCAGTATCATATGACTGATGAAGTGGCGGATTGTCCCGACATTTTACATATATAATCAGTATCATATGACTGATGAAGGCGGATTGTCCGGACATTTTACATATATAATCAGTATCATATGACAGATGAAGTGGCGGATTGTCCGGACATTTTACATGTATAATCAGTATAATATGACTGATGAAGTGGTGGATTGGCCGGACATTTTATATATATAATCAGTATCATATGACTGATGAAGTGGCGGATTGTCCGGACATTTTACATGTATAATCAGTATCATATGACTGATGAAGTGGCGGATTGTCCGGACATTTTTCATATATAATCAGTATCATATGACTGATGAAGGCGGATTGTCCGGACATTTTACATGTATAATCAGTATCATATGACTGATGAAGTGGCGGATTGTCCGGACATTTTTCATATATAATCAGTATCATATGACTGATGAAGGCGGATTGTCCGGACATTTTACATGTATAATCAGTATCATATGACTGATGAAGTGGCGGATTGGCCGGACTTTTTACATATATAATCAGTATCATATGACTGATGAAGTGGCGGATTGTCCGGAAATTTTACATGTATAATCAGTATCATATGACTGATGAAGTGGCGGATTGTCCGGACATTTTACATGTATAATCAATATCATATAACTGATGAAGTGGCGGATTGTCCGGACATTTTACATGTATAATCAATATCATATGACTGATGAAGTGGCGGATTGTCCGGACATTTTACATGTATAATCTGTATCATATGACTGATGAAGTGGCGGATTGTCCGGACATTTTACATGTATAATCAGTATCATATGACTGATGAAGTGGTATAATGTTAACTGAATGAGTTACTTCACGATCGAGTGAGTACCGTTTGTGTGTCGGTAGTGCTCAGTTCAAAAGTAACAGAACCAGTATGGAAAACTCATTTAAATGGGTACTGTACACTAAATCCTGTCATTTATGGGTATACTCAACAGAATGGTTGCTCGGCCCGGTGTGAGAAAATTTTGATAAAACTAAACAAGAAAATCGCCGACTGGCCTCAAGCTTTCCTAGTGTTGGAAATTTTAAACCTCATACTCTCCCTTAGGTTGGTAATTCTCCAACTGATGACAATTTCAGTCCACAATTTTGACCAAATGTACTAAAATACTGTTTTCTTAAACTAATTTGCAGTTTTTTATTGGCCACGGGGGAGGGACCACGATTCACCTGGCCGACCATGATTCGGCCCGGTATTGGAAAATATTGAAATCTGAACAAGAAAATCTCAAAATCCTAGCATCTAGACAAGCCTCAAGACTTTCCCCAAACCCCCCTGTCGCCACGTCCCTGGGCGCAAAACCTGATGTAGGCATGCCAGCCTGTTTCAAAATAATAAGAAGTTATGAATATGAGCACAAAAAACGGATCCTTTACTAAATACTCATAGACGAGTAGTTCCCTCGGGAAATGTTCACATGATAAGTTCAATTAACGGTCGTATACATGTAATATGAATGATGCATTTGTATTTTATTTTCAACATGCTGCCGTATGCTTATATTATCTGAACACCCCTGGGCTATTCCAATGAATACTTTTGTAACTGAGTGGGATCTTTCATTTAGTATAGAAAGGGTTAATTTGAATAAGATTGCACTTCCTTTTCAGAATCAATTGCCAAGCAAATGGGGCGATTTTTTGTCCAGTGGGCAAGACATGGCTACAAACTAGGAAGAGGCAAAGGTCACAACAAAGGTAGATATCACCGCTGTTGTTTATACTCACATTCAGATTAAATTATACTGGTAATAACGCTCACAGTGCGTATATAGGCTAACACTCTGATTGTGTGATGTCACCAATTATATAGATAATAGCGAGATAAGGAGTGACTTCGAGATCGGCTTCAGCTTTGGTTATAGCCGATATCGGAAGTAATTCTGCGCATGTCTATTTTCGAGGAATATCGAACGGCGATGGCCGCGGCTGAAGCCGCAATAAATGTCGCTTCCAGTGAGCAACATGAATTCCTTGTAATTTAATCATCGAATTTGAGGGTCTGGTCTCATCTCCTATATATTTTGAGACTTCCGTGTGTATATATATTTGTCCTCTATTGGGCTCAAACTTCCCATCTAAGGATAAAAACCCACGGGAATGGTCGTCGCGGCGTTTTGGAGAAGCTCAGAGCACCCGTTCTCCACTCTCAGTCACAAAAAACGGCACTCAGGGTTTAATCGCGTTGATAGTTAAAGAGCGTTCCTATCCGCTGTGTCATTGATAAATAGCGTATGTGTGTAATGTGATTCTTACGTCTGGGTCTGGGCGTGTGCGTGTAAGACTGTATCCATATATGAGCGTGTTTTGTGACGGCATTCCCAACACCTAGCAGGGACAGATAACTATTAGCCAGCATCAAGGCGAGTCTTGTGACGTATTAATTCAAATGCTTTCGATCAAACAATATTCCCTGGCGCACTCATCTCTACGAATCCACTGCAATCGACCTATTTTTAGAACGCAACACATGGTACCAAAATTACGTCGCGTTGGTGATGGGGGTGCACGGCGGGATTAATTTAAATATGTCATGTTGGTAACAATATCTAGCCCTACAGACGAATGCGACCAGCAAATTTCAAAATTGGTCACTTGACCTCCCCATGAATATCTTCTGGGAAATTCCAGGGAATGCCTATTGAGCTCAAACTTGCTACCTACGGGAATTGTCATATATATGTGTGCTAAATACGGGAAGTGTCATGGACGGGTTAAATTGTGACCCCGACCTGACCTTGACCTTGAAAATGATCAATTCAAGGTCAAATTGAAAAACAAAAATTAAATTAAAAAATTAAAAATGCACAATTAACTCATTGAAAAACATAAAACAGCCTCTAAATTCAAAAGGCACAATTAACTCATTGAAAAACAAACAAAATCGGGTAAAATTGAAAAACAAAAATTTCAATTTAAAAATTATAAAGGCACAATTAAAAATTAATTAAAAATATAAAAAATTGTCATGTTTCTGACGATTGCCGCAGTGGCGGGCTAACCTGATAGTAAACTATATAGGGTTACCTGTTGACAACTTTTTTATTCGTTACCCCTTTTCCATTTATTGTCCGCCATTTTAGTTATGATCGGTAGTATGTCTGGGAACTCGCAGCCTTGATTTCGTGGAAATGTGACGTCACATATCCTGGCCAAAACGCGGCGTCTTTTGTGTCGACTTCCTGTCATGTCCGGTTAGGGATAGTGGATCAGGTGGTCATCTCAAAACGGAAACTATCTTGGAATCCACGAACGTTCATGTTTTGTTTTGTCAGTTACAAGAATTAAACTATTGCGATTCAATTTGAACTTGCTAGATGGTAGATAATTATATGTGATATAAGAATGGCGCTTCTGCCAACGCAGTTTTCCAGTAATTATGGTATCGCTGACTGATATTTTAGCAAATTGCTGCTCCATAATAATTTTACCTTTAAAGACATATTATGGACTTGTTCGGGAGCGTGAAATTTATAAGTTAGTTAGAATGTTGCATTCTATTAACATCGCCGAAAATTTCAAAGAAATCAACCTTACCACGCCATAGAAAATATCTTCTGTACTACGCTCAATTTTAAATATTTACATGTCGATTCGTGACGCAACTATCGGCGATAACTGACGCAAATGATTTCGCCATCGAGAGTCACTACAGTTAATTAATATATTATAATGACGGTTTGTGTTGTCAATTTGGATTAATATGCATAGAAAAATGAATAACTTTGAGCAAGATTCTCAATTGCTATTTTATCACCCTACCGGAGTTTTTTCGCGTCACTTAAAGGGACGGGAATGTGTGTCATCCTACCCTTGCAGTCTAATTCCAATAATGTTGTATGGATAAGGCTTCGGGGCCCCGCTGAGTCATCATATGGAAGTATACTAATTGGGGCAGTATATATCCCACCATCTGGGACCAGATATTCTAATGATGGTTGGACATGAGATATCCAAAGTGATATAAAAGATATTCGTCTTGGAAATGAACCACTTCTGTTAGCAGGGGATTTTAATTCTAGAACAGGTAATGTGAACGAAGATAATAACTCCGTGTTAACTGAGATGCATCACATATTTGTTGGGACAGATAATGAATATATTTATAATTTTATATGTGAAGACATGGACGTTCCATCTGATTTTATTTCCCCGAAGCGGGTATCTCTAGATAAAGGTAGAGTGGACAGCTATGGATATAAGCTTATCCATCTATGTGGAGAATCAAGTCTCTTTATTATCAACGGAAGGTTCGGTGATGACAAATCTAGTGGTATGTTGACATCAAGCGACCGTAGTGTTATCGATTACATGGTTGGGAATACAGGTATTATTCCTTTGATAAAGAACTTCCGAGTAAATGATTTTTCTCCCTTGTTCAGTAATATACACCATGGATTACATTTAGAGTTACAGTTCCCAATTGTTGAAAATCCATCACCAGAAAATGTAACTCAAAAGACAACACATAACAAAGTAAATGAACGTATCAAGAGTTGGGACCCAGTAACGGAGGCCAACTTATCTAGCTTTTTAGATAGCGATGAAATGAATTACATTATAACAACATTAAACAGAGAACGGACAGACACAAAAAGTAGCGACATTGATAACTTAGGCAGGGATATAACTACCTATATACTAAACGCAGCTAAGGCGACACTGTGAACTAGCCGACAAAGACGTAGAAATAAAGGCGATTCATCAAATAAGAGGTCTTGGTTTGACCGCGATTGTCGGTTTGCTAGAAAAGATTTCCATCGCATTAAGTTAGCTTACAATCGAAACCGATCGGCTGAAAATAAGCTGTCGTTTAAGGACGCCGGTATAAAATACAGGAAAATTATGGATAGCAAAATCAAAACAAAACAAGTTGAAAATGTATCAGAATTGAGGAAATTAAACGAAATTTCATCCAAAAGTTTCTGGAAGAAACTTGACGATCTCAGTAACAAAAAATGTACATGCACGCACAATAAAGTTAAACTGGAAACATTCTTTGAATATTTTAAGGAGCAAAATATATGTGATGATAGTTCTGATAAAATGGAGAATTTCATGGAATCCAATTTTGATATAGCAGACTGCTCATATATAAACGACGCGATAACGGAGGATGAAATTAAAAAAGTAATATTGCAGATAAAGCAACAGGCATTGACAAAGTACACAATGAGTATATAAGGGCTTCATATTATATCATGCTGCCTATTTATCGAGAATACTTCAACCTAATCCTGGACACTGGATACTTCCCATGTGATTGGGCCATTGGAATGATACAACCGATTTATAAGAAATCCGGCGACCCATATAGCCCAGAATCTTATCGTGGTATAACACTCCTTAGCTGCTTAGCTAAGGTTTTCACCTCCATTCTCTATGCTAGACTTGTTTCCTTCTCAGAAGACCAAGAACTTATTAGTAAATTTCAAACCGGCTTCAGAAAAGATCATTCAACAATTGACAACATATTTGTATTACACAGCATAATTGATATATATTTATTGAGTGGTCGTAAGCTTTTCTGTACCTTCATAGACTTTAAGAAGGCATTCGACACAATTTGGCGAGATGCCTTGTGGTTGAAAATGATAAAATGTAATATCAACGGAAAAATTCTTAAATTAATAAGAGATATGTATAATAAAATAAAAGTATGTGTTAAGGGAGATGATTCCCAATCTGATTTTTTCACGTGCTCTATTGGACTTTTCCAAGGTGAAATCATGTCACCTTTTCTATGTTCTTTATACATAAACGATCTGACTAATTTTATGGATGATTGTGCAATTAGTAATCTGAACTATCTAGACGAATTATTCTTCGATCATATAGGCACATACATAAAATTACTATGTCTGTTTTATGCGGACGACACTGTTATTTTAACCGACACGGAGGAAACTATGCAACGTGCCCTCCTGGCGTTTGGAGATTCCAGGTTAATACAAGAAAAACGAAAGTTCTCATGTTCTGCAACAAAATGCCCAAACGTTTGGCAGTTTTTACTTATAATGGAGGCGAACTAGAAATAGTCAAAGAGTTTAACTACTTAGGTGTTACTTTCTTTTATAACGGCAGATTCTGCAACTCCTTGAAGAAAACGATAAATGTTTCATCAAAGGCTATGTTCAGTCTATTCAATAAGGTCCGTAAACTACATTTGCCAATTGATATGATGTTGAATTTATTTGATACTATGATCATGCCAATAATTTTATATGGTAGTGAAATGTGGTGTTTTGAGAGAATCCACACCCTCGAGGCTCTACATATGAAATTTTGTAAAATATTACTAGGCATGAAATCTAGTACACCTAATTAAATGGTGTACGGAGAACTTGGTAGACATCCAATTTTAGTGGAAATAAAGTGCAGAGTATTAACGTATTGGTCAAAAATTGTATCTAGCGATGGTTCAGAACTGGCTAAGAATATATATCTTATTGTAAAGCAATTACACGCCAACGATCCCAAATTAACACGCAAGTAAAAATGGCTTAACTTTGTGACAAACACCCTGAATGAACTTGATCTATATTCTACATGGGAGTCACAGTCCGCTCTATCTAAACAGGACATTCACAATATTAAACATTTCTTATAGAGCAGCATTGTGCTAAACTATTTATCGATTTAGAATTTATCTGATTCATCAAGAGAAACTTTTTACAGAAATATTAAAACCAGCTCTTGTATTAGCCGGTATTTGCTTCAGTTGCCAGATCATCTTATCCCTATATGGTGAAATTTAGAACAGCCAACCACCGACTCCCCGTTGAAAAAGGGCGGGGCGAAACAGTATACCTTGTAATACCTATTAACAGTGCGGTACCGGGATAGTGGACGAGTATCATCTACTGGTATGCGACGAATTTAGAGATATCCGTGAACAGTACATTCCGAAATACTATTGGCTATCTCCAACGCGAGGAAAGTTTTATGGTCTGACATCCTTAGCAGGGGCGTATATATGATTTGGTGGCTGTGATATGTCGATTATATACATGTCGGATATTGTCATGGCATTATTACAAGATCGATTTTCTGTATTTATAAACTGATAGTGTTCTCCCGTATGGGCCCGGGGTAGAATGGGCCTACCTCCCCACTGCGAGGGGTAAGAATCCCCTAATGTGGCACCCTGTTTGCCGTGAGGTGCATCCCGTGTGGTGTGGTATTGGCATCCTGGTGGTACAAGGGCGGTCGTACCACGCCATTCATCTACCTGCGGGCATGGCTTAGCTCATTATCCAGTATGGTCCTACATTTGTTCAAGACGGGTAGTTGAGTTGACCCGGCTCAATCAATCGGCTAGACACGACCCTCCAGTATTTCAGATTCAAGTTATCTTATATGTTGTATTGTTCGTCTGATGTTTGAAGTAGAGTTTTATGTTTGTCCATATATGCTGTTCTCTTCACTCCTGTCTCTTTGGTGTTCGTCCTGCTGATTATTGAATGTTTAATCATGTATTGTTCTAGCCAGCCTGCCTCACCATGGGGAGATACCGGAGACTGCTACATACAGTGGCTAAATGTGTCACCACTTAAGCTTTGTTCCAGTCTTTGGCCGACCAGAATTCGAAAGGCTGTCCGCGGCGGCTGCTGACGGCTGCTGGGCTAGTTGTCGAATTTTTGCTTTTTATATGGCAACTCAAAACAATAAAGCATTACCTCGTAATAATGGTGACTCACTTAGTTCCAGCGATGCTGGTGTATTCCCTCAGTATTTGGTTCTTAGCTTCAACTCGATTATGGAAAGACCCTCTTTATTTGTTGATAAAACACTTCAAAGTATTGCTGTACGATTGAAATCTGTCAAACCGATCACGACCGGGCCAGTGACTGGCTCTCTCTTGATTTGAATGTTTAAAGAAAGTTCAATCTGATGCTTTGTTGCAATTAACAGCTGCAAATATTGCACAAACACCAGTCATGATTGCTCCTCACAAAACAATGAATAGTAGCCGAGCAGTGTTGAGAGCCGGCGATATCTCAGATTCTTCTGAATCTGAGATATTGGCTGAGTTGGCACCAACGTTACTGATGTTCGAAGATTATCTAAGACAGTTCGTGAAACAAACGTTCCTTTGCATAGTTATATGTTGTCTCAATCGGTGCGAACATCCGCCGGCATTGAAGGTTGGATACATGAAGATATATTTGTCTACATATGTTCCAGATCACAATGTCAGAGACATGGTCATGGCCAGGAACATTGTAAAAGTAAAGAATCCACATCGGCACGCTGTTCTGTTTCTGGGCATGATCATAAGGATGGTGCTAAACTAAAGAAAGTGTTCAAACTGTGAAGGTTCACATGCGGCAATGGATATTTTCATGTCCATATCGGACTATGAATTCAAAATTAAATGGTGTAAGACTGAGAAACATCTATCATATTTCGATGCAAAGAAGCAACCATTCACATAGTCGGCTATCGTTTCTGCAAAACAAAAGTGTGCTGATGACAGCACCCAGACAGACAACAACCAGACCAACACCATTCGTCTATCACAAGTGACACAACTTGACGTAACTGATCTAACTCCTGTCCCAGAACCTGTATCACAGGCCATGGAAATGTCTACTGACGATGCACACAAACAATCCACTCAAGTTGAGCCAGTAACTACACACACCGTGTGAGCCCGGTAGAATAGGCCTACCGCCCCACTGCGAGGGGTAAAAATCCCCTAATGTGGCACCCTGTTTGCCGTGGGGTGCATCCCGTGAGGTGTGGTATATGAGTCCTGGAGGTACTAGGGCGGTCGTATCACGTGAGGCATCGACCTGCGGATGCGACTTAGCTCATGGTCCGCTTTGGTCCTACATCAATTCAAGATGGTGGTTGAGTTAACCTGGCTCAATCAATCGGCTAGTCACGCCTCTCCACAGTGTTTCACATTCAATGTGTGTTATATGTTGTATTGTTCACGCCTGTCTCACTGCGGAGAGGTACCGGGAGGCTGCTATATACAGTGATTAAACGGGTCAGCACTTCAGCTAGGTACCAGTCTTTGGCCGACCAGAATTTGAAGGGTAGTCAACGGCGGCTGCTGGGCTAGTTGTCGATTTTCTGCTTTTCGTGTGGCAACTCAAACGAAAAAAACAACGTCTTGCTCGTAAGAATGATGACTCGCCAAGTTCCAGTGATTCTGTGGTATTCCCTCAGTACTTGGTTCTTGGCTTTGACTCAAATGTGAAGAGACCTTTTATTTTTGTCATTGAGAAAACACTACAAAGCATTGCTGGACAAATTGAAATATGTTATACAAATCAGGACTGGGCCAATAAGTGGCTCTCTCTTGACTGAATGCTCAAAGAAAGTTCAATCTGATGCTCTGCTACAGTTAACTATTGCACAAACACCAGTATTGGTTACTCCTCACAAGACATTAAATAGTAGCAGAGCTGTGTTGCGGACCTGCGATATAGCTGATTCTTCGGAATCAGAAATATTGGCGGAGTTGGCATCACAGGGAGTTACAGAAGTCCGTTGATTTACAAAAATTGTTGATGGATATTCGAGTTCCTCTAAATATTTATCTTCTGACCTTCAATCGGTGCGATCATCCACCGACATTGAAGGTTGGATATATGAAGGTAGATATAAGTACCTATGTTCCAAATCTATTACGACATTTTAAATGCGAGAGCTATGGCCATGGTCAGAAACATTGTAGAAGTAAAGAAACCATTTGTTCACGATGTTCTGATTGTACAAATCCTAAAAAAAAATCGAATTGTCAAGGTTCACATGCTGCAATGGATCGTCCATGTCCCATATGGGACTATGATTTCAAGATACAAAGATCTAAGGCCGATAAACATTTATCATATATAGATGCTAAGAAAATAGTTGGTACCAGACCATCAATTGCTCAAGTCACATACTCAGCTGCCGTTTCTCGAAAAAAGTATGTTGATGCCGGCACTCGGACAGAGGGTCAAACAGAACTTGACAGTATCTCACTAGCAACCCAAGTTCAAGAGAATGATATTATTCCTGTTCCAGAACCTGTCTCACAGGCAATGGATACAGCTCCTGCAGTTTTACCAAAACCGACTAAGGAAACTGATTCCATTGTTTTAAAACAGATATCTCCAAAATCCTTCAAACGTTTCGACAATCAGACCAACGGCTATAACTTTGAGTATTCAAAGTTCACTACGATGTATAACGATAAACTGTCCACTTGGCAGGAGGGGCGCCATGCATAGTGGGTGGATATGGGCCGACGAGTGGGCGAAGGCTCGCCTGACTTGTCTACCACTCGATAGTCAACTTGGTAAATTGCTTAAGATTCACGCCAGATTCAACAGATATTATAAATATCTTATCAATCATTCAGGGTACTTTTTGACAGCTACTAAAACTTTATGGTCTGTTAAATTAAATTATTTATATTTGCTGATTAAGTTTATGCAGGTTTTATAACTTGGCTGTTCCCACAGCAGTATTGCTGTATTTTTTACATTCTGTTTTATATGTGTTTGCACAGTGGTCAATTTCTTAATGGTTCTGATACCAATTGAGCACTCTCGCTCTGATTTCTGGTGTTTTTATTTGTATATATTTAGTTTCAATTTAGTCCAATTCGCGGTTACGTCTATACACAGTTGCTTCGCTTAATTATAATTGTTTTCTCTGTCGTGATGTGACCTAACGGTTAAAACGACGTAAAATCCTAAACAAACAAACAAACCAGTTACTTCGCCACAGTCTAATCGTATTGGTGCTATTGCTTCACAACATAAATCGCCTGTTGCTCCAAAGTTGAAATCGCCAAAGTCACTCCAACGTTTGGACTTTCAGAAAGAAAGGTTCATATTTGAACTATCAAAATTTGACCAGATGCTTGGTCAGAAACGATTAACAATACAAGCTACCAAACAGAAGTTGTGGATTGAGGCGTCGGCTGGGTGAAAGAAGAAATATTCTATCTCACCCACCCGTCAGTTTGACACATTTATAAAGTTTATGCGTGATTCGTCAAATATTATAAATACATTTTCAATGCAAAATCAGATGCTAAAAGCTACTTCACATATTTCGATATGCAGACTTGGTAATTTCATGTTATATATTTGCTATTTATTATATACTTTTGTAATATTTTTATACATTTTATAGTATGCTTACACATTAGTCTGTTCGTGAATTTATATTCTCATTCCGAGTGGAAACATTTCTCTTGGGTGCTTTTATTTGTACATAGCTCATGTTTTAATCTAATCCACTGTCTGATTAATCTACATATTTGCTTCGCTCCGATCTTTTTATATACCTGTTTCTGTTCTTGATCGTGATATGGCATAGCGACTAAAACGACACTTAACCATCTATCAATCAATCAGTCAACTGACTATGTTAAATATGATTAACAATTGTTATCCATATGCAGACAGTTTACTCGCGGACTTTGAGAATTCGTGAATTTTCAAAAAATCTCAATTTCAAATTTATCAATTTGGAGGGGGAAATCATTATCCTCTACAACCAATATATGCTATAATAGTATACAAACACATGTTCATCCTCACAATATTAGAGATAAGTTCTAAGTGTGTTAAATAGTGGTTTAAAAAAAATAAAACAACTCTTCACTCACTGCATTATCGACCTTATGAACCCAACTAGTGTATGCCCTCAGTCTACCACCTGAAATCATTACCCTCTGCGAGAAAATAAATCAAACATTTTTCATTGCATATTTTAGTTTTTTTGGCAGCGATTTGCAGACCATTTTTTTTGGAGGAAAAATCAGTAGATCAACATAATGTCTGAAAAGATTAATCAGTATTGAGTGTTTATGTCTGCCAGATTATTGCAAACGTGGTTGAATTGTATTTATGTTGTTTTTGGTCCTTCACACGATAAAATAATAGTTATGCAAATGGTCAACAAAATATTTAATATTCAATAGGCAAAACAGCGGTAGGCAACAAGGATTATGATATAATTATGATATGTTGCACTCGTTTTTGTCGGGTGCTTCCGTAGATTTTCACAATGTATATGCCATATAAATGATGTTGATTTCAAGTATTTTACAAATTACAGTGTTCTTTTACATGGGAGCTGAAAATGAAATAGAGAATTGTGACTAATTGTGTGTCAAATCGGATGGGGCATCTTTATTATTGAGACAATGCCTCAGACGAGGGTGGTATTTATTATATTTTAGATTGGTCGGGCTACTTTATTATTGAGCCAATGACTCAGACTAGTGTGGTATTTATGAGATTTTAGATTGGTCGGGCATCATTATTATTGGGCCAATGACTCAGACGAGGGTGGTATTTATGAGATTTTAGATTGGTCGAACACACTATTGTACCTTTGATAATAAAATGTTTTGCAGAAAGATATTTCAAAGTCCATCAAGTCGCTAAAACTCAAGCGTTCAGACGCAGATTTGGAGCGATTACAAAGAGAGATATATTGCAATCCATTAAAAAAACTGGACAATTGGAACTACGCAAGATCGGAGATCATTGGTATTATGGCATGTATCGAGAACGTTCAAATGAGGTGAGTGACTCACTGATCATAGTTATACAATGTTGAATATCCACGGCGAGATGCATGAGTTTTCGTATTATACATATGTGTATCCAGATAATATACACAGGCAATACACAAGTATTGCGTGTGTATTGTTACAACAATCTAAATCACCTAGTATTTTATAAGAACTTTGAAGGATACTGCTTCTATATCTAGAATTGTTCATGACCATTTATGTTAGAAGGAATAAAATATAAAAAATAAAATTGCCCTCTCGTCTCATTTTTCTGAAAACGGTTGGATGTAAATCTCGTTGTGTATTAATATTGGCCTTACAGCCATTGACCAACCTTTATGAAACATGACTGAACACAACATCGACAATGCAAACGTTCATCTATTTGTCAATCTCCGAGCGAGATAGTGTTAGAAAATTATATCCTGTCAAATAAACACATCGCAGTAGACCAAAGCCAACCGATGATATACGCATAATGGAACACCAATTTGATCCAAATAGACTGCTTATTGGTTCATTGGAATGTAATTTGAGGGTTAAGCCGTGAGAAAAAAAGTTTACATAAATGATATGTTTGTAATCCGGTGTTTGGTTTGAATTTTGACATGATTTCGCGGGCTTTCACATTGTATCTAGCATGACATACGTTTGTAATCCGGTGTTTGGTTTGAATTTTGACATGATTTCGCGGGCTTTAACATTGTATCTAGCTTGACATACGTTTGTAATCCGGTATTTGGTTTGAATTTTGACTTGATTTCGCTGACTTTCACATTGTATCTAGCATGACATACGTTTGTAATCCGGTGTTTGGTTTGAATTTTGACATGATTTCGCGGGCTTTCACATTGTATCTAGCTTGACATACGTTTGAAATCCGGTATTTGGTTTGAATTTTGACTTGATTTCGCTGACTTTCACATTGTATCTAGCATGACATACGTTTGTAATCCAGTGTTTGGTTTGAATTTTGACATGATTTCGCGGGCTTTCACATTGTATCTAGCTTGACATACGTTTGTAATCCGGTGTTTGGTTTGAATTTTGACATGATTTCACGGGCTTTCACATTGTATCTAGCATGACATACGTTTGTAATCCGGTGTTTGGTTTGAATTTTGACATGATTTCGCGGGCTTTCACATTGTATCTAGCATGACATATGTTTGTAATCCGGTGTTTGGTTTGAATTTTGACATGATTTCGCGGGCTTTCACATTGTATCTAGCATGACATATGTTTGTAATCTGGTGTTTGGTTTGAATTTTGACATGATTTCGAGGGCTTTCACATTGTATATAGCATGACATATGTTTGTAATCCGGTGTTTGTTTCGAATTTTGACATGATTTCGCTGACTTTCACACGTTTCCTAATTATTTCTTTACTTCTTAAGATCGAAGGACGAGAAGGCATGACGCAGTTTACCACAGTGAATGTTCCAGTCTTTCACGGGACATATTTTGATCTGTTGAGTAGAATTAAAAGAGAGGTAAGATTTTTTATTATTATTATTATATCTTTATTTCAGACTCTGTTGGTCCATATGTGAGTATGTTATACATGTATATATCAGTAATCATTAATCAATCATATAGTATACAATAATTCGTTCCAACAATGAAATATTTTGGAAAAGTATTTTAAATCTGAATTGAAAAACATATAAATGATTGAATTGTTCATATCTTTCATTCTCTCGCGAAAACTGAACACACACTTTCTCCTCAATATCCCTAGCCACAGCATTCGATCATTAACAAACATACCACTTGCACTAGATCTTCTTCCATAACCCATTAAAATCCTATACGCATTGTTATTACACACAGTTAATTTATTAAAACAGCGTTTGGTGAATTGGGTAAAAGATTGGCACATTATAACGGAGAAATATAATGCTGAAATAAAATCATTTTGACTTGATAAGAACATTTATAAAATTTCCTAATTATCATATTGGACCGTTTTATGTTTTTATATACTGGTATGATATTCTAACATACAAAAAGATTCTGTTCAGTATCAAACGAAGATTGAAAGAATACGTTTCAGTATACAGAGACGTTCTCAATTTATCAAGCGCAATAATTCAATAACATTTATTTTAAATTGTTTTATTAATTGCCTCGTCAGTTGTCTTATAACCATATCAAGAGTCAAGATGAATCTTACTATCACTTTGCTACAACCAGGACAGGCCTTAACCCTTTACCCAACAGAACGGCCCTGTGCCAATGCATTCTCTTATATATGCGAATCGACCATAGGTCGCCTTGCATATATAAGAGAATGCATTGGCTTAACACATTAAAAATTATAAAATTGTTAAAGAATGTAAGAAAAAATGGTAAAAAGTGTTAAAAAAAGATTTTTTTTAGGCCAATGCATTCTCTTATATATGCGAGGCGACCTATGGTCGACTCGCATATATAAGAGAATGCATTGGCACAGGGCATAACTATAACCATCACAATGTGGTCAATGAGCCGGTTCCAATGATATCCATATTTGTATGGTTTTATTGAGACAGACCCAAGATGATTTAGGCTGTTGCAGCTTTATTTGGCCGTTTTTTGGCCGTTTTGTTGGGTAAAGGGTTAAATAATCACTATACTATAGTGATCAATAACAGTCCTTGTTTTCTCTGCTCCGCATCATGCTCACGTTAATGTGTGGTGTCCTTGCTGAATCTGTTTCATATTGTGTTGTAGGGATTGAGGCAACAGGGGAGGACTCACATCCATCTTAATGTGTGGAATCCAGAAAAAGGTAAGTCATAATGCCTTTAAATTCCTTTCACTTCAATTATTACTGCGCTCGAATTCCGAAACCGAATATTACACATTCAGGTCAGAACTGCTGTTAATGCAGTTAGGGGATCAATATAATGGATTCGTAGCCTCCAATTTATCAAATTGAGTTCCCATTTGTATCAAGTGGGCAATCAGTACTATATATTTTGAGACTTCCGTATATATATGTGTGTGTGGGGGGGGGGGGGGGGGGGGGGGGGGGTACTTCATGGAATCCAAAACGCGTGTACAGATTGAGCTCAAACTTCGTATGTAAGTGTGAGATCCCACGGACACCGCCGTGGTCGCGTTTTGGAGAAGCTCAGAGCACCCGTTCTCCAATCTCTGTCACAAAAACGGCACTGCGGTGGTTAAGACATTAACGATCTTTATATTGACCTTATACGGAGATGTTAACAATTAACGCTCTTTATTGCAATGGACGTGGCCAAACGACTGACCCCATGCGTCCGAAATACGGATGCGGATTCCAATGGACGTGGCTAAACGACTGACCCCATGCGTCCGAAATACGGATGCGGACGAAATGCAATTATCTCGACTAAAAAGGCAGAATTGATCTAAGAGCTGGATTAATTGACTGTCCGCTCTGAAGTTTAAGACAGGGAGGACGGGTACCATGAATTAACTCATTGAAAAACAAAGAATGCGTTATCTCGGAAACGGGTGGAGCTATCGACTTGAAATTTGGTATGTGAATGTATCTTGCCCCGGGTACGAATTTTATCGGGTCGCCGAACTTCGCGCATGCGCAGACCAGATCTCGGAAACGGGTGGAGCTATGGACTTGAAATTTGGTTAAATTAAAAAAATGTCATGTTTCTGAAACAAAGCCATGAGACGAATGCCGCCAGTGGCGGGCTAACCTGCTAGTATAAACTATATTTGGGGAGGCTCAATTGACCATTTTTGAATTGGGATTTACATCTCCAGAGCAAATGTCATAGAGATGAAAATATTGCTGGATATGACCTGATCCAATATTCGAAATATTGGGTATTTATCTGGAATGTGAACTAGGTAAATGTTACATAATTATGTATTTAATTTTATGTCGAGCATTAAAATGTGGTCAACTGTTGTAATTCCAGAAGAAAAAAAACATTCTCAATAATAAAGATTAGCAAAAGTGCACAAACCAAAATGTCATGACATGGATGCCGAATGACATACCTGCTGCATATGCCAGATAACTACTTCATTTATAACATTTTCTCTAGATATCTAGATATTGACATGGAAATCCCCATTTAAGGTTGGTCACCTGACATCCCTCTTCCATTTTGACGCGTTCCAAACTATTTAAATTATTGTCAGCATGTTTACTAAGCATATATCATTTGTAAAATGTATGAGTGCTGTGTCGTATATCTGATTCAATTCTATTTTACAAATGATCAATTTGAATATGTATGGGGTATTATGTACTGTCCCAGGTATACACTGTTCGCAAGTTGCACAAATTGATGGTAGCTCTTTTCTTATATTTCAGTGAAGGAGACTGGATCAATTTGGGACAAGATGATTTTTATTAACATTCAGCATTGTCTCGATGGTAAGTGTTGCTCTACTGTAATTGTGACCCGCCATATCAAATCCAGTCGGATGTCGGGATTTTTTTTACCCTGTGCCAATGCATTCTCTTATATATGCGAGTCGACCATAGGTCGCCTCGCATATATAAGAGAATGCATTGGCTTAACAATTTTTTATCATGTTTTTTAAATAAATGTTTCTTACAATTTTTAGGACATAAAATAAAAAAACATCCATTACCCTGCAGGGAGCCCCACACATATATAGAAGCAGATAGAAGAGTGTCGTCTGCTCATGTTTGTCTGGGGCTCTGTATGGGTGAAATTATAAAATTGTTAAAGAATACAAGAACAAATTATTAAAATTGTTAGGCCAATGCATTCTCTTACATATGCGAGGCGACCTATGGTCGACTCGCATATATAAAAGAATGCATTGGCACAGGGTACAACAATCCCGACTTCTGACTGGATTTGATATGGCGGGTTACAATTAGCTCGTATAGAAAATAATATTATGGTATGCATGTGTATACACTGGTCAGCATCGTGCAAAGATACATACTTCCATATTTTCTATCAAATTGTATTATATTACACAGCATGACCTAACTATCCCTTAAGTTTTATAAGAAAAGAAGTAATTAATCCCTTCAACGGTAGAAATATTAAACTCACTTCCTGTAATTGTAACACATTGTCTGATTTTAAATTGGCGATAGGAAGCCGATGTACACAAACCACATAGATCCGTATGAGGCCCCCACCCCCTTTTCGTACGGCGTATTCCATGCCCTGTTATGAGGTACGCCGTATTCCGGCCCCTCTGTTATGAGGTATTCGGTATTCCAAACATACCGGTATTCGTACGCCGACCTTCGACACCTTCCAAAAAATGATCATAATAATAAATATAAATGCGATTTTTGTCACCATAAATTCATGGTTTGTATCATCGTCATTTCAGATCATTTTAGACGTGGGCACTGCGGGATGACCGGCGTTCCTACGGCAATAGAAAATTTATCCGGAAAATTACATATGGCTGTTAACTTGTATTCCGTATTCCACACTCTGTGTTAAGTGGTATTCCGTATTCCAGGGGGTGGGGTGGGGGCCTCCCGTATATTTATCAATAGTATCAATACTCACGATCGGCTGAAGTGAATCGCTGTATGCTGTCCTTTCTGTCCTTTCTGTTTTCTTAACTACGTTAGAATAGCCATGGTAACCACTTCATGCCAATTCCTTTATGTGTAATTGATTGGAATCGACGGAACTTCAAGTCAGTTTCCATTCCCATATCCCAATATATAGGGACGACAGCTCTTTGTTTATTTTTAGTGTAATACAATAGCGGAGGAGGTACTTATAAGTGAGATCAGCACTTGTCTCCCTATCCCATTATATGTAAGAATGGGTTGTGTTTTTGCGGGACGACTGTTTCTATAGCAACCCAAGTTTGAAGTTTGCTGTACACTCTCAGAACAAATGTGAATAAATTCTACACAATGTGTTTTAATTTTGATTTAAAACAAAATTGTGTATAAATGTCACATGGCATATGTCTCGGTGGATCTTTCTCAAAATTGAATGTGAGTGAATATGTGAGTCATGGTTATTAGATGAGATATGTTCGATTGGAGACACAAAACAAAAAAGGTTACCTCAGTACAAAACATTGACAGCAGTTGTAAATATGTAATACACTGTGTTTGTGTCAACACTGAACATCACATAAATGTGTAGCTCAAACGACGGTTATCCAAATTACTTGAAGATTTTGCCGTCTCAGAACAGCAAATCATAAACTGCCTAAGGAATGCGTAAGATGGAAGAAATCTCCGAATGATAATGGCAATAGGATATGCACCATATGTGGAGAATATTTAAGAGACAAATACTATTTATTTATTATATGCAGTCATTTGGATGATCAGAAAATAATATATCCCTGAATACTTTTGAAGAACCCAAGGAGAGATCAAGTCCATGGTCTCCTATCTCTTAAACTTGTAAGCCTCATATAAACACTATGCATATTTATAATGTGTGCCTTTAAGAAGGTATCATATTCTATATGAGCGGAATCATATGGGTGAACACATGTAATTGTGCTACTTGTTAAGTTTGTCGCATGATTACTGCTGTGTATATTAACATGCATATGTATAGGAAATGAACAATATTGAATGTGGTATCCAAATTTGTGTACATAGTGTATATATACGTTTTGCTTGTTTCACTGTTATGGGACTTTTGCAATAAATCAATCAAACTACATGTACAAAGTATTAAAGCTGCTGCCAAATTTTGTATATGGTAGTTTTTACGAGGTTTGTGTCTCAAATAGAACATATCTCGTCTACTAACTATAATATACCCACATATTCACTCATATTCAATGTTGAGAAAATTCCACAGACACATGTCAAGTGTCATTTCTACACAATTTTGTTTAAGATAAAAAATAAAAAAAACAGTGTGTAGAATTTATACACATTTGTTCTAAGAGTGTGTTATAATCTACACCGTCCTATTATCTATCTACACCGTTCTAGTGTCTATCTACACCGTCCTATTATCTATCTTTGATGTGAACTGTTGACATGTCCACTATTGCCCGAAAGTGATTTTCTGCGAAAACCCGGTGCCAGTGTATTCTCTTATATATGCGAATCTCCCGTAGGGAGCCTCGCATATATAAGATAATACATTGGCCTAACAATATTTACATTGACCCTTTAAGCCAGTGCATTCCCTTATTTTTGTGATGTTCTCTCTGAGAGACTCGCATATATCAGATAATGCAGTGACAAATTATCTTTAATGCCGCACCAGCGCAGCTCCCGTTATCAAAGGGCTAAAGCTATATTTATCATGGCTGCGTGAAACATGATAGTACGTGTATTTAAGAAATGAATGTAGTAGGTGTGTGTGTTATTGTGGGATACGGCGATGTGGTCGTCGGGCACACTGTGTGAATCGAACCGGTTCTCACTAAATGTGCCCTCTAAGGCCACAGCGTCCTATATCCACCAATAACACACACACCCACCCACTAGATTCATTTCTTATATTTATATAGCTTTTGTGATGATTTAATAATTTAATCATAAGGTGTCAATCCATGGAATACTGTAAAACAATTGGCTGACGCATACTTCGGTATTTAGGTTATTTCTGGATAACCTAAATTTCTTGATTACTTTCCGGAGTCTTTCCCCGCTACAAAAATGACAGCAGCGCCGGTGACCACGTCTATACCGCGTGCCTAAAAATCTACATGGAAACTCACGATACTTCCTACCATTTAACAAGACATTTTGGCATAATTCCTTCGGATATGACTGTATTGACAATAACCATACAAGATGCTAATATTCAGTGTACAAGTAAACAGACAAATCAACAAAATGCAACATTTGCAAAGATATGAAACAAGGAAATTAAAACTAACAAGGCTTTGTTGCCACCGCGGTCGAACATCAATACCACGTGCAACTTACAGCTGTCCAGTGCCACGCGACGCGTGATCAATTGCGACAAGCCAATCAAAAACGCTGAAACGCCGACAAGACGTGATCAATCGATAAGCACAAGTTTTGAGGGACATGTGTCTCTTTCAACTGCAAGTGTCTTTTTCGTCAGAAATAGTCTCAATGTTGTACGCTAGTTATACTTCCAACTTCTACTTTTGGTGATTCTCTTGTGAAATGACGGATTAAATTATAAGAAGTAACTCTTGTTTCGATTAAGGTTATGAGTTATAACCGAAAAGTTTGAAGATAAATTTTCTATAACTGCGCTACGCATAACCTTAATCGAAACAAGAGTTATTTCTTAATTGCAATAAAAAAGCTGAGTGTATTCTTATTTATTTTCACAAATATGCCGATAATTTGAGGCTAGCCCACACGGCACATTAAGTCAGCCCAATATAAGATTTCCATACACTTAGCAACGATAACGTGACAGATATAAATGACTGGCTTCAGATGCAATTCTGCTGAACTTTGAAAAGCACGCCAAATTAATCTTTGGTGATTAGATCAGATACTTTTGAAGAACGCATGTGATTCGCCATGCTGTTAGCTAATACTAATAATATGTGTTCTGACTACCGAGATTATGCTGGAAATGTTGTCACATTATACATGTATACAAACTATAATATCTATATTTACAGATGGAATTAAATTCTGGAAGACAAAGTCTGGAGAAATTGTCACCAAAGGTGCAGGCGGGATTATTGATCCCAAATATTTCTTTGCTTTCAAGAACAGAAGACAGTGAGACTAATTATCTAATAAACATAATGTCTTGATATTTGTCATCTACTTTTCAACAAATGTTTCCATTTGGATCATTCTTTGTTATTCGCAGACACAATCGAGATGGGTCAGTTAAAGGTACTCAATCCGATCAGACGCTCCTAAATTACTATTTCTTTGGCTTCTGGGGTAAAAAATATTTCATTCGAGTCGAGGAACCCACCCATCACAGCTCAGAGTGATCAGATGTCGATTTTTGAAGTTTGCTATTTCTCGAGATGTGTAATAATATGTGACCCAGAAACACGTGGTTAAACTGTAGGTCTCGGACAAAATTGCGGATGAAGATGGATAACTCTAAAATCAAGTGGTAATACGGTCAAATTTCATGATACTTTAGTGATAATACGGCCATATTTTGTTGAACAAAATGTTGATAAACAACAAGTTTTGGGAAATTTGATACCATAGTTGACAGTGGTTAGCATTATTTTGTTGCAGTAAATCGATTCTGATAACTAAAGCGTATTTTTAAGAAATGTTGTTGTTGTTGTATCGTGATGGTATGGGGACCGTCTGATCGGATTGAGTACCTTTAATCATACTAATTGGTAATTGTAAAAACGCATACTGAAGCGAAGTTTATTATATGCTCATGGTACGTTCATAAGCTGGCAAGTTTGCACGTTATTTTGCTGGAATTTTGTCATAGAACACCGCCTGGTGCCATAATATGAACGGAAACATGCATATAACATTCACCTTTACCAAAGAAAGTGAACGGCATGAGAAGTGACATTTCTGTAGTTCCACTGGTAACGGTGCTGCTGGCATTGCCTTCAAATACCTGCGTAGTTCTGTATTTTCCCCAGTACAGCTGCATTTTATATGCATGTTTCCGTTCATATTTTGGCCTCATATTGTTTTATAGGACAAAATGCCTGCAAAACATGCCGTGCAAACTTCCCAGTGTATGGACGTACCAGAGATATCAGAGAAACTTTGCAGTTAGATAAATGTCCTTATCGCACAGAAGGGGGTATAGAAGTTTCGCTTTCATACTATCCCGTATGTGATACTCCATTAAATGAGCAAAACCGTGTCCCACGAACTTAGTTCGTCATATAAACTGCACCAGCTGTCCTATAGCCAGGAGATGTGTATCTTCTTTTAGCTGATGTTACGAGCATTAATTAGGGATAAGACGGGTTAGGTACCGAAGTACCAACATTTATTTTTTCAATGACTGAACTCGGCTATATATCAAGAAATAGCTTATCCCAACCAAGAGCCATAAATATTCCCCGAATTCCCCTGATCGCCGGCGAACTTGTTTCCTCGATATATATCCCCACACAGGCGTGGAATTTTGCACAGAATGCTATAAAAATTGAATTTTGTGACGAAAATCAACATAATATTAGTGAAAAGCTGGCACATCCTTCCAAAAACCTGTCCCGTTCTCAAGAATCATTACCCAAACGCACGTTAAAGACGGCTTGTACTTTCACAAAAAATTTAATTTGCATTTCTTTAGAGCTGCAGAGTGAGGCGTGTGTTATGTTTTGTCGACAAAAATATAACCGAGTGTCATATCGTCGTGCAATTTTCTATCTTTCCGATTTTGAGAGTCGAAATCGAAATCGTAGGTTATTCGGCGTCATTACCCAAACGAATACAATTTGAATTTTAAATAAACCCAAGGTGAATGACCGAGTGTTTTTTGACGCACGTAGTGTCGATTTGCACATAAACTAGTTTTGAAAGCAGATAATTGTAATTTCATATGCTGGAGGTGAATGATAAAACTGTGTTTGGGCGCACATAAGGTAAATGTGTTCATAAATTAGTTTATTCCAGTGTTGGGGTAAATATTCGAAATATGGCACGACAAAGTGAAAATAGTAACCACAACGCGCCATTACAGAATCGCTGAACGCGTTTGGGTAATGATGATTTTTATTTTCACTATATCGTTATATATACGCAGTTTAACATACAAGTGGATATAAAATTCGAATATTTACGCCAATACGATTGTTTTACCTGGAATTCGTTGAATCCATGTTGCAAACAAGACCGACCAGCGCCATTATACAAACGATGCGTCATTACCCAAACAAAATCGTCATTACCCAAACCCAAAAATCACCGGTTTGCAGAATTGTTATTAAACGACTCAAAGTTTAACGATTACACCGTCGATATATAAGTCAATTTGTCATGCGTTTGCGCACCGAAGTTGCTCATCATTTTTGCTTATCCGCGAAATATCAGGAATAATTATCACTAATTTCTATATAAATAAGGCCCAATATCTTTGTTAAATATGCGTAATGACACCATATACACCAAAACGTTATTTGAAACAGCTATTTTGTCAAATAATATCCAAAATATGGAAGAATAAAATAGTAGAGTATGGTCTAATTGACCGATTTCTCGAATAAGGCGCATTTATACTACTGCTAAAGGGCGTTTGGGTAATGACGTTTAATTTTTACCCAAACGCGATAAAATCGAAATATCGAGAAGAACATAATTTTTGCCAGTTCTATTTTCTCGTTATTTAGACGCTACTTAGTCATAATTCAGCCACATCTGACAATTTCGGGTAAACTCAGGAGTGAAAATTGTTCATTTACCATAAAATCACCCCCGTGTGCGCATGACCCATTCACTTGCCCCTTACCAATGCGCGACATGAGTATTTCCAATTGCACGTGAATCGGTAAAGTTAAAGGTACTCAATCCGATTCGATTGTACCCATATCATCAGATTCCAACAAAAACAACAATAATGATAACCACAGTCAACTAGAGTATAAAATAGTCCTTAACGTGTTATTTATCAGCATTTTGTTCAACGAAATATGGCCGGATTGTCAATATATCTAACGCCAAAGCCACTTGATTTTAGAGTTATCCATCTTTATTCGCAATTTGGTCCGAGACCGTCGGTTTGACGACTTTTTTGGCAGGCCACCAATAACTACACATCTCGAGAAATAACAAATTTTAAAAATCGATATCTGATCACTGAGCTTATAGATTGGTGGGTTCTTCGACTCAAATCAAATATTTGTTACCCCCGAAGCTAAAGAAATAGTAATTTGGAGCATTAATTCGGATTCTGCATCTTTAACCTTACATTCGTTATATATATCACGGAGAGTAGAACTGTATTGCATTGAAATTCGACATACTGGTATGTATGGGGAAATATATGGATTAATATGGGAACTATATTCGGTAGGCCGTGACGTAATACTGAGTGAGTGGACCGAGATCAGCTGTTGGCTTTGATGCATTGATTGAAGTGAATATGAGAAAACTTATTGTAGATGGTGAATTCCTTTGGAAACATGTATAATAAAAGAAAATCTAGTGTTTGTGTATGGAAACCAAAACTATTCTCATTCGAGACCCAGACACTTATGTTTTTTATAAGCTTGTTCCTAGAATTTCACTGTTCTTGCTGTTCCATATTTACAAATCCGTATGGAACCCTCGTTCCAGACACATCCTGTTGACGACACACGACGTAAACTGCGTTCCCCTCGACCATGAAACAGGAACTATAAAAGAAAAGCATCATCATACATTACAAAACCTAAGGCGGCGTAGAAAGGTCATATCTTTTTCGGTTATTTATCTGATATATCGGATTACTTAATTTGATATATCAGATTAGTAATATGTTATATCAAATTATTAATTTGATATATCAGATTAAGTAATATGATTTTTCATAATTATAACCTGATATAACAGATTAAAGGGCAGATGCACGTTTTGCATAAATCCAGGCAAAATTGCATCATATTTTCAACAAAACACTTCTATGGATCTACCTGATGAAAATTCTTAATTTAAAGGTACTCCGATAAAACTCCTCTCAATTACTATTTCAATGGCTTCGGGGGTCAAAAATATTTGATTCGAGTCGAGGAAGTCACCCATCAAAGCTCAGATTTGTTAGATATCGATTTTAGAAATCTATTATTTTTCATTATCGGGAATTCTTTCTGGCCCAGAAGACAGTCAAAATTTCGTTATTATTACCACTTGATTATAGAGTTATCCATCCTTGTCTGTTTGAATAGAGTTTTGGCGTAAAATCTCGAGCAGGTTACCAAATTGACGGCAGTTATTAGTACTCATCTCGAGAAATTAACAAATTTCAAAAATCAATATCTAATAACTCTGAGCTTTGTTTGATGGGTTCCTCGACTCGAATCAAATATTTTTTACCCCCAAAGCCAAAGAAATAGTAATATAGGACCCTCTGATCGGATTGTTGTTGTTGGAATCTGTTGAGATGGGGACCCTCTTTACGGATTGAGTACCTTTAACATATCTTCATTGTATATGCAATCTGAACAGTTAATAAGAGGAGACAAGAAGAATGGATTCTAATACTTTTGAGGGGTTCTATTACTTTCCTTTTTCCCCTTTAGGTACCAAGAACATAAAAAATAATTAATAATATCAAACAACAATCCCCTCACCTAATTGCTTATTATCTTGTCTCTATGGGAGGAAGCTTCGTGTGTGTGTGTCATAATGTTGATTTAACTTTTTAATTGCATGATATAGCATCAAACCCCATATAATACATTGATGAATAAAGCAGCCACAACTATTTCAGCCCAATCAAAACAAATATTGGTATTTAAGCTAGTCCACTCAAGTACGGATCAATCAGCTGGAAATAGGTCACAGTGTTAGAGATACCTGGTCCTTTGGGGATTTGGCTATGAATCTATGACCTAAAACTCATCTTAGTCCAATTTTTATTGATCAGCAAGCATGGCATGGACATTCTTAAATATAGAAAATTATTTATGGGTGGTTGTCTTTCTACATGAAGTTATGTATGAAATTTCTTGAATTAAGAAAAATTAAGTTTCCTCTTCATATATGATATCATGGATATGTGAACTGCACTATCGAAAAAGTTGTATCTTACAAAATATCTTGATACCGGAAAGCAGCAAAATGTTACATATTTTTCATGACAAAAAAGTATAGTAAATGGGATTATAATTTCGAACTAATTGACATTTCTTAAATGTTGTGTCAGATTAATCGCTTGCACCAACTTCTATCTTTAAATATCAGGAAATTTTGGCAAGACGTGCCTCTGACCCTTACGTGATCTGATATAGCAGATTGCTAATCAGATTAGTAATAGGATATATCAGATATTATGAATGGACGAATCGAGAGTACTGTCTTACTCATGAAGGATAGCCATTGGTCAGTCAAACGTCGTCATATAATCATTCAGCTGGATCACGTTGACAATAGCGAACTTTTTTACATTTTTAAATCTATAACCAAACCGATTTGTTTACCTTATACAGTTAAAATATCGATGCTTTAATGATATTGGCCATGCTTGTGTCTCATCCCTTTCGCTTTCTGCTACAAAACAAAGACAATTATATAATGCGTTCACGAACTTCTATATAGCAATGCAGTGGTCTATGAAGAACGAATGGACGAACCGATATAATTTTGTAGCAGAACACGAAAGAGATGAGTTCTGGTGACCCAAGCTTAGTCAATATCACTGAAGTGGTTATCCCCGCCCTCACACAGACCCATTCGTCACTTCCCTGTTTTTAATAAACCATGCAGCTGGTGTCTGAATGGTCGGTCATGGACGAGAACACACTACAGACGATTCCTGGAGTATCCAGCTACCCCATAATCACTGACTACGATGTACTGCCCCTCCCAGAGGCTCCCAAACACCCTATTCCGGTCGTAACGTCCCTGAGTTTATTATTAAACCAGGGTCTGAGTAGACGGACATATAGACCAGAGCGCGTGGCAGGCGATCACAGACAATTGCAGATATCCAACAATCACTATGTAACTCACCCCAAACGATGAATGACAAGCAGTCGCCGAGCAATTACAGAGAGAGAGGGAGAGAGCGAAATAATCTTTTATTAACGTGACAACGTGCCAACAATATCTTCCGAAAACATCATGCCGACAACTTCTGTCGACAGCCACTATAAGCACCAGATGCAGGGCACCGGCCAGAAGGTGAAGGCAACCAACCAACGACCACCTGAACGAAATTCCGGAAGAACTGAATCTTCAAAATGCCACTGTAAGTTCCTTACGAGAAGAAGGTTGTGTTTGAGAGAGTGTTGATAGAAGGAAGACTGCAGAAAACGCGAAGGATAAATAATGCCAGCATAACATGTGTGTGGGTTGGAATCATCGGAATATAGGTGGTTGAGGTTAACCGGTATTTAATTATAGCAAACTGACTTTGTTCCCCATTAAGGTGTGTGTTACTTTCCTTGGATTGCGGACCACTTTTTTCGGCTGAATTAAGAAGAGTTTCATCCTTACGAGATAGTCAAATTGCCCATCGATAAGAGTCCGTCCCGAGCCCGAAAGTCAGTTAGTCGTTTCCACTCGTCCTACTCAGGCTGCGAACCCATTCTTTCGAAGTCCCGTCCGGAGAGACATATCTCACAGCTTGGGCCCCATCGGTATCTGCACCTCGATCTCAGCAAAAAGGCCGAAGAGTTTTCACGTGTCCCCAAAATACGTTCACAAGTACAATTTATAGCAAACTGACGTTTGGGTGGGAACGAGTTACGTGCGCTACATGTGTATAGATGCGATTCGATGAACAGTATACCACTGATATATTACTTTGGAAGTGGATTGTTCGTTTTCTAGTACTGTCACATCAATTTCAGAGCGGTGGGAACAAATCTAGAAATGTTGGGAACTTTTCGTTTCATGAAGTGGATAATGCAGTTAAATGTGTGTAAAACGATATGTCAACTTAAAGATAATTATCAAAAGCTTTTACTCTGGGGTGGTTTCTTGCAAAAAGTGAAAGTCCAATTTGAAATTAGAGTTATCTCCGTTTGGTATGTGAGCAGGTTCATATCATTTTCGTCTGAGGGCGAATCGCTGTGTTTTGGCATCCTTCGAATTTAGTGCGATCAGGAATAAACAGGGAGAGGTTGTCAAAAGGTTTTATGGGAGGGGTATAATTAGGTGTGATGTGACGTAAATGAAGATTCTGTGACATTTTTAAAATAGTACCACACTCCTTGTCTGTGGTAGTAGTCTCCAGCCCAATATGTTAGTATAGAATTTCGAACAATATAGACACGGACCATTGTCTATTATTGTAATCTAATATATACACATGTACTATCATCGATAATGCTTTATTAATGCATTTCAAAATTGTTCAAATGAGAAATTGAGCTCGAGAAAGTAGCGAGCTTGAACGACACTAGCAACTAACATAACTAGCAACGCACAGTTTGCGATTTTTGGGAAAGAGATTGGACGATCTGGGACGCCACGCGCCCAGGGCTACATGCACTATAACAAAAAAAGTTTACTTTTGCTAGTACTGCTCATCGAACCGTCTAATAGCTGGTTCCCTCTGAAGTTTCCCTCAGGATAGCTGGCGCTCATACACGCAAGCAGTCCAGGCCCCTTGTCCTATAGGTATATTGAGACTGACTGTTTTGGTATATGCAACACACTCATTGGTTGGTATCAATTTGCAGGATGGCAAATTAATACCGACCAATGCACTGCCTTCGAAGAAACTATAACTGCATAAAAGAAACAACCAAGGGTGTGGACATACATGATTATAAATGAACGTTATTGCGGCTAGGTCGCCCCTTGCCCCCCAAGCTGTCATGTGGTTTAACTAGCTGGGGTTCGATGGGTTCGGACGAACCCGTCTTGGGAAGGACAAGGTCTATTGTCCTAGCATGCACTGTCTACATTATGCACATTATCGCAACATACATGACATTGTGTGTTACCAAAATTATATTAATACCGGCCATATTCGAAAAAGGTAGCAAATAATAATGGCGGTTTTATATAGCGCTTAACATTGTTCTAAGACTCTTTTAAACATAACACTATTATCCCAGTCATGTGTACAAGCCAACCCATGAACCGGCTGCAGCCATGATAATGTGTGCATGGGCTGCTATAGTTTGATCAGGACGAGATCTGATACTCACCAGTATGACAAGCTGTCTGGTACTGGTACTCGGTTAACGCACGAATGGTGCGAAGTCTCTTTCTTTCTCTCTCTCTCTCTCTCTCTCTATCTTTCTCTCTCTCTCTCTCGCTTTGTCCTCTCCTCCGCCTCAGTTCTTTATAACCATCATATACTGTACACACCTCCCGACGTCATAATTATCTTACAATTTTAATACATTATAGCGAACATATAATCAATCAGCCACTATATACCCAATCAAATAGCAACGACCAGATACAAGATATTGGTCCCATGCTATCTGAGTGAGGTATTCATGAGGCGGCATGGTACCAAGATCTTGTATACATATTACCATTTTAAGAATATTGGGTATCATTTTTCTAAGTGGGCGGAACTTACTGGCGTGTCCTTTTCCAACCGATATAACATGCCTGCAAATCTCCGATAACATACACCAACAATTGTTTGTCAACTATACTTTCAATTAGTTATATTGTATGTATCTGTATGTATTGTTTTTGTGTTGGAATAAAGTATGTTTAAACAAAAACAAAAAGATCGATGCAGTTTGAGTCTACTCTTAGAACGCTTACGCTCAGTAGGGAATCGCGCTGAAGGATCGGCAGGCGTCCAGAACCTTTCGTACTGAACTATTGGGGGGATATCCAAGTTAGAAGCAGTTGGAGTCTACTCTTATGACGCGTGAGCTTATTAGGGTTGGTGGGGTCATTGTCACAAGGCATCGATCACATTCATAGCCAGCTTTTTAAATCGATCACAAATGTAGCCAGCTTTTCATATTCAGGCGAGCCTCAATTGATGAACAGATCAGGTTAATCTCATTTTTCTGAGTTGATGGATGAACAACAACTTGAATTTTGTTTTGATATTACTTCATCTAATAACCTGAGGTTTCCGATCAATATGTCATTGGAATGCTCGAATTATATTCCAATATATAGAGATTATCACTACAGTGAAGTGATCTGAGTTTCCATATCACGCCGAGTTGAGAAGGTGAAATCACGGATCAGACGAGCTGCCGCAGGCTGCGAGTCTTATCCGTGATCTTCTGAACGAGACGTGATGTGGAGACTCAGATCACTTCACTGTAGTAATAATATGTTTATTATATGACCAATTGAAATTAATTATTACAACCAACCTCTGAAATTGTATTGCGAAAAAGGTGATAACTTGATGGAAATGTGTAACCAGCGGAATTCCTCGAGGAAATATAATTGGCCCAGCATTGTTTCTGGTATATATAAATGATATACCAGAAAATGTTTGCTGCCTCTGCAAGATATTTGCCGACGACACAAAACTAATTGCCAATCCTGTTGCGGAAAATATTCAAAATGCTATTGATTCAGTGTGCCAGTGGTCTCTTAGATGGCAGTTACGTTTCAACTCATCAAAAATAAATAGTTTGCATTACGGCTTCAATAATCCCAAAAAAACAGTTTTCTATGACAGATACGCCAGATTTTACGGAAATAACAGTCTCACATTGTGAAAAAGATCTGGGAATTCACATCGATGACCAGTTGAAATTTGAAAAACATGTCAGCACCACCTTTAGCAACGCCAATCAGATTCTTGGAATCATATGCAGAACCTTCACCGAACTAAACTCAGAAACATTCACTAGACTTTACTCCCCAATGGTGCGACCAATTATTGATTATGGACATTGCATATGGAGCCCTCATCATTCTAGGGCATTAGAAAGTGTGCAGAGGCGAGCGCATGGTTCCGTGGCTGCGGAGATATTCTTATGAAGATAGACTCTCTATCCTTAGACTCATGTCCCTTAAGTACAGGTGGTTACGTGGCGACATAATAGAGGTATACAAAATAAAGAGGGGGCATTACAACATCAAAGACGAAACGCTATTCCCTGATGCGACATATGCACCGACCAGAGGCCATTCGTGTAAAATGATGATAGAACACTGTAATAAAGATGTCAGAAAATACTTTTTTACACAGAGAATTCGACCAATCTGGAATAGGCTACCAAATGCGGTCGTTAGTGCTGAGACTTTAAACCACTTCAAGGAATTGTTGGACTACCACTATGTTGATATACAGTATCAAACAGACTTCCCATAATATGTTATTTTTATGTCATTTTGAAATGTTTAAGCACCGGAACTAAGAGTCGGTCAGATTCGTTCCGTGAAATATATGATATGATATGAATTCAAATTTCATGAACGAATCGCAACAATTTTACAACAACAACAATTTTAAGAAGAAGTGTCTCAATTGAAAATAGTTCAGGAGCCTCGTTCTGATTCAGACTGGAAAACCATCACCAAACAATGGTGGTATTTAGTGAAAATAATGACAGTCATAATAACAGTTGATAAACGAAGTCAGTTTTGGAGCACGACGTCGACATTTTAGTCACGAACGTGATGAAGTCATATTTTGCGCCATATAAAGCATGGAATTAGAAAAGCTGGTTACGAATGTGATCGCCGGTGAAAAAGCTGGCTACATTTGTGATCCATTTAAAAAGCTGGCTACGAATGTGACCGGAGCCTTGTGACAATGACCCCATCGGCCTTAGTAGGGAGTCGCGCTATTTGTTTCTCGAACTGAAGAATCGCTGCGAATTTAACTGTCAAGATATCATGTATAATACCCTACCCAGTTGTTGTTATGACATATGCCTAACGGTCAAATGTTTTATACATGTAAATTTCAACACATTCTATACAGTTGGTGATCGAATGTATGATTGGAAGACATCACTCCGCCAACGTCCCAGGTGGCTCATCTGTGCATCAGATAGTCCATTGTTATCCGCACCGGTTGGGGCACCGATAAGGCCCCCCACCCCACCCCCATGGAATACCACTTAATACAGAGGGTGGAATACGGAATACCAGTTAACAGCCATATGGAATACATAAAAATATATGAAAACTTCATTTTTTGAAGGTCGGCGTACGAATACCGGTATATTTGGAATACCGAATACCTCCTAACAGAGGGGCCGGAATACGGCGTACCTCATAACAGGGCATGGAATACGGCGTACGAAAAGGGGGGTGGCATACGGAAGCTATAGCCTTTGTACAGGGGGAATCAAGGTTGCAGAATGTTAAAGTCCTTCGCAACCTAAATCGAACTCGGTCCGCGGGATGGGTTGCCTTGATGATATATATAAACAACGGCCCTGATTGGTGTCCACGTTTCCTGCAGTATTGTGCTATTATCGAGCTGGGCAGTGTTGTATTTTCGGGACGGGACCCTTGCTAGGATTGTGCTTTAAATTGGCGGAAGGTTTAATATAGACATGCCACCGGAGTCATTAAATAGAGAGTAATCAACTGGTTTCGATGATTACGTGACATCATTCACGAGGGGAGTCGGGCTTGGTAAAACCCGAGTGATCGGACCTAACGAGGGTTTCACCAATAGGTCCGACCCCTCAGGCGAATTATGTCACGTAATCATCGAAACCAATTGATTATGTTTCTTACACAATTTCTACCATTCAAATTCGGTAATTTTATCCAGGACCCACCACTATCATAGCGATTCATCAGGACCAACTCGCATCATAGCAATCAGCAGAACCCATCAGCATTATAGTAAAGTATCTGGACCACAAAACTAGGGTCCAGGGATGAATACGCAACAGAAACAATTCATGAGTGATGAAAACCTTTTAACAGCAAAAATTGCCACAGTTGTTTTTAACAAAGAACGTTTTAGCACTCAGTTGGGTATGTGCAAGATATAAGTCGCGACGGATTACTACACTACAGGCAAAACTAATACCAGCCACACACCAGCATGCAGTCATAGTAGCCGTTAATGTAATACAAGAAAACCATAGTCAGAAATGGTAACGCGCTCAAGATCATATATTATATACCCATGCTTGTAATTATAGAATATAAAATATATTGGTTTCGTGAATGACCTACTCAGAATTCCGTTAAAATAACAATAACAACCAGCACCTAATTGACGAACCGGCGACCGACTCAGCCGTCTCGGACCACAACCATCAGTGGGCTGCAGAACGAAACATATCTATAAAAGTTGAAATATAACACTTACAAATTATCTTTTAAATTTCTTTTATTGGTAATTGACATAGCTTGTCACAAACCAAAAATCAACATTATTGACATAATAATGACAACGACAATAAACGAAATTGAAATTCCCAACTACACCTTTTACCGGACTCGGCCTCCTGGTCGCGCAGTTCGACTTTTAAACCGGAAAAACCAATTATCTATAAATAAAATGCCCATTGGACCACAGCTATCAAGAATTTGCAGAACAGTATACACGCGGCGCGCGCTAATAAAATATTAGCCGTTAAATCTGAAAATCTTAGACTAATTTCGCCCAACGGGTGATTTAATAATACCGTAAAACTTCGCTTTTCCTCTGTCAATAGATTTCACATGGGCATCGCGGAGTAAATGTTAGCCCGAAATTAATATTGCTTTTCTTTTCAAACTCCAGGCAGAGTTATCTCCCATCGCTATGCTGAGATACCACTCCCATAAGGAAATTTGGTAAGGATTGCTTACGTGTTCTTGGTTCTTATGTATTATGATTAAAATTGTCGATGTCTGGCTCAGTTCATATTGTTCTTATCAATACCGAAAGAATTACCATTGATGCAAACTTTTGGTGGTCAAAATAAGACAATAGGTGACTAAATATAATTCCGACAATGTGTAAAAATAGATGTATCGGTCCGCAAAGTACCATCCTTGTGGCAGTGCTATATTGCAGTGATAACGTAGAGGGCGCTGCATGGAGTTTGGGTTATCATATGGAATCCAGTATTAATTCAGCCCCGAATCGCATACTACCAGCCCAAATATATTAACAGGTTGCCATGACTAAAAACCGCCCGGAGCCGCTAGGATCCGGATCAGCCGAGACCGGTCACATTGTGTTTAGGCGGGATTCTAGAGACCAGAAAAGTGCGGGATTTCGTGAAAACCCACGGCCACGCAGAAGAGGCGATATTAGCCACTAAGTTGCCAGAATTTCAATATGGTATCTGCATTGAAATTACTTACAGACTGGACCCCATGTCGCCATCGCACCGCTAAGAACTCCACACATATATGTAGCGGAACTACCATCGACTACATTCGCACAGAAACAAGTGGGAATCGCCCACCAAAGCCATGGTAGATAACTAGCACTCGAAATGCCGACATAATGATATGTTTGTCACGATGAAGCTAATTCGCCCGGACCGCACATGGGCCGCGGCAGCGCAGAAGTACCGTTATTAACTCCTCACTTGTCAGAATTTCAATATTGTCGCAATCATACCACCAAAAACTCCAAACATGTAGGTATAGTGGAACTAACATCGACTAGATTCGAAAGAAATTCGGAATATTGCCTAACAAATCCTGGCAATTAACCCTCGATATATCGCCATCGCCGATTATGTTTGCCGCCAATGAAGCCCGAACCGCCCTTGGGGTGTCTATAATTAGAATGATTTTAGTGGCCAACACAGCTTGTGTCTCATGAAAACCCATGCACGCCATTCCTTGTGTGGAAGTTAAGTTTAATGTACACTCAGGTGTGTAAGGGCGTGGCGTTATAATAGGGGGTTAGGTCTGCGTACTTATAGTGCATGGGGACACTGTCGTGTCTGTTTGAATACTATCGTGCATGTTTCCCGGCTATTCACATGCAGGGACGCGGTGAACTCTTCAAGTTCTCAATACTTGTCACTTGTAGCTAGGATTCGGCGATAGAGGATTGACATGTATGTATTTATATTGCATGGCACAATGTCTATTTGGACATTTCATGTGTATGTTATCAAGCTGGTCACAGGGACACGGCGACAGATGTTGAGGTGCACATTTATATACATGCATGTATTATCTGGGACACTGTCGGGTCTGTTTGTAATCTTCATGGGCATGCTCTCAAACTTGTCACGCGTATGGACGTGGCGATATGGGGTTGGGTGTACGTACTTATATGCATGGTACACAGTCGGGTCTATTTTATAAAGTCATGTGTATGTTCCAAAGCAGGTCACATGGATCTGTCAGATGGGGTTGGGTGTGGCTAATTATATTGCACGGGACACTGTCGGGTCCATTTGAACAGTTTTGTGTATGTTCTCGTCACTGGTTTCCTAACTGCATGCCCGTTGAACCAGACCGAAATTTCCACGTTTCATGATCACCCCTCCCTCGGATCCAAATTTCATACGCATGATCGAGATGAGATGAAATGGGGGGCGGGGCTGCAGAACTTTTCCAGATTTCGTTTTAAAAAACATGACTTGAAACAGCCGTCTTGGAGTTTATATTTCAATCCATCTGCAACGCCCTTATCTCTCAGCTGATAGCATATTTGTAAATAGCAAAACCATTATCTTGATCACCGCTAGACTGAAGATATCGAATTTGAACTATTTACGATGAAAAAGATGGCTGCCGACTACCTTCTAGGGTTTATTTCTGTTGTAAAATATATTAGTCATTTGACGATTTCTATATATATGCAACATCTATCATTTGATTGAGCCCAAATAGATTTAGGCGTGTTTGTGTAACTTTTCACATCAAGAGTGGAAGTAAAGACACCTTCAAGAAATCATACAGTTCCAATTTAAATGTATATTATCGTGTTGACAAAATTTGTTCAACCACCTTTATCATCCATGTTTATCTCACAGCCAACACTGAATAACCCAACACAAATTGAATAGCATGCATAATTATATTCTAGTTAACATAATACTAAAGTCCCGGTGTTGCCATCGATATAATTGCTCTACGCTCTTATGTCACTGCGCATGCCGTTAATACACGTGTGTCAAGATTACTAAAAATATGAGTCCGGATTTAGGGGCTAATATTGTGATAAATATATATATATATTAAACTTATAATACGTTCCAAATATATATGTGATTAACCCTTTACCCAACAGAACGGCCCTGTGCCAATGCATTCTCTTATATATGCGAGTCGACCATAGGTCGCCTCGCATATATAAGAGAATGCATTGGCTTAACACATATTAAAAATGATAACATTGTCAAAGAATGTAGAAAAATATTATAAAAATTGTTAAAAAATGTAAGAAAAAATTATAAAATTGTTTAAGAATGTAAGAAAAAATGGTAAAAAGTATTAAAAAAGATTTTTTTTTAGGCCAATGCATTCTCTTATATATGCGAGGCGACCTATGGTCGACTCGCATATATAAGAGAATGCATTGGCACATGGCATAACTGTAACCATCACAATGTGGTCAATGAACCGGTTCCAATGATATCCATATGTGTATGGTGTTATTGAGACAGACCGAAGATATTTTAGGCTGTTGAAGCTTTATTTGGACGTTTTTGGCCGTTTTTGGCCGGTTTGTTGGGTAAAGGGTTAAATCTTACAAAATAGTTCATGGGCGATCTGATTTTATCTTGTTTACATTCATCGATTGATTTTATCTTGTTAAGGGTACGTTCATACGCTGGCAATATTGCACTGCAAACTGCAAAAATGCCAGCTGCAAAGGTTGTTTTGTTTTGTTTTGTTAGCTGGCATTTTTGCCAGCTACCGACGAGCTCGTGCTGTCTCGTGGCTGGTCGTCAACAATCAACGGTGGTATATGATAACGGGTGTATACCTCTCTGCCGGTGGCCACAACACAAGGCCACTAACAATAATTTTTTGTGTCTGTACCGTCCTTGATACGATCGAATGGGATCGGGGTGTGTTCTCTGTGATTCTCATGCACACATAATTATACATGTGGATATCCGTCATATGAGGATATGATGATATGGCGTGATACAAATAGTACCAAAAGTGATGCTTCCGGAGTCATAAATGTGGGAGCTATTGGGGAAGTTGTGACAGGACTCACTATGAGTATCCATTCATTGCTTCAAATGTGCTTATTTCAGTGTACAAATTCTCAGTTGTTATCGAAATGGTCATGTATCGATCAGAATGGCACATTGAGATATCACTCAATTCAGATCAAGCTGGGGTTCGAATACGTGCTAACACCATATACCAAGACTGCGATATCGATGTAATTGTAGTGGTTTAAAGGTGACTAGTTGTGTCGTAGTGGCGGTGGGGTGGGGTCTAACAGTAGGGATAATGGGATGTTAGTCTTTGGCATTGATAAAGCATATATGGGCCTATATTATTATTCATGCCATTTGAATAACTATATATTGTGTGCTTTTGATTAACTTGTATTACTATTTATTTGATTTCTTTGTTTTGTTTAACATCAGCACCACGTCCCCTCCCCCCGTTTTCTTAACTTATTGTTTTGCTTAACATGAAGACCAACGAGTTTGTAACTAAAATTATTGGAATGACAAGTTTGGAGTTTGGGATGATACCCGGGAAGATTTGAATTTATCGGTTATCTTCGTTGAGCCAAGTTCGGACGCACCATCTCCTGTCTAGGTGACGTTAATTGTACTCATATATGAGCAGCATCCCGTCGAGAGAGCTGGCCGTGGCGATATCACATTCCAACATGTCAAGTGACATTATTTCGGCCAATTTGGCCGGTTACTTCATGTGAGTTTTGCATCTGACGTGTGTGTCGGAATAATGATGTGGAGGATTTATGTAAATGTTAGCCCAAACTACATTTCCAAGTAACGATGGTTTTGTTGTTTATTTTGAGGAATAATACCGCGTCAGATGAATTCAGCCCAAATATGTTAACAGTTGTCGTGTAAAACATTCGGCAGTAAGTTAGCGTTATTTAGTATTTGTGGATGTCCTTTAACATGGGGAAAATAGACTACTGCGCTTGAACGAGCATGTGAATTGTCGTTTTTAATGTATAGCAACTTTATAATCAATAACAGAGGCATTCTCTGTCAAATAAGGTCGCTCTATTTACGATACCAATTGGGGAACTTTGTAAATTAAATTACGCGTAAACTTAACCTGCTGCAAATAGAAAAGGTGTCGGAATCGGCGTACTCGCCCCAGGGCTAACTCGCTCCAATGGCGCGTGCCAACTCGGAATAAAAGGCCAACTCGGAATAAAAGATGCATACGGGGTGTTATATGGCGTTTGGTCCGTTGTTTCTCAGTGAATATTATTGAAATTTGGTGTATATGTCCGGGCTGGGACATGGAATACAACAACGTTTGAATTGTTTTTAAATTTACAAATTTGTTGATTTTGTTCATTTTGTTTTCGTTCTGAAACACACTATAAAGTGTATATAATATAATAACGAACACGAGACATAAATAATTTATAAACTGTTAACAAAAGATATCAAATTCAATATATGACAAAGATGACTCAGTGGAGTTTATAAAGTGAACATAAAAACATTGAGGTAAGAATCTTTTTAAGGAATGCAACTTTATTTAATGATAATAAACACATAAATTAAAATAAAAACATGAGACATACATGATTTATAAACTGTTAACAAAAGATATCAAACTCAATACATGACAAAGATGACTCAGTGAAGTTTATAAAGTGAACATAAAAATATTAAGGTAAAAATCTTTTTAAGCATTACTAAACCGTTTAGCACAGTCCACTTCACTCATCCGATCATCACTAAACTTCATATTTATCTTGATATTCATCTATCAGATGAGAGCTATCAAATATTTTTTTAATTTTATAGGAAAAAATGGTCGCCAGCGGCCATATTGCATTTACGTTATATGTTATCGCGTCATGTCGATATCTAGTATTACTTAGAAATTTCACCTTTCCAGATTCATAATTGCTCCATTGACTGTAACAGATGGAATTATTCCCCTCTTCGGATAGAGTGTCACTGAAACTTTATTTTGTCAGACTGTCTGTATAGTCACTGATTATATATGGCAATAATCTGTAATAAGATGTAGCACTATTTTATTTTATATTTACATGCAGTGCTGTTTTTATACAACAATTCTAATCCCCCCTAGATCATCATGTGATCGACCATACATCGCGCGAGGACCTGGTTGAATTAAGGGTTTTTTTTTGGGAAACTTCTGTCCTCAAGCTAGATTATACTTATGACATTTAATGGCATGTTTCTAACGTGGAGGGTTAGATATGCTTGAGACACCACCACTCTTCAATTCACACCAAGTTATCAGCTGTCATATTCGGATATTAGAACCCATAGCCATGATATATGGTTTATTTTGTGTATACTAGTAATATTGTTATTTTCAGTACCTTTATATACCAATACTGTGTATAACAATGCATATAAATTAATCCATGTATACATGTATATTGATTCAACGGATTCAGTGGTTTTGTCCATCAGTCTATCAAATTTGCGGGGGAAACATGGCCACAACCAGTACACCCTGTTAAATTTCGAATTTGAATCAATTGGCGCACCCTGCAGCCAGCTTTTATTGGAGAACTTTTTCTCATGTGGATAGTTTGGGTCACCGCTAGTTGTGAGCCATGTTTTGTTCTCAAGCTGTCCTTGTGAAGACATCACTGCCAGCGGTGATCTTGAATTTTACTATTTTTATGGCTAAATAATTTGGTTGATCCTACAGACGACACCCCTTGTCCGATCGTCACCAGATTCCACAATGATCTTCTGGATAACCAGGGTGAGAGTAATCTAATTTTCCCGAATTTCGTTAAAAAACATTACCACAGGCAGCAATTTGGTATCTTACTGTTTGATCCTCTTTTGCGTGACTGAATTGTTTAGCAACTGTACAGTCATATCCCTCATCTGATAGTCACCACACTTTATATTGATCTTCGGGCTGACAACTAGATGGGAGCTATCGAATGCTTTGAATTTTTTTGGAAAACATTGTCGCCAGCAGTCATCTTCTATTTTGGTTTTTATATACATGTATATCTCTTCATTCGGATAGCCAGTATTACGTACTTCAACTTTCCGCATTCCTGTCATCATTTTGAAATATAAAAATTTACCTGATACCATGCACCCTTCAAAATTTGTTTCGTCGTATCTATTTTAATGACCCGTATGGTAATATTGATACAGATATATTTGTCAAACATTTCTTTGTACAATATACAGGCCTATTTAGTTTGTAACTAAATCTAGAAATATATATTAGTAGCTGGTGGACCCTACTTCGTCCGGGATGTTCCCCTCTGATTTTCGGAGAATTGCGCGATTTAACCTTGAATTGACCATTTTAAAGGTGAACGTCATGTCTGGTCACGATTTGATCCGTCCAAAACACTCCCCGGACAAAAGTCACGACAAAAGTACCCGTCGAAATCCGCCCGGCTTTACCCGATTTGACCTTGAATTGACAATTTTGAATGTCAATATCAGGTCAGGGTCATAATTTGACCCACCCGAAACACTCCTGGGACAAAAGTAACAGTAGGTATTATATTTCGTTGAAATACTTCCGTTTTACCAGATTTGACCTTGAATTGATCTTTTTGAATGTCAAAGTCAGGTCGGGATCAAGATTTGACCCGTCCAAATAGTCCAGAAACATGCCTACATCAGCACGTTCGAGAACATGGTCCCACGTGAAATTGGACCCGTCCATATTGCTCCCGGGATCGAAGTAGTCCTACACACAAATTTTTAGTCGGATCGGTCAAGGTCCAGAAACATGCCTATGAGCGAGGTCAAGTTGACACGTTAAATACCAAATCCGAGTCGGATCAGTCGAGCAGTGTTAGAGTCTATAACACATACACACATGCATTCATGCATACACACATACATACATACAGGTGTTCCAAAATGTATAATCGATAGCTACAACAATTCTATGGTAGATAGTTCACGGCCGACCTGATGCATGCATCTTAGTTTTCTTGTGTTGACTGGCCTAAGAATACCAACACGCACCGTGTTCTGATATATTGCAAACAGCTCATCAATCACGCAAAACGACTGTCGTTCATTGATCACTACTAACGCTGATTTGTTGACAGCGGGCAGAAATTAATCCGTTATGGCAATTTTGCAGCTGGCATTTTTGCAGTTTGCAGTGCAATATTGCCAGCGTATGAACGTACCCTAACACTGATTGGTATTACTTGTATACATCATCGGCGTCGTGAAGCTGTCAAAGGAAGAAGAGTATATATAGCCATGACATTGTATTGGGTTTATATTGTGCAGACGAACGATTTTATCACACAAAGATAGCTCCGACGGGATAAGCATTAGCGTCGTCAATGAACGCGGACGTATAATAAGAAAATATTTCTGATTTTCTGCGCCTAGTGTACACGAAAAGCGATGCATTACTTTAACAAATTAGAAATAGTGTTGCTAATTCTCCAAACTGTTTCCGCTGCACGCATGCTCGCCGTCAAAATGGGGTTTAATCTCTGCGGTGGGTTCGAAGAATTTCAAACTAAGAATACCGCACGGTGCGCGTCAATGTGCCAGATACGTCTTAATTGTGCGGCGGCTCATTTCAACATTCTGACAAAAGTCTGTGTTCTATTTAACCCTTTACCCAACAGAACGGCCCTGTGCAAATGCATTCTCTTATATATGCGAGTCGACCATAGGTCGCCTCGCATATATAAGAGAATGCATTGGCTTAACACATTAAAAATTATAAAATTGTTAAAGAATGTAAGAAAAATGGTAAAAAGTGTTAAAAAAAAGATTTTTTTTAGGCCAATGCATTCTCTTATATATGCGAGGCGACCTATGGTCGACTCGCATATATAAGAGAATGCATTGGCACAGGGCATAACTGTAACCATCACAATGTGGTCAAGGAGCCGGTTCCAATGATATCCAAATTTGTATGGTTCTATTGAGACAGACCGAAGATATTTTAGGCTGTTGAAGCTTTATTTGGCCGGTTTTGGCCGTTTTGTTGGGTAAAGGGTTAACAACACTAGATTTTCAGAATCTTGTCAACAATGGATGCACTTCGAGTCAAATCAACCAGATAGCCGAATAGAGGTAAGAAATATAACTATCATTCCTTATACTATTATTTAAATTCGCGCATTACTATTTTTCGCTCAGTTTTGAATTTGCGCGCTTCCAAATTTCGCACCTAGCTGCGCGAATTAAAATCTGACAATAATATGTTTGTAAAGGTCTTGGATGTGATGACGTTTTCAGTGCTTAATCGCTTCTGAATTCACAGTGTGGTTTTTTATATTAAACATGATCACGGCGGATTTACTTCCTGTAGACCATAACTGCGTCATCACTTTGTTGCGATGATGGATGTTCCAAATAATTATTTTAATATGGAAATAGTCACGGATTGGTCATCAATGACATGAAATCGAAAGCAGAAAGCCTCCACCGCGAATGCAGCTGACTTCAGACAAATCAACACTTGGTTGCTGGTTGTGGTGACATAACTAACTCAGATTGTTTGGTCACGGTGTCACTCCATGCAGGTTGCACAGCTAATAGGTTGACGTGCTTTCGTGCACATGCAACCTAGAATATGTGTATTTCTTACAATCATTATCATGGTTATCATGATTTATGACATGTGTTATTGTAAATCCCAAATGAAGATGAATAGGTACATAATTGTTTATTAATGAGAGATTGACAGCAGGATGAACAATTTGGATGGGAGCACAAGTTATTTCAACTCAGAAAGGCTTCTCTCCCCTAATTGATGATCAAATTAACAAAAACTGTTTAGAACTGAGGCATAAGTGTGACTCGAATAAAATTATTAGTAATAGTTAGATTAGTTCGGAGGTAAGAGGAATGGAATCACAGCACATATATGTGCAGGTTGAAATGTCACTGCATATACTGAGTGATATAATATTGGTTCAGTTGTATTGATCCAAACTATTTCATCGTTGCCGAAACGCTTCGATGATAGAATAGAATCTAATATATATTTTGGGACTTCTGTTTGTTTGTCTGTTTGTCTGTTAGCTATGGTCGGGAAAACTGTCGGGCGGATTGAGCCCAAACTTCCTATCTAAGGGTAAAATACCAGATGGAATGTCATCGCACCGCTTCTGAGAACGTCAGAGCACTCATTCTCCAATCCCCGGCCACCGCAATGGATAGTTCATGGGTTAATCGCGTGATAGTTAAAGAGCGTTCGTATCCGCAGTGTCGTTGATAAAGAGCGTGTATGATTGTGTCCAGACATGAGCGTTTTGTGTCTGTGTACAGACATGAGCATGTTGTGTGATTCTGTGTTCGTATTTAGGTGTTCCTGGGAATAGGGGAGATTTCCATCGGGTCAGTTTTTCCGCCCGAGGTGACCTTCACCTTGAAACGGGTACCCACGAATGATCTAATATATATTTTGGGACTTCTGTCTGTTTGTTTGTCTGTTAGCTATAGCCGGGAAAACTGCTGGACGGATTTCGACGAAATTTGATACCTACGGGTAATTTTGTCCGGGGAGTGTTTTGGACTGGTCAAATCGTGACTCCGACCTGACCTTCACCTTCAAAATGGTCAATTCAAGGTCAAAGCCCGGACGAAGTCGGGTCACCTGCTAGTAGAATATATATTGCAATATACAGGATATATAGGCGGTTGAAAGTGACATAATGAGTTAAAACTTAAAATGTGTAAATATAAACGAAAATATATTGTAATCTTTTGAAATTTTATCGATTAACTTACATTTTGTACCTAGAGTTAAGTTTATCCGGGACTGTATTCAATTCGTTAAGAAATACATAGCTTTGATTGCTTTTGAACTTATGTTTTCCAGTGTTTTTATTTCAATTGTATTACACTGGGTTCAAAGCGAGATATGATATAGCTTTGAACAGCTGGATATAAAGTAATGTTTGTTTCATTTGTAACTATGAGTGACCCGAATAGTAGCTGTTCAATGTGTACTACATGCAGTCCAGTTTTCGCTATATTCTCGCTTTCTTAACAAAAAATAGTGATCGGCACTGGAACCACAACAACAATTTGGACTAGTTATCAAATGAATCTGAAATTTGTCGCCATTTAGTCGTTACAACTATTCTGAAGCCTGTATATAATAAAATGTTGCTTTTTCTGCGACCATTACATTAAAGATACGGGCGGCTTCCCCGTGGGTACAGGTTTTAAACTAGTCACAATCACTAAAACTGCATTAACAGAAAGAATATTATATAATAGACATAATGATGTTGTTCTTATACTAATCATAAATATTGGGTATATTGCATGTTATGTTATTGTCACGTGTGTACCCTTGTTTATGTACAAACATAAAAAACGTTACGATTGTTTATAGACAAACACTTGGAACTACGGTATCGTCCATGGAATGAAAATGTTCCGTTGCGCTGTGGAATCCGTAGATAAAATTATTGGCGCAATCAACAATCGCATTCAAATCACACCAAATTTTATTTTAATCTACCCATTCTACCCGCTGTCAGTTCAAAATCAAGCTAATCCACGTTACTTCATGATTGTATAATTACCAGACAGAAAACGTGTACATAATATAATTGTTCTTGCAAAGATATGAATAGTGTTCAATAAAGTTAGTATTTTCTCCTGACCTATATTTGGTCATACATACTAAATAAGGAATATTACCACGAGTCGTATTGTGAGTTGTAAGTGGTAGGCGCACCAAATTAGGGGTTCTACAACCGACATATAAAGCGCGCGAATCTAAATAAGGAAATGGCACAAGATCGTGATTCTTCTTATAGCCAATCTACCAAGCTTTTTGCGAGAAACTAAACAACAGTCGACCTGTATTTTCTCGGACACAAAGCGTGTTTTGTGAATAATATTGCATTCATATCACCATTATGCTATACTATTGAAGTAAAACTACACTGTTAGGAAAAAGACCGTCGCTTTAACGGTCGCTGCCAACCTTTGACCGTTAAACATACGGTCAGGCCGTAGCATGTTCCACGGTATAAAACCGTTTAAGTAACTGGCAGACCGTAACCAGCAACTGTCATACCGTTGTATTTTTTACGGTTCAACACCGTTTAATTAATATCAAGACCGTAACTAATAAAGGTCATACCAATGGTATTTTTCATGGGTCAACACCAATTTTTTGCTCTTAATTTGCTAATTTACCATAGAATTAGCCAGGTTTCCATGGTGACAATATTATTTCCCGGTAGGCATTACGATTCATATGTTTTTGAATGGTCGAAACTCGTGTTATTCGTAACTGATAAATACATCTTAGTTCTTATGTTACGAGCATAGCTTTGATGAAATGTAAATCCTCAATGCATAAAGTGATAGACAATATTTATGAAACTTCGCAGTTTGCAGAGGATCAAGCTTGTTATCTGCCTCGTAGAATTTAATCCGGAAAAAGGCTGCGCACGCGTAATGTGTTCGCCTTTCACTAAGTACTGTATAAATATGGCTGTAAATAAAACACGATACTAGTAATAGCTGATAAGCCTACCCATCACTATTCAGTTATGAGTAATACCAATTTCGACCATTCTAAAACATGAATCGGCATTTCCTTTTAAGCCATAAAAAGAACAAAGCTACATGTTTCACAGTTTAAAACTCAAATTTATGTACATATAAAAGTAAAATATCTTAATGGCATACTTTTTGGTAACATGTAAGGCGTGAAATTGTCCAGTCACTTGTAAACACAGTTTTTGCTTTAACATGTGAATCCGTACATCGTGACAATACAGTACCAGTCAGAAGAAGTGGTATTTTCACCTTTATTGCGATATTGAGTGTGCTTAATTTAGAAAAAAGTCGTGATTATAGCACAATACCAAAAATCTGTCGCGCTTATTATTGCAATATTGAACGCAAAATATTGCGATACTAAGCGCGCTAAATTCCACACAAACCCGATTGTGGTATATTTATATTAGATAAATACTATGCATATATAGTGTACATATAGTGTACATAGAGCATTTACAGCTATAATTATATACATATCTAAAACGTTGTCTCTATTTATACAATAAACAATATAGAAGAAGCAATAATTTGATTTAAATGTAACAATTTTGAGCGCAAGATGTCGCAATATTAAGCGCAAAATATTGAGATATTAAGTGCAAAATATTGCAATAATATCACAAGCGACATGCTTATAAGCGTTTCCACTTGCAATATTCTTGCGATATTGGGCGCGAAAATAGCGCGCTTAATATGTTAATATACCACTTCTTTTGACTGGTACTGTATATCAATAACAGCTAGTTGGGATTGGAACCCTCAAGACAACATCAGGTCACATAATAACTGTGCCCAATGACTTGGCGAAAATGTTCTCCTGTAGTCGCACATTTTCCATGAAATTTTAAAGCATGATGCATCAAACTGTATACTGGTATCACGACACTTAGTATCAATATCAGTGAGTCAGCCAAAGATAGTTTGTTGATAAGAACATCCAACCTATAGTGTACTCCAGGTAAACTGTCGTAATAACTTGACGATAACATGGCGAATGATGACAATGTCTCATATCCACACGTTTCAATGAAAACTGATGAACACGGGATGAATTGGTCCGTGTAATTGTAAAGTTGGAATTGTAGGTATGTGATCATCCGTCACTGCGCGGCGTCAGTTCATTTTTTTACGGTGTTGTTGTTGACTTTGAATCTCTTGTGAATTACACTGGTGCGTACAGTACATGTACATGTATATCCTCTCTTGTAAATGTACATGCATGTGCTTTGAAACAATCAGACTCAGAACACTGTCAACTGGATTGTCAATATTCTAATAGTAATAGCTGCTCGTTGTTATTATTGTCACTATTGGTTGACATCGAAGCTCGTGTTAATTTTACCTGTATCTTCTTGTGTCAGTAAATGTGCCAGTGTGTACCACTCCCCCAGGTTCTTACACACTAAGTTGGAACTCTTGGAAACACGTTGATGAAATTTATTATACAATGATATATACGTGCACACAATCAGGTGGCCACGGAGAAAAATATAATAGCATGACTTCTACTTATTACGTTCGAGTCGAGAGTCCTTTCTGTAAGCTCTGTCCAGAATATATATGACAAGGGGTCAGTGTCCTTAGAAGTCAATACACCATTTCTCACATTAGAAGAATAGCCGTCTCGTTAGCCTCACATCTAAAAATAGAATCTTTGGGTCTAAAATTGGTTGTGGGTGTCTCGTTCGCCTCACATCTCAAAATAGAATCTTTGGGTCTAAAATTGTTTGAGGGTAAAATTGTTTGAGGGTAAAATTGTTTGAGGGTAAAATTGGTTGTACTAAAATATTCTCAAAACTTCCAAAATATCAAAACCCAAAACTTCCAAAATATCAAAACCCAAAAAAAAATTCAAAACCCAAAACTTATTTTTCCAAAAGAAAAAATTTCAAAACCCCCAAAATTATTTCTCCAAAAAAAAAGTTTAAATAAAAAATTTATAACGAGTTTTCGGTTTCTGATAATCTCGATATTAAAAAATGTCGAATGTTTATAAAATTATTTGTGTGTAATATCTTTCGTTATTTTTTTGTTCAACCAATGTTTCAATGTATTTATTAATCGATGTTTAGAAATATCTTTATACCAATTATATGTGTATGGACAGTCGCTGTAATGTTGGACATTGTGACCATCGGTATGAATGCATACATTCCAGTGTTTATCGGACGCAGTTCATACATATATAATTGTCATACCTGAAAATAGACACCATTACTCTTACATAAATAATAAAGAGCGTTTATTCTTAACTTCTCTATCCCAGATGAAGTTATTTTGAGTATATGACAGGTGTGTATTATCGTGAATTATTGGAAGTATTGAGATGTACTATCTTGAATCACGAGTGGACGAAAAAAGGGTAATGCGAAATTACAACCCCCAGAATGAATTGTCATATTCGATGGAACATATTATGTACACGTAATCACACACGACATTGTGGGTAACAATGTCGTGTGTCACACCTTGCTTTACCAAATGAATTCTATTATATTCCCGTTCACAGTTATATGCTATTCAGAAAACATATCGATTTAATGTCTGAGCAGAATTAGTTGTTTAACGGGTTAGTATCAATTAAGGTTGATAAACTGTGTCATTGTTAGCATTAACACGATAATTAGTTATCCAAAACATGCATACATAATACGTCCAGTTCGTGAGACACTCAATTATAGAAATTGCTTCGGTGTCATTGTTATAACAACATTACGTAATAACCACTTATCACTCCATTCACACTTACGATCATTTTGTATACCGAAAACTCCAGTTAGCACCGATGATGTAACATTATATCACTGCTATTGTGTCAGTTGATAGGTTCAGACAAGTTCGATGTTTATAAATAGATAATAACAATTGTTAAATGTGCAGGTGTTCACATTGGGGGAACACATGGTTACGTAATAATAACCAGTTAAACAACTAATGTTGCCTCGTCCGTAAAAACCAATTATCGGCCTATTCATACATTACGTTCATATATATAATCTTATATAATGTTACGTCATCCGTGCTTGCATATGTTCGGGATTTTATGGTATAAAAATATATATGACTAAGCTGTATTCCATATAGTGAATAGACACCGGTGTAATCACTTCTCAGGACTTCTCGAAAAATGGCTGAAGAAATAATGACACCTCTAACAGTGGAGGAAATTTATGAAATAGAATGTATTCTGCAAGACATCGAGGAATACGACAAGGCTATTGTAGCTTATCAACTAGATGAAGATATTATTGAAGCATCTACGCTTTGTTCAGGAGATGACCCATGGCCGAACCAAATCGGATACGGAGAACATGATGCGCCTAAAAATGATGTTAACAACTCACAACCCGGTACAGCTGGACCATCAGGATTACAAAACCGAGAAGACGAAGAAGGAGCTGTAAAATCAGACAATCAAACAGCCGGCAGTTCTGATATTCAAATAACCGGATATAGCATTCGCAAAAGGAGTGAACGAACCTTCGGAAACAATTTGGCAACACAGAGAACATATGAGATCAAATTAGATGAAATTTACAAAGAAAAAAAGTTAATCGACATATACAGGAATCTACATTCAATGTTCGAGGACACTATTCAAAGAGCTCGTGGAAATTTGGCTGACAATGATCTTGGCAGAGTTATCATTCACCATGAGAGTTTGGACAACCCTATAGTAGTTCCGTTACAAACGTTGCAAACGTTAACTGCTAACACTGTGATTGACAGAATCGAACTCGTTTGGAACAGCAACCAAACACTGACTGTTAATCAAAGTTTCCGCATAGATATAGGCACCATCGAGTTACCTAAAGGCGGAGCACGGAGGAAGATAACTGCTTTACATAATGAAAGTGACAATCTAAGAAATAAAACATCGATCGTTACGATTGAAAATACCGACAATATGTGTATGGCTCGGGCTATCGCCACATGTTGGTGTAAATTAAATATTTGCAGTCCTGATGAATGGCTAGAAATAACACAGAATAGAGGAACCAGAAATAATTTACAACTCATCATGGAATACAGAAAAGTACCGATCAGTTATTACAACAATGTGACGTACAAAAAACGTACTGAGCAAGGAAAATTAGCCAAAGCAATTAGTGTCATCGCAGGTGTATCAACAGACAGACCAGCCAGTTTAGCAGATCTAAAAGCATTCGAGGAAACTCTGAATTTGACAATACTAGTCGTCAGTGCTAGACTGGGTAATAAATTCATTACCAGCGCGCCTACAGACGGTATAGAAAGACCCGTGATATATTTATATCTCACTGCTAATGAACATTTCCACGCTATACAATCCATAACGGGATTCTTTAGCGCAGTATATTTCTGTGTGCATTGTTTAAAACATTATTCACACAAAGGAAAGCATTATTGTGAACACACCTGTTTCGTGTGTAAAAGTGATAAATGTGAACAAAGTGAAAACAAAGAACATTGTTCAGATTGTAATATGACGTGTATGTCTCATCAATGTTTCGTGCGTCATAAAGCAAAACCTATTAATCAAGCTTCGAAAGAAACGACAGCTCCTTGCGAAAAATGGTGGAAATGCTTGGACTGTACAAAAGTCATGGAGAGACGGAAAAGACGTCCGAATCAACACGTGTGTGGAGAAACATTTTGTAGATCGTGTGACAAATACACAATGGGAGCACACGAATGTTATGTAAGGGCCATACCTCCCGTTACTGATGATGAAAGAGCTAAATTCTGTTTCTTCGACTTCGAAACCATTCAACATGATATATTGGAATGTTCTGAAGGATATGCACCTTTACATACAAAGGATTGCCAGGACTGTAAAGAGGATCATATATGCAAGAAATGTGCTAAGTGTCAGGTGAGTCTTAACCTAATTGTAATATATATATATATGTAACACATTACAGTCGAAATCACGATAACGTAACGCTCTTTATTAAAGGCGCTCATAAGTAGAGACGCTCTTTCATTTTAAAAAATTATATTAGATTATCGCTGAACGCTCTTTAGCTGTTATCTTGCGTGTGAGATTACCATATAACAATAACATACTTGAATTCGACCAAAGTTAAGGGGTCTCAATATTAAAATTCAACTGAGTCACAGATGTTAAATCGAGTAATTAACTTTTTTTTTTTAATTCTTGACACATTGAAAATGTGTACCATATTTTATGTGAAAAGAGCTTTGTAATTGTTATATGGTAAACTAACATAATATATAATTGTTTTAACTTTATTGAACTTGATAGCTGCGTGCTTGAATCGACAATTATACAGGCTATATGTCGATGGTCGGATCATGATATACATTTTTAATATTGACACGTAGATTGGAACGAGTAATTTTTAGGATCAACCAACGAACAATAGTAATACGTCAACGCTCTTTATTAACGTTGAACCCATACCAAAACATTTTTTTTTTAAATAATTATCTGAACAAAGTGTAGACGTTTTATTTTGTTTTTTATTATCGATAAAGCTAGAGGTTAAAACGTTCAATTATTACTTTTCAGAACTGTTTAAAAACATGGTGCGGAAAAGTTCAGCATACACCGAACTTCCTCGTCGCCCAAACAGCTTGTTACGAATGCATGCATGAATCGTTGGAAGCGAAACCGAACTGTAGAAATTGCGGACCTCTATGTGATGCGTGTAACGACAGTGATGCGAAGAAGAAGAAGAAGAAGAGTGACCGAAATTTATGTTCGGATACATGCGGACTCCGAGAGGTTATATTTAGCGGTCCTGATACCGGTGAAAAGTTTGGAAAATGGTTATTCTCGGAACAACACAAGGGATTCATAGCACTGGCTCACAACTTCAAGGGTTACGATGGATATTTTCTCATGGAATATCTCATTGATCAATCATTGAGACCCAAAGTTATATATAATGGATCCAAATTGATGTACCTATACATGGAAAAAGATCTTCATATCAAAGTACTGGACAGTCTCAGCTTTCTACCAATGAAGTTGGCACTGTTACCGAAAACTTTCGGTCTTGATGGCGAGAAAAAAGGATGGTTCCCGCACTTTTTCAATAAATCAGCCAACCAGAATTATGAAGGACCCTATCCGGATGCCAAATATTACGGCGCTGATTATATGAGTGTGGCTGAACGAAAAGACTTCACGAAATGGCACGCGGCTCAAACAAATGCAGTTTTCATCTTCAAGAAAGAATTATCGGATTATTGTCGTAGTGATGTCAATATTTTGAGACAAGCTTGCATAAAATTCAGAACCCACATCATGAATGCGACTGGAAATATACAACCCGTAATTGACGAGTTTTCTGGCGATATGAAGTTCAAACTGGTTGGTGCTGTTGATCCATTCCAATACGTTACAATCGCATCGGTATGTATGGGTATATTCAGAACGAAATTCGTCGACGAGGAATGGAGAGTGCGTCTAAGTACCGAAGGGAAAACGTGGATTCCAGCTAAATGTAAAGATGGAACTTTGTCTATTTTATACAAAGGTGAATGGGTTCAAGAAACAAAACTTGAAGATGAACGCGGCGTACAAATTCGTGAGAAAGAATTTCTCAAATCCCAGATAGCTCGAATCCCCAAGACATCATATAAAGATCAATACAGCAAAAGTTCGATTCAATGGCTGGAATGGATGATGTTCAAAGATAAAATCCACATAACTCACGCTTTGAACGGCCGTGAAAAGAAACTCGATGATGCAAAGTACAGATTGGATGGCTATTGTGAAGAATTAAACACGGCATTCGAATTTCACGGATGTCAATTCCATGGATGTGAACTTTGTCTGAGTCACGATAGAGACGTAGTCAAGAATCCGATAACCAACCAGACACCTAATGAATTATACGGACTCACACAGAAAAAGAACAAGTATATAGAAAGTCGAGGCATGAAATATGTGTGTATTTGGGAACACGAGTTCGTCGCTGCCCGAAAGACTAATCCGGAGCTTCGTGACTTCATTGCTAGTTTAGACATTGTTGAACGGCTAGAGCCTAGAGACAGTTTCTTCGGCGGCAGAACGAATGCAACTAAATTACACTACAAAGCTGCCGTTGGTGAGAAAATACACTATTTTGACTTCACGTCGCTGTATCCAAGTGTGCTCAAATACTCTCGCTACCCGATTGGACACCCGAAAATCATTTTGGGCGATGACATTACCGAGCTTAAGGATTACTTCGGAATAGCGCAAGTCAAGATTTTACCACCTAATGGACTCTATCACCCCGTATTACCGTATCGATCCGAAGGTAAACTGAAGTTTCCACTGTGCAGGACTTGTGCTGATAATGAAAATCAACGACCTTGCACGTGTACGTGCCAACAGAGAGCTATTACCGGTGTTTGGTGTATTCCTGAACTGGAGACAGCTGTCAAAGTGGGATACAAGATTCTCAAAATATATGAAATATACCATTGGACCGAAACGTCAGACTATAGCCAACAAAATGGATTATTCACGGAATATATAAACACATTCTTAAAGTTCAAGCAGCAGGCTAGCGGTCCTCCGGATTGGATAAAATCTAACGAAGACATGGATAAATACATCACAGCGTATAAAGACAACGAAGGTATATTACTGGACAGAGAAAGCTTCGAAAAGAATCCAGGATTTTTGGGGGAAGCTGGGCCAAAACCAGAATTTCAAACAGACCAAATATTTCCATGAATCGGAACAAGACAATCTATTCCAACTCATTTCAAATCCAATGAAACAAATGGAACATTTTCATGTCATAACTGATGACATTCTTCAAATGGAGTGGACCTATCGAAAAGACTGTGTGCCTTGTGGAGCAGCGAATAACATATATTTGGCCACATTCACGACGTGTCACGCTCGATTAATGTTATATGAAGTTATTCATTCCTTGGACAGAAGAGTATTATATTACGACACGGATAGTTGTGTATTCAGCAGCACAGAGGATCAAATTAATCCCCCACTGGGCGACTATTTGGGACAACTGACTAGTGAGCTAGATCCTGATGAATACATCGAAGAATTTGTTTCTGGAGGACCCAAGAATTACGCTTATAGAACAAATAAAGCTAAAGAGACGTGTAAAGTTCGGGGGTTCTCTTTGAACTTTGAAAATTCACAGTTCATCAATTTCCAGACGATTAAAGAGCTGTTAGAATCTGGAAGCACAGTGCCCATCACCACAACCAATCCACGGAAAATATGCAGATCTAAAGGAAAAAGAAAAATATATAACAGATCTGAGGAGAAACAGTACCGAGTTGTTTATACCAAACGCAGACGATTGGATAACATGGATACACTGCCATATGGATATTGAACGAGGTACGTAATATATATAGTATATAATTTAATCGTCTATATTTGATCAAGGTTGTAATGAGAGTGTAAACATTCGATCGATGGTAGCTATCGGATTATACTAAGGCTTGTTCAGACACGTTCGATGTTAGATAACATCGAGCGTGCATGAACACGTATTACTATAAACCGATGGCAGTCATTGGTCAATTTATCCAAGGTGTCCATTTTTTCGATCTATAAAATGCTACCTGATCCAGTTCACAATTACAAATTCGTTAGTCCTATACTGTGCGTGTGAAATATTCTATACAGGTTAGTTATGAATTAGTTGTTTTTTTTTCTATCATTGCATTTTTACCTCCAGGGCGGGCGGGGGCGGGCGGGGCGGGGCGGGCCTCCCCCTCCCCAGGGCGGGCGGGGGCGGGCGGGGCGGGCCTCCCCCCACACCCAACATCCACCAAACACATGAGCGGACTCCTTTCGGACTTTTGTACTCTCGATGTGTAACTGATAAGTAATGTTTTGTTTTCTTATTTTCCAGGTTCAAAATAAAAAACAATGACTGATCAACCCGATGTTGAAGGAAACCAACGGACTGAAACCAACGAGAGGGCGTTCCATCCACAATGCTTAGCCCCGTTAGGAAATGACATTTTCCTATTTGACGGCCGATTCCTGGGAAATCTGTATATACACATACGAGAGTGCGGTGAAAGTTCTGCGGGCCAAAAATTTCCGACAAAATCTGGAATAACATTAAATCTAAGGAGATTCAAAGAGTTGAAATCTTACTTAGCAGATATACATCAAGAAGTGGTCAGTTATCGTACCGGTGAAGACGATGTATTCATGAGACGTCATATCGGAGGGAATTTCTTCATTACGATAAAGAGCGGCATCCCGCGTGTTGACATTTGCAGGTATTGGCTGCCTGAACATTCAGATGATTTGTGTGCAACCAAATACGGAATATCTCTGACATTCGACCAATTTGAAGAACTAGTTGGAGCTATATTCGTCCTGTGTGCTAATATTCCTGAAATTGATCAGACTGTGCAGTGCTATTTGACCGACGATCACCAAAACCAGGAAGGATCTTTAAGATGTATGGAATGCTGCCCCAACGGTGATAGAACATGTTTGATTAACCGGATGCAGACATTGATCTAAACATTACTCCTATGATGCTACGAATAACTAATGTCGTATGTTCTGCAGATTTGAACTGTTCTATTAATCTAAGGGATTTGACACTCGGCTGTTCGAACATTGAATACAATTCCAAAAAGTTTAGCGGAGTTGTATGGAAACATTCTAAATTCGGTGGATGTAGCCTCGTGTTTAACACGGGTAAAATCGTTGTTAACGGGCGTTCTGATAGTGTCAAACAGACACGAGTTCGATTGCGTCGGTACGCTCGACATATTCAAAAATGTGGTTGGCGAGTGAGATTAAATTCCATAAAAATTTTGACAATGTCTGCATTTTGTCAGTTAAATGGAAAACTTGACTTAAACATTTTAGTGAAACTTATGGAATGTTCTTACGAATTAGAGCTGTTCCCTGCGGCAATGTTCAGACGTGAGAAAATACATTTTATATGCTTTCATAATGGAAAAATTGTGATTACGGGCATTAAAAGTGAAAAGCAGATGTTAAATATTGTATATCCTACCATATGTGAACTTGAATTACTTTCAGAATAAATATATATATGTATCGATTATCTATTTTTTTCATTCGGGGATGGCTCACATACCTTTGTTTTTTGGCTTTTGACAAAACAAACAAAAACAATAGATTTTTTTGTTTGTTTTGGCAACAGACCTAATACCACCTCACCGGACTCTCTCCACAGACCCCCCCACACCCCCACCCTCTCAACCCAGTCATATACATATATATATATATATATATATTTTCCCAGTCATACATATGATAATATAAGAACGATAAATGATTGTATTTACAATATTTTATTTATATACATAATATAATTTAAAGAGTGTTTCTCTCGTTGTCGCTAATGAAGAGCGTTTACAGAATATATTTCAACATAAAATCCTTAATAATTAAATCATTATACATATAATTATTGGCACTGAAACGTCTCATTATATTTTCTAGACTGTATCCGCACAGTTTATAGAATGCAAAGTATATGCAATAGGGACCACATATATTAGAACCCTGTAATCTGTAAGCATTGCACTCGTAACGAGGTCCATTCAATAACAACACGTGTTTAAATCGTCCGTTGTAACACTCGGGTTTTAATCCCATAGGGTCGAAGAACTCTGATACGTTATGTTCCTGGAATGTCATCAATATCCAGTGGCGTCCAGGTTGGCTACTCTCGTCCGTGTTAACTATATACATCCGGGGATATTGGATATAAAGAGGTAATTTGTCTATGGGACAAACATCTATCTCATTATGGTTTGTGAAACTATTTATCGCCCTCATGAGTCCGCGTGTATTCATTATTCAATGCAAACTTTACGACTCTCGTCAACTTTGAGAGCGGCAGGAAATTTTGCGTAAACAATTACAGTACAATTGTCTTTCAAAGCCGATGAGAATTTAATCTCGAGGCGTGTGTGACCTTTGTGCGGTATGACCCTATCGTGATTAATTCCTTGCGGGTTTATCCGATATATGCAATAACCTTTCGCATAATCCTCATAAGTAATATGAACGGCTTTTCGTTTCGCATCTTTTATTATCGTATTGTAAGCTTCTACATATTCCTTACTGGTAAAGTTCGGTTGTAGTGCTTGGGCGGGCATAGACTGCCCGTTGACGTAAAATCCGACGAAGTTGCATCCAAAAGTCGCAAAGTTGAACGGGTTCTTATCGCGTGAACCGCTTTCAGCCTTTGATGATACTAAGCCAATAATACAGCTACTGGGTACGTTTCCTTGAAATAGATTATCTTCTCCCAAACTGAATGCACCTTTTGACACTGTATACGTCTTTATGATAGATTTTGAAAAAGGATAACACGCGTTCTTTTTCTTGAGTGACTCAGTATGACTGAGTAATACACCGGGGTTAACTTTCACAGTGGCTAGTCTCAAATTAGCTTCCTGTATTTTCAACTTGTATGTCTCAGTGGTTCCCGCATACATCAGTCTAAAAACATCTCTCGTCTGCCAGAATTTTAACGTGAGCGGGAGACCATTTAGTAGTAATTTGTCCTGTTGGAAGAAGTCAAGCTGAATTGATCCCATAATATCCATTATTTGACTAGTACGGGTTGTTTTGGACCTGTAATACAGGCCAGAGTTCCCGCTTTTCGAATCTGCCAGGTCCATACCACCTGCCGTGTCCTTTTCGAACGCTTGTCCATGTAGCTGTTCCTTACGTTCAGTTTCTAAGAGTACATCGAAATATGCTTTGTATGGATAATTCGGCCCGACTTGACTCACGGGAACTTGCTGTATATTCAAATCGACCTGCGAAAATATTGAATGTAGGGGTGCATTTATCAGACCCACATCGTCATTAACGGTTAGAGCCGAACCATCTTGCTTGGTTATTTTGAGTTTGAGAAGTAGCAATGTCCGTTTGAGGTCCATGTAGGTTGTGGCCATGGCGGGAATATTGAACTCTAAAGCTGCAGTGTCTGTCAGCTGATTCACGGGTCTGTAGTTTATCCATTCTGTCGCTTGTATTCCGCTGTCAACCGCAGGCGATTCAAATAATGCCAATTTAGAGGTATGGTACTCTCTGTATTCATTCATGGTTTATCGAAAAGGGTGGTTTTCACTTTCTTAGGGTTATGAGCCAAATCGTTAGGTAACACCCTCTTATTGTTTTTTTTGGACGCCTTACGTGCTTGTGTCAACTTATTTTCTGCAACTTCGGCTTTGGCCATTTCAATCGCTTGCGCTATGGGTGTCACTACGTTAATATGCGGTTTTAGAACGTCTTCTTCTTCACTATCGCTATTTTGAGTTTTGTCAATAAAGTAGCGACCCTCATTATCTGGCGTTAACTTCCCATTAATCATGTCCCTGAAATGTTTTCTCCACTTTTCAATATCGGTTGGAATATACGTGATCGACATGTTTCTTCAGATGTAGTGTACAGGTCACTCTTTTTTCTGCATTTATTTTAGAAAGTTTATCGCCTCTTATAAAAATCCTGAGACGCTGAAGTTTATCCTGTCTTACGTTTATGTAGAATGAGTCCTCAAAACTCCGCCAATGACCCGTATCACGTGTGTCTCTATTTATAACCCGGAGGATGGGGGATGATGTGTCGCAGGCTATTGATTCTCCACATATGTCCGAACAAATATATAATAAATCCGTGTCTATATGGTCAGTTATGTTTATGTCTTTCAAACAACATAACCACGCTCCTTCCAATATTAATACACCAGGTAACTCTATTGTGAAGTCGAGAGGACGATTATCTGGATATTTATCTATGGAATCGTCGCTAGTCAGGTACAGATAATAATTATCCATATGACTAGTTTCTATTTTGTTTCAAAAGAGAATCAATGTTCATCTCTTCTCTTATAGTTTTATCAACATCACTGAATATATACTTGAAGGCAGACCACTGGTTATACGGAATACTTATAATCGCGGGAGTGTTATTCACAACTCGCCTAATGCGTGTATAAATGCGCCCTTGATTATTACATAATGTAACAGTAATGTTTGATCGTATTGTCCACTTTTTCACGAACCCACAGGGGTGTTGTTCGTAATCATGGGGGCGTGACTCATTCGTATGACGTAATTCATAGTCCACCGTCTGACGTGGTATCTTCTTTGGAACTAATATAACTGGTAGTGACAGAGTTATTACCATAATAGTAATTCCTATCCATTTAAGGAGATTCATATGTAGACGACCGCGTTCTGTTTGAAACATATTCGTCAAGGTATCTGTTCTATTATTCATGATTGTAATGGTTTCCCTCGGATAGCTTGCTCTTATTAATTTTGATATCTGTCGACATCAGACTCTAAAATCCATGAATTAAATTTGTCAGGCCATGAATGCCAGTGCACCAGGACTTCAGTTTGACCCTTTCGTTTCCTCTTTTTGACAATTTTATCTATTCTGTAAACTGTTTCGTCATCAACGCGCACCCCTTGAAGTTCTGACTCGTAGAAAGCGCCCTCAATGTTTTCATCCAAGAAATCTGTCAATGTATACAAGGGTATGTTCTGCCTGTAAAACCTCTTAGTCACTTTGAACAACTCTCCAGTCCATTTCTGAGAATATTCTCGGTCAAAAACTGCTTTGGTGTGTGATATTCTAACGATATCATTTACATTGTATTTGAACTTTTTCTTCAATTTACTTTTAACACCTCCCTTCTGTCTTATTAACCACTGATCGAGACGAGACTCATCTTCATTCTCAACAGTTATGGAGTCAGGGGTGGTGCCTAAAGAACGATGTATTGTATGGTTATAACTTTTCACAATATCTTGTAGAATGTCGATATATCTAGCATTATTATGCTTTATCATATAACGTGAAATCTTCTGCTTTATAGTTTTTATGACCCGTTCCGAATAATTGGCTTACATTTCGTTTTGCGTAAAAATTTGAGATATATGAAGACCCTTAAGGTAACTTTTGACCCGTTTGTTTGTGAATTCCGAACCGCGATCCGTTCGGAGGATGCGAGGGGTTCTTCCACCTTCAAATATATGTTTCATAGCATTGATCACATTAATTGCAGTTTTCCTCTTTATAGCTTCACACCATAACTTCCTAGAAAAAATGTCAATCATTACTAACACGTAGGTGTAATTGTCGTTGTCTTTGGAAACATCATTCATATCCATGAGGTCTCCATCCCATTGACTGTCAGAAGCGTTTACAATAACACGAGACCTCGGGAATTTTCGTCTAACACTTTTTGTCAGGGAATAACTTTCATGATTTTGTAGCCACGCCACAATCTCGCGCTTGGAAATGTTGTGCTTATTTTCAGATTTTACAGTCTGATGCAACTTTGTAGCTCCTGAGTACGATGCGGGGTGACCCGGATTAAAATAAATTGAACTCAAATAATCTTTCCAATCGGCCATATTGTTCACAGTGATATCCAACGTTTGTTCTTTATCTTGGTCAGCTTACCGGCGATTATACCCGGAGGTCTAGATATTTCACGCTTAACCCCTCTTATTTTCTTTTTTCTTTGCTTAGTATGTGTCTTTTTCGATGTGTTAACTTCTGATTTTTGGATTGCATCCTGAGGTTCAGTCGTTTGAACTGTATTAACAATCTGATTATTCATCGGGTCCATTTCTTTATCCATTTCATCGGAATGGCTACTATTGTTTGCCGAGATGTCGCTGTGTTCAATGTTAGACTCCGATGAAACTTTTTTGTGTTCACTTTTTTCAGTGTACCTCATATATCTTTCATACGGGATCAAAACAGTTTTCTTCACAGACTCCATCACAAAAACTGTTTCAATTTAGGTTCAACGATGTTCAACATCAAAGCAATGGCGGTTGAGTGATTATTCACACTTTTTCTTTTCCTCAACAAGCTCACAGATTTATCACCCAAGAATATATAAAATGATTTATATCGCCGTAATTTAGCTTTTTGTTGAACTGTAACTGTTAAAATTTCATGTAGTAAATTGATCGTAATTTCAACCAGAACTTTCAACTGATTATTAGTTATCGATGTCAATAATGCGTTTCGTTGAGATCTTGATTGGGTTGATGTCAATAGTCTGACAAAATTCAACTCATTACGTAATAATCGACTCATTTTATCGTCGCGACTCAGCTCCGATACTGTCCCCTTCTTATTACGTAGTAGGTACGTAAATTATAGGGTCTTGGTTGGGAAACACGTCTGTTCGTAGCCTGTATTTATCCTCAGTGTGAGGGGACATATCTATTATAAGATACGCAAATGGTTTCTTCATACAATCCTTGTATGCATCAATGAGTACTTTAGATTTACCGGGATACAATTGTCTACCCAATGTGGAAATTTGTGATCCATCCCTCAAATTTTTGAATAAAATTAGATATCCTGTGTTTAAGGCTATAGTTCTCGCAGCCTTGCCTTGTGCGTATAAATTTTGTGAAATAAACAGCACCGAAAGACAGCGATGATGAGTTTGCTGCGTAAATAGTGTTTCAATCTCTTTTTGGTCAATAATGCGATGCATCAAGTCGTCTAATATTAACATATTATGTTTACCGTCAGCAAATTCTTCGATTTCTGTTTGGGTAGGTAATCCTTGATGCATGACCAAATTTTCGATTGATGATTCAATTTCATCATAGAAATTATGATAAATACCGTAACAGTACATTATTTTCTTAGGTGGATCTCTAGAATACATTCCATTAAGATTTTGCAGGAATCTGTAGTCCCATCTCGTCTTACCAGAACCAGTTGGTCCGGTGATGCAAATACTAGAACAAGGTTCAAATGGTATGGAGCTATGGTTAATTGGACCCATTTTTTTTTTGTGTTCACTGTGTCCTATTTATTAGTAGCTATACAGTTCTTATATACATCATAAGTAAACATTTGTTATGGCTGTTGTAAATGAATTACCAGGATGACACTGCAAGCTATAATATTATAAAAACCTACAGTTCTTATAACATCATTGGTTTTGGTAAGTGATGTGAAGGTGTTTGGTGGATGTTGGGGGTGGGTGTGGGCTGGTATTATCAGGTTGGTCTGTGATTGAGTGTACAAAATGTCTTGTCAAGTGAACACCTGCACATTTCATGAAAAATACACACAAATAATTTTATAAACATTCGACATTTTTTAATATCGAGATTATCAGAAACCGAAAACTCGTTATAAATTTTTTATTTAAACTTTTTTTTTGGAGAAATAATTTTGGGGGTTTTGAAATTTTTTCTTTTGGAAAAATAAGTTTTGGGTTTTGAATTTTTTTTTGGGTTTTGATATTTTGGAAGTTTTGGGTTTTGATATTTTGGAAGTTTTGAGAATATTTTAGTACAACCAATTTTACCCTCAAACAATTTTACCCTCAAACAATTTTACCCTCAAACAATTTTAGACCCAAAGATTCTATTTTGAGATGTGAGGCGAACGAGACACCCACAACCAATTTTAGACCCAAAGATTCTATTTTTAGATGTGAGGCTAACGAGACGGCTATTCTTCTCACATTGCCATGTTTGCAAGGCACACTCCCATATTTACGAGAGGAGCCCCCATGTTTGCGAGATTAGCGACTCGAGATCAATAACAACGAAGTTATTCACCTAGAGTTTGCTTTTCCCAAGAGAATCTGGTGCACCCTCTGTCAGAACAATGACCCCCGTATACTATAGCTTAACGTTACTCACGCCAAGTCAACAGCTGGAAGTCTTACATAACCTCATCACCATTTTCAAGATTTTTGCCCTAAGACAAAAAACTTGACGACTCCTTGAAATAGATCTAAACTATACCAATTGGCATATGGACAGTTTTGAAAACACACACAAGTTCCCAACACAGGAATGTCATAATCCGAGAGTTCTTTAATTTGATAACAGGATTTTTTCCGAAACAGAATTCGAGAATAAACTTTTGGTTCTGCAGAGTCCGTTCTGATCCCACGTTCCGAATGATTGATGGATCCATATCCAACGTTGGAGAATGACGGTGCCTTTCCCGGTCATTCCCGGGCATCCTGGCTAGATTCCGAATGATTGATTGATCCATGTCCAACGTTGGAGAATGACGGTGCCTTTCCCGGTCATTCCCGGGCGTCCTGGCTAGATTCCGAATGAATGATGGATCCATATCCAACGTTGGAGAATGACTTCCTGTTGAGGGGTATATTTGCCTTGTTGCGATACGAAAGTTGAATAAATTTCCAACTTGATCTTGAATTCAGGCATAAATTAATTAAGAATCAATATATTGATGTCTAGTGTAGGACTTCATATGGTTAAGAAACTAAAATTAATTAGTCTAATGATTTTGAAATCAGCGTGTAACACCACGTTTATACATATCAATATATTACTGTCTAGTGTGTAGGACTTCATACGTTGTGTTTAGAAACTAATATCAATTAAGTCTGGTTGGCATTAGCGTGTTAAAATCACGCTATACGTGTAGAACACGTTTCATTGCACAGAAATGCCCATATAACCGACTAGTATTTAAATTTTACCTTGAATTCGGGCGACATTTGATAAAGGATCAATATGGTTTAATATCCAGAATTTGACTTCCTGTGGAGGGTTATATTTGCCTTGTTTCGATACGAAAGTTGAATAAAGTTCAACTCGATCTTGAATTTGGGCATAAATAAAGGGTCAGTATAGTATGTCTAGTGGAAGGGACTTCATATACGTTGTATAAGAACTGAAATGAATTATCTGGGTAATGTCAATAGCGTTACAACACGCTTATCGTGTAGTACACGATTTCAACCTTGAAAATGACCATTACCGATTATCATTTTAATTTGGCTCAAAGGCCCTACAAAGACCAACATGGTACAAATGCTCTATCAACTGAGATTTTAGAAATCTTTGGCACTGCGTGTCAAATCACGCATGTCACGTAAAAATCGCTATCCATTAACTTGGAATGCCAAACTAAACATCTCTATATATACCAGCATGTACCTTAATGCTCTATAACATAACCATTACCGATTATCATTGTAATTGGGGCATAACGGCCCCACATATGCCATCATGTTCAATTGAACTTGTACAAATGCTCTATAAACTGAGATTTTAGACTTTCCTTGGCACGGCGTGTCAAAATCTCGCCTGTCGCGTAAAAATCGCTATCCATTAACTTGGAATGCCAAACTAAACATCTCTATATATACCAGCATGTACCTTAATGCTCTATAACATAACCATTACCGATTATCTTTGTAATTGGGGCATAACGGCCCCACCTATGCCATCATGTTCAATTGAACTTGTACAAATGCTCTATAAACTGAGATTTTAGAATTTCCTTGGCACGGCGTGTCAAAATCTCGCCTGTCGCGTAAAAATCGCTATCCATTAACCTGGAATGCCAAACTAAACATCTCCATATATACCAGCATGTACCTTAATGCTCTATAACAAACATTTTACAACATCATTAGCGCCGACGTGTCAAAATCTCGTCTTTGTGTCAAAGCACGATTCCATAAACCCGGAACGCCAAATTAAATATCACGGGCCCTGTATTTGGGCATACCCGTCGAGTTACCTATAACTTGTCAGCTAATGATTCTAACAACTATCATGTAACACCCATACCAATTACGGACATTTTATATAAATGTCATATATTATATATATAGTTATTCCTTGTAAAACAATGGAATAAAATGTACAACCCCTGAGACAATTTGCTTGGCTTATTGGTTCACATAGCTAATTATATATGGCTCGCTATCAAAATAAGATTCATTCCCCTTTCATTCTGACATGTCCCTTTAAACTTGAAATCAATAGTTCGGTCACAATAGGAATTTTATTTTGCTCATCTCTGACAACTGTTGATGAAATATTTAGGCTTATTTCTTATTCACACCTGAAGTGCACGAGAAACGGATCGCTGGACAATTGCCCAGCACAGCTGGTATTCCTACATGACTCCAGACAACGTGTAACGAATGTATAGCTTTCTATTTAAATACTCTAACTTGACCGTACATCGGATTAGAGGTTCCGTTAAAACAAATAACATCTCAGCATATTACCGTCTTCATTTACTGACCACAGTTTAACTGCTAGATGAATGAACATATTTACCACTTCATCTACCGACAGGACAAACATACCATTTCGCAGTGGTGTAGAATGTTTGTCTATGACAATCATGATGGATAATGAAATATGTCTCCTCGTACAACTTTTGTTAAACGACAGGCGAGAACGAATTTCTCATTTCACCTTAACCGAGGGTGATGGATTAACTCAGTTTGCACACAAATCATAAGCACTTTACTACACCACGCTCCAGTGTGTCCTATTTGACCATTCAAGTGAATAAACAATTGAGTGTCCACAATTGAGAGGGGCTTCCTCGTATTGTTAGAATATAAACAGAGAAATTACGCCTGTGATTTCGCACCAGTGTACAAACATCATTGAGACCACTACCAACCAAATTCCCCGTATTTTGAAATGTATGAATGTTTGCTTAACTGGGCCCATAACTTCAATAATACAGATGTCTTGGCCGAAAGAACCTTTCTGTGTGAGATAACCTTTCTCTCTTTGTTGACAAGCCTCTTTTTTTCTATGGGGCGCATGCACCGCCAACGAAATATTAAACTATGGATGTTATGGTTCGCATGTTTTGGCAGATTACATTGCCGTGAACCAATCATTGTTGCCAACTGTGTCTTGAACTAATATTTTCTTCAATGGAATTATCAGGATTGTCTGGATAAATTCATGTCCTTTTCTGTGACAATTCCTTAAAAGTAAGTTCTATGTTTTTCTTCTTCTATATTCTACATGTCTATTATTACGTGTACTCGGTGCCGTCCACAAACATTTAGACATACTTGATAGCATGTTAGTCTGATTAAATACTTACAGACACTCTTAGAATACACGTAATACATACAATTTCGATACCCGTACATCGCTCTATATGTTTTTTTTTAAAACCAACATTGTAAACTAATCCGGGCTTGTCATAAGCAAAATAGCACTAACCATCTGTGTAGATATTCTTGCAAAACATTTGACCCATTGGGCTGACTTGAACATTCCCCAGCAATGGTTCCGAATGCTTCAAACTTCAAGTATCTATATCTTGACTACAAATTATTTAATTTGAAATTTCTTTAATCATTTCAACTCATTGCTTTCTAAAACCTATATTCCTCTGGACGCAACCAGTTTCTTGACAAACTGTCATAAATAACTACTGTTTTCCAATCGATCATCTGATACACAATATAAAACTACATTATATGCTTAATTGACCGACAGAACAGTCTTAACCAAAAATTTAACCCACAATTCTTTCAAAACCAGGACTGACTAAAATCATACTGATTAACTTGAAAACATCTTAAAATCATCAGTAAATGTTCCATACCTATATAACCTGCATATTGGTGTGACAATTTAGTACTTGTATGACCAGAATTTCCTAGAACATTTTTGTTCAGTTCAAAAATAAGTTATTCAACCTCAAACAAGTTTACCAAAAGTGCGTTAATACTATATGTAAACGTATTCAACTTGCTCAGAACAAACTAAATGATGTATAAAGTTCTTTTCCCAAAACCAGAACTTATGTCAAACCGGACTACTTTTGTATTTTGACAAACTCCTACTATATAGACCATAATAGGCACCAAGGACTGTTTGAATTATCTAACCATAACCTTGTGACAGATTTCTTCGTTCTGAAAATGTTCAACCAAACTCGCTTGTTTAAAATCAAACAGACAAACAACTGCGGCATATTCACTACCTCTGTATATATATGCCTCATTGAATAATTCACTGGAATCTTCACGTGTAGATTGTAAAAATCAATCTTATCCATTTGGATACCATATAACGATGGACACACATTATATTCCAGCGATTATTTCCTATATAGTTGATACATAACAACTCGACATAGAAAAACGCCAACCATAACGGTAATTTCCTAGCATACCTTGTATAGAAAAAAATTGACGCAACAATTTAAACTATAACTGTGAATTCCCTGAACATAATTCCCTGCATAATTTAATAACTCACTGGGAGTCATTCTCGCGCAGATTGTCAAACCAATCTCATCCAATTCTTGGATGCCATAGCTATGGACACATTATCCCAGTGATTAATATTATATATAGCAACATGTGTCATACATGTATTTAGACTATTCACTAATAGCTCAAGAAAAAATAAAAACCACTCTTTATTTCAGCTTCCATTTATAAACTCATATTTTGACAAGTTGTTTTAACTTTCTTCTCAAGCGGGAACAACTAGACTTTATCTATATGGATTGCTTCCTTTAAGTCTACAAATTACTTCAAAGCTAAGCAGTTTCCACAGAACAAGCGACAGTGTGTCCCGGAACCATAACAATGGTCAATTCACACAAAAATTTAGACCAGCTGTCTTTTATTTAAATTTGATACAACAAGTTTTAAACCATGATAACTCGACTCATGAAGAGTTCAGCCAATTTACACACAATTTAAGACTAGATATCATTTATTCTAATCGGCGCAACGATTATTGAAACAACTTGAAATAACCACACTGACGCAACAGTTTTAAACCAAAGATAAATTACCTAATAGCTATACGGGTTGTGAACCAGGTGAACCAGCCAATGAATTGCAAATTGCCTCATATATACCTTATTTCGTCCATTTAGTTTCCTCCATATTTTTCTTCCGTGACCACCTGTCCAAGAATTCCAAGAAATGTCCTGCTAACTCGGCACCATCTCGGGAATGTACCACTCCCCCAGGTTCTTACACAATAAGTTGGAACTCTTGGAAACACGTTGATGAAATTTATTATACAATGATATATACGTGCACACAATCAGGTGGCCACGGAGAAAAATCTAATAGCATGACTTCTACTTATTACGTTCGAGTCGAGAGTCCTTTCTGTAAGCTCTGTCCAGAATATATATGACAAGGGGTCAGTGTCCTTAGAAGTCAATACACCATTTCTCACATTGCCATGTTTGCAAGGCACACTCCCATATTTACGAGAGGAGCCCCCATGTTTGCGAGATTAGCGACTCGAGATCAATAACAACGAAGTTATTCACCTAGAGTTTGCTTTTCCCAAGAGAATCTGGTGCACCCTCTGTCAGAACAATGACCCCCGTATACTATAGCTTAACGTTACTCACGCCAAGTCGACAGCTGGAAGTCTTACAAGTGTTTTGATACTAAGTCACAACACTGTCAATTTTAACATCAGCACTCAGTCGAATGAAGTCAGGTTACAGTCGACCCCGGGGCATGCCCACAGGGACTTTGTAGAAAATATATTTATAAAATATACATAAACAATACGACAAGGGGAGACACCTGTCGGCACCCAAAAACCACAGTAGCGTTGAATTCCGACTAGCAACACCGATTTTGGTCGTGTAAACGGCAATTTCGCGTATATTTCGTCTAACAAATGTGATAGAATCTCTCCTTACCTTGTTAGATCATCAGAATATCCGTTTAAACGTGTTTTACAACTTTGAGGTGGGATAAAATCACCTTGCTTGACCATCAACATGCAGGGGAAATAACTCTATCTATCATACCACAATTGGTCTCTCAGAATAGGTCCCTCTATAAGGCGGTGTATAAAAGAAATGGTAACATTTCAACCTCGCAGATCAAGACTATCTTATATCATGTTCAACATAACAATTTTAACATTTACAGGTATGCTACATAATTTAACGAGACCAATATTTCAGTAGATTGCACATTGTGAATGGAGTGTTCCTCACACAAAGGAAGGACCTCACAAAAGAACAGAATATCACTGTGTAACGTTTGGATGTTAAAATATATTTTTCTGTTGTATGTTATTTTATTATCATAATACAACATTTTAAGTTGTAATTAAAGTGTATACTAGTTTATATTATATTTTGATTTGAACGTTTTGTTATATATAAAATATTCTTACCTGTGATTTTCTTCCCAAAAACATATAATTATAAAACATGACACATGTAGGCCTATGCATAGGCTCACATGAGACTAGACGGGAGGAAGATGATTTGACAACAAGCATCAGATGCGTATATAGAGCCATCTCCTCAGAAAAGAACAGATTACATATAGTGGTCAGTGAGAAGTGGAAGAGTAGATTAAGCTAAAGGGATAAAGAGCATGATGAGAAGATTAATGAACTGATGGATTACAGTTGGGTAGAAGAGAGAAAACACAATTAGCACATATATTTGCAATGATCAATTATCTTATGCATGATATGGTGTTATATATGAAAAATTAGAACTATGTGTAGAGTGGATTTATCACAATGACAATAACTTTGTATGGCTTTTTGTGCAAAAAAAGTTACTGAAATTGTTACCACATTGTTAGCTACATGTATGTAATTTTCGATTTGTGTCTCTGAAGATTATCAAATTCAAGCAGGTACTTATTATGAATCAGAAATACAATTGGCAAACAACGAAATCGATTGCTAGTTAGTATAAATGCTTGAGTTGCATCAAATATATAGAGAGTAATCAATTGGTTCCGAGAATTACGTTAAATAATTCACGAGAGGCGAGAGACGTCGGCAAGAAACGAGTGCGCGTTTCTTACCCAAACGTCTCATGCCTCGAGCGAATTATTTAACGTAATTCTCGGAACTAATTGATTACTCTATTTATTACACTTCTACGTCAATTTGGTTCACCAAATATTATTAAAACTCGCAGAATTAATGCATGAAAGTCCCAATGTGGAGAAAGATAAACAATCGAAACTTCAGTCTAAATCAGTAAGCGACATCATCAATGACAATATTGGAGACTAATATACGGTATTCGGTCATATAAGTTATTGCCTGCTGGTATCACACCAGAGTGCAGCACCATGAATGTAACTGCATGTCGTTTTAATCGCCTCTGCCAGGCTCTGCTCCATGTTTTTAAAGTGATGTGATCACTCCAGTAGGGTGATCTATTAAAAATGTAGATTAATCTTGTTCAAAGTAGGTATTTTTTACAAATATTATATCCAAATTGACAATAAACACCATCATTCTTATATATTAATTGAATGCAGTGACTCTCGATGGCGAAATCACTTTCGTCAGTTTATCGCCGCGTTGTCTATGGAGTGGTACAGTCCATTTGCTTCAGATTACTGGTGATCTTCGTAGAATGCTAAATTCCTACAGTTGGTATAGCTCCTGAATACTATCTGTTCAGTTTCACATACCCGAACAAGTACATATGTAATATTTTATTAATGCAACGTGACACAGTAAACTACACAGTTCTGTTCTGAGGTCCTTCATTTGGTTACAATACACCAAATACAAATTAGTAGAGTGATTTCCCCTGGGACCCCCAAGCTAGGATCAGCATAAAAAAAATTCTGGCAGCTGAATGGTCAATGATACATGGATGAAAAGTGCACGAAAAAATGCACAGATGTGTTTCCCGTCGAGAAACATCAAATATAACCACATGGTAAATGGTTATGGCTGTGCAAGTGGCGAATAATTTATGGGAGGTGTTTGTGTTTTTTTCGATGTCATTTTTTTCACAATTTTAAGGGTAGTGTGACGTTTGTCAAGCTCCAGTGTGATCTACCATGTTAACAAGTACTTTTTTGCACATTTCTGTGTGTCTAAAAGGACGTTCTTTAATTTCAAATACTCGTGCAGGTCAAAGCTTTGCAGCGAATATAGGCCAGCGGGATTTGTTAACACTGAGGCCTATGTAAATCATTTGGTGTATTGTAACCATTTGTGTTAGGAGCACTCCATTCATAATTTGTAAACTACTAAATTATTGGTCTCATTAAATTACATATTTTATTATCTATTATTATATTATATATTATTGCATACTTGTAAATGTTAAAATTGTTGTTGAACATGATATAAGATAGTCTTGATCTGCGAGGTTGAAATGTTACCATTTCTTTTATACACCGCCTTATAGAGGGACCTATTCTGAGAGACCAATTGTGGTATGATAGATAGAGTTATTTCCCCTGCATGTTGATGGTCAAGCAAGGTGATTTTATCCCACCTCAAAGTTGTAAAACACGTTTTAAACGGTTATTCTCATGATATAACAAGGTAAGGAGAGCTTCTATCACATTTGTTAGTCGAAATATACGCGAAATTGCCGTTTACACGACCAAAATCGGTGTTGCGAGTCGGAATTCAACGCTACTGTGGTTTTTGGGTGCCGACAGGTGTCTCCCCTTGTCGTATTGTTTATGTATATTTTATAAATATATTTTCTACAAAGTCCCTGTGGGCATGCCATGATTGATTGGCACGAATCTTTACTCTCGAATTTAGTGGAAATTGTCAATGATTAAGCCGGTTTTCGCAGAATTGAAACTTGTCCGGTTATCAAAGTAACCAAAATCAGGCCGTCTTAACAACTGTCCACAATCGAAAAGGTAACAGTTTCCCAAAAAACAATAGTTTGCGATCAAATACGCAACGCCAACGATAAATCGCGAATAAATGAGGTGAGTGCTAAAGCGGGAACTTAAACCCGGAATGAGAATAACATACTCATGAATATACGTACGGACCCGCATAACACAGAATGAATGCCGGATTAATAATACATATTAAATATCAGCAGTCATACTGTATGGAGTCATTGCCGTATATAATATGGTCGCCGATAAATATACTATTGAATTTTGACGGCATGAATCACGAAAATATTTAATTTAGACAATTTTCATGGGCACATAAAATAACGGTAAAAAACCGTCAAACTGATGAAACGGTATGGGACCGTCGATTATGACGGCCCGAAACCGTCGAACCGACAGTATTTTCTAACAGTGTATCCTCAATGTTTAAACTTTCAGCTACTAAATGTGTATTATCATTGTTGCTTTGTAACTTTTGTCGCAATGAGCTGTGTGTACCTCCGTGTCACAGACACGGGATAGTAGGGGCTCTTATGTCCCAAAAATGGCCAAAGTGTGCAAAATTGGATAAAAACATGAAACTTGGTATTTATATAGTTCATGATATGGGGGTCAATATAAGAGCGAGACCCAAGCATGAAAGTGACCTTGATGACTTTGAGGTCAAGGTCAAAATTTCTACTTTTCAGAGGCAGTATGAGTTATAACATTTTTAGACAACACATTACGTATACATGTCCACATTTACATACATATGACTTCAAAAAGGCCATTTTAGTCACTTTTATAACACAGATCTTGATAACTTTTCATCTTGGAGCCTAAAATGTCAGTTGTTCATCCGAATAGCTGTAAATGTCCATGAACAAATGAATATAAAGTCCCACCCATTTAACATCCTTACTAAATGCCACCGCATTCAACATAACTTTATTTGCATATGTATCGGGGTACAAGAGTGAGTCCCAAGCATTAAAATCACTCTAAATCAACTAATTTTTATAAAATTGTTAATGGTGTGATCTGAGCCTGAATTATTCCTCGATATTTGTCCGAAATTACTGAACTTTCAGGAATTCTATCAATTTATGAAATATATTTAAGTAAATGTTGGTTAAAAGATCAAATACTCGTTTTCTCTTCCAAACAATTGCAAACATTTGAAAATTTCAATCTAATATATATTTTGGGACTTCTGCCTGTCTGTTTGTTTGTTAGCAATGGCCGGGAAAACTGCCTGACGGATTTCGACGAAATTTGATACCTAGGGGTACTTTTGTCCGCGGAGTGTTTTGGATAGGTCAAATCGTGACCCCGACCTGACATTGACCTTCAAAATGGTCAATTCAATGTCAAATCGCGCCTTTCGACGAAATTTGATACCTAGGGGTACTTTTATCCGGGGAGTGTTTTGGACGGGCCAAATCGTGACCCCGACCTGATCTTGACCTTCAAAATGGTCAATTCGAGGTCAAATCGCGCCTTCCGATGGGATTTCGACGACATTTAATACCATGGGGTACTTAATGGTCAATTGAAGGTCAAATCGCGCCTTTCGACGGACTTCGATGTTAAATCCACGGAGGTTTTCAAATCCAGCTATTTGAAAATTGGTATCTGAAGTCCGGATGAAAGCAGAGGGGAAACAGCCCGGACGATGTCGGGTCACCCTGCTAGTATCGTATACATGTAAAGTCACAGAAATTAAATGTCAACTTGATACCACCAAGTTATACATTTTAGGAACAGGTGTTAAAAATATGGGTAACAAGGGTTTGGCAAAAAATATGTTACTTTTATTCAGTAAATGTTTTGCTCATTTTAGTCACCCAACGCATTGCATAATACATGTATTGCCCAAACTTTGACATATAGGCACTACATGCGGTGTTTGACATATAGGCACTACATGCTGACATGTTACTCGATTCTCTGGTCAGTATTCAACAAAAGGAAAATCACATGGGCAATGTATATAAAGGTTATATGATGAATATGTCGAACCTAAATGTATTCAATTTAGTAGCAATTATGAGCAACATATCCTAGCGGAAATACGCGCACAATCGACATATAATGTGAAATATGTACATAATGTGATTATTTTATTCTGAAATAAGCAGATAATGGAGTCATGGCCGTTATTTCGTTTTATGGCGCGGGCCACATTGATAACACATGTTAAAAGTTGTGAGTTGGTTTATTCCTGTCATTGTCCGCACATAATCTGCTTAGAATCGCCTCATTATGAGTCGATAATGTGACTGCAACGCTCTCATTTTCAGCACATTATCGACTCAAAATAAGCCGATTATAAGCAAAGACCTAAAACACGGTCTATTATAAGCGGATACTGTGAGATATTTCCGGAGAACAGGCTGTTATGAAATGTTATACTATCTACCATTGCCTTTGCGTCCAAGAAATGATATATATTGTCCAGAATATAATATCACCATCATGTTATTGGAATCAAAATGGTGGAACATAATTTGGCTGTTGAATACCTTGATATGAAAGATTAAGTCAGTGAGTTACAGACAGAACTAGATTGTGGATACAGGAGCATTGAGCATAGTCATATTCCTTACTCAAAACATGAGACCGTAATATGTATATCATACATGTTGTGCTAATTCTGATTATTCAGCCATCAATTGAGATTGAGCTCATCGATAAAAACAGAAGTTCGCTCCCAGTGAATGTTGAGATCTCACCAAACTAGAGAAAGCAGTTATTGTGCTAAAATCATCACATGTTGGACGCGAGCATACATATACCTAGTCATATAAATTATAGCATCTAATTTTAGGAAGTTTAGTTTTGAAAGAAATGCGCAAACAATGCTATAGTAGACAATAAGTCATTGCTTGTATAGAGTGCCAAAATGCTACGACACTGAATCCTAAAGCAAGTTATTATTGTGGCATGTTAAGGCTGGCTCACTGGTGATTACATCTCCGATTTGGTAGATAGTGTGTGAATTGGTCATCAGGGGTGGCCAGCATACTAGTATACATATCAAGGGGTCGCATAAAATGTACAGGGACTGGGTATATTCACATTAATGGCAGGTTACCTGTATCTCAAGTTCTCAACATGGATCATGTTTTGGCACCAGAGCGTCTGCAACTAGGACTCATCAGGTAGTGGCATAGCGATACATAGGGACTGGTTAGTCAAAGTTCCGAATGTTAGTGGTGATCAGATAACATATACCGGTATATGACTCCTCCTCTAATTTACCTGTACCGTTGGACTGGGAGGCAATTGCGTGTCATCTGGGGCGTGTATTTTATGTATCCCGTTACTGGGTCGCCAATGATATTGTCTCTATTGATATCTAGAATATGAATATTATGTATTCATATTGTTGATACATAATATACCCCCACCAACATGTACCAGTAATATCCTTTATCGCACGGAATTTACCTTCGGCATTTCTTAGACTGCGTAATTACTTTCCGTGTACTTTTAACCTCGCAGATATTTGGTCAGTTGGAATGTATAATGACACAACATTAATTAGCCTTCCTCTGATCTCTCCTTTGTCTATCGCAATCTGGTATGTAACCTTCCTCTGACCTATCTTTGTCCATGGCAGTCAGCGAGTCATTAGGGAATGCAAGTCATGAGTCGAGATATAAAGGAGTTGGATTCCGGAGAACAAAGGAGGGAAGCTAGGCATCGCTCTTCGGAGTTTTACATGGATCTTGACCATGCGATTTCCTTATTGACATAGTTCTCGACTTTATTTACTTACGCTCATATATATACTTATGTACTATTGTTGCTGCCATCATTGATGCTCGATATTTCCACATCACAATTAAAGTTATCTACTGAAGATCTAATCACTCGTCACTTACCACTAGACCATCACATCGGCCCAGGTTGTTGGCATGCCCCATTATGTAACATTGTGGTGGTCAATTTCAAGAAGTCACTATACTCGAACAGCTGTGAGATGCGTGGCATACAAGTATATCTAGCAATGACAATATATTCTTATCTGGGACTGGGCCACTCAAATACAAATTCCAGCAGTGGTCGGCCAAGTTAGCCATATACAGAACCTGCATGACTGTCATTGACTGACATAGCACACTTCTCATGTGGTGACCAGATTACCCATATCCTGGAATGCAGATCGAGAGCACCAATATCACCATGCGCGCATATCCTGAAACTGGGCCACCAGTGTGCATGTTTCCAGTGATGACCAGATTGCCTGTATGATGTGATATTGTGATCATTGTGCACATCTCCGCTTATTATCAAATTACCCATACACTGCTTAACCACGGTGCCAATATGCGAGAGTGGTCCGATAGCTCACTCATGGGTCTTATCATTCTTCAATCTGTAAGTTCAGGACTTTGTCTGCTAGTACCAACTCTTATGTGTGGAACCTTTTTAATTTTGATAATAAATTATCTTCAGTAAATTATGAAGAATAATAACTAGATTCAGCCACGTGCACATGTAACTTGTAACGTGTGTTGCCATTGCCATCCAAAGTAACCTGACTCATGTGAACATTCCGCCTGCATGTACATGGTCAAGCCGTTTAGAAGTTTTGTGTAAAATGTGTAGCATTACGAAACTTGTAGAAAGTGGAATAATCCAACCTTCTGATAAGATGTTCTCTAGTGAGAAACCAACGCTATTCATGCAGTAGGAGAACATAGAATAGAATGTTCCGTGCGAAAATATTGTGTCTTGATTGAAGTGTCGGCGGTTGCACTGTAGACATGTCGCTTACCGCCAGATTATTGTTTACACGTTCTGCTACCAGTTGGATCGATATCTCAAAACGTGTAGCTTTGGCGCCGTAATATCACATGACTTCCTGCCAAGTGTGTATTGATAGCAATACCATAGTAGCTCACGTTACAAGTTACATGGATGTGTGGCTGAACCTGTTGACCACAGATCATATATATGTGTGTGTGTGTGTGGGAGAGAGAGAGAGAGAGTGTGTGTGTGTGTGTGTGTGTGTGTGTGTGTGGGTGTGTGGGTGTAAGGCTGAGGGGTGTGTGTGCGTGCGTGCGTGCGTGCGTGCGTGCGTGCGTGCGTGTATGAATATATGTACTGCTCGACCGATCCGACTCAAATTTTGTATGTAGGCCTACTTTGACCCCGGGAACAATACGGGATGGTCCAATTTCACTTGCGACCGTGTCATTAACCTTGACCTTGGTGTAGCTTATATAGGCATATTTCTGGACCGATCGAACAATAGTTTTTTGTTTCTCCTGACGGAGGCGATCACAAAGAAATCCCAAATAGCCCACATGAAGTCGGGCGCATCAGCTAGTTAATATATTAGATTGACGATGTGTGTTGTCAAGTTGGGTATGTTTGTAAAAAGAACGACATTGAGCAATATTGTTCTTCGTTTCTATTTGATCACCCTGTCGGCGTATTTCACATCACTTTAAGACAGAAACCCTGCAGTACTGCAGATGCTTATAGCTGCGAGATCTAATGGACACAAGCCGTGTGGCCGATTGCAATCAAATAACTCTTTTATTGTTCTGCGTCAGTCACTGCGATGTATTGCTGTTAGTATATTCCGAAAGCGTGCCCATTTTCCATACGCCATTGACCGTTAGAAGTCTATAAAATGATGTCGCTTCACTTGAACCTCACACCCGCTGGGAAACAGAAGCGACCATTGTGCCACACAAGAACTTTACTTTAAGGCATGGCTAGTAGCTGAAAAAATCAATGATAAAATACTGTACGGTATTATGTGAGCCAATTATCAGTCAGTTTAAAATAATTTGGGGCTATTTTCTAAAGTGATGAGTACATGTATATCTTCTATATATTTTGGAACTTTTTTCTGTGTGTATGTTTGTGTGTATGTGTGTTATATATAGACTCGAAACTGCTCGACTCGAAAATGATCTATGTTGGCCTACTCTGATCACGGGAACAATATGAACGGGTCCAATTTCACGAGCGACCGTGTCCTTGACCTTGACATTGACCTCGCTCATATACGCACATATAGCCATGTTTCTGGACCGATCGATCAATAGTTTGTCCAGACGCTGTATACATGTATTCTGCCAAGAGGGAGGCGATAACAATGAATCACTAAATAGCACAGACGAGGACGGGTACATCAGCTGGTATTGGATATAATTATGATTGTTGCAATATGTTTCAATAAAACATCTAACCTGATATGCCTAAGATAGTCCATCTCCCAAGTGATACCTTGGTAAAGTTTCAAGTTCAAGGTCACAAAAAACATTCCAGCTCTCACACAAAGCCCCCGAGTATTACACTATTAGTCAAATTATGTCTCCTCCGTATGCAGTAATGAATAATATGCACAATTCGTGCCTTTTTAGCTCCCTTGTGCACATTGCAGGCAGCCTATAGTGAAAATGCATGTTGATTACCTTGACCTTGACATCAAGGTCATACGAGGGGTCTGCCGATTTGGGTCTCGTTTCGAATTGAACCCCCATGGTCTACTCTATATATGTATGCCAATTTTCATGCTTTTATCCAAATTTGCACACCCCATCAGATAACAGCCCTACTCCTGCCATTTGGAGCCGAAACATTTATTTTTTGCTGAAAACTCGCTGTTTTTCACAAAAATATTTTGTTTTCAAACATTATCATTACAATAATGCCAAACTATTTAATCCATAAGGTGTAGCAGTTATCTGAAAACATATGTAGATAGAATTTAACAGCAATTTACAACGGTTTGTGAAATAATGGATTTTAGCTACCCCTCCCCAAACACGTTTTTGGTTGAAAAATGACATATTTTTTTTAAGAACTTTACCAAATATCCCAACTGAACATAATGGGACCCAACATGACTCGTCTGCTGAAAATTTAGCCGGGACATTGCTGAAGTGATTAAAGACGTTTTCAGGCTTCCAAACCCCAAGTTACAACAACAACAACAACAACAAAAACACATATTATTGATAACAGCTATAAATAAACATGCATCGACGTCGACTTTTTAGAACAGAAATATTTATTATAAACAACATATAACAGACTGTCTAAATAGAGTCTCACAAATATCAAACTTTTGTTGTTAAAGTAATTTTTAATGTCCCTCTAAATAATAAGTAATATATAGAAAATAAATATTATGTTCAACTGAATCCCCACTATAGTCTCACCAAGGTGGCAGTTCTCTCCGTTTTATATACCAGTATATCTAAATCAAAAGCAAAATAGTGCGATATGTAGCTGATAGAACGTTGTCATATATTCAGTTCTTTGGGTGTTCAAGACTTAAAATAGGGTATAGGTGGTCTCCAAACCATTTTGCCGTTCGTTTTTTGTAAGGTGCCGCAGGCTTTCGGAAAACGAGCCCTTCAAAGTCATTAAATATTTCCTGACCGAATAGCCTTTTCTCCACACCCTCTGCTAAAACGTATACATCATTTTAGTTCGTAGTATCTTCAAGACTGCAGATAGAGTAGGGGGTCACAAAAACAATAAAAAAAATTGTATTTGCCAGCCGATTATTGCAAAGTCTCCCAGACTCCCAGGAGCCAGGAACCAACATATCCGTATAAATTGTTTACTTCCTGATAGAACTACCCTCTGTCCACAGCCTCAGTTAAACCAGAGCGAGTATTTCATTTGGGAATATTATTCCTACAAATGGACACGAACTGGTGACATTTAGCATAAACTGCACCATTTTGATACCTTTGTCGCCATTTTGTCCACTTTTTTTTATAGTGGTGGCTTAATTTTCTACTCAAACAGGCAATGTGGTCCATAACTGATATACATAGCACTATACGTGTGCTCTATTCGGGACATTAAAGTAAAGATTGATAATTTGTTTAGAAATTTAGTACAACTACTTCGAAATTCGATTTTGATGGACACACAAAGGCCAAATCCTCGTGATATGGCACACAATAATCGGATTTGGATTGGACATCATATCTGGTTGCACAACTGGTCATTTAATGATATAGGTTTATAGATAGGTATAATATAGGTATAAATAGACAAGATTGATTAAATTTAACGAAATTTCCCAATTTTACTGCACCAGGATATCTGTCACATTGTTTGAACTTCGAATGTAAAAACCAATACGTCATTGTAACACAAATATTAGTTGTATTGTATGTTTTCTGTCATATTTGTAACATAAGATGAGATCGAAATGAGTGGAGTATATCCCCGCGGTCCCCGGAAATGCGGTCATCTTAGTCCATCGCCATCTTTTCTGGTATATATATACATATCCAGTTTTGTTTCGTGTTAATATCGAACAGTACAAACGGACATCATAGCGAACAACAATTGTGTAAAGTTTAATCAAAGATACACGATGGTCATGTTAGTTTCCGGGCTTTAAAGGTTATGTGTGGGGCCTGGATCGAATCGCGTAGAATGAGGGCGTATATTGGTAATGGCCCAGTAATGCATTCACGAAATTCCAAGTGTTAAATTCAGATATTCATAAAACAATGATTTATATATACTCTAGTAGCTGAGGGCGTTTTGTATGCACTTTTATGTCCAGAGCAAAACTCTTCACGAATCCACTAATTGAAGGTACACGAACAATATTTGGTTGGTGACACATTTCCCATTGAGGGCGAAATGGGTCAAATGGCCACGCCCCTTTTTACGCGAAGTACTACCACCCGCCGTGACTATATCTCCAGAACCGTTGGACATAGGGGGTCGTGTGACCACTCAAAATGTGCAGAATGGCCATATTATGGGGGGTCAGTAATACATTTTCATATCCAAAAGTCAATGGTTTTTAAGATAATTGCCAAAAACCAAAAAAAATCCATTTTTAAGGGCCCAATTTTGGGGTTCAGCACTTTTATCTCAAAGCTGAGCCCCCAATTCAAATTTTATTGATCTATATCCATCGGTGCCACATATAGGTATAATTTCTGTACCATTATTGGATGAGATTGACCTCCAAGGAGCTCTTGACCCTGAAAATAAGGTTTTTGGATGGAATATATTGGTCGTAGAATGAAAAACAGACATTTTCCCAATAACAAAGATGTTGAGGAAATCATCAATTATACGGTATTTGATCAGTAACCTAAAACTCCTACAAAAAGGTTACCTGGTGATATAATTTGAATGTAGTTCAATTTTTGTTATCTAGATTTCATGGCCTTTGATGTGAGATGGCTGCCAAAATGGTTATAAATGGAATGACATATATCACATTAGCAATATACTTGTAAATGAGGTCAATGTGTTATTTTCTTTAAACTTATGGGAGAACAGGGTGTTTTTATGGTATTCTAATGTTGAATTGAATTATACTCAGCCCACAAGTAGATTTAGTAAATGTTGAGTTACTACAATTTGATCAATCAGTATGATTCAGTAGTCGAGCAGGTTGTGTCTTTATCAGTCCCACATCAATTTTGATTGGCTGCATCACCATTTTGTATAAAGGTTCTACAATTTCCCTAACATGTACATTATTCTAGAACAAATAATGGCTAGCCTGGAGTGAGTTAGAAGAAAAATACAAGCATCAGTTGATATGCAGATATAAATACATACAAATCTACATTCTGCATGTAGCCATGCTATGCAATCCTCCCTCATGTTTCAACTTATCAAGGAAAAATGATCACATTACCAATGTCTATGATAGTCAGATGTTTTTGTAGATTTTGTAGATTTGTGGATGTTGTAGATTTTGTAGATTTGTGGATGTTGTAATGCAATATAGATCTCCATTATAGTTGCACAAATTTATTTTTCATTTCGTCCCTTTAAATTGACTTTTATTTTTTATGTATGTATATGCGCCACTCCAAAAATGTCAGTAAAAGTACTGTAAACCGTTTGGTTTGATGTTATAGGCACAGGAGATATATATATACTTTACATGTCAAATATTGTGAACCATGCAGGTACGTTTATGTGTGTCAGTCGCCTTATGTGTGTGATGTACATGCAGTAACTACATGTATATTCTAGTGAAATTTATGGTCTGCACTCTGCAGTATTTCAAAAACATGCTGTGGCCATGCCTACATATACATATGTACACTGATTCAAACACAATGATTGTCAGGTTATAATCTATGTTTGAGGAAAGTTACTATGTATTTTTCATTTGTGTTGCATTTGTCAATATTAATGGGTCCCAGGAGTCCAGATGTTACTAGTGCAGAGCCCATTTAATTTTCATGAAACTGGTGGACTTCATGTCTATACTCCTAAATAAACATGACTCTGAGTCTTATCAGACCAAGACGGTATTGTGTAGGTTTTACTAGAATTATATTTAGAAAAGACTCGACCATTATTTTTCCACTGCCCTTATCACAATATATTCATTTGGCAGTATTCATCCCAAGTTTAGTGGTGATGCTAATACATTTGGTATGATATTCAGGTAGAGCAAAGCGATCTGAACGAATCGAGGATAAGCCACAATGTGTAGAAAACATTAAAAAACATGTATATTGTGAAATATTTTAATAATGGGTGCTGGTTTTTACAAACTGGCCATAATTGAGATGACTATTCCTGTTGTTTACCAAACATCAGCGTACACAATCAAATTTTGAAGTATATATGTTCTTGAATGTTGCATACAGACACTGACTTTTGCACAAATTGCTCGGGTTAGCCAAACAATGCAAAAATAACCAACTTTAGGTAAAATGATGGTACTTGACAGAATTGCTTTGACCTACAAACATATCAATCCAGCAGTACCCATCAGCATAATATAAAATTAGCAGGACCACTTAACCTGAGGTGGTATTGAAAATGAAAATATCTTTAAAATGGTAAGTTATTAGGGCTATTAGCTATTATGAAGAATTATGTTAGTGAAATTATAGACCCTCATCTTCTCCAACCTGCAAGTGATGCAACTATCTTGGCCAATCAAAACTAATGTGGGACTGACAAAGGCTCATTCTACTATTGATTGAATAGTGATCATTCCATCATTTCCTAAAACTTTTTGTGAGATGAGGTGTCCTTTTGTAAGAATTGATTACTTCTGAAATATATACTGGTATATATGGTCATCTCCCATCTGATTACAACATGTTTTTACTATGCCCAGGTGCAATACCCATTTTAGGATCGCAACATGTGGCTGCTGCATGAAGCAAACAGCTGGTCATTCCATTTAGTAAAAGTGTTTAGCATGTTTCATATCTTGGTCACTTAAATCAGATCAGCTGTTAAATGTTGATAACAAATTTTGAAAACCTGTTTTGTTCAATCTGTACATTTCTGTTGATTAGAGCACAATTGTTACCTGATTTTTGGTAAAGCACACCAGTTTCCAAGGCATGTTCAGTCATGAAGAGCTCACGTTGTGTGTTGGGATCAACACATCCTCAGCAGCAATTTCCAGCTAATCCCATTGTGTGTGGTCAATTGTGCTCTTAAGTCGATCAGAGAATTCGATTAGTTCTTTAAAAAGTGTCATACATATGCTGTGGCCTTGGTGGTATTGTATACTTGTGGTGCGTAACATGCTGAAATCGGTTTTTGGCAATTATCTTAAAAACCATTGACTTTTGGATATGAAAATGTATTACTGACCCCCCATAATGTGGATTTTCAGGGTCAAGAGCTCCTTGGAGGTCAATCCCATCTGATAATGGTACAGAAATTATACCTATATGTGGCACCGATGGATATAGATCAATAAAATTCGAATTGGGGGCTCAGCTTTGAGATAAAAGTGCTGAACCCCAAAATTGGGTCCTTAAAATGGATTTTGTTTGGTTTTTGGCAATTATCTTAAAAACCATTGACTTTTGGATATGAAAATATATTACTGACCCCCCATAATGTGGCCATTCCGCATATTTTGAGTGGTCACCCGACCCCCTTTGGCCAACGGTTCTGGAGATATAGTCACGGCGGGTGGTAGTACTTCGCGCAAAAAGGGGCGTGGCCATTTGACCCATTTCGCCCTCAATGGGAAATGTGTCACCAACCAAATATTGTTCGTGTACCTTCAATTAGTGGATTCGTGAAGAGTTTTGCTCTGGACATAAAAGTGCATACAAAACGCCCTCAGCTACTAGAGTAATAGCACTGGAACGATATAGAATAGCTAATTTTATATTTCTCAACGAATGTCTCAGTCTCTATATTGACGAAATCGATAGGCTAAACATCGTATGGACAGCGCCTGCCAGTTGTTCTCCTTTAGGGTGAGGGTTAGCATTCCGGCTTTTACTCTGGAACTATCCATAAATGCGCCATCGCAATATATTCTAATTGACGCTCAATGAATATTTAATTGCGCTTAAGCGCAATAAGGAATATCTAATTGTACTTAAGTGCAATAAAGAAAATATAATCATGCTTAAGTGTAATTAAGATTATTCTTATTGCGCTTAAGTGCAATAAGGAATATTCTTATTGCGCTTAAGCACAGTTCGAGATTCCTTGTTGCGTTTAAGCTCAATTATTTATTTTATTTAAGCTCAATGTGGCTTACCATATTTTTTGGGTGTCGAGTTTACCGCAACATTGCCGCCGAGTTCCACTAAACTGATAAGCATCTCCGTTATATGTGACCCGCCATATCAAATCCAGTCGTAAGTCGGGATTTTTTTTACCCTGTGCCAATGCATTCTCTTATATATGCGAGTCGACCATAGGTCGCCTCGCATATATAAGAGAATGCATTGGCCTAACAATTTTTTATCATTTTTTTTTAATAAATGTTTCTTACGTTGTTTAGGACATAAAATAAAAAACATCCATTACCCTGCAGGGAGCCCCACACATATATAGAAGCATATAGAAGAGTTTCGTCGGCTCATGTTTGTCTGGGGCTCTGTATGGGTGAAATTATAAAATTGTTAAAGAATACAAGAAAAAATTATTAAAATTGTAAAAAATTGTTAGGCCAATGCATTCTCTTATATATGCGAGGCGACATATGGTCGACTCGCATATATAAGAGAATGCATTGGCACAGGGTAAAAAAAATCCCGACTTACGACTGGATTTGATATGGCGGGTCACATATGAGAAAGTAAATGCTGTTGTTGATGAAAACATTTATTTTCAATCCAAAAAACACTAACATATTACATTAATTCAAACAAAAAGCAATATAATACTATATATATATATATATATGTGTATATTAAATGATTATAAAGAGGATTAACTTCCGTTAAGTGGGCTCCCATGTGTGTGTATCAAAGGTGCCAAAGTGGCACTGTCGATTCCATTAATGGGAGTTGGAGCATAATCACCAATGTCGATAAAGATCTTATCACCGATTTTATCCAAACTTATTGGCATTATGATGGTCTTAGGAGTCGAGTGGTGGAGACTAAATTTTACGAAGTGGTGGCGTCCGAATCAGGGTTGGGGTAGGGAGTAAGGCATCACAATATCCGACAAATTGATATAGCCGATTATATATATAGTTTATAGTTGCCAAAGTGGCGCTGTCAGGTATGAAGACCGGTGGATCTTATAGGCACCAAACTGTATAAAAAAATCATCGATTTCACCAATATAGTTATACCCATGACGCGACATATATGCGAGCGTTTTTCAATTTCCTGAATTCGAGGCGCGGAGTCAGGAGTGTGGGGGTGGGGGGTTCTGGGCATTATAATATCTTTCGAATCGATTAAGGAAACAACACTATAAACCAATTCGTATGTGCACAGGTGTTATAGCCGATAGGAAACATCAAAGTTTGGTTGCATTTTGACATGGGTAAACGGCGGGTAACCCTTCTACAATTGTAGCAACCACCAAGGGTGCTTATACCTAAGGCAGGTGAATGACGTCAAATACTTTTTTCTATATCCATCAGTGATTTTTCAAGATAGCGGGTATAGAATTTGGAGAAATTGTCACATGACTTCCGGTTAGCAACCGTGCGGAGATTGCAAAAAAACGCGGAATTGGAAATGAAGCATCGCGATAAAAATGAAAGTAACTACTTCACAACTTACGAAGAATTCACATATGATTTAAGTCTATTAATTTCATTTAGACCAATTTCGTTGGTCAGCTTAATGAAAACGAAAAATGAAGAAGTCATGACGATAATCCAGAAAAGATTTTACAATCCACGACACGTCTTGTCAATTTGGCATGCCGCCTCCGTCGTGACCACTGCATGATGTTGCATAAATTATTCTTAGCGTTATGTTGCCAAAAAAGGCAAATTTGAGGCATATCATGTGTTGTTGCTCCACTACGTGTCACGTACGATTCATATTATATATTAGCTTATCTCCGACCTCTCTAACAATTTGCATGCATATTTATATAACGTGTATATACTTGGCATCATGTGTACCTATGCTATCCTAAATCGATGGAAGTTAACAATAAACTGAATACTTCTGAGACTGTCAGGGAATGCTATTTACAGCAGCGGTAATAGGAAAAGGTTTTTTTACTTTTTCAGACTATCGAGTGAGTAGCTAGTTCAATAATCTGGGTTTGACTCAGACTGCTAACTAGAATTCAATAGACTGGGGTTGACTCGGACTGCTAGCGAGAGTTGAATCTGCTGTGTTTGACTCAGATTGCTAACTAGAATTCAATAGACTGGGTTTGACTCGGACTGCTAGCGAGAGTTGAATCTGCTGTATTTGATTCAGACTGCTAACTAGAATTCAATAGACTTGGGTTGACTCGGACTGCTAGCGAGAGTTGAATCTGCTGTGTTTGACTCAGACTGCTAACTAGAATTCAATAGACTTGGGTTGACTCGGACTGCTAGCGAGAGTTGAATCTGCTGTGTTTGACTCAGACTGCTAACTAGAATTCAATAGACTGGGTTTGACTCGGACTGTTAGCGAGAGTTCAATAGATTATAAGATTGGGTTTGACTCGGACTGCTAGCGAGAGTTCAATAGACTGTGTGTGACTCTGACTGCTAACGAGAGTCCAATAGACTGGGTTTGACTCAGATTGCTAGCGAGAGTTCAATAGACTGGGTTTGGTTTGGCGTAGTGTCAAATCAAACCATGTTGAATAGTCATGTCTGATAAAACACAAATGGAAGTCAACTTGGTTATAACAGAAACAGGGACGTGGTTAGAGGTTCTCCGTTGAGGTGTAAATCTTGGAATGTCCAACTGCACCCCTCCGTAAAACCAGGTCAATCAATTTGTACTTTCCAACTGGTACCTCAAGCTCCAACCTGACACCCACTAAGGTTGGAAAATTTCCAACTGATGGCCAACTCAGACCAAACTTTTGACAAAAAATATGCTAATGTTGATATAAATATGCTAATGTTGATATAAATATGCTATATAATGTTGGTCTAAAAACAACAAATTCCCCACTATTTACTGGTTGGAATATCAAGCAATGAGAAAAATGTCAATCTATCTGTGGTGTATGGTTTCAATCTGTCTGTGGTGTATGGTTTCAATCTGTCTGTGGTGTATGGTTTCAATCTATCTGTGGTGTATGGTTTCAATCTATATGTGGTGTATGGTTTCAATCTATCTGTGGTGTATGGTTTCAATCTATATGTGGTGTATGGTTTCAATCTATCTGTGGTGTATGGTTTCAATATATATATATATGTGGTGTATGGTTTCAATCTATCTGTGGTGTATGGTTTCAATATATCTGTGGTGTATGGTTTCAATCTGTCTGTGGTGTATGGTTTCAATCTGTATGTGGTGTGATTGTTTCAATCTATATGTGGTGTATGGTATCAATCTGTATATGGTGTATGGTTTCAATCTGTATGTGGTGTATGGTTTCAATCTGTCTGTGGTGTATGGTTTCAATATGTATGTGGTGTATGGTTTCAATCTGTCTGTGGTGTATGGTTTCAATCTGTATGTGGTGTATGATTTCAATATGTCTGTGGTGTATGGTTTCAATCGGTATGTGGTGTATGGTTTCAATCTGTCTGTGGTGTATGGTTTCAATCTGTATGTGGTGTGATTGTTTCAATCTGTATGTGGTGTATGGTATCAATCTGTATATGGTGTATGGTTTCAATCTGGCTGTGGTGTATGGTTTCAATATGTCTGTGGTGTATGGTTTCAATCTGTCTGTGGTGTATGGTTTCACTCTGTATGTGGTGTATGGTTTCAATCTATCTGTGGTGTATGGTTTCAATCTAGCTGTGGTGTATGGTTTCAATCTATCTGTGGTGTATGGTTTCAATATGTCTGTGGTGTATGGTTTCAATCTATCTGTGGTGTATGGTTTCAAACTAATGTTGTTCCAGGCGTGAAATGAAAATTCCAACTGTTGAAAATATTGACCAAAATTGGGATGAGATAACCCAAAATCCCCCTCCCTGATCGCATGTCCCTGCACGGAAAGCTGAAGAAATATTACGTGCATCCGACTATAGAGTGTTTTGTCCAATTTCAGGTTGCTAGTTCCAGAAACCTTACCATCGTCGGTGATTAATTTATCATGTTAGTTGCATGTTCATGCTCTTTGCCTCCAAGAGTTTGTCGTGGATTTCGGGCCAGACGGTTGTTTGTCCGTATGTGCTTGCTATTCCGGGGTGTATGTTTGAGTGGGTCACCATGAATCGCAGACCCAAATACATCAGCACGGTGTTGAGTGTTTTTATTATTGCACACTCATTACATACTATATGTCTGTCCTTGACTTTGAAAATTCAGCTGAAATATATTATAACACACAAGTCTCTTTGTGTTGGCGATGGAACTATCGGTGGTCTGTCATATATATAGGGGCGTGTGACTTTGAATAAATTAATTTTTTTTAAAGGATGACATTGTAGAAAATATATATCCAAAATCCGCTGAAATCCTCTTTGGGGGAATAAATAATTCAATATAGCATTCATTATGTTCAATAGACGCTACACTTTACATGAGAGAATCAACAATTAAACTGATATGTCATGCATATACGTAACAATAACTCCTCTTTAATTGCCATACAAATGTCCGAAATCGATTGAAATTCACATTTTGGGTGCTGTCCAATATGTCTATCCGTCTAATATGTTGACACATTTGCCACCACATATTTACGAGTGCACCATTGCGATCATTTGTGGTGAAGGCTCATCTAGTTCTCGGCAATCTCGTTGAATCCTATATGATCTGTCTCACACTGTTGAAACATTGTTTCCGACCATGCATGTGCTGAAGGATGAAGTTTTCGCTTTTGTCCCAGAAAAGTGTCGCAAATGATTATAACGACAATTTATCAAAACACGAATAACTATCATAATCCATCCGTAAAAAGTGCCAAACTGCCGATATTAAAAAGAGAATTGCATTTATAACCGAACATTATCTTTAGTTTTATTAACCAAGTTGCCTTTAAGCAACATATACGCGAGTTGAAGAACGTTATCCGCAACCGAGATGGTGATTGCTTGTGCTCCCAAATGTTCCACATATTTGCCTGTACAAAACTGCAAATATAGACACCGAAAGACGGCGTAATTGTGGCTTAATGGGTTTCTGATTCGAGCAGATTCGAGCATCAAATATTCAGGCTAACTCTGTAAGTGAGTGGTTATCAGGAGCAAGTGTGTCAGTTGTGGATCATGTACATTACCAGGATCGGGCTACCCACAACAATATTAAAGATATACGACCCGCCATATCAAATCCAGTCGTAAGTCGGGATTTTTTTTACCCTGTGCCAATGCATTCTCTTATATATGCGAGTCGACCATATGTCGCGCATATATAAGAGAATGCATTGGCCTAACAATTTTTTATCATTTTTTTTTAATAAATGTTTCTTACATTTTTTAGGACATAAAATAAAAAAACATCCATTACCCTGCAGGGAGCCCCACACATATATAGAAGCATATAGAAGAGTGTCGTCTGCTCATGTTTGTCTGGGGCTCTGTATGGGTGAAATTATAAAATTGTTAAAGAATACAAGAAAAAATTATTAAAATTGTAAAAATTTGTAAGGCCAATGCATTCTCTTATATATGCGAGGCGACCTATGATACAATCTGTATTCGAGAGATAACCCACATCATCCGGACCTCAATGATATGATCGTGAATGAGTATTGATATACCCCACTAATCTTTGACAAACACCAGTAATGGTGTGTAGATAATTTACATATCTCTCCTATATATTTTGATACAATCTATCTAATTTACATATCTCTCTTATATATTTTGATACAATCTATCTGTTTGTCTGTCTGTCATTTATACAAATATACGATTCTCCACCGATCGAGACCAAACTTCCTATCTAGGGGTAGAATCCCACGGACACGGTCGTTGTCGTATTGGCGACCCCGTGCGACGCCCGCTTCGCGCATGCGCAGACGAGATCTCGGAAACGGGTGGAGCTATCGACTTGAAATTTGCTATGTGAATGTATCTTGCCCCGGATACGAATTCTATCGGGTCGCCGAGCCCGTGCGACACCAGCTTTGCGCATGCGCAGACGAGATCTCGGAAACGGGTGGAGCTATCGACTTGAAATTTGGTATGTGAATGTATCTTGCCCCGGATACGAATTTTATCGGGTCGCCGAGCCCGTGCGACGCCATCTTCGTGCATGCGCAGACCAGATCTCGGAAACGGGTGGAGCTATCGACTTGAAATTTGCTATGTGAATGTATCTTGCCCCGGATACGAATTTTATCGGGTCGCCGAGCCCGTGCGACGCCAGCTTCGCGAATGCGCAGACCAGATCTCGGAAACGGGTGGAGCTATCGACTTGAAATTTGGTTTTTGAATAGCCCGGACAACGTCGGGCTCATCGGCTGGTCTCATATATATTTTGAAGACCTCTGTTTGTCTGTATGTCTGTCTGCCTGTCATTTATACAAATCTACGATTCTCGACCGATCGGGACGAAACTTGGTACGTGTGTGTAGTTTGGCCAGGCGGTCGACGTTGTCGTATTGGCGAGCCCGTGCGGCGCCCGCTTCGTGCATGCGCAGACGAGATCTCGGAAACGGGTGGAGCTATCGACTTGAAATTTGCTATGTGAATGTATCTTGCCCCGGATACGAATTTTATCGGGTCGCCGAGCCCGTGCGACACCAGCTTCGCGCATGCGCAGGCGAGATCTCAGAAACGGGTGGAGCTATCGACTTGAAATTTGCTATGTGAATGTATCTTGCCCCGGATACGAATTTTATCGGGTCGCCGAGCCCGTGCGACGCCAGCTTCGCGCATGCGCAGACCAGATCTCGGAAACGGGTAGAGCTATCGACTTGAAATTTGGTTTTGGAATAGCCCGGACAACGTCGGGCTCATCGGCTAGTTTTATAGATCCCGATCTCAAGACTATAAACGGGTATTTTGTGCATAAAATACAATCTGAAGACTGTATATTATTTTGTCTATAAAGGCATAATGAAGTGGATAATTTCGATCGTGGTAAATCTACAGTTAAAATACAATTTGCCGTGATGAGGCTGACATAGTTGTACTTCTTGGTACGTTTTTGGTGTGCTCTGAAAGTTTGTGCGCTGTTCTAGAAATAACCCATGAAACTGTCCCGCGGATGTGATAAGTGATTCAAAATTAATTTTAGATAAATTGATAGAATTTTTTTTTCGCAGGCGTCCTCGGTTCAGATGTTATATCCCGGAATGTTTATATAAAACTTTCTGGGAAGAGTTAGACCACCTTTAAGTGTTCGTTTCTATAAATTTATATTTTATCTCTGTTTATATGACAGACTGTAAAGGTTGGAATGAGGCTGGCTACTACTCTGACGGCGTGTATCCTATCAGCATAGGTGGCGCTACAGAAGTGGATGTCGTCTGCGACATGACGTACGAATGTGGTGGGTGGACTGTCATTCAACAGCGAAGAGATGATTCGGTCGATTTCAATCGGGGATGGAACGAGTTCGTCGCTGGGTTTGGCGACGTGAAACTAAATGGAAATCACTGGATTGGCTTAGAAAACATCCACCAAATCACAACTTACGGAAATGGCGAGTTATTAATCCAGCTTAAGAGGCTAGATGAACGCGATGTATATGCCAGATATTCTAGCTTCAGCATAGATGGTGCGGGTAGTGAGTATGTGTTGAATGTTGGTGGGTACAGCGGGAATGCGGGAGATTCGATGGCCCATAGCAACGGTTAGCCATTCAGCACGCCTGACAATGACCATTCACCAACGTGCGGCCGAAACTGTCTCCCACATTACGGGTCCGGATGGTGGTACAAGTGTTGCACAAACGGCGCTCTCAATGGCATTTATACCAATGCGACACTGACGGATGGTACATGCTGTGGTGGGTTAACCAGCGATATGATACATTCATGCATACCACCATCATGGTGCGGCGAATCTGATAGCCCCGGAGGCTGATAAAGATATATACTATAACAAACCAACATGCGCCGCCAGAAAATGGGTTCCAAAATTAGGAATCCGGATTGTGCTAAAACTGGTTTATCGACAGACCATAGACGGCATATATAGCACCAAGACACTGTACGGTAGTACTGGAATGTTGTGTTGGCTCAACCAAACATGAGATACATATTACCACCATATTACCACCATGAGCATATGCATTAACCCTTTCTATACTAAAGCCTAATTGATGAGTATTGTCGCATTGGAAATGTCCAGATAATAAATTCAATAAACGACTATAGATTGTTGAATTTATTATCTAAACATTTCCATCAATAAATAGGGTTCCTTCTGCACTTTTACTTATCTATTGTATGCTTTTATCACCTTAACATCCCTCCAAATCAATAATAGACCATTCTGATGTATACACTGTTATAACTGAGCTGGAGAATCTATTTAGTATAGATAGGGCTAACGTATATATCCCATCTTTAGTTGAGACAACACGACATTTTCATTGAATCCGAAGACTCTGATAAAGATAACGACTTTAATGTGCATCGCTTAGTGTCCCTTCACTCCCTTGTTTTAGAGATAAGAGATATAAGCTGCATTATTTTAACAAATCAGCTGAACATGATGTCGCCAGATATTGCCTTCAAAATTATGGACCAGACGCTCTCAGTGGAATCAATACCAACGCATGTGTGATATACTTGTTCCAATCGTGCTGATAAATATTGCGACCATAATAACCAAGTACAATTAGATTATTATGGCTTTGACTATTATGAAAGTTTATAATGGTATCAAGTTCTCTGAACTATGGTGTGTAAAGATTTTTTATCATTGTTGCTATTAATCTGTCACAAGAAATTAGCATGCAGCATAGCAAATATTGCTTTCTACACAAAAGCATTTTTTTTTTAAATAAAGTTTATTTGTGATTGTAAAATTATAACATCGCGGATCCAGTCAAGAGACTAAGCCTATATAAGACCAGACCCAAATCAAAATAATAGTTAGGTTCAGCCACACGTACGTGTAACGCGTGTTACTATGTTATATGCACCTGGCGGGAAATGTCATGTGATTTTAGGGCGCCAAAGCCGGGGGGGGTGAAAAAAAAATTCCGCGGCACGTATGCCGGGTTGGGTGGGTGGTCAAAGCCACTAAAACAAAATTCCTGCTTGTTTTTTAGTGTTTTGGCAATGAGTTGGGCTTCAAAACCACTTTGGATGAGAGAAATAATGTAATTCTAACTGTAAACTGACTGCAGGCAGTTATCGTGTTGTATTTTGTTGCAAATTTTGAAATCCAAGATGGCCGTTGGCAGCCATGTTTTTTTGGCCGAATGACCTAAAAATGACTCATTCCTATTTACATGTCCATGTTAACATCCATGATAAATAGTATGCACAGAAATTCATATACAGCTGTTTACAGTGAATTCCCCCCCCCCCCCCGCAAATCTCTGTTTTAGTGTTAAAGGGGGGGTGTCAAAAAATGGTCGGAAAAAACTGTCGAAAACGGAAAAAAATTTGGCGGTGGGGGTGGGTGGGTACAAAAATTGATAGAAAGGGAAAAAATGCCATTTACATGTCCATGTTAACATCCATGTAAATTCCGACCTCCCCCCCCCCCCCCCCCCCTGCCAAAGCTACATATTTTTGAGATTTCGTCCCGACTTGTAGCAGCTCCTTTGATCAATAATCCGATGATAGAGACAAGCTGTTCGCAAGGTGCGACCGTCGCCAATATGTGAACCGCCATATCAAATCCAGTCGTAAGTCGGGATTTTTTTACCTTGTGCCAATGCCTTCTCTTATATATGCGAGTCGACCATAGGCCGCCTCGCATATATAAGAGAATGCATTGGCCTAACAATTTTTTATCATTTTTTTTAATAAATGTTTCTTACAATTTTTAGGACATAAAATAAAAAACATCCATTACCTTGCAGTGAGCCCCACACATATATAGAAGCATATAGAAGAGTGTCGTATGCTCATGTTTGTCTGGGGCTCTGTATGGGTGAAATTATAAAATTGTTAAAGAATACAAGAACAAATTATTAAAATTGTAAAAAATTGTTAGGCCAATGCATTCTCTTATATATGCGAGGCGACCTATGGTCGACTCGCATATATAAGAGAATGCATTGGCACAGGGTAAAAAACAGCATCACCGCGCAGACACACTACATGCATGTATGCGTTGATCGTTCATTCGGTAATAAATTGAATTATTCCTCCTTGCTTCAAGTTTGTAATGCTACACGTTTGACACAAAACTTCGGAACGGTTGGACCGCGTACGTGTAGTCGGAGTATAGTCACGTGAGTCAGGTGACTACCGTTGGCAATCTGACAGCACAAGTTACAAGTTCGTGTAGCTGAACCTGGCTATAATCAACAAAACACAATGCGAGATGTGCTGTTGACCGAAGAGACCAACAGAATGGCAATGTATGGCTAACAGTAAACCGGGGGGTGCGGGAATGGGATACACGTGAAGCAAACGGGTGGAAGTGTGGAAGGACCACAGTATAGGTATAAGTGCACCGCTGGTCCCCTCTCCTCTTTGTGTGCGTATTTAACAACTAAGCTCAGTCTCGTTCTTTAAAAACGAGATTTTGATTTGATATATTGGTGGACAGCTTCAAATAGTTGTGTGTAAAGGCCTAGATGGGGTGTCCTTCGAATTCCGCTTGCACCCCACTCTCATGAAACAGACACTATATATATGTCGGAAAGTTCACTTTCAAATGCACTCATTGTGTTGAAATTTTTCAACAACCTGTACCTAGCTGGCATCTATTATGCTTGCAACCTGAATGTTCTTCAACATTTCAGTAAAACAAATTACGAAGCGTAAATACTGGTTGGAAAATCATACAATTGGAATATATTTTGGTCTAAATTCACAAGTGATTTTGATCCAAGTTATAGGTTCTCATCAACCCCACCCTTCTCCATCTGTCACCGCGTAACATCACTGCATGCATGATAATAACCGACCGTATCATCCGGAAATAAAATTAATCGGCAAACCGGACCGAACATAGATTCAAATTTGACCGTTTTTTTTTCTGCATGAGAGCAAGCAATTTATCATTTTTTTGAAACGATCGCACAACAGTTACTGTAAATATAGAACCAAAATACTTAGCAGATTCTAAGATTTCAAGGACCATCAGCATGACGGTGACAAGAATTGGCGGACCGCGACAATATTTAAAATTGATATTTGTCCCTAACCAGTAAGCTCAAATTCCGCATATAATTATGATGTATTTAATTGATTACTTTATAAATCACCTAAGACGGACATGTCGATTCGTATCGCTGAATGTTGAAACAGGCAACACCAACGTCTGCGAACTGACATCAGGATTAGAAAAGCGTTCAATGCCAGCAAAGTAATCATTTTTTTTTCGGCATATCATCAACAAGTAATCACAAGATAACTGTCGGCTTCACCGAGATATTAGCGAGTTTGCGATACCCGTCGGACGGGTACGGGTACCGGTAGATCCAGGTAGATCGGTGAAAATCGTCACGGTCATTTGCGTACTTTGAATGCAGCACATAAAGCGATAGGGATTTGGAACGGGTAGATGTATCCCGTTGACTGGTAGTCTTTCGCTAAAGTTTTCTCACTCAAAAGTACATTAGTTCTACGAAATAACAGTCAGCTATGCATTAATCTATTTATTGCACGATTTAATTGCCAAATCTCATTGATACATTTGTCATTTAAGCCATGTTTTATGTTCAAAGTATCGAGGCGGCTTCTAACACTAAGATAACTATGGAACGCCGATTTGTTTACTGACAACTGTCTTCACTCAAGTAATGACATGTTATTTTTTGGGAATGTGATTTGGGGGGGCTAACCCCGGGATTCTCGACATGTTATGATTAAGAGAGTGAGTTGGCGGTGCTATACGCAGTCTCGACACAGTGACGTAATTATAGGGGGTCTCCGCGTTGAGAAGGTGTGTCCACCTTCAAATTCCCAACTATACACCCCCTTAAACCACACCAAACAGAGGTTTGTGCGTAATTCAAATTGTGCACGCCGTTGGGCTCTGATTCCCCCCAACTGATCCTTCACTGTCCTGAATATTATTGTGGACTGTTCTAAATGGATCAGTAGTCTTGTTGCAGAAGTCCTGTGATGGGGAGGGGGGGGTCCACCTTGCCGACCATGCAGTACGAGAACAGTTTTGTAGATATGAACCTGGAAATTGCAAAATCATAACATCTAGTGGTCTAACACCAGGCAAAATCACGCCCTGGTTTGTTTTTCACAAATCAATGATCAGTATTGACGAGCCACTGAATGTGGTTAGACCAGGGCATACCGGGTCGACCATGGTTCGGTCTGGTGTGAGAACGTTTTGAAATCTGAACATGAAAATTGATAAATTATTGACTTTCCTCAAGCTTTACATTTGTTGGATATTTCCAACCTGCTGTTGACCATATAGCCCTAATGTTTTTCTACCAAAAGTTGGAATATTTGCAAATGTTGGTTTAAAACTATAAAAAAAAATCCGCACTAATACATTTTTGGAAAATCAAACTGAATGACAGAATAATTTCAACGTATGTTTTGGTGTGTTAGGTATATGCAATATCCAACTGTTGACAACAGTTGGGGTGATACACCCCACCCTCTCGCCACGTCCCCTATCGACCCTTTGTGCATAAGTACACCGTGAATGTGTTACACGATTGAATACAACGTTCAGTTATTGTACCTTATGTGGTGGTGACTGATTTCTCATTTTAATATAGATATTTGACTTTTGAACGGACATGGCGCATTTGAACCCCAAGACTGTTGTGTATTGTAGTGGCCGATAGTGACACCAAATACTGATATACACACCTCATAGTCGGCACAATCTTACCGTCATCAGATCGACTTTTAGCTGTTTTCTTTGTTTCGCATAGACGTGAAGCAAACGCTCTTTATTTGAACCATATAATGAATAGTGTACCATTAAACACCCTTTATATTTAACAAGTTTGATTTTTATACGCCCGTTTGAAAAAAACGGCCGCATTATAGTATTGGTCTGTCCGTCCGGGCGTCCGTCCGTTAACCTGGTTTCCGGATGATAACTTTAGTTAGAGTGAACCAAATTCAATAAAATAAGTAAGTTCAAGTTCGAATTTGGGTTCCGCCCGCCAATTTTCACCGGAGTTATGCCCCTTATTTGACGTTTTTTGACTTAGAAAATCCTTGAAATTTGTTGTCCGGATGATAACTTTAGTATAGTTTATCGGAATGAATCCAAATTTTGTATATTACTTTCTCCCACCAAAACACAGGTCAAGTTAGTTCTGGCAGAGTTAGTTAGAGTGAACCGATTTCAATCAAATTTGGTATGTGGGTTTATTAGGAGAAAAGACAGCTCAAGTTCGAATTTGGGTTCCGTCCACCAATTTTCACCGGAGTTATGCCCCTTATTTGACGTAATTTGACTTAGAAAATCCCTGAAATTTGTTTTCCGGATGATAACTTTACTAGAGCTTATCGCATTCAATGATAATTTGGTATATTACTTTCTCCCACCAAAACACAGGTCAAGTTCAAATTTGAGTTCCGTCCGCCAATTTTTACCAGAGGTATGCCCCTTTTTTTTTACCAGTTTCCGCCGACCCAAGAGAGGGGGTATTTTGCACGCCCAGTGTAGCTCTTGTTCTACCTACATCCGGGTTTAGACCCAGACAAATATCCAAGTTCTTGGGATGAATATTCCCTTGCCCGATACTTCGAAAGATTCCAACCCATTACCAGTTATATGACTAAATATTCCCCAACTAATATGAGGGGCAATTTCGGTCTTATATCTGACTAAAAGTGCATGCATGTAGGACATTCTTGGACCCTGGGTCTAAACCAACACATTTTACACCGAATAATGGTTGGATTATTAAATTAGCGTAATTGTATAGTTGTGCTATCATAACATATTTTCTCAGTCAGAAAATTCCATCTGTTCTAGACGACACTCGAACGGTCTGGGAAATTACTTATGAAAGCTAATTATTGAAAATGTTACCAAAATGAGTTAAAGAAAGACGCCAACCCCTTCCACTTTCGCCTCGTCCCTGGTTAATGCAATCCATTATCCACGCAGATGTCCATCATATAACCATAACAACAAGTATAACGTCGGCCAAGAAAGCGAATGCGGATAACAATTTCTCTACATCATATATATTGTGCTGCAATTGGCTCACCATACACTACCCGTCGATATGCTTAATTCTACCCGTAAAACAGTTTGCGATTTCAAAACGTGTACCGGTACGGGTAGCTACCAGTACCCGTACCGGTACCCGTACCCGTTTGAAATCGCAAACTCGCTATTGGTCCAAGTAAATGGCGTGGGTGAATTTCTTGCTGCCTATTGCTTTCGGACATGCTGTGCACAATGATGCGACCATGGTGGGAGAGTCCATTGTCGCGGAGGTTGGAATCAGAGACGTGGCGACAGGGGGGGGTTTGGGGGTGGCGACAGGGGGGTTTGGGGGGTGTCTCATCCCCCCCCCAACTTTGGTCAAAATTTTCAACAGTTGGAAATTTCATACCTGACACAACATTAGTTGGAAATTTCACACCAACAATAGGTTGAAAATGTTCTTGTAGTTTAATTTTCAAACAATTTATTGAGGGGAATTTATTGTTTTTGGACCAATAGGCAATATTTGCATATTTTCCTACTTTTGGTACACATTTTGGACTGAAATGGTCATCAGTTAGAAATTTTCCAACCTTAGTGGGTGTCAGGTTAAAAATTTCCAACACTTGGAAAGCTTGTGTCCTGCCTGGTCCCTCTCCCAGTCAAAAACTTCTAGTTAATTTAAGAGAACAATATTGTCCTATACATTTGGTCAAAATGGTCACTGGAATTGTCATCAGTTGGAAAATTTCCAACCTAAGTCGGGGTGTCAGGTTTGAAATTTCCAACTCTAGTCTAGATGCTATGATTTTGCGATTTTCTTGTTCAGATTTCAAAATTTTCGCACACAAAGCCGAACCATGGTCGGACCGGTGTGTCTTGGTCCCTCCCGTGGCCAATACAAAACTGCTACTTGGTTTAAGAAAACAATAGTTTACTACATTTGGTAAAAATTGTTGACTGAAATGGTAATCAGTTGGAAAAATTCAAAACTAAGGGGTTTAAGTATGAGGTTTGAAATTTCCAACACTAGGAAAGTTTGAGGTCAGTCTAGGTGCTAGGATTTGGCGATTTTCTTGTTTAGTTTTCAAAATGTTCTGGTCCATTGTCCGTCGTTGTGTGCGTTTGTCTAGAGTTAGACCACTAGATGTTAGGATTTGTGCAATTTTCAGGTTCAAAATATATGAATATTATCATACCGGGCAGATAGAACCATGGTTTATAAATATGCTATTAGGCCTGTGAACACTTAGGTGCAAGGAGGGAATGAAAGTATGCAAAACAAAACCTTTTGGTCTGATTCAAGGGGTGTTTTGGTTTGATTCAAGGGGTGGGGTGCAAATGGCAAATGTAATTATGCAAAACCTTGTCTCTGGTCTGATTCAAGGGGGTGCAGTTGGAATTATCAAGGTGGACACCCCCCCCCCCCCCCAAACGGAGACCCTCGAGCCACGTCCCTGGTTGGAATTCACACAATGGTGCATAATATTGGTGTCAAAGTAGTTGGTATAGGGTTACTTGTCTATCGTATATGCATTCCAGTGGTGTGTAAATTGGTTTCCACCTTCGGTCGGAGTCATTTATGAAGGGAATGACCTGCTTCGAGCAGGCGACAACATCGACCCCTGCAGGGGGCTCGATTGCACCCTCCGTTAACCCTTGGATAAATGGTACTACGGTATGCACGATATAACGAGTCGACTGAACACTAAATCACCCTTGGTTAACTTGTCATACGAGTAACGAGTCGAACGAACACTAACACTAACTTAGGTTTTTGTCTGAAAAAATTTGTTTTCAAAGAAAAACCCGCATATTTAGATAATTTAAATAATTTCGGCTAAACTTATGGGTTATAATATCCAAAAGTTGGAAGGACCCGTTGTAAACTCGATGTAAATTGGAACCTAACATGGGGTGCAACTAGAAGTTACTGGAAGGGGTGCATTTAGAAACTATAGGTGAACACATAAAACAGGGATCCTCTAGCCACGTCCCTGCTAACTCATGATTTACACTGAATTAATGTTTCCATTCGTTGTACAGTTCCGGGCCTATAATGTAGAATAACGCAGAATAACCTATAATATTAATATGACTTTAGAACATAAAACACAAACAAACATAAACGTGTTCACCCTTGCACATGCACCCCCACCCTAAAGATGGTCCATGTGCCGGCCTGTCAGAATGATAACTGGGATATTTTCAAGCAGAAACGGTCAAATTGTGAAGTATATTATTCGCATCTTTGACATCCCAGCTCTGGTTTGGCGACAACTCATCGCAGGGTCGATCTGCGGCATTGATACCCGAAATTATGGTGGGTACCCACACTTGGACGCATATAGTATTTTTGCGAACCGCTCTGCAGGTTAGACAATTTTATGGTTAATTAAACATATATATTTTCTATTGATACACGCATTATCCCCATCTATGACTAATAATTATGTTTCAAACGAACTACCTAACGTCAAAAAGTGTCTACTATTTATGATAAAATCAGAAATGAGTCGGAATTTCTATTAAATTTATCGGGGTGAGAGCAAGCTATGGTCGCTATCCCATTGAGGGAACATTCCGCTTTGCGAAATTTTTTTTGAATAGTGGATATCACAATTTAACTGGAGGATATATAGCTTTATCTGAGGGAAGATATGTTCATTTATCAAAATCGCAATTCTCTGGTCTGGTGATACCCTCGTGTTTTGCGATACTGCGTACACGGGGGTGATAATTATAAGTAATGATTTGTATTATGGTCGCCCGCATGTAATATATAGCAATATAAAAGCAGGTCTAATTGGCAAAATTCAGTCGCGCCTTCCGTATATAATGTATGTAACTCGTCAACATATCCATCTGCTTTTTCCATGTGGTTCGCTATAAACTCAGAGTCGTACTATTTTTCGCTCAGAATAAAACATATACATGGTGTTTGTTTTTGTATTAGGGAAGTTCCGCAGATGTCAATCTCACATAGTTTCAGCATTTCCAATTGGCCTTTTGTTCATACACACCAACGAGCGTCACCATAGGAACAGATATATAATATTGACACCAATGTTAAAACTGTAACCAATGACTTGTATTAATGTTAACGTTTTCCCCAAAAGATAGCGTTGGCTTTTAGTGGGACAACACTTATGGCTGAAACTATTTGGCTAGATTAAATAATTTATCAGGAATAGCTGCAGGGAATATGAAATATTAGTGAGGGTAATATGGTGTATGTCGGTTCATATTGATTCGGAAAAATAGCATGCATAGTATCCATACATTACGTCACATCAGTGCTTCTATGTCTTAAAGGTACTCAATCCGATCAGACGCTCCTACATTACTATTTCTTTGGCTTCGGGGTAAAAATTATTTGATTCGAGTCGAGGAAACCACCCATCAAAGCTCAGAGTCAGATATCGATTTTGAAGTTTGTTATTTCTATTGTTTGTGGTCCAGAAGCACGTGGTCAAACGGACGAATATGCAGCTGAAGATGGATAACTCTAAAATCAAGTGGTTATTATTATAATCTTCATCCGCATCTTCGTCCGTTTGACTACGTGCTTCTGGCCCACAAACAATAGAAATAACAAACTTCAAAAATCGATATATGATCACTCTGAGCTTTGATGAGTGGGTTCCTCGACTCGAATCAAATATTTTTTACCCCCGAAGCCAAAGAAATAGTAATTTAGAGGCGTTTAATCGAATTGTTTACCTTTAAAGGGGCTTTAAAGTGTACACGTACCAGACACTTATATTTTATGTCATTTCATGTTGATAATTCACGTTTCCCTGTTTGTTAACATGCGTGAATTCTAAGTCGAAAAAGGGCCATAACTCTGTAAACCCGAAACCCATATTTGAACTCGATCTGTATTTTGGCCTGAGAAACCCATATACAAAATTTGGTTCCGATCGGATCGGATCGACTTTGAGTTATCGCATTATGCGTAAAGTGTCTATGGACGGACATACAGACAGACGGACAAAAGACGAGTGGTCAATCCGGACGGTATGGGTACGCATAAAATTGGTGCAAAAGCGATCCAGGAAATTACCGGCCTGTAATTTTGATATTGCATTCTTTGTCAAGTTCTGGAATCGTTCGTGAGGGGTGCTATTTGCGGCGCATGGAGGAAAATAATTTGTTTAGTGATTGTCAACATGGATTTCGTAGAAGGAAATCTTGTCAAACGCAATTAATAAATTACCTCGAACATGTTACAACTGAACTCGGTAAAAGAAATCCTGTTGATGCCATATATCTTGATTTTCGCAAAGCCTTTGACACTGTGTCACATCATATACTCCTAAAAACAATTGCAGTCATATGGCATCGACAGAAAAATATTCAAGTTGGTGGATGGATTCCTTAACCCTTTCAGTGCCAGGTCCGATTTTTGTATCAACCCATATACCCTGTGCCAATGCATTCTCTTATATATACGAGTCGACCATAGGTCGCCTCGCATATATAAGAGAATGCATTGGCCTAACATTTTTTCATCATTTGTTATTATATTTTACAATTTTAATATTTTTTTCTTATATTCTTTAACAGACTTATTTTGTAGGTTTAGTGCCAGGGAATCTTACGTTTTTCATGGGCATAAAACTTATTACTATGAATACTTGGTGATAGTTTTGAGTTATAACATGCCCCTAAGGTTTTATCCAGTTTGTTTTTAAATTTGCTATAGCATGCTTAAGCATACCCAAAAAATATTTGGTGATAGTTTTGAGTTATAACATGCCCCTAAGGTTTTATCCAGTTTGTTTTTAAATTTGCTATAGCATGCTTAAGCATACCCAAAAAATTAATTTTTTGTTTTTTAATTTTTTAGGGCCGATTTTACAGACCGTAAATTAGGGCCGATGATATCGGCCCTGGCACTTGAAAGGGTTAAGGACAGAACGCAGCGTGTAAATGTAAGTTATGTGCATTCCGATTGGATGGGTAAATGTGACAATCGGTGTACCGCAGTGGTGTATACTCGGACCTGTCCTATTGCTTGTGTACATTAATGATCTACCACTCACAACGTCATGTATGTGTCAAAGATTCGCAGATGACACACAAATCATCGGAAACCCACCCATCAATGGCATTCAGGCTGATAAAGATTCCGATTCGAAATGGTCCCTGGACTGGCAACTTAGATTCAATTCTTCAGAAATTCACGTTCTTCATTTTGGCTATAAAATAATCCTAGAAATACCTACTTTATGGTAGACACAATAGAACATCCCCCGATATCACAATCGACATCGGAAAAAGATATCGGTGTACACAGTGATGACCAACTTAAGTTCGACACACAAGTAAATTCGGTGATTGGAAAGGCAAATCGCATTGTAGGGGTTATAAACAGAACATTCACATATATGGATTCTCAAATTTCATCAAAGTATAGGGACATGACAATCTGCGGAATGGGATGGGATATGGGACAAAACGACAATCTGCGGGACAGAAATTCAAATTGCGTGGGACGGCCGATATCTCGAGGAATATAGCACGCAGAGGGCTCCTTTTTGTGTCTAACGAAAGGCCCACATTCGCCCTATCCACACATCCGCCACTGACCGGACACCAGAAGTTGCATTATTTGATCGACAACTGACCTAACATGGGATGGAATATGGGATAGAATGACAATGCGGGACAGAATTTCAAATTGCGTGGGACGGCCGATATCTCGAGGAATACACCACGTAGAGGGCTCCTTGCTTTTGGTGCCTAACGAAAGGCCGATATTCGCCCTAGCCACATGTTAACCCCGCCACTGACCGGACACCGGAAGTTGCATTATTCGGTCGACAACTGACCTAACATAAATATTCGGCGATGGTGCGTCCTATAATGGACTATTGCCAAAATGTTTGGAGCCGGTTTCTAATCCGCCATTATATTGCGTTAGAGGGTGTTAATAGAAGAGTGACTCGTAAAATCCCGTGGCTTATATAGGCGATATTCATATCATGATTTACATCATTCTGAACCTAGTTTCTCTTAAATATCGGAGAACGTGGGGTGATATGATCGAAGTATATAAAATCCAACATGGATATTATAATATGGATTCAAATTCACTGTTTACAAGATCAACTTACCAACCTACGAGGGGCCATGCATTCAAACTACAAAGGCAAAATAAAAACAAGGAGATACGTAAATACTTCTCGGCTTTATGGAACAGTTTACCAGGTGACGTGGTTGATGCACGGGATTTGGCGACTTTCAAGAATCCAATATACACCTGGCTGACAGAAAATATGTTTCTGACAAAGTTCGAAATATATATCATATTAATATTATATATACATCAGCGACTGGGACTAAGAGTCGGTCAGACTCTTTCCGATATTATATTTGAATTGATTTGAAACATCTATTACTTCTGACTGTATATACACTCAAAGGACAACGTATAACGTACAATCGGTCTAAATAATGATGTTTAATTCAAATTGATTTTCTGATGTTATTCTTCGAAGATGAAAAGATTAAAGGTACTCAATCTGATTAAGCACCCCTCAGTTACTATTTATTTGGCTTCAGGGGTAAAAAATATTTGATTTGAATCGAGGAACCCATTCATCAAAGCTCAGAGTGAGCCGATATCGATTTTTTAAATCTATTATTTTTCACCACCTGGAATATTTAGTGACCCAGTAAAAGTCGATGAGAAGACCAAATAGCAAATGAAGATGGATACCTCTAAAATCAAGTGGCCTTTTTGTGTCAGATATTTGACAAACCGGCAAAATTTCATTGTACAACATGTTAATAAATAACAGGTTTTGGGCAATTTTATACTATAGTGGACTGTGGTTAGCATTAATTTTTGGCAATTAGTCGATTCGGATAACTGAAGCTGCATTTCAAAAAAATTGTTGTTTTTGGAATCTGATAATATGGGGACCATCGAATCGGATTGAGTACCTTTAAATATAGCGCCACTGCCAATTATGTAAACGTCCATGTACCATTTGCATCGAAAAGGAAGCACTCTTAACCCTTACCCAACAGAACGGCCCTGTGCCAATGCATTCTCTTATATATGCGAGTCGACCATAGGTCGCCTCGCATATATAAGAGAATGCATTGGCTTAACACATTTATTTTTTTTATTTTTTTAGGCCAAAGCATTCTCTTATATATGCGAGGCGACCTATGGTCGACTCGCATATATAAGAGAATGCATTGGCACAGGGCATAACTGTAACCATCACAATGTGGTCAATGAGCCGGTTCCAATGATATCCATATTTGTATGGTATTATTGAGACAGACCCAAGATAATTTAGGCTGTTGCAGCTTTATTTGGCCGTTTTTGGCCGGTTTGTTGGGTAAAGGGTTAAATCGCTCACAGCAGAATTACTATGGATAGTGCGAATATACGAGTTGAAGAACACTGTGCAGACATAACTTAACGCATGCCGATTGGGCGGAGTCTAGCAGAGTGAGTAACAGGCCCCGGTGGTTGTGATGGGGAGTACATGTTTTATGGGAGTGGAGGGTACAGGTTGCGGTTATTTCGGCATAATTTAGGCCCATTTGTAACATTAATTGGAATTCTCCATTCTTAAATTGGGCCTATGGCTGTTTGTTGAACTTATAATAGCAAAATATTCCTACAAATGAATCATTGGGAATCAAGTAACTACTCATCAAGCGAGAATTCAGTTAACGCATTGAAGTTTGGCAGAATTCCTCTCCCGCTGTGGCAATTTGATTATTCGGTAGGTGGGCGGAATCAATTTATTTCCAACTTGAATCCAATATAAAGTCGGATTGGGATGGGGTGATTATGCAAAGACCCTTCTTATCTGAAAACGCCAAAAAATGTCGTTTCTCAAGTAATGTTTTTGTGATCAGTGAATACTAGTGAAAATTTAGACCAAAAATTACAGATGTACGTCTCAAGTTAAAGGGACACAACAATCTTCCCCGGTATACCCCGATTGACTGAAGCAATAACATATATATATACGGCGGAATCCCGCAGATAACTATTTTTAGCCACAATTCCAATCCGCGCGATCCGATTGGTCGGCGATCTTTCGTCACCAATTTGATACGATTGTTTTGAGAATAATAACTCTCATTCTCAAGACCAAATAAATTAATTAAAACTTAATTAGTTAGAACGCATATTTGAGTTAGATTATCGGAGTTTTATCTCCGTGTATGTTGTGTTGAATGGGAATGTTGGGTCCTCACATATGAAATCAACGATTATTGCCTGGAAAACTTGTCAAAAACTCGGTTCGAATTGAAGTTCGTGTGATCAGATCAGGCTATGTTGTTGACATTCTAATTGAATATTGTCAACAGCGGGAATTCTTATCCTGATGACCCAGGAGAGTGACTCAGGTCATAATTAATGGGAACTTTTGGAGAACCTATCGTTCAAACACGCAGATTTTAAAAAAACAGTGTGGGTAGATAGCGTCAGAAAAATGTACATGTAGCAAGTGCAATTTGACACTAAAATGTACATGTATGGCTTTGGACTGGACTGGCCGCAGTAGGCCTACACTAGTACAGGCCTTGCAGATTCAAATTGAACTAAAGTCTCCAACAGTGACCTGTAGTATTAAAATAACTAATTTCAAAATGTGTGGCCCAGTATTGTGGGTTGCCAAATTGACATTTAATAAATAATTGAGCTTAAGCGCAATAAGGAATTCCTTATTAGCGCAATAAGGAAAAATCTAATTGCCATTAAGCACAATAAGAGATTCCTTATTGCGTTTAAGCGCAATAAGGAATTTCCTTATTGGGCTTAAGTGCAATAAGAATATTCCTTATTGCGCTTAAGCGCAAATAAGGAATATTACATAAACTCCCTATAATTCCAATAGTGTAGTCCATGGTGCAATGGGTGGAGTTTATTGGTCACATGGTGACTGTCCACGTGTAGGCCTATTCAGATTCCATCAGATTCTATCCCTGTTAACACACAAAATTATAGGATAATTCTACTATTTTCTCATGAGGGAGATATTAATTGCACTTAAGCGCAATAAGGATGTATTGCGGTTAAGCGTATAATAAGCAATGTTCTTAATAAGATTCCTTATTGCGCTTAAGCTCAATTATTTATTAAATGTCAATTTGGCATCCCATACCGTATTAGATATATTGGGAGGAGGGTAGATCATGCCATGAATCTCTACTCTTATGGGATGCCAAATTGACATTTAATAAATAATTGAGCTTAAGCACAATAAGGAATCTCTTATTGCACTTATCGCTTAAGGAATATTCTTATTGCGCTTAAGCGCAATTAGATCTTCCCTTATGCGCTTAAGCGCAATAAGAACATCCCTTATTGCGCTTAAGCGCAATTACATCCTTATTGCGCTTAAGCGCAATTATTATCTCCCTCATGAGATCACCCCTCTGCAAATAGTAGAATTATCATATATTGCCTGTTAACAGGGATAGATACTGATTGCACCATGGACTAAACCATTTGAATTATAGGGAGTTTATGTAAGCGCAATAAGAATCTCTTATTGCGCTTAAGCGCAATAAGGAATCTCTTATTGATCTTAAGCGCAATAAGGAATTTTCTTATTGTGCTTAAGCGCAATAAGGGATTCCTTATTGCGCTTAAGCTCAATTATTTATTAAATGTCAATTTGGCATCCCATATACTCTGGCTAATATGACTTTGGGGCATAGATTTGGGCCAAAGCTATGGTCATATAGCAATAATGTGGTGTCACTGTATAAGGGCTTGCTTACCTCATATGGAGTACTTATTGACTTAAATCGGGTGAAAAACCCTATTGTCATATTATCAGCATCCCTGTCCCAAAAATTGGTGTTTCATTCCGGGAGCTTTGATGTCTCACTCCTCGAGCTCTGGTAGTTTTATTAAATCAGCGGCTCTTGCACAGATCTATAGTATTTCCAGGTCATATACTGTAGCGCGAATATGGTGTCACTGAGGACCTGCTTCCCTAATATGGTGTACCTGTATATGTACTCGAAAATCAAAGTTGCCCCAACTAATACAGAAGTTAATACTACCACGAGTTGCCACAACTAAAACAGAAGGTAATGCTATTGCGAGTCTACCATTTCGATAAAGAACTTAGGCTTGCTCCCATGCAAACCAATGAAAACAAGAGGTGATATGTCAATAAGAGCTAAGGTTGAGTTATGGATAAACCTATTTATTCACCAGGGGTGTTTAGTTACATACATGTATAACCATGAAATGCGCTTAAGATTAGGCAATTGATTGTGCGTAAGCAAAATTGATTGCGCTTAAGCACAAATAATTATGTTTTCAAGAACAAATCACTATGCTTAATCACAATCGATTGCACTTAAGAGCAATGATTGCTCTTAAGCACAATGATAAGTTCAACTAATTGTGTTTAAGTGTAATTATAATTGCACTTAAGCGCACTTCATTATTAAATGACAATTTGGCCTCCCAGAGGCGAATGCCCGTATAAATCATATTCTACCAGTACAAAACCTCGGGAACTTTTTTAAGTATTGATAGAGAACCTTATACAGCTGAAAAAATAACAAGGGGAATATATTTCTTTATTAATACCTGTCGCTTAATAGTTTATTCATAAGTAGGTGAAAGTGCCAACTCGAGATGACATTAATTAACAGACTTGATGGGTGAGTTTGCTATGCGCACTTACAATCATGGAATTTCTGCAGGGTAATTAATTCAGTGTTTTTGTGATATCAGCTCACTAAAGCCACAAAAAGCATGCATTTTCGAGCTGGGACCACCCCATACTTTGAAGTTGATTATCGAGGAACAAATATAAACAAAGAAATATGTTCCCTGCCTTGTTTGTTCAATGTTATAAAGTTCATTATCAAAACATAACAAAATTCCCAAGTTTTGTACTGATGGAATAAGATCTCTACAGGCGCTAAGCAGAGTAAAGATTCATGACATGATCTAGGGGAGGGGGTTTCTTCATTTTCAACAAGATAGCTCCAGGCTGTTGACCCAACATTCAACAATAATTTGAACAAGGACTAAATCATGCCAGAAGCTCCCACAAAAATATTCATGATTGCCAATTACTCAGTTAATAAATTCAATTGCAAGTCTATCACAGCTAGTGACAGTCAGTTGTGGTATTCAGTTATTAACAGACTTGTAATTATATTAAATTTAATTCATTAGTGAAAATTCATACATGTGTTAAGTACCTTATTAATAAATCATTTAATATAAGTCTTCTTAAATATATCTCTTCATGATATTGATGATGTCCATCCCTCTCATGGCAGACCCCAGACTCCTATACTGAATACTAATAACAAATAGGGGGTTTTTCTGTTTACCAGCAGGTACCAGATAAGAAAATATGTATAGTGACAATGGAGTGAAATCTCCTGGAACTGTAAGATTTATCTCACAGTTTGTCATTGAGCATCAAATTGATTATTTTTTTGTCAAAATGACATATTTAGATATAATTCAGTCTCATACTTCTTGGTGAGCTGGGGTTATGGACAATATTTCAGCAGCAAAAATGTAATTATTTTCATATTTATAATAGTGTGAAATAACCATGGCTTCTATCCTATATTTTTTATCTTGTACCCATGATTCACCTATGTTATTCAGGATTTATGGGAGGTGCTAGTATACCATCAGTAGTCAGAGTAATCAAAACTATGTGGTTCATTTATGAGACAAAATACCGAACCTGGAGGGTCGGAACTAAAACTAATTACAACAAAAATTGTCTATTTAGGAATAAAATCAATTAACCCTTTCATTATGGGAGCAGCATTCACCCTTCCATGATTGGAGCATTGGAAATATTGCAAAAAAAACCTGTGCTAATGCATTCTCTTATATATGGTAGTTTCCAGTAGGGATCCTAGAATATATAAGAGAATATATTACATTGGCCTAACAATATTTACCTTGACCTTGTAAGCCAGTGCATTCTCTTATATATGTGAGGCTACCTATGGTACCTGCAGATATAAGGGAATGCACTGGCACATGATTCAATGCTCCACGCAGCTCCCATCAAGAAATGGTTATATTATATATTTGAGTCTCCCAAGTTCTTCCAACTGCATATTTTGTAGATTTTATTTTCCTGCTTTACAGAAGAAATTTAATCATTTACAAATTTCCAAATTCACTAAAGATGGATTATCTCTTCCTCTAACATGTGTTAGCCGGAGATACCTGTCTGGAAATGTTACTATCAATTAATATTGATTTTAAATCAATATGTATTTTTTAATGCGAGAATTAAGTGGGATATATATTTGTTCCTATTGTTTTTAGAAAAAGTTCCAATAAACACGAGCCCTAAAATACTGGACATTGATTGTATGCTTATTATAATACTAATTGATAGAAGTGTTTCCAGACAGGGGTCTTCGATTCATATTTATTATGTTATACACAGGAAACTATAAAATACTTGTTATAGAAAGAGATAATGATTAATCCATCTGTAAGAGTAAGGGTTTTTCAAATTGTGTGTCTTCAAGAATTGGAGTGTATCACACTGAGCCAAATTCAATATATGATGGTCAGGTATTTCAAAAACAAGAAACAAAATTAACAGCTTTTTCATAGTTTTAGTAATTTTCTGACTAGATTGTGTACAAAACATGATTTCTTATTAGTCTATGGTGAAGACAAAACTATTTTTGAACAAATTATGTGTTAGACTTACAAACTGTGAAGGGATTTCCAAACACATTGTGATGCTATCGTTTTACAATTGAAAGTGTTCTAAATAATTTTGCACATTTCATGACTGGAGCTTCCTGAAATTTAGCGAAAACACTGTACCAATGCATTCTCTTATATATGACAGTCTCCCATAGGCAGACTCACATATTTAAGAGAATTCATTGGCCTAACAACATTTATCTTGACCATGCAAGCCAGTGGATTCTTTTATATTTACAACCTGCCATATTGGAGACCATTATTTATGATTAATCCTTCCATAATTGGAGCTTCATGAAATTTTTTGAAAACTTGTGCCAATGCATTCTCTTATATATGCGAGTCTCCAATAGGATGCCTTGCATATATAAGAGAATGCATTAAGCTAACAATACTTATATTGAACTTCTAAGCCAGTGCAGTCTCTTATATTTAAGATTGTATATATGCGAGATTCATATAAATAAAAGAATGCATACGCATGACTGGTTGTTTTTTCTATTTATGCCCCAACATTTGTTAAACAGACAAAAATGCCAAAAAATGGCATTTTTGGAAAAGTATCAAGACTGAAGGAGTAATCTCAGTCATAAGTTAATTTTATTCAACAAAACACCAACAAAAAAAATGCCATAAGAAAAACAGGGTAAACAGGGTATATGGATTTCAATTTGCTCTGGAGGTGGGGGGGGGGGGTGGTTAATATATATTCAGACACATATGATACTTTTTTACATTTTACCATTTCTGCGATTCACCCACCCCCTCAACCAATTTCTTTCCCTCTTTACAATTGTTTTCCCAAAGCATTTTTCAACACCCCTCCCCATCTGTCTGTCTGAATATATATGTGGAGATTCTATGAGGAAACAACTATTTTTTACCATCTTACCATCCGCCCAGAACATTAAACCTTTCTAAGGCTGAAGGGGTCACTCTCACCAAAAAAAGTGCTGAAGGGTACACATGGTTTGAAAATGTGCTGAAGGTTTGTGATCGCCACTAACACCGTTACTTAAACTGTGTTTCTGAAAGTCTGACGCCCATGAGCAGTTTGTTTTCAGTTCATTTTCTGTTCATTGGAACGTAATCAATTATTTTCTAACAGAAATCATGGCAGATACGAAATCTAAACGTCATTTAGAACGACATTTCAAACCCTGTATACCATTCAGCACATTTTCAAATCCTGTGTACCCTTCAGCACTTTTTTTGGTGAGAGTGACACCTTCAGCCTTACTAAGTTAGATACATGTAGGTCTACCATTACATATAACGCTGTAAGGCAATAAAAACCAATTATGCTTTAAAGCGTAATGGAGTTACGCTTAAGCATAATCAGCCATTACATGTTAGATTGATCTCCCATATAGTACTTAATATATGCAATGACAATGTTGTTGTTTGAGCCATCCAAATGATTTTGGAGTATAAATATAAGCAGCAAGCGAAATAATTGAAAAAAATTTATTATATATGATAAACAAGCATAAATTATAAATAGTTCAGCAATAGTTCCTTGTTAGCATTGTTGAAAACACCCCATACTGTTGTTCCCCTCGCAGAGCAGATAGAAAACCGTCAATGTCACTGATATCAACAACCGACTGTTCCAGGTGGTTCCATTCCACAGTTGTTTTAACAAAGAAGGAGTTTTCGTATTGTGAGCTGCTAGTACGCAGAAGTTGGAACGATTCTGTGTTGGTACACACCTCCTTCTCCACCGGATTTTGACTGACACGTACAGTCCTCAAATTTTTTTGGCTGTAGCCTGTATTTGCCTTGTGTTTTAGATAATCAGGCTTATGAAGTGCTGGGAGCAACCCCATGACTATTTTGTGGTATTTAACCAGTCGCTGTTCTTTCCTTCTGGGAGCTTTACCTCAGACAGCATGTGTGTGACTGATCCATCATCTCGTCTGTATATGTTCTTTTCTGTATCTGTTCTTTGAGTTTAAGAGAGATCTCGAGGTCAAGTGACCAATTTTGAATGGGGATTTCCATGCAAATCTTTAGAGCAAAATTTAGAGTTGCACATACCTCTGAGTGTGACTTGATGTAGTATTGAAAACAACAGGTATTTACAGGGACGCCAGAAGCATCAAAGGGCAAGGGGGCAAACCAACCAGGAGGGCACTTTTCGGGTACCCACTGGCCTCACCTGAGTCAGGTCAGCAAGGGGGGCAAGTGCCCCCGTATGTCCCCCTTCTCTGGCGTCCCTGGGTATTTATCTGGCGACTGGCGGGTCCAATTGGAACTTGTTCCATTATAAATTATAATGTTGGTGTATTTATTTTTGAATTTTATATTGATATTTCGAATCTGACAAATATAAGTTATGTAGGTCAAGTGATATGTAATTCCAGAAAAAAATTCTCAAAAATATATTTATAGCAAAATTTTATAATTTACGAAGCGGACCCACCAGATAAATACCTGTTGTCTAGTACCACATCAAGTCACACTCAGAAGTATATGCAACTCTTTAACTTTTGCTCCGCAGATTTGCATGGAAATCCCCATTCAAAATCCACCACGGCGGAAGACACACACCATTCGTTGCTCTTTCCAATTTTTCGGCATCTTCCCGCTTACGAAAACTTCTTATTTGATCGCATTTTGCCAATTTAAGCTCAATATATCTCAGTCTTTTTCTAACGATATCCTGACAGTGAAACCATTCTTGACAGAACACAGGGATATCCCCAATCTATTTATAGCATATCAGGCTGTATCAGGGGAGATAAACCATGCATGCAGTTTATAGAAGTGTTAGGAACAGGCAGTAAACAGCTGATTTCAACAACAACAACATGGTGGCGATTATTTTTGAGTCCCTTTAAGTCATTCAACACAGATTTGAACACCAGGTTTGAAGGGTTGGTTCCAAAAATGGCCCTTCTATCTGTAAATGCCAGGAAATATTGTTTTTTAAGTTATATTTCTATGGTCTGACACTGAACATTAGTTAATATATAAATAAAAAATGACGGATGTGTAATTGAAAGTGATTTTGGAGCACCCACAACCCACAGGATAACGAAACTTAAGAAATTGATTTTCTTTGATGATTTAGCGGTAACACCAGATCGGATGCATCAAACCTTTGATATGCGATAGTGTAATTGAAATCCTAAGGGCTCCCTGTCTAATAACAAAGCAACACATAATTATGGTGAAGTTTCATGCTTTAGTAAGTAAAGTCACAAAAAATCGTATTTATTTTGGTCTGATTGTCTCTTAACCCTTTCATGATGAACGCTGCACTGATGCAACATTAAAGATCATGTGCCAATGCATTCTTGTATATATACGAGTCTCCCATAGGGAGCTTCGTATATATATAAAAGAATGCACTGGCTTACAAAGTCAAGGTAAATATTGATAGACCAATGTATTTTCTTATATATGCAAGAGAATGCATTGGCACAGGTTTTTTGCAAAATTTCAGGAAGCTCCAGTCATGAACAGGTTAATGGTAATGCCACAGGCACCTGGAGAAATTTACTAAAATACCAATACAGACTATACACTGGTATAGTCTATATTAGTATTTTAGTAATTTTCCCCAGGCGCCTGTGGGTAATGCATCATGACTTATGTACTGCCACAAATACTATAAAAAGGTAGTACTTAAAATGCGATTATATATAACATAAATGTTGTCATAATTATGTTGACAGTGACCATCAAGTGCATGATATACCAAAATTTAACATGGTGATGCACCCTAATTTAACATGGTGATGCACCCTAATTTAACATGGTGATGCACCCTAATTTAACATGGTGATGCACCCTAATTTAACATGGTGATGCACCCTAATTTAACATGGTGATGCACCCTAATTTAACATGGCGATGCACCCTAATTTAACATGGTGATGCGCCCTAATTTAACATGGTGATGCACCCTAATTTAACATGGTGATGCACCCTAATTTAACATGGTGATGCACCCTAAATTAACATGGTGATGCACCCTAATTTAACATGGTGATGCACCCTAATTTAACATGGTGATGCACCCTAATTTAACATGGTGATGCACCCTAATTTAACATGGTGATGCGCCCTAATTTAACATGGTGATGCACCCTAATTTAACATGGTGATGCACCCTAATTTCTGTGCATTATGATTGTGATTTCCCCCCCCCCCCGAGTACCTCCTTCCAAAAACCCTATAACTGAGCAACAAATCTTTAAAGTATCATAGTTTAGTCACTAAGGTCACAATTCCACCCATAAAGGACTCACTAATGCTACAAAAAAATCTGACCCTTTACTTTATATATGAGAGAAATGTAAATAACACCATGATACAAGCACTAGATGAAATTTCCTTTTTTATCCCAAAACAGTTTTTTATAAAAATTAATTAAATAAATGCACATCTATTCCAATAATACATGTATGATCTAATAAATATGAAAAATAAATGCTAACAATACAGGTGAATGATCATGGTATTAATTTCAAGTTTAACCCAATCTTTACTAAATACTCATTATTGACGGGCCTCAGGAAATGTTCAGATATTAAGTTCACTAACGACATTATGTTGAACTTATTATCTGAACATTTCCCACTAATCAATGGGAATCCTCCTCAACTTATCTGTCGTCTGCTTATTTCCTGAACATCCCTCCTAATGAATAATAGACAATCCCTATGTATACTTTTTTAAATGGATGGGAGAATCCATTTAGAAAATAAGAATATGATATTTCATTATTGGACAGTTATTAATAACGAAAATAAGAACGAAGTCAATATATTTTTACATGTACTTTGGTTCGATGTCATTTGACAACTGCGAAGAGAATTTAGCAAAATTTATTTCAATTGGTGAGTAAATTTTGGCCCAGCACAGCACAGACCCCAGAGACATGGCAACAGGGGGGGGGGGGGGGGGGGGGGTTTGGGGGGGGGGGGTGTCTCACTTTGGTCAAAATTTTCAACAGTTGGAAATTTCATACCTGCCAAAACATTAGTTGGAAATTTCACACCAACAATAGGTTGAAAATGTTCTTGTAGTTTGATTTTCAAACAATTTATTGTGGGGAATTAATTGTTTTTGGACCAATATTTGCATATTTTCCTATTTTGGACTGAAATGGCCATCCGTTGGAAATTTTCCAACCGTAAGGGGGGGTGACAGGTTGGAAATTTCCAACACTTGGAAAGATTGTGTCCTGGTCCCTCCCCACATGGCCAGTCAAAAACTGCTAGTTAATTTAAGAAAACAATATTGTCATACATTTGTTCAAAATTGTCATTGGAATTGTCATCAGTTGGAAATTTTCCATACTAAGTGGGGGTGTCAGGTTTGAAATTTCCAACTCTAGGAAGACTTGAGGCTAGTCTAGATGCTAGGATTTTGCGACTTTCTTGTTCAGATTTCAAAAATGGTCGGCCCGGTGTGTCATTGTCCCTCCCCCTGACCAACACAAGACTGCTAATTAGTTTAACAAAACAATATTTAACTACATTTGGTCAAACTTGTGGACTGAAATGGTCATCAGTTGGAGAATTTTCCAACCTGAGGGGGAGTATGAAGTTTGAAATTTCCCACACTAGGAAAGCTTCAGTTGAGGCCAGTCTAGATGCTAGGATTTGCGATTTTCTCGTATAGTTTTCAAAATTTTCTCACATTGGGCCAAACAACCATGGTGGGCCCGGTGTGTCCTGGTCTCTTGCCCGTAGCCATGTGTATTATTTGTCTGGAGTTAGACCACTAGATGTTAGAATTTATGCAATTTTCAGGTTAAAAAAATATTTGAATGTTTTAATACGGGGAATATAGAACCATACATGGTTTATGAATATATAGGATATTAGGCCTGAGCACTGAGGTGCAAGTGGGGATGCATATGGAATTATGCAAAACTTGTGTTTGGTCTGATTCTGATTTAAGGGGGGGGGGGGGGTGCAGTTGGAATTAGCCCCCCCAACGGAGACCCTCTAGCCATGTCCCTGACAGACCCCTGCAGTTGTATCTTTCTGTGCTAAAGATGAGTAGTTCCTAGGAAATTTCCAGATAATAAGTTCAACAAACTTGCTCAATTTTCCAGAAAACCCCTCCAAATGAATAATAAAACATTCCAATATATACTGGATGGGAGAATCCATTTAGTACAGAGAGGGTTAACCAGACATCATTCATGCAAATTATCTAAAGACTGAATGAATGAAAACCATAACGAGAGAATAAACGTAAAATATTCTGCAAGTGTAAAATAAAAACCATTTTTTTTTTAAATATCTAAACAGAACCAGGATCAGGGAACGCCAATAATGAAATTGGATAACTTTCTTGGATGACATGGCAATTGTTTTTCCAGAATTGTGTGATTAATTATTGTTCCGAATTCTTTATCTTTGTCAATATCTCCATCCAGCCATTTATCTTATTTTATGCCCAACAGATTATATGCATCAAACGAATGAATTTGAGTCATTGATTAGTGCAAAATACACTCATGTGCTCTATGAATGATGCAAACAACATGGTAATTATACTGAAAATGAATTTATGACTCCAGCCATGTATTCATTTTCATTATAATTCTTGTCATGCTGTTTGCATCGTTCGTAGAGCACATGAGTGTATTTTGCACTAATGAATGACTCAAATTCATTCATTTGTTGCATATATTCTGTTGAGTATAAAAGGAGATGGTCCCAAAAATGGCCGGATTAAGTGAAATAATGATGTTAAATGTATTCAATCCGATCAGACGGTTCCCATATCATCAAGTTACAACAAAAACATTTCTTCAAAATACGCTTTTGTTATCAGAATCGATTAATTACAACAAAATAATGCTAACCGCTGTCAACTATGTATAAAATTTCCCCAAGACGTGTTATTTATCAAATATGGCCATATTATCATTTGAGTATCACGAAATTTGGCTGTATTAATACCATTTAATTTTAGAATTATCCATCTTCATCCGCAATTTTGTCTGAGACCGTGGATTTGACGGCTCTTTTCTGGGCCACATATAATTCCACATTTCGAGAAATGGGTGGGTTCCTCAACTGGAATCAAATATTTTTTACCCCCGAAACCAAAGAAATAGTAATTTGGGAGCGTTATTTCAGATTATGCATCTTTAACCCTTTACCCAACAGAAGGGCCCTGTGCCAATGCATTCTCTTATATATGCGAGTCGACCATAGGTCGCCTCGCATATATAAGAGAATGCATTGGCTTAACACATTAAAAATTATAAAATTGTTAAAGAATGTAAGAAACGAGAGGCCGATCACGATCGGCAGATGTTAACCCATCCCTTGGCGATAAAAATTTAATATGATCGGATAAATGAGAGTTTTGGTGTTGAATTATAGAGTATACTGTTATGTACTATTATAGACAAATGTACATAACACAAATTATTGGAATTTATGGGTCACTGGCAATTATAAGAGAATGCTCTGGTACAGGATCTGTAATGCTAAACCACCACAGCCAGCAAGCCCATGGGTTAAATGTGTAGGTGTGACCTGGACATGGAATACTTGGGTTAAGAGAGTCCAATTTAAGTTTACAATAATAATGTGTCCTAGTATACAGATAAGCAACCTCACCACTGACCCATTAATATCAATTATATAGCAGAGCTGTCAAAATATCACAGGAATTGTTTATGTTGAACACTGACCTCTATTAAACCAATAACAATTATAATGATATCAGACCATCTGAAGATAATAACTCTGCAGCAGAGATGTCTACTGTTAATAGCATGTGATGTTTTTTGTTGAATCTTTATTTTAAATTAGATACCATAGCCTTCTTTATCAGATTATTTTCACATTGGCATAAGAGACATCAGAAAATAATATAGCCTTATCAATAGCTAATTAGTCCAAAGGCAATTGGTGAATTGGATTTTAATGTTGCTCCAAACAGATTTACCAGTACATAACACAAGATTTTGGACCGATTTAATCAAATTTGGTGTGGTGATTCGGGGTACCCTTGGCAGAGTTATAATGGTGTTAGTTTTTCAAATTTGTTTAACTTAAAAACTTTTTAATTATTTAAAAAAATTAAAGGTCCACATTGGAAATCTTTTTATCAACTTTTATCATAACCATCAATATCTAAATGAAAACAAATGACAATGTCAATGACATTTTTTTTATTATTATTATAAAAGTTAAAAGTAAATTTTGTTTTAAATCGATTTTTTTTTTCAATTTTTTTTCTCGAAAAAGGGTCATAACTCCTTTAAAATTAATCGGATCAAACCCATATTCGAACTCGATCTGTATTTTGGGCTGTGAAACTCACATACCAAATTTGGTTCCAATCAGATAAAAAAATGTTTGAGTTATGGCAGAATGCGTGAATTCTAAGTTGAAAAAGGGCCATAACTCTGTAACAAAACCTCGGATCAAACCCAAATTCGAACTCGATCTGTATTTTGGGCTGAGAAACCCATATACAAAATTTGGTTTCGATCGGATAAAAAATGTTGGAGTTATCGCATTACTCGTAAAGTGTCTATGGACAGACGGACAGACAGACAGACAGACGGACGAGTGGTCAATCCGGGCAATATGGGTAAACATAAAAATGGTAAAAAGTGTTAAATATTTTTTTTTTTTAGGCCAATGCATTCTCTTATATATGCGAGGCGACCTATGGTCGACTCGCATATATAAGAGAATGCATTGGCACAGGGCATAACTGTAACTATCACAATGTGGTCAAGTAGCCGGTTCCAATGATATCCATATTTGTATGGTTCTATTGAGACAGACCGAAGATATTTTAGGCTGTTGAAGCTTTATTTGGCCGGTTTTGGCCGCTTTGTTGGGTTAAGGGTTAAGGGTAAATGTGCAAAAAAAAGTATGTAAAAACATCACCGCTAAGAAAAACATGGAGAAATAGATCAACTTTGTTCTTATAATCATTATTGATAGTTCACCAATAACAAAATTTTGCATGTTGAAATAATTGTAATGTAAACAAAACTCTTAACCCTTTACCCAACAAACCGGCCAAAACCGGCCAAATAAAGCTTCAACAGCCTAAAATATCTTCGGTCTGTCTCAATAGAACCATACAAATATGGATATCATTGGAACCGGCTCATTGACCACATTGTGATGGTTACAGTTATGCCCTGTGCCAATGCATTCTCTTATATATGCGAGTCGACCATAGGTCGCCTCGCATATATAAGAGAATGCATTGGCCTAAAAAAAATCTTTTTTTAACACGTTTTACCATTTTTTCTTACATTCTTTAACAATTTTATAATTTTTATTGTGTTAAGCCAATGCATTCTCTTATATATGCGAGTCAACCATAATATGCGAGGCGACCTATGGTCGACTCGCATATATAAGAGAATGCATTGGCACAGGGCCGTTCTGTTGGGTAAAGGGTTAAAGTGATTAGTCAACAAACATCGCTAATCGTGTAGTAAGTTAAAATGTTTTAGTCTGAATATGATTTTCAGAATATTTCTCCATGCTTTGACCTTTTCCAATGTTTGCTGTCAAGTCATGATTAATCTTTGGTATCTTCCCACTGTTTACATAACAATGGTTTTGGCATGGAAAATCTCATTATTGGAGAGTTATTAACACTTCCATGACTGGAGCTTCATGAATTTTTGCGAAAACCTTTTGCAATGTATTCTCTTATATGTGCAAGTTTCCCATAGGGAGCCTCACATATATAAGAGAATACATTGGCCTAACAAATATTTATGTTGACCTTGTAAGCCAATGCATTCTCTTATATATGCGAGCCTACCAATGGGAGACTCATACATATAAGATAATGCATTGGCACCAGATCTTTAATGCTGCACCAATGCAGCTCCCGTCATCAAAGGGTTGATAATGAAAATAAATCATTTCTCGGTTATTTCTGAGTTATTTCTCAAATGGATGGAGACACATGAATTAAAATAAAAATCTAAAATTTTTACAGTGATTGGTAAATTTATATGCAATAGACATTGAAGTTGGTACTAACAAATGATATCACATGTACATGTATTGAGAACCCAACAAAAAACACATAAAATGATCAAACAAGAAAATCACCAGGCATGGCATAACACATGTTCTTTAAACCCCTTCAATAGGTTCATGACGGGAGCTGTGCTGGTGCAGCATTATTGATCCTGTGCAAGTGCATTTTCTTATATATGCCAGTCTCCCATAGGGAGCCTCGCATGTATAAGAGAATGCACTGGCTTACAGAAAATTTATGTATCTACATGTACTAGTAATAAAATAAATATTATTTAACAGGACTTTTATTTAAAATGAGCCGCTGTATCAGTAAACAGCAACAAAAATCGAACAAAATACAAAAAAATAATATTTTATGCAACATCGTGATGCATACTATTCCAAAGTTGTACCATTTCGTGCGATTTGTTTTTTGAAATCAAAGGCATAATCTGCATACTTTAGTGCGCCTGTTATTTGGAGAATGAGGTCCCCAGAGGGTGAGTTTAGTGACAATATCCTGCATAGCAGGCTAGCATCACTAAATTCACCCTCTGGGGACCTCATTCTGCTTAGGCCTCATCTTCTCTGGAAAATTTCTTTATATTATCATATTTCTATAGAAACTTCTTCATATAGATTCTATTTCATTTTTAGTTTAGTTTCTCTATATCCCCAAATTGTCAGACGACACACATTGCATAAACGGGGTTCCCAATGGTGTACATCACAATATTCACCATTTGGGAACTTCAAGTTGAGTCTATGTCTCCCATATCAGATGAGGCCATGAAGAATGAGGTTCCCAGATGGTGAATTTACTGATGCTAGCATGCTATGTGGGACAGAGTCACTAAATTCACAATCTGGGGACCTCATTCTGCAAATGACACGCACACTAAACTCAGGCTTGCATACTGTAGATGGATTTCAGATCAAAATAAAAGCAATATAAGAAATATTAAATATAAAAATAATGTAGTTGGGGTGTGTTTTATTGAGAGACTAGCTCTCTTTGGGAGACTTAATTCAGTGGCATAAGGGCCTGCAGCACCATTGATATTTATTTATTTTTTTAGATTGAACTCCTTGCTAAATTTAACAAAAAAACAAACAAATGAAAATTATAGTAATTTTTAAATAAAAATATTTTACCAGTGGCTGGATATATTTGTTTTTAAATAAAAATTTGGATAATCTAATATCGTTATAACATCCGCCGAGTTACCATACAAAATCGGTCCAGAGATCTGGGAGAAAAAACAGCCAGATTTCTTTCATATACTGTATTGAGGGGTAACGTGCTGTGGCTGTTGCAGCACATTTAGTGCGAACGCGGTTCATTATAACATAATAAAACACACCTAAACTACTAGTCCCAGTTTCCTTTGACATAAACCAGCTAGTGAAATCAGTTGGGATAATGCTGTTTTAAGTCAGGGAAGATGTATATGTCTTTCTATAATAGACTTTACGGCCATATCCAGTGGCGGGATTTTTTTGGCCATTTTAATCGATTTTATCCTACAAATCAATACATGATGAATGATGATACAGTAATGCTCTAAGTGACGAAAAAATATATTTAAAATATGCTGCTGGGACATATGCATACTGGTATATGAGAGGTCATTTCTCACTGGAACAAAAAGTGGCACATTGGAAAAGATGTCTCCTAAGTCCTACAGTAATGCTCTAATTAATCGACCCCTTAACCACAGCAGAATTATGGGTAACTTTTCAGGATTTAATGGAAATATGGCTTGTTGCCATTCATCGGAAAGCTCTCGCCATACAGCAAACAATAGGGCACACACATAACTAACTTAACAGGGAACATTATTATCCTGAATTGTAAATATTCTGAATATGAAATCTGAGATTCGGCAAACCAGTCCATAGTTCATGAACATATACACATTTGAGACAGAACATAACATGTATAAAAATATATATAAATACATATATACATGTACGCATACAATGTTATTAATATACCCATGTGTGTGTGAGCTGTGTACAAATGTTGACCCCACCCCCACTATTCAATCGATGTTGTCAGATATTGTTCTGTGTATGAATTAATAATATAATAAAAAAAATTAAAACAACATTGTGATGAAAATTTAATATTTTTCACATTTACATTACTACTTTCAGTTGCCAGTTCAGAACAAATATAATGTTTTATGAAATAATCAAGTTTACTGTTTCAATTGGACATATTATTACAGCTATTGGAGATTTTTGGTGAGCGGGTGAACAACGCTAAACCCTGCTATAAAAAGACAGATACACATCTCTTTGATGTATAACACACAGCAATATCCCAACTGATTTCACAAGCTAGTTTACATTGAAGGCAACTTGGGACGACTAAACTACATTAATTGCTAAAGAGAACTATAGCCCTAGTTCGTTATGAAATATGATATCAATGTTACCCGACTAATCATTATTATTCTCATGTCCTTCTGATATTACATTAACCCGACATTAATTGCTTAAATTCCTTGCAACATTCATTCATATCAATCATGAAAAAGGACAGAAATGTTAACAGTGACTCCAGAATTTGAATTATTGCAGAGAATGGTAATCACCAATTCAGTTGCATAAAATTCTTCCAGAAATTGTCATAAATAGTTATATCACATGAAACCTCTATTATATCATTAAAAAAGCCATTGCGTATTTCTTTATCTTTCACTAGTTATGAATAGGCATGTGCTTCAACTTGGCATCGCGCCAACAAAATGACTGCGAGTCATTACATTGATTGGCGTGAATTAATACTATTTTGAAAAGCCGCTCATGACACCAACATCAGACAATGCAAAATGATAGCTTTGTTCATTAAAGTTAAATTCTTGTACAACTTTATTGCAGTAACGAAAATAGACACAAAATGTATGCATTTTGCAGCTTCTTTTTATGATTTTGATTTGTTAAAAATGTATAAAGCTTTATTTTTTTTCATGTGATATACAAGATCTTCGACTCGTTATGTTGGGATATAAGATTTTATGAAACGAGTTTGATAAATTTGATTCACAACTCATCTACGACTCGTTGTGAATCATATTTATCAAACTTGTTTCATAAAAACTTATATCCTAACATAACTCTTTGGGAGATCCTCTATATCTATTTAATAATAAACACAAATTCATCTCTCACCTTTTATATAGGCTTAGCCTGTTAAATAGAACCGGTGTTATGTAAAAGTTATACAAGAACAAATAAACTCTATATTAAAATATCTCTGACAATTCAAGTGGCATGATTAAGAAATTCAGCTCAATATAAAATATGTGCAATGCAAAGCAATTCATATTTGGCAAAAAATATTTTCATTTGGCAAAAGTGTTGGCAAGTAACTTTTAAATTCCTCAAGAAAGTTGAAATATATTGGTCAATCAATACCATTCATTTCAGGAAACTCTTAACAATATAATTGTATAAGTGGTGTTTCATAAGGTTTAAGGTGCCATTACACGATTAAGCTTGCTTAATTCAGCCTCAAATGGTAACCACAGGGGGTTATGCTGAATGTTCACATTACACCATCCAGCAAGCTTTTAAAAGCACTGTTTTATCAGAAAATCTTTCACAACTGTCCATCATAATTAACTGGTCTGTGGTTATATTTACTAACTAGACTCCAATATTGTGGACTATACATGTGTCTTTTATCAGATATCGGAGGAATTCTGTTATTTAACTGCTACTTGACATTAATGGGCCATTCATGCTGTATGGAAAAACAGCTGAGTTCCTTTGGATTCAGCTTGCTCAATTGGTAATAAAAAGTGCTGAGCTGTATGAAATGGCATGGCATTACACGATGCAGCTCGCATCTTGAGCTTGCTGAATTAAGCAAGCTTAACCCTTTACCCAACAAACCGGCCAAAACCGGCCAAATAAAGCTTCAACAGCCTAAAATATCTTCGGTCTGTCTCAATAGAACCATACAAATATGGATATCATTGGAACCGGCTCCTTGACCACATTGTGATAGTTACAGTTAGCCCTGTGCCAATGCATTCTCTTATATATGCGAGTCGACCATAGGTCGCCTCGCATATATAAGAGAATGCATTGGCCTAAAAAAAATCTTTTTTTACCATTTTTTCTTACATTCTTTAACAATTTTATAATTTTTAATGTGTTAAGCCAATGCATTCTCTTATATATGCGAGGCGACCTATGGTCGACTCGCATATATAAGAGAATGCATTGGCACAGGGCCGTTCTGTTGGGTAAAGGGTTAATCTGATAGCATTGGTATCAATGGTGGCGGTATTACTAGTATTTATTATGGTGTGTTTACAAAGATAATCCTATTTTTTATGTGACCTTCTGATGATGAAGCAACCCTTCTAAAATATAATTGTTTGGTTATTGATTTATTATTGTATGATATTTAAAAGTCATTCAGTGGGCTAGCATCACCAAACTCATCCTCTGCTGACCTAATTCTGCATGGCCTCATCTGCTATGGGAGAACTACATACAGGTTTAAGTTTCCAGATGGTGATGTGCACCCATAAGGCACCTCGATTATGCCGTCTGCCAATTTGGGGATATAGAGAAACTAAACTAAAAAAGAAACTCTAAATAAACTAAAAAATTTGATAATAAATATATTTTCCAGAAAAAAGAGGCCTATTAAGCAGAATGAGGTCTACAGAGGATGAATTGCCTGCAAATAGCGTGTCTGTCATATGCAGAATGAGGTCCCCAGAGGGTGAAATTTAGTGACGCTATCCCGCATAGCGGGCTAGCATCACTAAATTCACCCTCTGGGGACCTCATTCTGCTTAGGCCTTCAACTGATATGGCAGACCTAGGATCAGATTGAAGTTCCCCAGTTGAATTGGTAATGTTCACCCTTTGGGCACCTCAATTATGAATTTTATCTTCTGCAAATTAGGGGATATAGAAACTTCCTAGAAGGGAAATGTAACTAAAAACAATCTTAATTTGATGCTATAGATACTTCCCAGAAGATGAAGCCTAAGCAGAATGAGGTTTCCAGAGGGTGAATTTGGTGATGCTAGCCCGCTTTGCGGGATAGCATCACTAAATTCACCCTCTGGAAACCTCATTCTGCAAATGACAGACACGCAATTTGCAGGCTTGGTCAAGAGAGGATGAATTTGGTTCCTTGCAACATTCAGTCACATTGGTCGTAAAAAAATATATCAATATTACCCGACTAATTAGATCGTGCCATGAATCTCTACTCTGGCTACATTTGTAGAGATCATATTCCACCATTTAAAAACCTGGGAATTTTTGTGGTTCTGACTGGAAACTTTATAACATCGAAAACAGGAAATGTTACTCGAAAGTGACTATGCCCCCATAATGAAGCAACTCGTGAGCGAATTTATAGCTTGACCTCCAATAATTTGTAATGTTGCATTCCATGAAGTATTTTATATTATTATACCCATCCGACCTTGACCTTTTACAAACTACAATGCAACATATCATGACACACTGTCACCCTTAGGTTAACCATCACGCCTTGTTTCGTTGAAATCATGTGATGTACATGAAGTTATGGAGTGGACACATAGGGTAGTGTCTGCTGTCTTAATCGAGATAACGACCTTGTCCTGTGACCTTAACCTTCAACAATTGTAAAAAAATGTGTGTGCGACACATCGTCTCCTCATTAAGAACAACTATGCCAAATGTCAACATAATCCAATAAAGCATGATCCAAATGAAGTCTAAGTTTGAAAGCACCCTGTGACCTTGACCTTTTACAAACCATAATGTCACCCTTAGAAAAACCATCAAGCCTTGTTTCGTTGAAATCATGTGATGTATGCAAAAGTTATGGAAAGGACATGAAGGGTAGTGTCTGGTGCCTTAATCGAGAGAACGACCTTGTTCTGTGACCTTGACGTTCAACAATTGCTAAAAAAATTGTGTGCGACACATTGTCTCCTCATTAGGAACTATGGCAAGTTTCAACAGAATCCAATAAACCAACGTGATGCTATGGAGCGGACATGAAAAATCATATGGACAGACAGACAAACACTATATGGTCCCATAATTTTTACAGGGGTTTATTTTAAAAATTATAAAAATAACAGTTATTTATATTTGTTATTTATACCTGTTTCTTAGTAATGTAGTTCACAGTAGTGAAGGTCCCAGCTCATTCCATTGAGCTCAGATTATATGATTTAAGCCACTTTTGTGAGTCTATTTTGCGATAAATATGAGATGATTACCTGGGTGGAAATTTTATGATTGAAAATGATGCAAAGCTAAATTGACTCACAAAAGTCACTTACATTAAGCAATCTTGAGCCAGAACCTTCACCTACTGTGAAACACATGATTAAGGAACAGGTATTGACAATAAATACATTACAAGTGTTATTTTTTCGATGTTAAAGAATCCCCGCCAGATCTTCAATGTTCCAGGTTTTTTAACTGGTGGAATATGATCTCTACGAGCGTAATCCTGCTTTGGTCTTCATTAATCATGAAATACGAAATCGCGGTACCCGACTGATCACAAGATTATATCGGTCAAATCAAGTATTAAGATAACTCGGCATGACTATGTTTCCCTGTTCTATTTGGTCGTTGTCCATCATGAAATACAAAATCGCAGTACCCGACTGATCGCATAATTATTTCCATCACATCAAGTATTAAGATAACTCGGCATAACTCTACTATGATTCCCTGTTCTATTTTGGTTTGTCATGAAATACACCATTGACGGGAACCGATACAGATTTTTCCTTCTCCATTGCCAGTTTTTAATGTAAACTAGAGGTGTGACTGTCCCAATGGGACTTAGGATACCCCCCGTGTTTTTAAAATGCTAAGATGTTTCACATGTCAGTAAACATTTAGTTAAAATAATAAAATAACAGATTCCCATTGCAGGTGCACAATCCTAACCCCTAACCCTAATCCCATTCACCAAAAAATGTAGGGATAAAAGCTCAGACAAAATTATGCATGTTGTGAAAATGTTCTAAGTCGAAAAAGAAAAAGGGGGATAACTCCACCAAAAAAAGTTGTACAGATGTCATAATCGCAGGTGCACATGTTCCCATGGAACTAAATATCTATGCCAAGTTTAAAAGAAATTGACCTAAAAATGTAGGAATAAAAGCTCGGACAAAATTATACATGTTGCAAAAAAATTCTAAATTGAAAAAGGGGGATAACTCCACCAAGAAAAGTCCGACAGATGTCATAATTGCAGGTGCACAGGCTCCCATGGTGGTTGATGTCTGTTCCAAGTTTCACGGAATATGATAAAATAATGACTGAGAAAAACTCCAGACGTGTGTCCACGGACAGACAGACAAGACGACAGATGGACAAGCTGATTCCAGTATACCTCCCACAACTTAGTTGTGGGGTATAATCACAGCAGTAATAAAAACAAACAGGATGCACATCAGGAGAAAATACTAATTGCATATGGAATGACATTCCTTTCAACAATGAAATAAAGACATTAATTGTCCAAATTCCTTCAGATATATATGTCATCATCGCTCACGGAAAACGACATCAATGTTACATCAATTATACTCGACTCATCCAATCATGATTATTTCTATCACATCTTGTATTTAGATAACTCGGCACAACTCTGATTTGGTCGTCTGTCTTGATACAAGACATCGACGCGACCCGACTGATCACAAGATTATTTCCGTGACATCAAGTATTAAGATAACTTGGCATAACTCTGATTTGGTCGTCTGTCTTGATACAAGACATCGACGGGAACCCGACTGATCACAAGATTATTTCCGTGACATCAAGTATTAAGATAACTTGGCATAACTCTGATTTGGTCGTCTGTCTTGATACAAGACATCGACGGGAACCCGACTGATCACAAGATTATTTCCGTGACATCAAGTATTAAGATAACTTGGCATGACGCTGTTCTATTTGGTCATCGTCCATCATGAAATATGACACTGACAGTACCCGACTAATCACATGATTATTTCTGTCACATCAAGTATTAAGATAACTTGGCATGACTCTGATTCCCTGTTCTATTTGGTCCTCGTCAGTCATGAAATAAGACATTGATGGGACCCGATTGAGATTTTTCCTTTTGCACGGCCAGCATCGACAGTTTTTAGTGTAAATCACAGCAGCTATAAAAACAAACAGAATGCACGTCAGGAGAAAATACTGATTGGAGACACTTGGTGCGGGAGGTAAATGAGCTTTGAATCTGGGGTGATATGCTCTCTCGATGTTCCTGAAAATAGAAAATAAATCTGGGGTGATATGCTTTCTCAATGTCACTAAAAATATAACATAAATGTGGGGTGATATGCTCTCTCGATGTCACTAAAAATATAACATAAATGTGGGGTGATATGCTCTCTCAATGTCACTAAAAATATAACATAAATCTGGAGTGATATGCTCTCTCAATGTCACTAAAAATATAAAATAAATCTGGAGTGATATGCTCTCTCAATGTCACTAAAAATATAACATAAATCTGGAGTGATATGCTCTCTCAATGTCACTAAAAATATAACATAAATCTGGAGTGATATGCTCTCTCAATGTCACTAAAAATATAACATAAATCTGGAGTGATATGCTCTCTCAATGTCACTAAAAATATAACATAAATGTGGAGTGATATGCTCTCTCGATGTCACTGAAAATATAACATAAATCTGGAGTGATATGCTCTCTTGATGTCATTTAAATAGAAAAAAATTCTCTATCAAAAGGTGACTGACTCACAATTATTATAAATTTTTTATTAAAATCTTATAAATAAACATGATGTATCAAAATATTTTAATTTGAGACTTAAAGTGAAGTGAAACACTCCATTAGGTGATCGAATAGCAACGGAGAATAATCTTGCTCAAAGTAGATATTTTTACGAATATTAATCCAAATTGACAACACACATTGTCATTTTTATTGTTTAATTATATGCAGTGACTCTCGATGGTGAAATAATTTGCGTTATTTGATCACCGATAGTTGGGTGCCGAATCGAGAAGTAAATATTTACAATTGAGTGTAGTCATTCTTATTGTTTACTTAAATGCAGTGACTCTCGATGGTGAAATAAGTTGCATTATTTTATCACCGATAGTTCGGTGCCGAATCGAGAAGTAAATATTTACATTGAGCGTAGTTCAGACGATGTTTTATAAATATAGTGGTACGGTTGATTTCTTGAGATTTTCGATGATGTTAGTAGAACACTATATTCCCCCAGTTGGCACAGCACCTGAATACTAACTTATCAGTTTCACGCACCCGAGCAAGTACATAATATGTTTTTAAATATCATGTGTTAATATATTGTGATCACAGGTACCCTTGTTCATGCAGTAATGTGGTTATTGTAAAATAGACATAGATCTTCTGATTGAGTCTCAAGCATGAGTTGATGAAAAGTAACACAGCTTAAAACATGATATAAACCAAAACCAAGTTGGGATTTATTGTGTCTATCATTTGCAGAATGAGGTCCCCAGAGTGTGAATTTAGTGACGCTACGCAGCATAGCAGGCTAGCATCACTAAATTCACCCTCTGGGAACCTAATTCTGCTTAGGACTCATCTTCTGGGAAGTATCTAGTCTCAAAAAAACATTGTTTTAGTTACTTTATCCCTTCTGTAGAGTTTTTATATCCCCTAATTTGCAGAAGATAAAAGCATAATCAAGGTCACTAATGGGTGAACATCATCAACATCAACTGGGAACTTTAATCTGTTTCTAGGTCTCCCATAGTAGTTGAGGCCTCAGCAGAATGAGGTTCCCAGAGCGTTTAATCCATTTTGTGATACCCGAAATTGCCATCGAGATATAATTTTACTGCAATACAATTAATTCTGTTGTTTGAGATACATATTATCTGGGACCAAGCATCCATACACGCATACAAGTACATCTATGTGTATAATTCTATTTTAATAAATGAAGGATCATGCCATTTTAAGATTCATTTACTAAATGTTGAGAATGAGTCTTTTGGTTTTCCCTGCCTTTTTAGTTCTCTATCTGACTGTTCTAAAACTGCTCTGATGGCATATTGTCTGTGTACTACCGAATAATAGTGCAGGCCCAATTATAGTGTAGGGCTGTATTTTTGGCTGGAATTAATAATAGTACAGGCAGTTTCAAAATATGTATCATTGCCTAATAAAAGTGCAGGGCTGTATTTTCGGCTGAAATTAATAATAGTGCAGGCAATTTCACTATATGTCTCATTGCCTGATAATAGTGCGGGGTTGTATTTTGGACTGAAATTAAATAATCATGCATGCACTATTATTCGACAGGTGAGAGTAACATTAGCAGAATGTAATGCTTCCAGTGTGCAAGGCATGGTACCCTTATAGTGTGCCCAGGACAATGTGGCATCACCCAGTGCTCATTCTGATGTGGGCACCATAAATAGATGAGATAATTCTCAATCATCGAGTGTCTCACCTCAGAGGCAGGTATCTTGTTCTGTAAAGCAGCGCCCCTAGCGTCCACTGAGCATCTCTTCCATTAATATACTGTGCCGATTTAAACCTTGTGTAATCTTTAGGAAATTTGAATCCATCATGAAGAACAGTTGTCATCCATGCAGCTTTAAAGCATTGTAACCTGGAATATCAGGAATATATAGAGGATCTCCAACGAGTTATGTTGGGATATAAGATTTTATGAAACTCGTATGATAAATTTGATTCACAACGAGTTGTAGACGAGTTGTGAATCAAATTTATCAGACGAGTTTCATAAAATCTTATATGCCAACATAATGAGTTGAATATCTTGTATATCACATGAACAAACTAGAGCTTTAGTAAGCCTTTACGTCTTTTTAACAAATCAAAATCCTTAACAGAAACTTAAAAAGGCACAAATTTACATTGTTGGTTGAGAAATGACAGTCGTATACGACAGTATTGCGTGTTCAAGCTGCTGATGGAAAATATACAGTCCCCTAATTTGCCTCTGTTTTTGTGTCTATTTTCGTTAGTGCAACGAAGTTGGCTTGGAAATTAACCATTTTGTATTGTCTGGTGTTGTTGTCATGTGGGGCTTTACGAAATAGTTTCAATCCGCCCGATTCAATTTAAAGTAATTTTGTTGCCGCGATGCCAAGTTGGCGGGAACCACACGCTTATTCGTCACTAGTTAGAGATAAGGAAATATGTAATGGCTTTTTAAATGATATAATATGGGTTTCATGTGATATATGACTTTTCAAGGATTCCACAAGTAATTTCCAAGACCTCACTCAACTTAATAGGCTAATAGTAATAAAATTGATAGTCACATAATTAGGGTTGCCATGATGCATCGCATTTTAAAGTTCACGATGCAATGCATTGTACATTGGGAGGGTGCACTGCAATGCAGAAATAATTCATGAATGCCCAGTTAATGGTCAGAGATCCAAACTTTTTCACTAAAAACTTCCCATCTGGACAGATCTGGGGACTGCATGTATTAGCTGTTATAGTCTACTTCTGATACCTGGCCATGCATTTTGGTAATTTAATTTGGTCTTGTAATGTACTTCAATGAATATGCTGAGGTGAACACTCATGAGAATATACATATATACTAAAATTTATTAAGTGGTTCATCTAATTTACACAGCCATCAGTTGCCAAAAATTTGAATCACGATGTGCATCACATTGTGTTAGTAAAATCGTGATTCGCATCGCGAAGGTCTGAATCATTGCAACCCTACACATAATAATAACGTAGTTCAGCGCAAAAATTATAAAAATTATTGTGCCGATAATAAAATCATATCAATATATATATCAGTCTAGGTAATCCCTAAATGATGTACGGGTAGTACAATGTCACGATTTGTCTTTCTTTATAACAGATTAATTTAATTTATATCCATTACAAAGTTCTCCCTACATTTTCTTGACCTGGGAAGGTATAATAACCCATGCTTACTATGGGCAGAAAAAAAATTTGATTTCCAAACAAATTGCCTGAGAATCAAATACGTTTTTTTGTTTGGCCTAAACTTTATTCTTTATGCATTATTAACCCTTTACCCAACAGAACGGCCCTGTGCCAATGCATTCTCTTATATATGCGAGTCGACCATAGGTCGCCTCGCATATATAAGAAAATGCATTGGCTTAACACATTAAAAATTACAAAATTGTTAAAGAATGTAAGAAAAAATGGTAAAAAAAGATTTTTTTTAGGCCAATGCATTCTCTTATATATGCAAGGCGACCTATGGTCGACTCGCATATATAAGAGAATGCATTGGCACAGGGCATAACTGTAACTATCACAATGTGGTCAAGGAGCCGGTTCCAATGATATCCATATTTGTATGGTTCTATTGAGACAGACCGAAGATATTTTAGGCTGTTGAAGCTTTATTTGGCCGGTTTTGGCCGTTTTGTTGGGTAAAGGGTTAATAGCTCTCAAATAATAAAATTTTGCATGTTAAAACCATTGTTATGTAAACAAATTTGTACTTGTATTATCTTTTCATCATACTTTTGTCTGCTCATTTTTCCTGAACACCCCTCCAAATGAATAATAGACTATTCCAATATTTACTTTTATGGGTGGGTGAATCCATTTAGTATAAAAAGGGTTAAAGGCATGGATGGCCTTCACGGTGGGTATCGCTGTTAAAATAGTCAAATCCGTTAAAACCGCCATAAACAGAAAGAATATTAAAATATAGACAGATTTGTTCTTGTTTCATAAATTTTGTGTAAATATTATCTTGTTGTCAAGTTTGTACACTGTATTATGTAAACAAAAGCCAGGTTCTGTAATGTTTTTGGCTTTTGTTTACATAACAAAGCATAAGAACTTGACAATAACATACAATTTATATGATATTTATCATTGGTATAAGAACAAAGTCTGTCTATATTTTAGCATTCTTTCTGTTTAAGGCAGTTTAAACGAATGTGACTATTTTAATAACAATACCCACCGTGCCTTTAAATTATGATTGTAGTTACCTGAATCTGCGCTTGTCTGCTTTTGGATAGAGGTTGTCCTTATAAGTTATATAAATGCTGCAGCCATGGAAGAATTAAATTATGAATGTAGTTACCTGAATCTGTGCTTGTCCGCTTTTGGGTAGAAGTTGTCCTTATATAAATGCTGCAGTCTCATCCAATTCTTTGAACAAAAATCCTGGAAAAAAAATATATATATAAAACCTGTCGTCTGTGTGTGTATCTGTGTGTGTAACTTGGTCAAGCTTTTGGCACGTCTATAAATTTTCACTGTGATCGGTTAAAGATGGCCTGAGATATAGCACATTTTCCAAGGGTCACGATTGCGAAATTTCCATCACCGATTACAAGTGATTTGGTATACGAAAGCACGGGTGCAGCTGAGAGTACCAAGAGAACTCTATAGTGAACTATGTCCTGCATAAAAATAGAGTTATGCCACTTCCATCAGTAAACCAACGAGACAGTAATGACCAGTAATGACAGGCAGTTCCCTAGTAAGCAAATATTCATAATATCCTCATAAACGAAGGATGGATGAACAAAGTCTACAGTTCAACACCCTCCAGTTTTTTTTTAGTATGACTACAAGACTCGTGCCAACCAATTATAGACTTGGTTCTTAATGGAAGCCAACATAAGTTTTTATTTAATAAATAACTTTTGATTAAGGTTATGCAGTCATAATCTGAAAAGTTTTAAGCCAAATTAAAGAACTGGAACATGCTAGTCAATGAATATTTAGTTTAAAGATAAGATTAGTTTAACCTGTTCTATACTATATACTCATTGATGAGTAGTCCCCATAGGAAATTTTCAGATAATAAGTTCAACAAATGGTCATTTGTTGAACTTATTATCTGAACATATGCCACCCATGAATGAATATGAATCATTCTGCTCTTGTATTATCTGTTTTTGTGTCTAATGTCTACTTCTATTACTTGATAACCCCTTTAAATGAATAATTAACCATTCCATTTCATAATTTAATAACTAAAAGTGAGAAACCATTCAGAATAGAGAGGTTAACAACCCCACCATGACTGGAGCTTCCTGAAATTTTGAGAAAACCATAGGGAGCCTCGCATATATAAAAGAATACATTGGCCTAACAATATTTACCTTGATCCTTTAAGCCAGTGTATTCTCTTATATATGTGAGGCTCCCTGTGGGAGAATCGAATATATAAGAGGATGCACTGGCACAAGATCTTTAATGCTGCATCAGTGCAATTCCCATCATGAAAGGTTTAAACATATTTATTTGTCTAATTTTTATAACACATGGTATATAACATAGTATAAAACACATAAATAACTTTTTTCAGACAATAGAATTGGAGGACAAGTGCTGTCTCGCTTATAGGTACCCCCTCTCCCATAAAGATAATGTTAAATGGTGCCTAAATTACCAGCGTTTCCTCCTCGAATTTCTTGTAAACATAGGGCCCTCCATTTTTATAGACATCTTCCATCGTATACCAAAATTCTGAAAATCCATAAAAATCATTCACGGAAAAATCAATTTCCGGTTGAAATACTCCATTCATTGAGCAAGGACTGACTTCACATGGTCGAGTCTGATTCAACAAAGGAATTAGTTCCTCTTTGCATTTGATGTAATCGCCGGTCCCTCGGAATACGTATCTCACATGCGAGTCCTCGAAAAGCACAGTTTGTTTCAAGTCAGTTGGCATGCACGGATCCTGAATCACATTTCTTTGCCTTTTTGTATCACTGGAATGAGAAACATTTTTGATTTTCAGAACGATGACATTTGAGCAAACTTCTTGTAGAGCATTGAAACCCTGCTGCAAGAAAACCCCCACAAGATCGTGTCATCAGGGACCAGCCCAGAGAGCGACTTGGGAGACATCTTCTCACTAAAATCTGTCACTTCTCCATATTTTTGTTCCAGGGTGAAGTACATAAGTGACTTCTCTCTCACATATCTCAGTATGCATCATATGTCCCAACATCATATTTAAAGGCCCACTTAATTTTCGAACCCCAAGATAATTTTATATAAATTATATGCCATATTATATACCATTTGAAAGAGGAAGCTCCAAAACATTGTATTATCAACTTATTCGGTGTAATAAACTGTGAACTTGTTGTTTTTGTTGAGATATCGACTTTGTTTCTGTGATCAAGTTTCATTATTTTCAATGGAAAGGGAATAACTCTTACAAACTTTTAAAATATATAGTTATTCCCATTCTATTAAAAATACATTATTAGTTTTTTGTTTGCACAAATAGTATTACGAACGGCAGAATATATACTTTAGGTTTCAGTTTCACGGAAGCTACAGTAATGCTCTAAGTGATCGACTCCTTTAACCACAGCAGAATTATGGGTAACTTTTCAGGATTTAGTCGGAAATATAGCTTGTTGCCATTCATCGGAAAGCTCTCCTCGAGAGCTTTTCGATGAATCCAACAAGCCATATTTCCGACTAAATCCTGAAAAGTTACACCCATAATTCTGCTGTGGTTAAAGGAGTCGATTACTTAGAGCATTACTGTACTTGTTGAAATTCTTGGAAATACTTGCCAGGTATTATTCGTCAATGCATAGATGCTTTTTAGTGTTTAATTATACCTGCCGGAATCTTATAAATTTGTAAACACTGTAACGTGTAGCTTGTTCATTTATTTAGTCCTCAATCGGATGGCAGTCTCACAGGCATGATTACATGATTAATGCTCTGGGTATCATCAACAGAATTAATGCGCCCACGGAAATGATCAACTTGCGTAATATTCGTAGCTTTGGATTGCTTTGTGAGTATCACAGGTGCAAGGAAGTGACATATCAAAATTTGTTTCCCCAATACGGCTGAATACGGACTCATTTATTTTCCCCTGGAGGAAACCCTGCATTATGGAAGCCATAACGGGGAAATCATTCCATGATTTCAGCTGTTTTCTATTTCTCTATGGGCATCTTCTGAGACACAGACGTTTCATATGGTGATGAATTATAGTATTTTAAGCATACTTTATCAAATTATGGCATAATGTTGTTATTAAAACCGAATATCAAGGAACTATAAAAAAATGATTCGTGACTCGAAAATTAAATGGGCCTTTAAAGTAATGTGAAACACTCCGGTAGGGTGATCCAAAAGAAATGGAGAATATTCTTGCTCAAAGTTGTTCTTTTTACGAATATTAATCCTAATTACCAACACACATCGTCATTCTGATATATTAATTAAATGCACTGACTCTGGATGACGAAATCATTTGTCGCCAATTGTTGCGTCCTGTATCCAGATGTAAATATTTACAATTGGGCGTAGTTTGGCGATGTTTTCTATTGAGTGGTATGGTCGATTTCTTTGAAATTTTCAGCGCTGTTAGTAGAATGCTACATTCTCCAGGTTGGCATAAAGCCTGAATACCAACTTATCAGTTTCACGAACTCGAACAAGTCCATAATAAGTCTTTAAAGTATATTTACAGAATATAATGGTGTTCTTACTCAATACAATGGTTTTATAAATGGGCTTGTTGTGTTGTATACTAATTATAGTATAATAGAATGGTGATGCGAGGTGTAAATTGAACTCCAGCCATTATTACTTCTCCCTGACAACAGTTCACTTCTCCCTAGTAACCAAACAGGGAGAAGACACTTCTCCCAATTGGAAACTTGAAGGCTGGTCCTGCGTGACATGTCAAGCGACAGAAATATGAATTAGCAATATGACGCAAAAATAATTATACAGTGATGTCCTAAATAATCGATTCCTTAACCACAGAAGAATTAAGGGTAATTTGGCTCTCACTGAGAGTTTTCCGATGAATGGAAAAAAGCCATATTTCCGACAAAATCCTGAAAAATTACCCTTAATTCTGCTGTGGTTAAGGAATTGATTATTTAGGGCATTACTGTATGTATATGATTTTTTCCATGCAGCTCCAACTGGATTATACCCTTACTTTTCCCAGTCTCTCTCCCGCTCTCTCTCTCTTCCTCACTCTCATCTTCTCACCCTCCCTCTGCTTCTCTCAATAGGTCATTTGTGAGAACTTATTATCTGAAATATTTCCCTCCAATAAAAAATGACTTCTTCTGTGATTGTGTTATCTGTCTGCTTATTTTTCCTGAAAATGCCTCCAGATAAATAATAGACCATTCCAATGTATACTTTTATAACTCAGTGGGAGAATCCATTTAGCATAGAAAGGGTCTATGTCAAATGTTGAAATGCTATTAAAGTCACATGGCAGTTTGTGCTCCAAAATACACCTTATAATTTTGTTCATGGTATCGAAATAAGTCGATATATACCTGAACTACCTTTCTATGAGCATCATATGTCCCAGAAAGACGCATTGAAGACATAACAAATATAACTTCAAACAAGATGATTGGGTCCCAATCAACTACTGCAACATTTGTTTTCATTGAAATTATGGAATCGGAAAATCTGTGTTTTGTTTATTATATTTTTCAATAAATTAGAGATCGTTTCTTCGCTCTGAAACATTTTTGGTACTACATCATGTTCACGATCAAAACAAGCCTTGAAATAGTGAGTCTGTCATTTGCAGAATGAGGTCCCCAGAGGGTGAATTTAGTGATGCTATCCCGCATAGCAGGCTAGCATCACCAAATTCACCCTCTGGGGACCTCATTCTGCTTAGGCCTTAGCAGAATGAGGTTCCCAGAGGGGGAATTTGGTGATGCTAGCCCGCTGTGCGGGATAGCATCACTAAATTCACCCTCTGGGAACCTCATTCTGCAAATGACAGGCTCACTATTTCAAGGCTTGGATCAAAACCAAGAGAAAGCAGTGCGTGAAGTTTTTTAATTGTTTCACATTAAGATAATGCAATATACCTTTTCTGGAAGTCGCGTGTTATTCCGTTTCCGTTATCAAATGGACAGATAATCAATATGGTGGTAATCTTTACATACCAGTCAAAACTTATTTATATCTAGGGTTAGGGTTAGGGTAAGGGTAGGTGTAAGGGTTATGGTAAGTTTTGGGGTTAGGGTTGGGGCTAAGTGTTAGGGTAGGGATTGGGGTTGGGGTTAGAGTTGGGGTTAGGGTTATAGTTATGGTTATGGTTTGGGTGGTCAAAGTCAAAGCTTGTTTTACATTTGTTTTAGGGTAATTGTAGGGGTAAGGGTTAGGGTAAGTTTTGGAGAAAGGGTTGGGCTTGGGGTTAGGGCTAGGGTTGGAGTTAGGGTTAGAACTAGGGTTGTCATCTGTACATACTAGTCAAAGCTTGTTTTACATTTATGTTAGGGTGAGGGTAATTGTAGGGGTAAGGGTTGGGGTAAGTTTTGGAGTAAGGGTTGGGGTAAGGATTGGGGTAAGGATTGGGCTTGGGGTTGGGTTAGGGTTAGGGTTATAGTTAGGTTTATGGTTAGGGTGGTCATCTGTACATATCTGTCAAAGCTTGTTTTACATTTATGTTAGAGTCAGGGTAATCGTAGGGGTAAGGGTTAGGATAAGGAATGGGCTTGGAGTTGGGGTTGGGGTTAAGGTTAGAGTTATGGATATGGATAGGGTTGTCATCTGTACATACCAGTCAAAGCTTGCTCTACATTTACGGATTTTCATTTCTTCATATCTCTCCCTAGCTACATTCGCTCCATATTCCAGGAAGGTTGTCACATATAACCGATATGTATGATCAGTGTCCGATGTGTCACAACCAAGGTTGATTTCAGACAGCATTGAGTAACTTTTCTGAAATTGAAAATTTATTTTAAATTAAAGGGAAAGGAAAGTCTTGCATAACGATTAGGCATGTAATTAAGCAAGCTGTTCTCTGCTCGTGTGTAAAGTTTCAGCGCAAATCTCAACACAACATTGGAGATATGGCATCTCAAACTAACTTGTGCAAGCAATTATGCCGGTAACTTGATGCCGCCAGTTTGGAAGAAATATGATCTCCCATTATAGTTGTGACGTCACTGCCTAACTTGGTTGTTTATTGCTATACTGTATCGCATACAGTAACGCTAAATTCTGAAAAGTTACCCATATATCTGCTGTGGTTAAGAAGTCGATTACTTAGAGCATTACTGTATACTGTATCGCAAGGAAAAACTTGTATTGTTAGGGAATGCATGCTATACAAAATCTACCCAGTGCTGCAAAATGATATACAAATTAAAAAAATTAAAATTGACCCCTGACACCATATTTTAAACTGCAATTACACCATGGCCGAACAGCAAGTACACTCCGGGCCGAACAGCAACTGCACTGCAGCCCAACTGCAGTTAGCTGGTGGAGCCATGGTGTAGTTGCCATTCGGTCGCAGTTAAGTGGACACTTGTTGTGGTGATAGGGCTAGTCACAACACAAAATCACACAAATAAAACTAAAAAGAAGCTACCTTTCCTGTTACTTCATATGCAATCTGAACTGATCCGCCACCCATGTCAATCATCCCAACAGTCCGCCTCCTTACGTGAGGCTTAGAATTCTCAACATCAATAGCGACAAGTGGGTGATCTAAAAATAGAAGTAGAATTTGAAAACGGTGAAAAATAAATACAAAATAAAAAAAGTGGACAACTATACACAAGCAAGCAAACTTTCTTTGAAGCAATATTCGATCTAGGCATTCAGCGACCAGCCTAGATCGGGTGACTTACAGTAATGCTCTAATTAATCGACTCCTTAACCACAGCATAATTATGGGTAACTTTTCAGGATTTAGTCGGAAATATGGCTTGTTGCCATTCATCGGAAAGCTCTTAGCGAGCAAGCCATATATCCGACTAAATCCTGAAATGTTACCCATAATTCTGCTGTGGTTAAGGGGTCGATTAATTAGAGCATTACTGTAGGACTTAGGAGACATCTTTTCCAATGTGCCACTTTTTGTTCCAGTGAGAAATGACTTCTCTCTCATATACCAGTATGCATATGTCCCAGCAGCATATTTTAAGTATGTTTTTGCTTACAATGGTGTTTGTGTTCACTATAATGGTTTTATAAAGGATTCTTGTGTTACATAATAATTGTCGGATCATAGAAGTGACATGTTGAGTTGTAAATTAAATTTGATCCACTGTTACTTCTTTCTGATAACAGTCCACTTCTCTCCCTAATAACTCCTGGGCTGGTCCCTGTGTACCGGTCTAGGGTGAAGTGACTTCTACCAATTTGAAACATCTAGGCTGGTTCCTGCAGGCAATGATCGGCAGGCATCAGGATAAAGATAGTGTATCTCCTCCTAACAGGTTGTATATAGTTTCCGGGGTATAAATAATAAATATGAATCACAGACAAATGTCCGAAAAATATTCCATCAATTAATATTGATTTTATTTCTGGGATAATGCATACAACCTTTCAGGACAGTTTTTACAAGCAGTATGAGGTCCCCGGAGGGTGCATTTGGTGATTCACCCTCTGTGGACCTCATTCTACAAATTTCAGACACCCTATATCCTGGCTTGCAAACATGTGCAGCTTGTGTTGTTTACTCCCTCTGTGAGGAGGCCCTGAAGGGAACGTAGTTAGCTTGCGCCTGACCCATATATAATGTGTTAACCCTTCCATGACTAGAGCTGCCTGAAATTTATCGAAAACCCTGTGCCAATGCATTCTATTATATATGTGAGATTCCTATAGGGAGCCTCGCATACATAAGAGAATGCATTGGCCTAATAATATGTACCTTGACATTGTAAGCCAGTTAGGCTCCCTATGGAAGACTCACATATATAAGAGAATGCACTGCCCCAGGATCTTTAATGCTGCACCAACACAGCAGCTAATGTAATGAAAGTGACAAAATACCTTCGGATCCATGGGTGAATTTTTTGAGGATGTAATTGACAGCTATCCAAGCGTAGATGCCTTCACGTTTGCCAGAGATCACCTCAAAGTTTGCATCTGATATCACAAACTTATAATGTTTAGGAATGTCTTCAAGCAGATCATCGAGAATGGCTCGCTGTTTCCTGAAAAATTAGATCCTGAATAAATAAACGAAGCGGAATGGATTCCACTAGCGATACATCGGGATGTCTTTATGACGGCCTGACAGACCTGTTTTATCGACCGAGCTATATGATGGCCAGATATTTTGTCATATAACGCCGATTTTGTATCTGTCCTGTTGGCTTAAAAAATGCAATAGTTTATTAATAAACTGGCCATAGGTTCATTTTATTTTTGAGTAAGATCTGTCGTCATTTGCTTGAGGTCCTCCTGTAATTTCAAGTCTGTCAAGCAGCTTATGTACAGCATGGTAAAAAATTCCTACAAAAGGTGACTACGTGCTTGGATCTATATTGTACTTCGTGATTTTGGAGCTAAATATATATCAATATTTAACACATGTGCATTGTTTTATTCATGAACAAATGTCATTGTGAATATAAATGTATCCACTGTGTGGGATAGCATCACTAAATTCACACTCCGGGGACCTCATTCTGCAAATGATAGACACACTAATTGCAGGCTTGGTCAAACATGTGGAGGTGTGACAGCGTGCACCTGTGCTTTATAGAAGAGTGACTGACACGATTAAGGCGTGAATGCCTTCGCGTTTACCAGAGATTACCTAGAAGTTTGCATCTGATATCACAAACTTATAATATTTAGGAATGTTTACAAGCAGATCATCAAGAATGGCTCGCTGTTTCCTGAAATTTTTTTACACCTGACTGAATATGATTAGAATAACATAAGACCTTAACCCTTTACCCAACAAACCGGCCAAAAAAAGCTGCAACAGCCTAAATTATCTTGGGTCTGTCTCAATAAAACCATACAAATATGGATATCATTGGAACCGGCTCATTGACCACATTGTGATGGTTACAGTTATGCCCTGTGCCAATGCATTCTCTTATATATGCGAGTCGACCATAGGTCGCCTCGCATATATAAGAGAATGCATTGGCCTAAAAAAAAATCTTTTTTTAACACTCTTTACCATTTTTTCTTACATTCTTTAACAATTTTATAATTTTTAATGTGTTAAGCCAATGCATTCTCTTATATATGCGAGGCGACCTATGGTCGACTCGCATATATAAGAGAATGCATTGGCACAGGGCCGTTCTGTTGGGTAAAGGGTTAAATAATAGAGATGTTTCCGGCTGGTACTGGGCAGGATAATAGGACAATGGACAATTACAATTATTTCCCTGGAGAGCAGTGGAGAGAGCATTTTAAAGGGATACTGTACTCAAATGTTGTTGTTGGTTTCTATAGTTTCTGAGTCGTAGAATAAGGCAACCATTTTTTCAAAGTCTGTTGTGTACGAAGTAGTGTTACGGATGGCAAATTAACCGGAATGCAAAAATACAATGGCTTGAGTTTTCTCCCCATATCAGCATAATGTTTTACACAACCATGTGTGCCATCCGTTTACCAATCCACTATCCCTCAATTAATTTGATTACGTCTTGTACACGGAAATTCGTAATTTAATTTCTATCAAATTATTAACTTTTATTTTAAGATAGCCTATTAACCTGAACGTTCGCAGAATACATCTTCGACTCAAACTACTTATTTTTCTATATATTATCAATATTAGATCGTTGTTATTACCAGGAATTTATTGAAAATGGCATACAGTACCCCTTTAATTCCTCTGTAATAGTATAAATATACTATCAGGAATACAGCCAGTATGTATTTTGAAGTATTTCAATTTTTCAAGAACATATTTTCGATGTCCTCAAATGTTTCAGTTGTTCTGATGATGGGTGACTTTATGGTGTTGGACAAAATTTAGTCTACATAGACAGAATAAAAACCATACAGGGTGGATTTTTCCTGGAAAATTAATAAACATACAGGTATGTTTATTTGAATCTCAAGAGTACTCATCAATGAGAATTTAGTCATCAAGGGTTAATAATATACCTACAGGTATAAGCCTCATGCCTGCTGAAACCAGGAGGGTTAATAATAGCAACCACCAGTGCGATGCAGGCACGAATGGTTGTTTATACCTTAGGCGCATATCCATCAGTGATTTTTCAAATAACGCGGGTATGGATTTTGGAGAAATTGTCAAGTGACTTCCGGTTAGCAACTGTGTGGAGATAACCAAAGTGCGGAATCGAGAATGGAAAATCACGGTGAAAATTAAATTACCTACTTCACAACTTACGAAGAATTCCCATGTGATTTAGGCCTATTAGTTTCATTTGGACCAATTTCGTTGGTTAGCTTAATGGAACCCAGCAAAGACGTCATGACAAGGATTCTGACGTCATTTTGGATTTGTGGGCCATAGTACAGACAAGATTGCACAATCCAAGACAATTCTTGTCAAGTCGTCTCTGTCGGGACCACTGCCTGATGTTAGATACATTATTCTTAGAATTATGTCGCCGATAAAAGGAAAATTTGAGACACAGCATGTGTGGTTGCTCCACTAAGTGTCATGTACGATTCATATTTTACCTACAGGTATAAGCCTAATGCCTGATGCAACCAGGAGAGTTAATAATACCTACTCTATAGGTATACATGTAAGTCTCATGCCCGCTGTAGCCAGGAGGTTTAATAATATACCTACTATACAGGTAAAAGCCTCATGCTTGCTGTAACCAGGAGAGTTAATAATATACCTACTCTACAGGTATAAGCCTCATGCCTGCTGTAGCCAGGACGAACAAAATTGTGTCGGTGTGTCTCGCTACTGGAATGTGGGAGGCTGCAAAGTCCAGTAACTCTGTCAGGTACTCGCTAGCATCAGCCGGGGACTCTTCAAATGTAGACAGACCTGTAAAACAATATATTCAAGGTTCGTACATATTTATCAAAGTGAAATTCCAGTATGTTCCCAGGACTAATATACCAAATTTTCAGTACATTTTCGATCATACTATTACAAATAATAATTACTGCAAAGAGTTTAGGGACTAATTATGGTAGGGTAGGTACTAGTACTAAGCTTATTGCTACACGTGGGTAGGTAAAAAAAAATTTCAATATCTTCCTATTATTTTTCTCAATATAATGCCCATCCCAAAGTTTAACCTCCAAGCACAGGCTGGTAAATACAGCAGGAACAAGCTAGTGTTGAAATGATTATCCGACAAATTGACGTCAATGCGATTATTAAATTAGTCGATCCCAAAATATGCTAGTCGATTATTTGGAAAAACCACTACCTGTACATATATGCTATCACGATAGAATTCAAATAATGAGCATTCTCAAAACTGTTTTATCAACAAACCATTGCAAAACAAAAGTGAATCTATGCACATTTCTGGTGTCAACGTCGATGTCACCCTCTGATGAGGTCGCTGTTCTGCAGAATAAAACATTTTTACTGTGCATTTATTGATAACAGTCATTTTATTGCAACATGAATATTTTTAAATAGCAATATAACTGCAAACAATAAAAATACTACAAAATTAATACAAACAAGAAGTTGCAAAAATTCAATTTTCAGATGAAGAGGGATAACTCTTGAACAAAATATTCAAACACCATAATTGAACCCTCTTTTGAAAGCCCTCCTGATGCCAAACCTCCATACCAAATTTCAACAGAATCCAATAACACATGACTGAGATATATGAGCAGACGGATGGATATATTACATTTTCAGTTAAACAAAGAGGGATAACTCAATTAACTATTGAATTGAAAATGTGAACAACATCAATGAACCCTCTTTTGAAAGCCCTCCTGATGCCAAACCTCCATTCCAAATTTCATCAAAATCCGATAACCCATGGTTGAGATATGAGCGGACCCCAACACACAGACGGACAAATGTTGAAAGTGACGAAATGATAGTTGTGGCACTTCCAGTTTGTAGGACCTTCAACAAAAATTATGGGACTTCCATTTTGTGTTCTTACAAACTGTCTCTTCTGGGATAAAACCACAAAATGCCAAGTTTCAAGGCGACTGACGATCCAAAGCTAATGTTATCAACCCCGAAACCAAAAAACAAAACATAATGCACAAAAAAGAGCCATAACTCCTGACAACTTAGGGAAATGTTCAAAATTGACCAAGCATGTTCTGGGACTTTTACTGGTTTATGGGACTTTTTGAAGGCTCACAAAAATAAGGTATCTGTCCAGGAGTATCCAAAAATGTCCATATTAAAAGATGTCCATGGGGTACTTGGACTTTTGTCTGAGTCCAATTTTAACATGTTCGTGAGACTTAAAGACATATTGTGTACTTGTTCGGGTGCTTTAAACTGATAAGTTAGTATTCAGGTGCTATGACAACTGGAGGAATGTAACATTCTACTAACATCGCCGAAAATTTGAAGCAAATCGACCGTACCACTCCATAGAAAACATCGTCAGAACTACGCTAAATTTACTACTCGATTCGGGACGCATCTATAGGCGATAAACTAACGAAAACGATTTCGCCATCGAGAGTCACTGCATTTAATTCATATATTAAAATGACGGTGTGTTGTTGTCAATTTGGATATACTATTTGTAAAAATAACTACTTTGATCAAGATTATTCTCCATTTCTATTTGACCACCATGCCGGAGTGTTTCACATCACTTTAACAATGAGACATTATGCCTTAAAAAAGTCTCATGAGCCAGAAAAAACTCCCACAACATACCATTCGTAAAGACGGACGCATGGCCGGAAGTCATTTCTATAGTCAGCTGAAAATTAATTTTTCAAGGGACAAAAATAACAAGACATCTTACCTGGAGTAATTTTTTTGACGACTGGATCGCCGGCCTCATCGAATAATTGTTTGATATCAAGTAGGTCCTTTCGATTTCCTGAATGTGGAGGCCAATAGTATATATATGCACGAGTACCACTGCTGCCGCAATCGAGTACTATCCCATACTGAACATCGTTAACTGAGCTGGAATCGATCAGCGTTGAGGGATCGGAATGGCGAATATGATGCTGGAGCTCGTACACAGCTAGAGTAATCAGCGTCAGTAATATGAAGAGCAGGAGTCCGGTGATAGTGATATGGAGAGATGAGTGGGCCTGACGATAAGCTCGCCAATGTTGGCACGGCCAGTTGAAATAAATCCTGCGATGAAAAAGATGCGAATATTGAGATTTATAAGTAGGTCTGACGATAAACTCGCCAATGCTGGCACCGTGGCACGGCCAGTTGAAATAAATACTACAATGAAAAAAATGGGATATATAGAGATCAGTGGGTCTGACGATAAGCTCGCCAATGTTGGCACGGCCAGTTGAAATAAATCCTGCAATAAAAAAGATGCAAATATTGAGATAAGTGGGTCTGACGATAAACTCGCCAATGCTGGCACTGTGGACACGGCCAGTTGAAATAAATACTACAATGAAAAAGATGCGATATATAGAGATCAATGGGTCTGACGATAAGCTCGCCAATGTTGGCACGGCCAGTTGAAATAAATCCTGCAATGATAAACATGCGACATATTGAGATAAGCTGGTCTGACGATAAACTCGCCAATGCTGGCACCGTGGCACGGCCAGTTGAAATAAATACTACAATGATAACATGCTATATATAGAGATCAGTGGGTCTGACGATAAGCTCGCCAATGTTGGCACGGCCAGTTGAAATAAATCCTGCAATGATAAACATGCGAATATTGAGATAAATGGGTCTGACGATAAACTCGCCAATGCTGGCACCGTGGCACGGCCAGTTGAAATAAATACTACAATGAAAAAGATGCGATATATAGAGATCAGTGGGTCTGACGATAAGCTCGCCAATGTTGGCACGGCCAGTTGAAATAAATCCTGCAATGATAAATATGCGACATATTGAGATAAGTGGGTCTGACGATAAACTCGCCAATGCTGGCACCGTGGCACGGCCAGTTGAAATGAACACTACAAGGATATCACGCTAGTATATATAGAGATCAGTGGGTCTGAAAATAAGCTCGCCAATGTTGGCACGGCGTGTTGAAATAAATCCTGCAATGATAACATGCGATATATAGAGATCAGTGGGTCTGAAAATAAGCTCTCCAATGTTGGCACGTCCAATTGAAATAAATCCTGCAATGATAAATATGCGACATATTGAGATAAGTTGGTCTGACGATAAACTCGCCAATGCTGGCACCATGGCAAGGCCAGTTGAAATAAATACTACAATGATAAATATGCGACATATTGAGATCAGTGGGTCTGACGATAAGCTCGCCAATGCTGGCACCGTGACAAGGCCAGTTGAAATAAATACTACAACGATAACATGCGATATATAGAGATCAGTGGGTCTGACGATAAGCTCGCCAATGTTGGCACAGCCAGTTGAAATAAATCCTGCAATGAAAAAAATTTGACATATAGGGATGAGTGGGTCTGACAATAAGCTCGCCAATGTTGGCACTTCAAAGTTGCGTAAACTTCATGGCATGCTACATTTAAAGGTACTCAATCCGATTAAACACCCCCTAACTACTATTTCTTTGGCTTCGGGGGTAAAAAATATTTGATTCGAGTCGAGGAACCTACCCATCAAAGCTCAGAGTGATCAGATATTGATTTTTGAAGTTTGTTATTTCAATTGTTTGTGGCCAAGAAACACGCCGTCAAAAGGATGGTCTCGGTCAAAAATATTGTGGATGAAGATGGATAACTCTAATGAAAGTGTCAATTACACTGTAGCTCAACTTGGAAAGGGAATTATTTCATTTGTTACAGTCAATGGATTGATTAGGAATGTATTAAGTTGAAAGGTCTAGTTATGCAAAGAGTAAAATCCAAGATGGCCACTGGCAGCCATGTTTTTTTGCCAAATGACCCCATAAAGACTCATTCCCATTTACATTTCCTTGTTAACATCCATCACAAATTTCATGATGATCCCACAAAAGATATGACCTGTAGCCATTGTCAAATGATTTAGTCATGTAAAGAGTTTTTTGGCCGAATGACCCCAAAATGACTCGTTCCCATCTACATGTCATTGTTAATATCCATGACAAATTTCATGCCAAAGGATTTAGTCATACAAAGAGTACAATCCAAGATGGCTGCTGGCAGACATGTTTTTTGGCTGAAGGACCCCAAAATCACTCGTTCCCATCTACATGTCAATATTAACATCCATGACAAATATTTCATGATGATAGGCGAACAGTACGACCTGTAGCCCGTGCTAATGGAGTGAATTTTGAAATCCAAAATGTTTTTTTGCCGAATTACCCCAAAATGTCTCGTTCCCATCTACATGTACATGTCAACAGCCATGACAAATTTCATAATGATCCGACCAAAGGTACGACCTGTAGCCCGTGCTAAAGGATTTAGTCATACAAAGAGTAAAATCCAAGATGGCTGCTGGTGGCCATGTTTTATTGCCGAATGACCCCAAAATAACTCGTTCCCATCTACATGTCAATGTCAACAGCCGTGACAAATTTCATAATGATCCGACCAAAGGTAGGACCTGTAGCCCGTGCCAAATGATTTAGTCATGCAAAGAGTAAAATACAAATTGGCTGCTGGTGGCCATGTTTTCTGCCGATTGACCCCAAAATGACTCGTTCCCATCTACATGTCATTGTTAACATCTTTGACAAATTTCATGACGATCTGACCAAAGCTACGACCTGTAGGAATCACTGAACTAAATGGTTTCCCATAGGCGACAGTGTTAACGTTTCGGCCAAATTCACTGAATTGAAGCCTGCAGGCCATACCACAGTCGACATAAATTTCGACTGAGTATATCATATAAATTCATCTGAGTCGAACAGGACTGGCCAGAAAGCTATTTTCAGACTTGGGGATATACCAGGAAATTCCTTGTTTTGATTGGAAGCGGTACCAGAAACCGCTAACCCCGATTGGCTAACTGATAACAGATGTGCGTGTCCCGTAAAAATAGCTCACGTGTCATCAAAAACATGTGTGTATATTGATCTAAATTTAAGACATTTATTCATCGGTAAAACTTGTTTTCGACGCTTTTAATAATCTCATCACAATAGGAAAATGAGTGTTACAGTGGACTAAGACCGAAACGATGTGTTATTGAAGTGTGTTTCGTCTATCTTGAAAGAGACAGTTATTTCAGAGTTGAAATCTGAACAATTTCAAGCGTTGTCGGCAATATTGACGCGCATAAATTATTCCTTATTTGGAATGTCTGTGACATCAGTATGACGTCACGATATTGGGGGAAGCCCATTGTTCTGGAAATGGGTTTTTACATGAATTCGTGTCAACGCGTAATATTATAATTATTACGGAGATGTTTATGTAGACTGGCCATACCAGTGATGTTTACCCAGCTAGATTGACACCAGTTGATCACGAAAATGCAAGAAAAATCATAGGTCATGTGTTTACTTTTTAAAATAAATCCCCAAGTCTACGACAGGGCTATCTCACAGCCAAATTTGATCTGGAAAAACCCAGAACTACAGCAGCTAGTTAAATAAATTTCCCGTTCACAAAAATCCATTCCCCCATTCATTCACCAGTTTAAATTATTTAGATATTATGTACAAATCAAATAACGCGATGTCATCCTTTAATAACGTGTCGCATGTATCAGGTGAAGGTCATTCTTCAGTTACCTTCACCTTTAGCATTCCACGGTGTACTCGCTCCCTGACTCTAGAACACATTTAGCTCCCTGATTACTGTAGCCCGTGCGAAAGGATTTAGTCATGCAAAGAGTAAAATCCAAGATGGCTGCTGGTGGCCATGTTTTTTGGCCGAACAACCCCAAAATGACTCGTTCCCATCTATATGTCAATATTAACATCCATGTTAAATTTCATGATGATCAGACGAACAGTACGACCTGTAGCCCGTGCTAATAGATTGAATTTTGAAATCCAAGATGGACGCTGGCAGCATGTTTTTTTGCCGAATGTCCCCAAAATGACTCGTTCCCATCTACATGTCAATGTCAACAGCCATGACAAATTTCATAATGATCCGACCAAAGGTATGACCTGTAGCCTGTGTTAAATGAAATTGTTGATGGATCAAGCATACACGCACACACACATGGACGACCGACGACAAAGCTCAAAGTAAAGATGAGCTAAAAATAAGTCGTCATGTTGGAAATAATACCACATACACATAGAATGGACCCGCACGCAACCACAAACCCAATTTCACCCTTCTATTCCGCTTTTTGGACCTGTGTGTGTTTATGTTCGTTGTTAAGTAGGACCCGCGCGAATATGGTTTCTATTTATGGGGAAGTTATTTCCTCAGCGAAGCGGAAATGGCCGAGTTGTTGAGAATAGACATAACATGTTACATGTCTTTCTCTGTTGCGTCTGGAAAACAATATACACCAAGAACAGAAACGACGATTTATTAAAAACTCCCACGGAAATTCACGTAATCAGAGTTTTCCCAAAACATACCGCACTTGAAGAATGGAAACTCTGATATAAAACTCTGATATAAACTCTGATTGAATCGGAGATTTTTCGCGGTGTTATCGGTAATATTCTCCGATAGAATCAGAGTTTTATACCGATACAAAAATATCCACCGGAAACTCTGATTTTCGGTGTAAATTCCGATCTAATTGGACAAGCTCCCTAATGTATATTGATATCAATGGCAAATCTCACAAAGATTAGCTCCAATTCTTATACTTGGTCTTAGTATGCACTAATAATAAAGCATATTAACATGGAAGCTGTCTGTAATGTCAACGCATTGTATGCCACTACTGTTTTGGGTACTGCATTGAATGTTGAATGTCCATTCAATTAATGTATGTGACCAGCTAAATTTCAGTAGAATTGACTTAGTACGATGGCATTATACATGTATTGTGCAATGCACGAGTCAAGTGAACACTTCTTATCCAAACCCCATAAAGGGGCAATATCAAGGTGAGGTACATGTAATTAAAGTATTGCTCAGTACCGATAGCCTTATAGTTGCGGTAGGTATTTTTCTCCAGTCCAGTCACCCGATCAGGCAATTTCTGATGTACATATAACAAGAGTTGTGCACTCGCGTGCTAGCATACCCCCACCGTGGCAAATTCAACCCGCATTATCCGTAAAACCAACAAGAAGGATTTTTAACTTGAAAGAAAAATTTGGATTAATAATATCGATATGGTGTCGCAAGAAGCTTGTACAGAAAAAAAGACGGACGAACCCAAAACTGTGGTCAAAATCATTGTTCCGAACCCATATTCGAAGAACCTTCCGGAAAATATCCTAACTTGATAGCATCCACAAAAAACAAAATCCCAAAATTTTCTAAGTCAAAATAAGTCGAAAATGAAGTGTAATGTTAGGAAAAACAGTCCGAGCCCACCCTGAGCCGCATCATGTAGAGAGGGTGTTGTGAGAAGCATGTATACCAATAATCATTGAAATCGGTTCATATTAGTTAAAGTTATTAAGTCGGACAGAATTTTCTAAGTCAAAATAAGTCGAAAAGTAAGGCGTAACTTAAATGAAAGTGTCAATGACACTGTAGCTCAACTTGGAAAGGGAATAATTTCTTGTGTTACAGTCAATAGAGTGATTAGGAATGTGTTAAGTTGAAAGGCCTAGTTATGCAAAGAGTAAAATCGAACATGGCCACTGGCAGCCATGTTATTTTGCCGAATGACCCCAAAAAGACTCGTTCCCATTTACATGTCATTGTTAACATCCATCACAAATTTCATGATGATCCGATAAAAGATACGACCTGTAGCCTGTGTCAAATGATTTAGTCATGCAAAGAGTAAAATCCAAGATGGCTGCTGGCGGACATGTTTTTTGGCGGAATGACCCCAAAATTACTCGTTCCCATCTACATGTCTATATTAACATCCATGACAAATTTCATGATGATCAGACGAACAGTACGACCTGTAGCCCGTGCTAATGAATTGAATTTTTAAATCCAAGATGGCCACTGGTGGCCATATTTTTGGTCGAATGACCCCAAAATGACTCGTTCCCATCTACATGTCAATATTAACTTCCACGACAAATTTCATGATGATCACACGAACATTCCGGCCTGTAGTCTGTGCTAATTTATTGAATTATGAAATCTAAGATGGCCACTGGCGGCCATGTTTTTTTACCGAATGACCCCAAAATGACTCGTTCCCATCTACATGTTATTGTTAACATCCATGACAAATTTCATGATGATCCGACCAAAGGTACGACCCGTAGCCCGTGCCAAAGGATTTAGTCATGCAAAGAGTAAAATCCAAGATAGCTGCTGGTGGCCATGTTTTTTGGCCGAACAACCCCAAAATTACTCGTTCCCATCTACATGTCAATATTAACTTCCATGACAAATTTCATGATGATCAGACGAACACTCTGGCCTGTAGCCCGTGCCAATGGATTGAATTTTGAAATCCAAGATGGCCACTGGCGGCCATGTTTTTCTCCCGAATGACCACAAAATGACTCGTTCCCATCTACATGTCAATGTCAACGCCCATGACAAATTTCATAATGATCCGAACAAAGGTACGACCTGTAGCCCATGCCAACGGATTTAGTCATGCAAAGAGTAAAATCCAAGATGGCTTCCTGCGGCCATGTTTTATGGCTGAACGACCCCAAAATGACTCGTTCCCATCTATATGTCATTGTTAACATCCAAGACAAATTTCATAATGATTCGATCAAAGGTAGGACCTGTAGCCGTGCTAGAGAATTTAGTCATGCAGAGTAAAATCCAAAATGGCTGCTGGCGGCCATGTTTTTTGGCCGAACGACCCCAAAATTACTCGTTTCCCATCTACATGTCAATATTAACATCCATGACAAATTTCATGATGATCAGACGAACGGTAGGACCTGTAGCCCGTGCTAATGGATTGAATTTTGAAATCCAAGATGGCCACTGGCGGCCATGTTTTTTTCCCGAATGACCCCAAAATGACTCGTTCCCATCTACATGTCAATGTCAACAGCTATGACAAATTTTATAATGATTCGACCAAAGGTATGACCTGTAGCCCGTGCTAAAGGAAATTGTTGACGCATCACACACGGACGACAGACGACAAAGCCATGGCGATAGCTCAAACTTTACAAAGTAAAGTTGAGCTAAAAAACAAGTGGTAATACGGCCAAATTTCATGATTACTCAAGTGATAATACGGCCATATTTCATTGAACAAAATGTGTTGATAAATAACAAATTTTAGGAAATTTGATACATGTACCATACATGTAGTTGACAGTGGTTAGGCCAAAAAAAATTAAATGTCTGGTTTGGGTTACAAGCCAAAAAAAAATAGGGTCAGTAGGTAGGCTTGAAATTTTATTTTTTTAATTCATCTTTTTATTTTGACATATTCTTTTGACTTTTCATGTGCATACCGGTACGTGCACTCTGCCTATATTGACATGAAACTACTTTTGATTATTTTTGTATAAATTTTAATATTACACAATACTTTTACTTAGAAATAAATCTATTCTCAGATGCTTACATGTGTTTTTTGTGTTTTATGACATTTTTGAAAAAAAAATCTAATAGATTTTCAAGAAAACCATGAAAAAAACTTTAGGGTAGGGGGTTTAAAATAGGGTCGGCAGGGATGATATGGGGACCCTCTGATCGGATTGAGTACCTTTTACTCACTATGTATAAATTTTCTATCTAATCTATCTTACATGTATACTTGGAATACTATGAACCAATGTATAATCTACCTCACACATGGAACAGTGCATGCGGAGAAATGAGTTCGCGGAACGATTAATAACGCCAGGCCTGCTAAATCGAGCTAAATTTTTAATGTGAGTTCAGTCTGTTCCTTCAGTTCAACACCTAACGCGAATTATCGCCACGCAATTTTAATTTCATTAGTTAGACTGCATGTGAAGCTTCACAGAAACACCTTCGTTACCACTAATTAAAACAGCAGCGCTTGCGATCAGAGGCGATTTGATTAACAATTCTATGAGATACATGTAGATTAAACTTTTTATCAAACTTACGAATTGTGTACATAAAACTGCCGCTTCTGCATATGAATTTACCTGGAATGTATTTCTGAAGGTTAAGGACACAATGTTACAACATCTTGTCCGATTGGATAAACCGCTGGAATCCATTTACGAGAAATATTTTTCCCAAAGCTACTGGACTCCCATAAGGAGAGGAAGAAATACAGAAGCACGAGCGGTCAATACATTCGTATTCTACTGTATAATTTTACGCATCACTTAAAGTGTTTTCTATTTTGTCGATATGGTTAAGCACGTGGCTTTCCATACATTCTAACGTTTGTAGGGTATGTCTTTAAACTTAAAGGTAGCGTGGTTTCCCCACTAAACGTCAACGACTATCCTTTAATCTGGGGATCTTATCTTGATCTTCGTCTCTGACTCTGTCCGAATTAAAGGGGTACTGTACGCCATTTTCATTAAATTTCCGGTGACAACAACGATCTAATATCGATAATATACAGAAACATAAGTAATTTGAGTCGAAGATGTATTCTGTAAACGCTCAGGTTAATAGGCTATCTTAAAATTTAATAATTTAAAAGTTAATAATTTGATATAAATTGAATTTATGACTGGAGCCATAAAATGGCGTCAATTAAATTACGAATTTCCGTAATCAAACAAAGTAATTGAGGGATACTGGATTGTTAAACCGATCGCACACACGATCGCTTAAAATATTATGATGATACGGGGAGAACACTCAAGCCACTCACTGACTAGCGATGATACAATAACTTAAATTATTATATGGGACTAGTATGCCTATAATATAACTTATTTTATTCATTTGGTTGAAAACTGTACAAAAATTACTCGACAACGACAATTTGTATTTTTGCATTCCAGTAAATTTGTCATCCGTAACACTACTTCGTACTCAACAGACTTTCAAATAATGAAAAAAATGTTACCTTATTCTCCGACTCGGAGACTATAGAAACCAACAACAACATTTGGCGTACAGTACCCCTTTAAGGGCTAATGTGGAGGTGGTATTCCCCATCGGCATTCGTTACAACAATTGTAGTCATGAATTGCAATCACCATTCGTCCATAGCTGTTAAAATATCATCTATGAATTCTCTTTGGCAATCAACCCAAAGCATATAAACGTTTCGTACACTCTGGTCGATTCGTACCAATATTTTGGTTGTTTCGTACCAATCTTTTTGGTCGTTTCGTGCCATCGAAAAAAACTTTTTGGTTTTTCGTACCATCGAAAAAAACTATCGTAATTACTAGTATTGAATGAAAAGATGTCTATTACCATTAATATTTTCTGTATTAATATATGTGAATATACTAGTAATTATGAAATCGGCGGTACCAGGTCTGTTCAGTATACTTGGTATGTTGTTACAGCGAAGGGTTGGCGATCACTGATTAGTCTTTAGAAGTGCTCATCAGTGATTTCACACTTTGCTGATGTGTCACCGTTTTGTTTTTCTTGTGTTTCCTAATTTAATATACCGCACACAGGTATGTTGTTACAACACAATTGTAGTCAGTGATTAGTCTTTAGAAGCACTAATCACCAAGTTCACACTTCGTACGGTTTGTTTTTACAGCATTCGCAAGTTGTTTTTCTTGACTCCTATAAATGATGCGGATCGCAAGAGCAAGGCATTCAGACAATAACCATGACTGATCTAGATTCTGACGTGAATTGTTTAGAGTGTTCCAGAGAAATGCGTCCAAGACAGCACGGTTTACAGTGTGAAGGTTAGTAATTTTTATTCTACTTACGTTTCAAATACGATTCGAATTCGTCAATCACATTCAATATACCTGTTCGTTGCCAAATACATAAATTTAATATAATGAATGCTCTTATTATTTGTAGGTTGTGAGAGATGACAACACCGAACATGTAATACCGGGATCAGATTGGTCATTAAAACAGCAACCCACATAGACTGGATATGCATTGAATGTCAGCGTGTCACCACAGTAGAAGAGACAGCCAACGACCTGTACGCAACCACCGACATACCATCCTCCAACGACATACCAGCTGCCAACTTCGACATTGAAATGACGACGGTCAACAGCCAAACCACCGACACATCAGCCGCTAAATTCGACATTGAAATGACCGACGACAATATCACCGATCACTCCACATTCCATATTAATAAGACCTTCGACTGCCCTTCGGACCACGACGAGCCTTCTCTTCTACTCGAAGAACCAATGCCAATGGACATCGACCACCATCGAACATACAAGGAAGTAGAAGGTGGAACGAAGAGAGGCAAACCGAAGCCGGTGAGAAACGATGGCTACACCTATACCATCAATCGAGTTACCAACGTATCAACATACTGGTGGTGTTCCAACCGACCAAAGACAGGTGGTTGTCCAGCGACGTTAACAGAGAAGAACTCTAGTTACAAAGAGGGCCATCAGCTACATAATCACCGACCAGATAAGGTCCTAGATATTGAGCTTTCTGCAAAAACTACGACAGCTAGCGACACATGCAGACAACATCTTCGTCCCACCCGCGACTTTGACCGAAGACCTCCTAAGGGATGAATACGAACGCAACCCCCGCGCCGACCTGCCGAAAACGGAAAATCTCACACGACAGACATACAGACACCGACAACGAATAAAACCAAAAGAGCCACGAGACAACACCTTCATCACAGACGTCGGCTTCCTTCCCGATGATTTCGTACAAGAAATTGCGCGACCATCCTGCAGTCAACCGTCCTGATATTCAGTTACTGCTTAGCTATGTAGAACATCAATGGATTGATTCAACGACAGACTACGAGGGTGGAACCCTGAGAACCAGCACCCTGCTGAAAGCCTGCGCGAAGTTGTTCGCTCCCATGCCAAAGACAATCACCGAAGTCACGAAACGACCAAGGTACGAAACGTCTAGAAGCCCAATAATCAACTCGAGGGAACCACGGAAAGCGAAATAATCAACGAGACGAAATCTCGTTTGATTATTTTGCTTTTAGCAAGCCGAAGAGATGAAACGACAGAACCGCCGAAAGCGAGATAATTACATGAGATTTTGTTTCAATTCGAAACGAGATTTAAAGTCGAGAGTAACTTGCAGTTACAGTACCTGAGGGAACAAAGCACATGAGTCTTTATTGTTATTCAACAGATAGTGAACAACAGATTTCAACCACAGTTGTTGGAAATTTGTGTCAAAAACCCGAAAACAAATATCCCCACCCCTACTTAGTATATAAGTGACAAGTATGGAAAGCTGGTCGATAAATTTCATAAAACGAGCCCACCCATTTCCCCTCATAACCATGTCACCGCTCGTATCGTGTTCAATTACAACAATAAAAATATTAATTTCAGAAAAGTATCACTTCCTAGTAAAATAAAACATATAAATGATATATTTCTTTTCATGTTTACAGTAAGTGCAGTAGAAAATTATCACTTTATAATTACTTTTATCGTATACAACTTCCCAAACAACAGCGGCTCGCTGATTCCACGAGTCGCCATCCGAGAGTCAAGCACAGATAATAGCATTTGAAATTATCTGTGCTTGACTCTCGGATGGCGACTCGTGGAATCAGCGAGCCGCTGTTGTTTTTCAAGATTCAATAAGATTTATTTCGTATTCAATATAATTATAATATATATATAACAATTCCTATTGTTTGGGAAGTTGTATACGATAAAAGTAATTATAAAGTGATAATTTTCTACTGCACTTAGTGACTTGAAGTTGAAACATGAAAAGAAATATATGTTTTATTACCGTACCAGGAAGTGATCAATACTTTTCTGAAATTAATGTTTTTATTGTTGCAATTGAACACGAAACGAGCGGTGTCATGGTTATGAGGGGACATGGGTGGGCTTGTTTTATGAAATTTATCGACCAGCTTTCCATACTTGTCAATTATATACTAAGTAGAGGTGGGGATATTTGTTTTCGAGTTTTTGACACAAATTTCCAACAACTGTGATTTCAACAACAATATTTTAAACTACCTTGCCATTTGAACAGATCATTTATTTCTCATTTATTCACTACATATATCTTGAGTCGTGTATGTTTTCTTGATAACAGCATTTTATAAATTCTTCACGATCATTTGGGGCAAGAAATTACAAAGATTTGCAAGGAGCCCGTCCATTTTCAGTTTCCCGTTTTCGATGTAAACGTGTGAGCATCCATTGAGTTACCTCCCCTCTCAGGTGCGCGGATAAGGTTACACTGGTGTAAATATTTCCCATAGGCTTCAATGTTAACGTTTGTTGATCTGCATCAGAGGTCAAATGGAAACTGTTCAAACTGCCTTCGGATTATGTGAGCTTGACATCTGTGGAAACTTTCCCAATAAAAAAACAACACCGTCTAGCAGGGAATCCACTTCAAATTTTCGTTTTTTCATGACTAGGGTCAGTTCCGCACTAAAAAAATATTGTCATTTTTTCAATCACACTTAAAATTTCTAAACAGCCACAACAGACTTCACCTTTAATGAATGGTCCTCTTGGCAAATGAAGTTTGTGGGAGAATGATTCCTTGAATTGTTGTCAACAGTTTACATTTAATTCATGCAACCAATCACAGCCCAGAGTGTTTTAACTGTGAAACTCTATACTCCTCCCGCAACCGCAGGGGATTGTGTCCTTCAACTTTTAAGCAATGTTAACAAGAAAAAAAAGTGGCCGTGTAGACTCCAGACAAAATGGCGTCCATCATGGCCGCCGTTTTTCGGACCAGACCCTAAGTCAGTTTTATGCAAATTATAGCGGGAAAATCTTGTAAAATGTATACAAATGTATATATTTTCGTGAAGCTGAGACATAATGACACATTTTTGAGCCAAAATTTAAACTCACTATCCAAGATGGCCGCCAAAATGGCCACCGGAAGTTGAAAATATAAATTTTTTTCACAAATGTCTTCTAGATCAATTCATGCTGTTTGGAACTGGTTGAGTAATGCAACTTTATTTTGTGTTTTGTATATTAACTGATCATTGGAGCAACGAAATATGCAATTATTGGGGTCCTAACCCCTTCCGATCCCTCAAAAATTCGATTTTACAGAATGCGGTATAAAATTTCACCAAAATTCACAATTGGGATTCTAGTCATATTTCAACAAGAAATGAACAGAACTTTGTAATGTAAGTGAGGCATATCATTAACTATTAATGTTCCAAATCACTGGAACCAAAATTCTTACTTTGGCTCAAAATGGCTGCCAATATGGCCGCCAAAATATGGAAAATGGTAAATATTTCACCAGCGTGTCCTGCAATCGCTTACAAGTTGTGGTTGATGTATAAAATTGGATATTCTGCATTCTATACATTGAATACTAACATGTCTGATGCACCATGGTTAATTGTTACTATTGTCACCCCTGACATCGTCAAAAATATTGGACTTTTCTCTCAAAAACTTGACATAAATATGGGCAAAAATTCACTTTTCAGGTTTGGACCATTTTTTCAGGTAAAATATAACTATCTTTGGATTGAAAGGTGTTTATTGTTTTGGTCTATTTTAAATGTATCACACTACAGTGTTTATAGACTGAATTGCTCAAGATGGCTTCCAAAATGGCAACCAAATTTGTAGAATGTTAATTTTGTACATATATCCCGAACATTCTCTGCATTATCCGAAAAGGTAGCATATTGTGACTCACTTGCTTATTATACATGTTATTTAATTAACTGACAACTACATGTTCTATTCTGGTTGTCTCAGTTCCTTTTGGAGCATGACAAATTCATTTTAAAGTATGCAATTTTGCTGAGAACCTCTTTTGTAATTTTGGCCACATTTATTGAAAGGAAATGGGCAGAACTTTGATACAGAACTGAGATGGATCATAATCTTTGGCTATTCTGGTCCATTATGATAAAAAAAATGTCAACATGATACAGTGTAGATGCCAAGATCATAGCCAGGGAGTTACTCTGTGATCATATGTGAGGTGAATAGGTATACAGGGAGTTATTGTATGTCATGACTGATGTGAGTAGGTATACAATGAGTGACTATATGGTTATTAGTGGGTTGTCCATGGTAAGATGCATCTAGGTATACAGGGAGAGGTCATGGTCAGGTGTGATGTCAATCGGTATGCATGGAGTGACTCTATGGTGTATGATTGTGTATATTCAGTACGTGTGCAACCGGTGTACCTGTATGGTCACTGGTGTATGGATATAGCTACATGGTCATCTATGTGTTGATTATGTATATATGGAGTGACTGTAAGGTCCTGGGAGGTATGTGCATGTGTTGTCTGTATGATCATGGATGGGGTGTGTGGATAAATAGGGAGTGATTTTATGGTTACGGTTAATGTGTACATTTATACATGGAATAATGTACGGTCATGATTGAATATGAATACCTGGAGTAAGCTGGGTGGACATTATCGAGGGTGTGGTTATATAGGGAGTGTCCGTGTGGTAATGGTGGGATGTATATTTATATATCTCGTGGATGTATTATCATTTGTGGGGTGTACCGGGGTATAAGGCTTAGCTGTATTATCATGGATGGCGTGTATGATTATGCAGTGAATTGCTGAATTGTCATGTGTGAGGTGTATATGCAAGTATGGAGTGTTTGAGTGGTCGTGTGTGGGGTTGTGTTGTATATCTGGAAGGGCTGAATGGCCATTAGTGAGATTTACATGTACACCTGGAGTAAATCTATAGTCTAGGGTGAGCTGCATATGTATATCGAGTGGTTATATGACTATGTGTGTCAAATAGGTATACAAGTAGTGACTATATGGTTAATAGTGAAATGAGAACATGTAGGTATACAATACAGTAGTGACTATGGTCACAAATGTAATGAACATCTATACAGGGGGTGACTAAATGGTCATGTGTCAGGCGTATGAGTATACCTGGTGCTCCTGTTTGGTGACTCGTGGCGGTATGGTCATGTGTAGGTTATACCAGTATAACACGTGTTGCTTTATTGTCATGGGCGAGGGATATGTGTATCTAGCGAGTGGCTATATGGCCATGGATGAGGTGGACATGCATACATGGAGTGACTATAGTGACATGGATGGGGTGTATTAGTATATCTTGAGTGGCTATTCGGCTATGGTGTGACAAATAGGGATACAAGGAGTGACATGGCCAGTGTTGAGGCGAATATGTATACAAGGATTGACCATGATCAAGTATGAATGTTTTGAATAGGTACACACGGGGTGACTATATGGCCATAGGTCAGATGAAGGAGTATACCAGGTGACATGGGTGAGGGTATGAGTATGAAGCGAGTGGCTATATGGCCATTGGTGAGGTGCATATGTATACCTGAATGACTTTATGGCCATTGGTGTGGTGTTGATGTAGATATTGATTATCTATTTGACCATGCGTTTGGAGAATATGTATACAGGGGGTGACCTTATGGCCAAGGCCCAATGGTGAGATGAATGGGTATACAGGGAGTGACTATATGGTTATGGGTCATGTTTAGGAGTATACCCGGTGTGCCTGCATTGTGACGCATGGCTGTATGGTCATCCGTGGTCATGGATCAGGTGTACATGTATACAGTGGGTCACTATATATTGTTATGTCTGTGGTGTTTATGTATATATGTAATGACTGTGTGCTAATGGGTGACTATCGCTTTCCACGCTTATCACCCCCATCTACATAAACATCATCAAGATGGAGAACTCTCTGACATGACCTCTTTATTGATTAATATACCCTTGAGTTATTGTAGAAAGCGATAGCCACCCAATATACAACCCACCCATTACCACCAAGATATAACCCACCCATTACCCAAGTCACTCCATATGTACATAAACACCACACAAATGACAACATAGTAACCCACTTTATACACGTACACCTGATCATGCAGCCATACTTGGTTATACCCGTACATACCACAAATGACGATACAGCCACGAGTCACCATGCATGAACACCGGGTATACACCTACACCCGACGCATGACAAAAAGTCACTCTATGTATACATATTCACTACATGCACGATCATACAGTCACTCATTGTATACATATTCACCTCACCATGGACCATACAGCCGCTGCATGTATACCTATTCGCCATACACATGACCATAGAGTCAATCCAGGTAAACATATTAATCTCAGTTCCGTCTCAAAGTTCTGCTCATTTCCTTTCAATAATATGGCCAGAATCACAAAAGAGGTTCTCCGCAAAATTCCATACTGCAACTTTAAAATGAATTTGTCATGCCCCATACGGAACTGGAACAAATATAATAAAACGTATTTGTCAGTTAATTAACTAATACGTAAAATAACCATGTGAGTCACAATTTGCTATCTTTTTCGGATAACGCAGAGAATAATGTTCGGGATATGTTAACTTTTAATTTTTTACAAATTTGGTTGCCATTTTGGAAGCCATCTTGAGCATTTCAGTCTTTAAACATCACAGTGTGACACACTTAAGATAGACCAAAACAATAAACACCTTTGATACCAAAGATAGTTGCAGTTTACTTGAACAAATGGTCGAACCCTGAAAAGTGAATTTTTGCCAATATTTTTGTCAAGTTTGTGAGAGAAAAATCCCATATTTCTGGTGATGTCAGTCCTGACAATAGTAAAAATGATCCATGGTGCATTAGACATGTTAGTATGCTATGTATAGAATACAGATTAGCCAATTGTATACATCAACCACAACTTGTAAGCGATTGCAGGACACGCTGGTGTAATATTTACCATTTTCCATATTTTGGCGGATATTGGCCGCCATTTTGAGCCAAAGTAAGAATTTTGGTCCCAGTGATTTGGAACATCAATAGTTAATGATATGCCTCACTTACAGTACAAAGTTCTGTTCATTTCTTGTTGAAATATGACTAGAATCCCAATTGTGATTTTTTGTGAAATTTTATACCGAATTCTGTAAAATCGAATTTTTGAGGGATCGGAAGGGGTTGAGACCCCAATAATTGCATATTTCGTTGCTCCAATGATCAGTTAATATACAAAACACAAAATAAAATTGCATTACTCAACCAGTTCCAAACAGCATGAATTGATCTAGAAGATATTTGTGAAAAAATGTTATATTTTCAACTTCCGGTGGCCATTTTGGCGGCCATCTTGGATGGTGAGTTTAAATTTTGGCTCAAAAATGTGTCATTATGTCTCAGCTTCACGAAAATATATACATTTGTATACATTTGACAAGATTTTCCCGCTATAATTTGCATAAAACTGACTTAGGGTCTGGGCTGAAAAACGGCGGCCATGATGGACGCCATCTTGTCTGGAGTCTACACGGCCACTTTTTTTTCTTGTTAACATTGCTTAAAAGTTGAAGGACATAATAAGGAACAAAATGAGTGGGGTGAAGTTAAGTCCCAGGGGGGGTGCAAGGGTACCCATATTAGCTCCCGGACTAGCTTGCATGGGCTATATGGATAGGAGCAACGTTTCAAGACTTACATTTTTCCCGAATCCGTTCATCGGATGCGTTTGTCTTGCGAAACTACCCGCACATGTGTGCTGTTTCGTTCCGTTGTGATCATACGAAAGCTGTCCGATAGTCGTGCGTTTCAACTTTCAGTCATCTTCAGCATGGAAACCTAAATATGCATGCCTATAGATCTAACCCGACTAAAAAATCCGAGATATATTCCTAATGACAGCCTTTCTCCACAATATTTCCCAAAATATATATCACAAACACGAAATAGTCACACACCCCTACTAGTCGGATTCCTTATGTCGAAAAAAAATGGTCGCGCGTTTTCGGAATGTTAAAAGCGATATGAGAACAGTTTCTATACCACCAACACTGTGTCTATTTTCAGAATCTACCTGTTTCCAGCTTGATATTTTAGTGGAAACAGGTTTGTGTGAGGCTTTTGTTTGTGTACCTCTATTTTTTTCACATCCACCTGGTAATAAAATCATGCTATTACGCATAGCAAGTTCGGTTAGTGGCTTTCTTTGTTCTTAGAAATTGAAAAACATGGAGAGATCTTGCCACAAATTACTTAATTACAAATCTTAATGTGGAATTTATCATAAAATCATCAGATGAATTGTATTTATGACTGCATTTTCATTTTTCTTTCCCAAATATTAAGGCATTGTATATTCTTAAAATTAGCTAGATCCCATATAGACGAACATAAACAATCTACAAGGATATCTTGATCATATGCCACAAACAAAACTTCGATACATCAATTTTTGGTAAAGATATCACAGAAAAGCTAACCCTACCCCCACCCTCACTGATTTCACAAGCCAGATTCCTTTGGTCGAAAACAGCGGTCGCGCAATTTCGGATTGTCTAAAACGACATGCGAACGGTTTATTTATCAATAGCGTGTCTAGTTTCAGAGTTTACCTGTGTCTAGTTGAAAATTTATTGGAAAAAAGTATTTTTGGACTGTTTTAAGAATTTAAAGAGCGTTTGCTTATTATACAAATATTAATCCTCATAACTAACCTTCTGGTGGATGTGCGAGTTGAAATTAACAAAAGTATAAAATATAGCGGTCTACTTTCAGAGTCTACTTGTTTCCAGTCTGACATTTTAGTGGAAACAATTTGTTTGGACGGTTTTAAAATTTTAAAGAGCGTTTCCTGATTATACAGATATTAACTAACACGATTAGCCTTTTCATGAATTGTGCGAGTTGAAATTATTTTTGAGAATGATGTCGTCAGATAAGTCTCCGCGGGTAGTGTACTACAGTTGCGAACAAAACTAACGTTGGACCCTATATAGAGTTTGACAATTTACTCAAATGTTCACATTGGTGGAACTTAATGGCTATCATATGCATGGCTCTTGCATGTAATATATCGTAACTACATGTGATTTTGCCAAATTAACTTGCAATATAGTCAGGCCACCAGATACAGTAGTTGATAAAAATGTGGTTCACATCAATCATATACATCACAATCACGTGCTTCGGTGATAATGTCCACTATTCTACAAATGTAATGTTTATCATGACTACTGTTTCAGGATTTCGTTGTAAAATTGATGGATTGTTTTCTCATCAATTGACAAAATTAATGTTTATTGCCAGGACGAAGTACCGCATAATACGGAGTTGTGTGCTAACAATTCTGCGAGTCATATTTATGTAAGTGGACATGGGAATATTTTTTTTATTTCGTGGCCACGAAATAACTAATTGTGATATACGATCGTCAGTCCCATTGTTGTAATTGAAGCGGATAGAGATGATCTGGTTGTAGTTGTCCACCATCTTGGCATGAGCCGCGGCGATTTGAGATAAAGGGTGTTGTGGGGTGGCCCGTAAAACAAATTAAGTATCACCCCTTTCACCAACCCGGGGCCACCCTACAGCACCAATTATACCACATGAAACGGTTAAGGGGCCGAGAAATTGTATATATAGGTGCCATATTTGAACCATCTGGGGCGGACATTTTGGATCTGGGATGGTGAAAGCGGGTGAATATTTAGTTTGTCTCATCAGGGGTCACCATACAACACACTGTATTCGACCTAAAATGGGGGGGGGGGCAATTGCATGGTACCATATATGGACCCCTCTGATCATTTATCATTTTCGATCGATTGGGCTGAAAGTGTGAAAATTTAGGTTGCTTTGTGAGCTACCGTACAACACCCTTTATTTGATCTATATCGGTCAAGTCGAGAAATGATGTGTACCTTATTTGGCCCCTTCTCAGCTGCGACCATTTTGGATCGGGTATGGTTGAAAGGGGTGAATATTTATAAGTTTGTTTTTGGGCCCACCCTACAAAACCCTTTATTTGACTTAAATCGGTCAATATATATGCCGAGTGAAATGTCATTCCCATTCGATCCCTTGTGGTAAAAACTAATGAATATTCAGTTTTTCTTGGAGCCACCTGACCCGCGTTTCCCCGTTCTCTCTCTGTGCTAGTTTATATCGGACGTTCATATCCCCATAGAGCCCGGGGTCCCACGCCATAAGGGGTTTATAGTAGCTTCTCTGCGATCGTACGCATAGTTTCTAAAACATCATCAAGTGTAACCATACCCTAAGACAGTCTAGCCTGACTATGCCACCCCCTCGAATATACAATACAATATTTGTCAAATGTATTGTGTATTAATATGTGTATATTGAAATAAAATATCCTATCCAATCCTATCCAACCGTAAAGGTATCTGGATATATGCAAAGGTCAATCAGTTATAATTCGCCACGAATTAGTAGTTCGTTGCCACGAATTAGTAATTTCAATAAAAAACAATTTCCCATGTCCTAAACCAGCCACCGTAGCTTATGGATCATTCTGTTTTAGTATTAAATTTGGAGAAACCCGACCAGCATCAATGTAACAACTACAACAACTCATCTATGCCAATGATATTTTTAGCCATACATGTGGATAGGGTGGTATTGTTAAAAAATGTTATCATGTCCATATGTATTGCTAAATATTGCTGGGCATATCTAGATGGTTGTTCTATAATACCTGGTCGGGGTTTATCACAATTGGGAGTTTAAATTATGTTCATCTGATGATAAAGAAAACACTTTCTCCGTCTACTCGATACATCCCCCCGGCATACATGTTTCACATACTAAATTAACACCTTAGTCAACATAACAAATCGCTCCCTCATATCCTTTGCCACAGGAATAAAAATAAGTTGTCAGTATAAATAGGCAAGACATCTCTGGACACTTTCTAGGAGATAATTTATTTATAAGAAGATATATATGTGTGCATTATGTGCTTGGTCTTATATATAGTACAACACAATAAGATGCAAGTGACACAGTGCCGGGACAATACTGTGTCGAAGAACATAGTTGAGGGGACCCTTCTAGCATCCTTCATAATGTATCATGACTCCATCTGTTGTGAACAAACCATCGACTTAGGCTTAATGGGTCGTTCTCCCCCAATAATATACTTGGCTTTGATCCGATCAACATTCTGGGCCGTGGTATTTTCCCGTAAATTAGATAGTGTCTATATTCGGGTGGTATTGGTTATGTTCAAATGGTGACACAGATATGAAACTGGACATGTTAGTGCCCCATGGGCCATTGATCATTATAAGATCGAGAAACTTAGTCTAGGAAAATACCGGGAATTCACTGGAAATTGTAATTGTAGCTGACAGGGTCGTAATTCAACGTTTGCATTTCCGATGCAGTTAATACCAAAATGTGAAATTTGAGATATATCTGGCCGTCAAAGTGAACCATATGTCTTATTTAAGGTTAGCAACGGTTGCTAATCAAATGCCACAATCGTGTACTATTCATTCATTGGTATTGCCTTAATTTAGTCAGTGTCTAATCACATGGTGATGGTTTTGTTCAAAGTTGGGCACACGTATGTCTAAAACTATGCAGCCATGGCATGCATGCTCTGCATAGGCCACTGATCATTATAAGATCGGGAGACTTTGCCACCAGTGTCCCGATAGCTCCGTAGTAACGGTTACTAAGCCCCTACTGGGAATTTGCAGGAAAATGCAACTATGGTTGATATCTATTTTACACATTAAGCTCTACTTTAGTGGAAATTCGAATTTACTTGATTTTCACAGCTATACACGGAGCGTGGAAATTAACTGTGGTCAGAATGTTGATGGTGAATGTTGGGTTTCAGTCGCTGAACTGAAGTTGGCCAAATGTAACTGATGTGGGAAGAGCGAAAGCAAAGCCAATACCGCTACAGTAAAGAGCTCAGCTGCACCGAAATGTCCATTTATCAGTAGCACAAATCCTGCGAAAACACAGATTCTCTCAGTGCATGTGGGATAGACTCCGATGACAACGATTGAGTTAATGACAACGAACAACTACCATCTATATACCTGTGTATTTGTGACACTACATCCCGTTATGATCAACGATGTGGTTTTAAAAACTAGTCAGTGGACAACAAGACAGACAAGTATCAAATAAAACAATGATATAATATGTAATAGGGTGATTCTACGGTAACTGAGAAAAACACTGTCCAATGGGCACAATTCACCACAAGACAAGCACGGCCATCACGAGCAAGTACAATGGCCATCATTTTAAAACTGAGAATCCAGGCATTAATTAGATACCAAAATTAAGTGACTACCATACTCCGGTATGGGTCTTAGGCATGACGATAACCGGCAAGATACCACGAAACTGCATGTCCCAGAGAAGACACGCCCAAGTTCTCCGATTTTTCTTATGCACTGGTGAATGTGTATTCAAAACCGAAATCCACCTTCTGGTGTGGAATTTTGCAAGGAATCTAATGCCACCAAAATTATACAGAGATACCAAAGAAGCATCCAACAAAAAGCTATTTATTTGTCCCAAAAACGTTGTCCCATGATCCAGAATCATTACACTAACGCGAGCCTAAAATGGGTTGCCACGTTTCCCTTTGGTGTCAGTTGTATATCACATCTGTCGCAACGTGAATGGAAACTTCCATGTTAACAATAACAAAATATGTTTCCTGAGTATTCGTGAAATTCTCGGGGAAATTAACATTTGAATCGCCTGATTTTGTACCGTATATTTATTCACCGTCATTACACTAACGCGGAACACTAAAATACTATATGCATTGACTGAACATTAAACAGTTTTGATAAAAGCGTCTGAGGTAAGCGTGTTCATAAACTAGTTCATTGGTTTGGTTGTTGATATTAAAAAATGTTATCACATGATGAACGCGAAATCGTCATTACACTAACGCGTCATTACACTAACGTTGTTTGTGTTAATGTAATGACGCTGCGTTGGTGTAATAACGGGGTTTTCATTATAGTCCAGGCTCATGGTGTAACAATTGTGCAAAATGTGATACAATCATGAATCTTGGCATATATGTTCCCCGTGCACTACTCATCATTTTCAGATATGGAGGCAATGGCGGCAGGTCCTTCCTTAGCAACTGTTGCTAGGCAACTGCCCAACATCGAATAAAAGCACATATGACTAATATTATGGCAGTTTTAACAAACTAAAATACGCCATGTATCATTTTAATGGTGAAAACAATTTTAATAGTTGTTGTCAGTGTGGATCTGACAGGAAAATTCCAATATTTATTAGCTATCAGGGTGATAACGGTTGCTAGGGACATACCCGAAATCGAAAATATGACATATGACTGCTATTATGGCAATTTTAACAAACTAAACTGCACCATGTAGCATTTTGTCGATGAAAACAATTATTTTTCTTTCCACAAAGGCATCGTCAACATACTTTTCTCTGTCCATGACGTAGATATATCATGTATATTGGGCTGGGTCCATAAATGTCCTACGTATAGACACCTGCTCATTATTGGGTACAATATCATACCTTTATCGACCTGTGTCCCATGACCTACATATATGACCCCGGTCCATGGCCAGCCTGCAACATGGTGGCAGGAATATTCAAAGGGACCATCACCCATGATCTTTATAAAGGGCATTGGTCAAATATCAATATGTGTAGGTGGATACGTGGCCTAACTGTCCGATGTGTCCATATAACCTAAAGTACATATGGACATCCTATGAATCCATGATATACTACAGACAATGTGCATGATATACATATAGGCAGCTGAGTCCACGGCCTAACTATGGCTACCTGGTATTTACACCATGTAACAGCGCCATAGTCCTTCTGCGGTCAGAAACAATTCGGGTTAGTTGCTAATATACCTTGTTCCAAGTTGTCATTTAACATTCGAAAAAAGAGAAGAGTGTTGTCATTTTCATATAACACACATAATAGTTCGATTATATCTTCATAAGGTTTCTTGGACCAAAATATCCTGAGCTGTATCTGATTTCGCCCATCACTGTTTACGTCTGGAGAAGGCCAGCAAATGTTTGACAACCTATACCCGGGAAAATTATCCCCACCCTCGAAGATACATACATGTAACAATTAACTTGTGTTTGACGGGCAGGGACGGGTGGGAAGGTGGGACGGTTGTCTCCGCAATTATGTTTCCAGTTGTTCCCTTTCATCACCAGATTTTTGTTGGCGAGGGGAGGGGTGGAAGCTCAAAGGATTTTTCAGCACTTTAAGGGAGAAGGCAATCCACATGAAGTAACTCTCGCGAACACTCATAAGTTTAGAACGTGAAACCCTGGTCTCCTTTAAACTTCTATATTTTTCCTGAGTTAGAAACTCGAAGTTGACGCTTCATATGGGGTCCGGAATCGCTGTCAGAACATTGACGTTTACAACAAAAATTCCAGGGAAGGCCCACACCGGGCCCCTTATTTCGCGCACCACGCATTGACGCAAGTTGGCTTCATTGACATCTTTAATTGATTGCATTTTCAATGAACTATAGAAAATCGAAATTGACACTGATGGGCTCCAGAATCATATCAAAGCAGTGATTTTTCACAAAGTTCCCCGATGGAGGCCGCCCAGGAATGTAGCTTCTATATTGGCACCTTAAACTGATTGTTTTTCTCAATTAGAGATTCGAAATTGAGGCCCAGAATCGCTCTCGGTGCACTGAGTATACACATATTGTCCCAGGGGCGCTGCATGGGGTGGGCACCGAACCCAATTCGCAGGATGTGGCCACACGCACAACCTCTTACTCTACACTACGCGCATTCTGCATCAGATTCGTAACCGCCCACCACAAAAGCTGGCTACGGGATAATCCAAATCAAAGCCTTCTGCTGATGGTCAATAGCGACCACTAACCATCAGTAGAAGTATCGGATTAGCTACGGGCTTGTTACACATCTGACAGCAACATACCTCTCTGTTCATCATAATGTCCACACTTACCCCAAAAACACATACAAATGGTTATAATAGGTATCGTATAATATGTACATGCACCACTGGTGTCGCATGGTCATTTCATCAGCCATCTACTGTCCAACAGGAGGATATAACGTCATTACACTAACGGTGCGTCATTACACTAACAAAATCGTCATTACACTAACGCTAAGGATTATCAGCTGAGTTATCCGAAATATATAACACAATGAAACTCCCATTCCATCGATTTATTCTTCGTGGGTGTTTAATATAATATGAATCATTATTCCCCATGAAAGTGGTTACGTCCGAGAATATTCAAGACGTGTTCCTAAGAATGGGCGAAAAAATACACATGTTTGTGCCTCGAAAATTCAGATGAAGCTTTTATTTTCAGAACTAGAACCTCCCCGTCACTCCGAAAATTGCGAAGTTGCCAAGGAACGCGAATAACCATAATAAATGGCCATATCTTCGTAACTATACATGTGGTGCCTGCTTGAAATGATGATAAAGTGCGTTAGTGTAATGACGTTTCTGGTTTACACTAACGGTCTAAAACAGACAAAATGAGAAAATAATCAGCAAATAATTTTTACCAACCACATTTCTCGAATATTTCTGTCTAACTACACATAGTGTGCACTATCATACACCACAGAACGAAGTTTGTATTTCTGATGTACCGGGATACTCACATTGCTCAGTTACCGTAGAATCACCCAATAACATCGTGAACAGTCTTGTTGTGAATATTTTCGTTTGATTCAACAGGCTGCATATTATCGAAATTACAAAACCATTCGACACTTACTTTTGCCAATTACTGTATCTTGATGCATAACTATATCATGTATTGCATCTATTAAATCACGGATAGTTACAGTGGGTAAAACACGAGTGTTAGTCTACATATATAGTTGCGCACGATTGACAATAAATGATATTACAATTAACGTATGAGCATAACACGAAATTCTCCATAGGGTTAGGTGTTAAATTTTGATCGCAACTGTACCCAGCAAGAATCATCTGATCACATCCATCCTTTTAAAAACTACGTCTGTGTTTCATACTTAGTATTTTTTGGAAATATCAGTACGCGCATATCATAATACACAAAATGGCGCAATTTATCCAAAGTACTAGAATCCCCATAGGGCTCAGTGTTAAATTTTGATCACAACTGTAGCCAAAACGAATTAACCGATCACATCAAAATTTTCAAAATACATGTAACAGTCATATCTAGTAGTTTGGAGAAGTTTCAAATCGCACTGATCATCATACGTCAAATGGCACCATCTATCGTTTTCTGTAAATACGAAACGCTCTCTAAATTATGTTGACCCCGATTTAGGCCGACCCGCCAAAATTCAAGAATGGAAACAAGTGAATCCTGAAAACACACCTACTAGGCATACATAAACCGTTTTCAGATCGCTTTTAACAAACCAAAAATGCAAAATGACATTAGGAATCCGACTATACCAACCAAAGTAGCTAAAGACGCTATATATATACCGGTACTACCGCCCGGCCCACACACACAGTAACACACCCACACACACACACACACACCCACCCCCACACACACAGTGTCACACCCCCCCCCCCCACACACACACACACACCAGCCTAACTATGCATGTTAATATATACACATGCATTCCAAGTGAATTCAATTATGCATATGCATGTATGGGGAGAGCGGGGCATGTTGGAACGTTTTTTAATCAATCACACATACAGGGAAATCAGTGTGAGCATGGGCCCCTTCCTTTTTTTCAACTATTATTATAAAGTATATCAAAGACTTGAAATATGGAATTGAGTTTTAACGGCATTTTAGGGTTAACGCAACAATCAGACAGGGAGCCCGTCCATCCTCGAGTGAACTTGACCCATCTTGACCCGCGATTATGCATGATCTATTTCGCCTTTACAAAGAAAGAGTGGAAAATAAATTCGTTCCAACATGTGAGTGCCCCGGCCGGCCGGGGTTGTTTGAAACCAGGGGCAAATTGGAACACCGACCGGGTAAGTCAGAACACTGATCATGTAAGGAACACCTATGAAATCAATGTATACTAGAGGAAAAACTACTAATATATTCCAAGAACTATATTAAATTTAAAGGTACTCAATCCGTAAAGAGGGTCCCCATCTCAACAGATTCCAACAACAACAATCCGATCAGAGGGTCCTATATTACTATTTCTTTGGCTTTAGTGGTAAAAAATATTTTATTCGAGTCGATGAACCCATCAAACAAAGCTCAGAGTTATTAGATATTGATTTTTTAAATTTGTTATTAACTCGAGATGAGTACTAATAACTGCCGTAATCTGCTCTGGATGTGTACTCCAAATCTATTCAAACAGACAAGGATGGATAACTCTAAAATCAAGTGGTAATTTTAACGCAATTTTGACTGAGTTCTGGGCCACATAGTATTACCGATAATGAAAAATAATAGATTTCTAAAATCGATATCTAACAAATCTGAGCTTTGATGTGTGACTTCCTCGACTCGAATCAAATATTTTTGACCCCCGAAGCCATTGAAATAGTAATTGAGAGAAGTTTTATCGGATTGAGTACCTTTAAATTGCTAGTATAAAACATAATAGCTGAGTTCGGGAAATAAAGTAGCATATGTTCGAGAAATCGTCATCCCTGGAACGGTCCTCATAAAAGCCGAACACAACCAGGGGGGGGGGGTCGGAAAAAATTTCCAGGCACGTATGATGGGGTGGGTGGGTGTCTCTTGGGTCCAAAAAGCAGTTTTTTCCATATGCCAAATTTTTTTTCCATTCCTGCTATTGAATCTTATTTTAATGTGTTTTGAACAGAAACAGGGCATATATAGTTAATAGTAATGCTATACTACATATAGAGGTTATCAAAAGTTGGATCAGTTGCACAATGGCCAACAATAACCCAAATTCAACTTGATAGAACTAGAAACAGCGCTATTGGAAAAATAAAATTTAATCAGGATTCCATCTACTGATACAACAAAATAAGAATAACTATGCCGAACTCAGTTGAAAATAAGCGATAAAATGAAAGCACACTTGACCATATGTGACATGGATATAATAAATAATGGAATAAAATAGACTTTTGACAACGTAAAACATAAAATCTTAACTAATAAATTGAAGGCCAGCCGGGCCAGCTTGAACAATTTCACATTGTTTTCCATGTTAATGTGGATCAGCTTGTAATGTTAATCACAGTAACGAAGATTTTATCGTCACTGATATCGTGAGCAAAAAAGAAGTGAAATTGGGCTATCCATCCATATTATTCCCAATTATTACGAAGCCTATTACTTCAGGCAGTGGCTACCTGCCTGCCATTACACCCTATAACATGTTTCCTCAGTTCTGGTTTCTGAGATGCCCCAAGAAGAGTCGCGCGGGTATATCATGGTTATGTATGGTATTAGCATTATTCTTCAAACTGGGATGAACTGGGATGAACAGTTGTATTTCCACATGTTTTGATAAACAATTTGATTCCAGCAATACAGTGAGTAATGCCCTAATTAAACGACTCCATAACCACAGCAGAATAATGGGTAATTTTTCAGGATTTAGTCAGAAATATGGCTTGTTGTCATTCATCGGAAAGCTCTCAGGGAGAAAACTGAAAAATGGAGTCGATTAATTAGGGCATTACTGTATATCACATAGCAAATATCAAAATATCAAATAATCTGAAATTTGTTGTACCGGTACCATGTGTTATGTAGAATACTCAAATGTGATTATGTGACTAGATCATGTGACTATATATTATGAAAATGAATGTTAATAAAAACTTTGGCACTCTGCCTATATATCCCTAGAAATGTGATTATGTTGACACATTTCTTGATTAATGACACTTATATGATAAATTCAAATAGTATCGTTATCTCATTATGCACTGTTCTATTCAAATATCGCGCAATAAATTATGATAATGCAGGATAATCAGCTATTTTGTTGCTCAATTGATCATTTTCTCAAATTTAGGGGGGGTGGGTGTCCAAAACTGACCGGAAAAAACTTCCTGAAACGGAAAAAAAAGGGTGGGTGTCCAAAATTGCCTGGAAAAAAAGGCCGGAAACGGAAGAAATTGGGTGGGTGGGTCCCCCGAGGCCGGAAAAAATAAAAATCATCATACGTGCCTGGAAAATTTTTCCGACCCCCCCCCCCCCTGAACACAACCGAACATAACCGAACACAAGGCATGTGTATTCATGTTCAGACTAATACCATACGAAGTTTGGTGGAGTTTGGGCCAATAATAAGTGTTTTATTTGATGTTTTGTAAAACGCGTTTTGTGTTCGGCATAATTATATAGAAAAGCCGAACACAAGCTTCTGTTCGGCATTCAGTCACCGTTAATTAATTAACACATAGACTAAGTAGCGATTAACGCTGGGCTTATCTTTTATGAAAGGCATATATATACGACGATGTATTATTATATGTTATTCTCAATTCATTCATTCATTTCCTCAGTTAGCCGTTGAGCGGGCAGGGTCTACACTAAACTAAATAACAACTAAACACATGTTTGAGCAGATAGCCAGTGTCTTTATTCGCAGAAGTTGACACCAGATGGGCACACCAAAAACCGCTTGATGTACAACATATACAACATTCGTTACAAATTAATATGTGTGAGCATCTCATTTCAATAGTATATTCACATATTGTAATTCCGATAATTATACTGTAATAATTAACATGTCATTCTATGCACAAGAATCCTACACAAATCTCCAGCAGTTTCCGGTTAGAATTCCTGCGATAAACCAGAGATAAAACCACATTTTGTGGGGAAAACTCTGGAAGCATTGGATGCTGCATGCCCAGTGAACATAATTTTTATGTTGTCATATATATGTAACATGTCACATTCGAAACGTATGTTTATGTGCATGTACGAGACGTTTCCGTCCGCTTCGCGATTATATATAACGTTTCATTAATTAATGTGTTATACATCTGTATGTAATAAATCTTATTTGATGTGTAATTATTAATTTGTACAATTATATTACCATAATGGTGCTCATGTAACTAGGAACTATACTCATATAAAATTATTTTTACTCAGATATGTGGAATTTAAGTTGTCACTCCTAGCGAAAAACTGGCTAAAGTGACCCAACTTTATTATGCGCTAACGAAATTACTCACTCACTCAGTGAACTCCAATTATCGTTAGCCAATTACCTACTGATACTCTAGACAACTCAGTTGTATTCACACGATACGCTACAGACAATAGTTTTGGGCTAATCTACGAAACGCTCAAAACATGTAGTCTACACTAAACTAAATAACAACTAAACACATGTTTGAGCAGATAGCCAGTGTCTGCTAAATTAACGTTCAAAAGAATAAGTGCGGCTGCCCAAAAGATTTCTTTTGAGCTCGGTTATGGTTGATCTATTAATATATTTCTTATAAGACGAATTGAGAAATGTTTGTTTCACTCTGAATAATGACAATTATGCATATTTCGGCCATGACAAAGTATATCAAGTAACAATGGTATATCCTGTCTATCTGACAGTACACATGCAATTTTAAGTTTTATAAATTGAGGCTTCTGGATACATGCAACCTGGATTCTAACGAATCCACTACATCACCGTCCTTGGCGGACTCAGATTGCCATCTACCGTGGCGTTTCCAACATCTGTCGTTGACGCCAGACCTGGCGGCTTCTGTAGCGCCGCCTGTTCTCATTGAATGAAGCCCTAAATTGGCGTCTTTTCCACAAACCTCTTTCATTCGGGTTGTGATACATTCTCTAGCCCTAGTATAACTTAAGGGCTTATTCTTATATACTAATTTGATTGACCCCTTTGAACCGAACATGGGCCTGAAGAAATACATGTCTGATTTAATATCTAAGTTGGCCACATTAATATATTTAGAAATAATTGTTAAAGGACATGCTACTGTGTTTCCTTTGGCAATCACGATTTCGTTGCCCTGTCTATATTGATCTGTTTTACTCTTTTCAATAATCAATTTCAAATGATCTGGCAATATTTCAATATTACTGCATTTTAGTGCTTGAAGTTCCGAAAACCTTAAAAATCCACTGAATCCGAGAACTATCATAGATAGATCTCTAATTACTGTCAAATCTGTTGAATCAGCATATTTTGTACAAATGTTAATGACGTCGTCAGAGTAAACAGGGTCCTTCTTTTGGATTTTCTTTGTACATAATCTCTTTGCTGCCTCGACGATTCCGGTAACGAATCCGTTTGATGTCGGATCCAAATGTCCATGTAACTCGTGAATCCATCTTATTGCGTATTTTGCTGAAGACACCACGTTATGCGAACTTCCGTTGTCCACGAGGCTGGTTAGAAATAGCGCCACGTGTACAGAGTCCGCTGGCATAACCGTTCCTCCTATACCGCGAACAAAGTCAGTCCACCGCCGGAATTGTGAATAATATTTCGACACTGTACTGTCCGCTCGGGATCGCAACAACAATGCGGCCATCTTACTGCTCAATACGTCGGTTTTGTTTGATTCTGCCACGCCAGTGTCATCTAGCGCCGTTCGTATCTGTTGTGATAACCCTAAAAGATTAGTCAATTTAGTTTTTTAATCACATGACATTATATGTGAAATGGACAGCTCCTAATTGGAAACTCAATATACTGTGTGCAAATATGCCGTTATGTCCCCTTCCGGGGTGAACGATGTGTTCAGACCCGAGGGTTTTCAACCCGTTATTCCCATCCGATATCGCGTCTGCTTCTCGGATTAAGGGCCAAAAAGGCGCAGATTTCCATATGGGAAAAAATTAAGTTGCTCTCACATTGCTCAATATTCTAGGGGGTGGAACGATCCAGTTATTCTCGCCCCACCAACATTGCTTCATTGCGTCAACCGCTTCGGTTCCCGGGCACCACCATCTAGAATTAAATCTATCTAGTTGAGAATTGTAATCTGTTGCGAATCTGTCGATTGAGTGTGGTCCCCATAAATTGTTTAATTTGTGAAATATTTCGACGTCGATACACCAGTCATCGGGATCGAAACACCTGCTCAATGCATCTGCACTCATATTGAGTTCTCTCGGTATCCATGTGGGTACCAGCGTGAAGTTATTTTCAACGCGCGTTGATTCTATATCAAGCGCGACTTTTTGTAAATGCTCTTTACTACTGCACTTCGTGATCACGCTCACGACGGCTTTATTGTCGGTGTATAACATGAACCTTCCTCCCGACATGGCCGCTGAATTTGATTTACAAACTCTATTCACAGCTTCTAGCTCTCTCCATGTGGAGCTACTTCCGGCTTTACGGGATTGCTACGGGACCTCTTCCCACTATGGGGTAGGCGGCTGTCGCCCCTGCGCCATGGGTCTCAACTGGGTGAACACTGCACCTTGATGTTGAGACCTTTGAGGTCTCCACCAGGCGTGCTATACGTCTGGGATCCGAGCCCCCTAGGACCTCCACCGGGCGTACTGTACTCTCTTAACAGTAAAAGAAGAAATCCTAGACAGACAAAGAAATCACTAACGGTGGGCCTCCTACTTTGAGGACATATCAACGCCGCTCGAATCCACTAACTTCAATGACCAATTCAAAATTCTCGTGGAAGAAGAAATTGATGATCTTACCAAGACACTGACCAAAAAATCGAAGGCACATTCACCCAACAACCCCTGATGAAGTAGCATTGTGTATCAAGTCCGTCAAATCTGGCAAGGCACCTGACGAAGATGGAATCACTATGGATAGCCCAGTGGGTAGAGTGTCGGACTTGTAATGGTGTTAATGCACCGGCGTGAGTTCGCGCCTCGCTCGGTGAACAGTGGCTTGGCCGAATTGAGCGGTGTGTGTGCTATATATAGCCACAAACTGTTTCAAATCTCGCGCCAGGTTGTGACCCTTGGGCAAGGTCACTTGTACTGTGCTCGCTTCGTTGTACCTAATCGCGAAATAGGTACCTGGTTGTTGGGTATCCGTAAGACGGTCTAGTGAAGCGCCTCTAAAATGGCAGCAGGCACAAGACTCGGCATTGCTCATAAAAAACAGCTGGGGTAATAATGTGAGCGCTTAGAGCTACACCAGGGATTAAGCGCTATATAAATGATATACATTATTATACGCCCTTTTTGAAAAAAGGTCGTATTATGTTATCAGTCTGTCCGTCCGTCCGTATGTCCGCCCGTCCGTCTGTCCGTCTGTCTGTCCGTCCGTCCGTTAACATTTTTGGTTTCCGATCGATAACTCCAGTTTGGAGTATTTTATCTGAACCAAAGTTGGTATGTGTATTTCCCAGCTAAAGATACAGGCCAAGTTCGAATATGGGTTCCGTCCAATTATTTTTACATGAGTTACGGCCCATTTTCGACTTAGAATTTGACCGTCTGTTAACATTTTTGGTTTCCGACCGATAACTCCAGTTTGGATTATTTGATCTGAACCAAAGTTGGTATGTGTATTTCCCAGCTAAAGATACAGGACAAGTTCGAACATGGGTTCCGTCCAATTATTTTTACATGAGTTACGGCCCTTCTTCGACTTAGAATTTGACCGTCTGTTAACATTTTTGGTTTCCGACCGATAACTCCTGTTTGGATTATTTGATCTGAACCAAAGTTGGTATGTGTATTTCCCAGCTAAAGATACAGGCCAAGTTCGAATATGGGTTCCGTCCAGTTATTTTTACATGAGTTACGGCCCTTTTTCAACTTAGAATTTTACCAATTTCATAACATTTTGGTTTCCGACCGATAACTCCAGTTTTGATTATTTGAGCTGAATCAAAGCTGGTATGTGTATTTCCCAGCTAAAACTACAGGCCAAGTTTGAATATAGGTTCTGTCTAATTATTTTTACATGAATTATGGCCATTTTTCGACTTAGAATTTGACCACATTTTGGCATTGAAATTAGGGGTACATGCATATCAGATTTTCTTCAAATGTAAGCTCAAAGTATTATCTTATTTTGCGATAGTACAATTCGAAATGGCTAAAGGGCGTATTTTGCCACGCCCTAGCGATGCTCTTGTTATTATTATTATTATTATTATTATTATTATTATTATGGAACACCTAAAATATGGAGGAGAAATAAAATATTTCTGGAAGCCCAGATCCCAGACTGTATGAAAGGTGGAACAGTTTGCCCAATATACAAAAAAGGAGGGAAACCAAAAGACGACCCCAACTCATATAGGAAGATCACCATGCATCACCAACACAATTGGAAAGACTATCGAAAAACTCCATCTGAAAAGAAAAGAGGCAGTAAAATCCCTAGTCTTGATTGACAGCCGTCTTGTTCCAATAGACGTCTGATAACAGCTGCTGCCATCTTAATTTAAGATTAAGCTCCGCCCCTCGATCGACATCGACCCGCGCTTTGTTAGGATGACATTAACGCGAGTTGGCCCTAACAGTATTCCATACTAACACGAACACGGACTTCCGGGTTGATAGCACCTTTTTCGGATCAGCTCTATAGGAATCACTGAACTAAATGGTTTCCCATAGGCGACAGTGTTAACGTTTCGGCCAAATTCACTGAATTGAAGCCTGCAAGCCATACCAGTGATGTTTACCCAGCTAGATTGACACCAGTTGATCACGAAAATGCAAGAAAAATCATAGGTCATGTGTTTACTTTTAAAAATAAATCCCAAAGTCTACGACAGGGCTATCTCACAGACAAATTTGATCTGGAAAACCCCAGGACTACAGCAGCTAGTTAAATAAATTTCCCGCTCACAAAAATCCATTCCCCCATTCATTCACCAGTTTAAATTATTTAGATATTATGTACAAATCAAATAAACGCGATGTCATCCTTTAATAACGTGTCGCGTGTATCAGGTGAAGGTCATTCTTCAGTTACCTTCACCTTTAGCATTCCACGGTGTACTCGCTCCCCGACCCTAGAACACATTTAGCTCCCTGATTCCTATACGGACCCTCCAACCGGAAGTGGGTGAATCGTGAATCAACAGGCTACGAAAAATGCAGAAAGTTGGATATTGAATGAATCGTCCGCCAACTTGACCTTGACCTTTGCGGCGACTTTGGGATTTGACTTTTAGCATTCTAGACTGTTCTAGATGCCGTCTATTGACAGAAGTTCAGGGTGAATAACTCTATTGCTTACAAATGCACGCATTTTAGTTACCTTTTAAGCATTCATGTCAGCTAAATGTTACGGATCGGCGAACTGTCAATATGACGTCACGAATTACTATATCCGGTGTGAGGGTCCGTATAGGAATCAGGGAGCTAAATGTGTTCTAGAGTCGGGGAGCGAGTACACCGTGGAATGCTAATGGTGAAGGTAACTGAAGAATGACCTTCACCTGATACATGCGTCACGTTATTAAAGGACGACATCGCGTTTATTTGATTTGTACATAATATCTAAATAATTTAAACTGGTGAGTGAATGGGGGAACGGATTTTTGTGAGCGGGAAATGTATTTAACAAGCTGTTGTAGATCTGGGTTTTTCCAGATCAAATTTGGCTGTGGGATAGCCCTGTCGTACACTTGGGGATTTATTTTAAAAAGTAAACACATGACCTATGATTTTTCTTGCATTTTCGTGATAAACTGGTGTCAATCTAGCTGGGTAAACATCACTGGTATGGCCCGCAGGCTTCAGTTCAGTGAATTTGGCCGAAACGTTAACACTGTCGCCTATGGGAAACCATTTAGTTCAGTGATTCCTATAAGAAAAAATTGAATTTTACGAAATTTCACGTCTCGCCATGATAAGTTGTTAATTCCATATTTTCTTATTTTCAAATGATAATGACCACATTTTGGACAGATTTAAAGAAGAAACGCATGGATTCGCATGTAGATAGTAAAGAAAGTGATAAATCTGGTAATTTTGCATGGATGTCAGGTACCATTAGGGGGTCAGGGGTCTAAAGCCCCCCTCCCCACAATTCTGAGGAGTGTTAACCCCCCCCCCCCCATTGGGAAAAGGTGTCATTTGACCAATTAAGCTTTTCCGGCACCCAGTAGCCTTATCTGGGACCGTAGCCCCACCCCAAGTCGGGGGGGGGGGGGGGGGGGTGATGGCATCACCACTAGAGTTACTGTCGTGCAAAACTGTCATGGCAGCTTTGTTAAACAGACAGTATGCCCTGCCATCTGGTAAAATTTCATCCCTGAAGCTGTGTCTGATGTTGTATCATAATGTTTCGATATTTAAATTGACTTATGGTTGCTTTACATTGTTATTAAAATATTTGGAATTTTTATTTTCTGTTAATTTTGGTAAATATTTATTATAAATTGCCAAATTCTGCATGAAAAGGGTTTAAAATTGGACAATATATCCCTCTCAAAATGTATATTAACATTTCCTCTTCAATTTAGTAATATTATGGTATATAAGGACATACTTCAGTTATACAAGATGCATTGGCTAGTAAAATTGAAAAAAAGCTCCTTTTTTTGGCTTTATTTTGAGGATTGACACTAATTTTCAGGATGCCTCATATTGGAAAAATAAACCACTACTGCTCGATATAATCCATTTTTGATTTCAGTAAGGTCTATATTTTGATAAAATACTATAAGAAACGCTGTGTTTCACACATATACATATATATAGGAATCAGGGAGCTAAATGTGGTCTAGAGTCGGGGAGCGAGTACACCGTGGAATGCCAATGGTGAAGGTAACTGAATAATGACCTTCACCTGATACATGCGTCACGTTATTAAAGGACGACATCGCGTTTATTTGATTTGTACATAATATCTAAATAATTTAAACTGGTGAGTGAATGGGGGAACGGATTTTTGTGAGCGGGAAATGTATTTAACAAGCTGTTGTAGATCTGGGTTTTCCAGATCAAATTTGGCTGTGGGATAGCCCTGTCGTACACTTTGGGATTTATTTAAAAAAGTAACCACATGACCTATGATTTTTCTTGAATTTTCGTGATCAACTGGTGTCAATCTAGCTGGGTAAACATCACTGGTATGGCCTGCAGGCTTCAATTCTGTGAATTTGGCCGAAACGTTAACACTGTCGCCTATGGGAAACCATTTAGTTCAGTGATTCCTATAGAGACGTCGAAGAAGGCAAATAAAACAGCGCCGGAAGTTAACGGCGGGTGCTATAACGCACACATCGAGTTATCGTTCCTGAATGGGATAACCGCATGTCAAGATGTCCGCAGTTTTCGAAAACAATGGATCTAAATTAAAAATCAAGATTAAATCTACTTGAATACGAAATGACACAAGGCTAAATCATAAAATTTAACATCATTGAGTAAAAGCACAAGAAAAGAGAGTCTGCGCGCTCCGCATATCGAGATAAATCGACCGAATTGATAGATGCACGATATTCAGGGGGGGGGGTGAAAAAATTGCTTCCGGCACGTATGCCGGGGTGGGTGGGTGGTCAAAGCCACCAACAAGCAATTTTTTCCGCAACTAAAAAAAAAAATTCCTGCTTGTTTTTTTAGTGTTTTGGCAATGAGTTGGGCTTCAAAACCACTTTGAATCAGTTTGAATGAGAGAAATAATGTAATTCTAAATGGTAAACTGACTGCAGGCAGTTATCGTGTTGTATTTTGTTGCAAATTTTGAAATCCAAGATGGCCGCTGGCAGCCATGTTTTTTTGGCCGAATGACCTCAAAATGACTCATTCCTATTTACATGTCCAGTCGATCGCACGTGCTATCACGGACTGAATACAAACATGTCAATTGAATTCTGATGATTAGCATACGTTGGAAATAATAAAACACAGCAGCATTTCATGCCTTCATCGGCAATTTGAGACATAATATAGGTTGAAATTGTTCTCATTGTTTAATTTTCCAACCTGAATTTAATGAAGAGTGAATGTTATTTTTAGACCAACAGTCAAATATTTTCCAATGGGCGGTAAAATAATGGAGCTTTCCACAGAGGCCACACCCACAGCAGTAGTCCCGCCCACTGGTAAAAATACTTTATCCACACAAATATTGTCTGTTACCGAGATCGACTTCCAAAGTGAACTCATCAGCACTTGCCCTTATATTATGTTAACTAGCTGAAACATACTCATGTATATGATTCGTTCAAATATGAACTTTTAACCAGTTTGATTTAAAAAAAATTATTTAGATTCAATTTTTTATTTTTTTTTTATATTGAACTTTGATCTGCTGTTGAACAAAAACAAAATAATAATTTGTTTTTTAAATTAAAAAAAAAAATTACATTATTTTTTAAAATTAAATATTTTTTATTTTCTTTTTAGATTTTTAGATTGAATCTTTAAAAAAAAATTTAATTTAATTTTTTTTTTACTTGATTAAAATATTTTTAAATTTAATTTTAAAATTTTCTTTTTAGATTTTTAGATTGAAACTTATTGCTAAAAAATTCAAAAATTTGTTTAAAAAAATTTAATTTAAAATATAAGTTCGTTATAACATCTGCCGTGGTACCCCGAGGTACCACACCAAAATTGGTTAAAATCGATCAAGGGCTCTGGAAGAAAAATTGCATACAGACCAGAGCAGACACACAGATCACTGAACTCTAATATATATCTAAATCAGAGAACATACATTCGTTTTGCCATTAAATGTGAAAATAATGACAAGTGTCATGCTAAACGAAAAACATTGTTATAATCACGGATAAATTTATAACATCATGCCGCAAATATAAATCTCAGTATATTATGATTTGACAACAAAAAAGATGGGAAATTGAATGGCTATCAGTTGGAACACTTCCAACTATACAGGGTGCCAGGTTGAAAAATTATAGCAGTTGGAATTCTTGAGGGATCTGCACCTGTTTGGGGGGGGGGGGGGTCCAAGCCAAATTATTAACCCACCCGCAAGGGGTGTGTGAGGGACAGGGACGTGGCCAATTCCCCCCGCCCCCCACATTGAACCAGACAATTCCCCCAAAATCCCGCCCTTGTTTAGAAAATGTTTATCTGGTGTCTCAAACTTTCCAACTGTTGGAAATGTCGAACCCCAAACCCCCTAAGGTTGAAAAATTTGCCGAATAATGGACACTTTTAGACCAAAATTTTGACAAAAAAATAGAAAAAATATTCTGCTATTGACAGTTGGTCTAAAAATAACTTATTCCCCACTATACCAGTATAATAACTGGTTGGGCATACATACAAATAATTGAGAACAATTTCAACCTATACGGGTAACTGTGGTGTAATATGCTCTAACTATAAAAGTTGTGTTGGACCGGGTCAGACATGATTTTCTAGCTTGAACATATTTATCAATGTTGGTGAGGGGGAGGGTCACCCAACACCAGACCTGTCACTATGTCCTTAAGGATGGTGTGAATATAATTACCTGGATTCAGGATGTTGGGTCTCGCCCAAATGGATGGTGCCCATATGAATATGCTAAGGTGCATCCACCAAATGGAGTGCCCAAGCCATATAATCCTCCCCGAGAAAACCACAAAATAAAAAGAATATATAAACACCAAATGATAATTTAGCAATTTCAATTGTTCCGTTATAAATAGATATATTAGTACATTGCATTATGTGTACAATCGGTTAGTGTGCCATGTAACTGCTGTGATGGTAACCTCTGACGGGGATGAATCCAGGCACTTCATGCAGTGCTAGCTGGCAGGTCGATTCTATTGGGACGGGGCTGAGAAAATTTAAGATTAACACACAACTGAGTGTGGGTTTGGTGCTTGGTGGAAATGGGTATACTCATGTCAGTGGTGAGATACACCCAACACTCACTGTCATTCGCGACGTCCGTGGTAATAACGTTTACCTTTGTTTTTCTGGATCAGAGCAAAAGGAAAGTAATTGCAAGTCCCAGTATTGTCGTAATGCTTCTTTCTTGATGTATACATTGAATACAAATGTAATCTAAATTGCTTGAATCGTGATCCACAAATAAAGCGATAAGTGGACTAGCTCACAAACCAATGATATTAATTTGATACATGTATATGTCAATCAGATTTGGCACTGGTAAGTGCTGCACATGCATTGCAATGAAATGAGTACACCACATTTGCTATTCATGGTCATACCGGTATAAACATGTAGGCCAAATCAATATGTTGTCAGTTTTGTGTGTGTTTGTGACATTAATTAATTTAGAAACTACAAAACATATAATTATGTACTGTCCGAAAATAAATATTGAGCTTTGGTATTTCTCTGACAATTAAATGAGTAAAAAATGTGAGTTAAAGATATGTAATTAAATAAGTTATAGGTAATAACAACAACTTTGCCTCTTGAGGCGACTCAAGACAGTACAATCCACAATGCATCTTATGACTGATCCACTTGGGATTTGGGATGCAAGCGCCCAAGGTGCTCGAAACGATCAAATGATCTTGTCCGCCACCTTCTGTTCTGGTAAATTACCACTTTCCAGTGTTTTATATCAGTTTGTTGCCTTTACCCCTGTTTATCCAATAGAAAGAATGGAGCTGTCCTATCCTGACTGCCCACCATCCACCCCAACTGCTGCCACCTCTGCTCTGATTATACTACTACTACTACATGTAGTATATGTTTGTATTATGAACACAAAACATTCAATCACACACTATAACACTACTACATATGATTTGTGAGTGAATGCTATTAACTGTACATAGGGCCATATTATGTTGGGAACAAATGTAATTACTAATTTGACTCGGGGTTTGTATTTCCACTATAAAAAATAAATAAAAACATATTTCTCAGCAACTAATTTTTCTACAAATCAGTTATTGATTGTGATTCTATTAGCGCTAATTATCATCATCAAAAACTTGGAATTAGTTTCCCCGACGATGACGTACACGTGTATCGTCTGTGCCTTGGTTATTGTTTTGAACATCGTTTTGTTTACATTCTGGTGATGCTGAAATGGAGTCTATATTAAACAAGTTTGTGTTTGATACAAAAGTTTTAATTGGAATAAATACATCTTGCACATGTTATTTGTGGTTTAATGACACACAAACAGCCATAAATTGTGATATATACAGCTCAAACGAAAGGTGACCCTTTACTGCCTGAATTGACCCCTTATTGCCTGGATTTCGTGCTATCTTTGATCGCGTATTTTAAACACAAAGAGCAAAATTTGTGAACATCACATAAGATGTATGATAGAGCTAGGATTTATGAACAAAATGATATATAAATTTGTATCCATTGTACTTGCATACAGACAGGTGCAGCACAAACATTAAAAGTGACCCTTTACTGCCTGAATGACTGTACTGACTCACTAACTGACGGATCACAACATCTACATATGTAGGGCTATTAATGCCTTATTCTATATCTGATGACTGTTGCACATGAAGATTAAGCAAGTTTTTATCACTTTATTTCACCAATCAACTTCAAGCAATACTTTCTCATATGTTCTGTCCGGCCATCTATTTGTTTACTTGTTGTTTGTCTGTTTTAATATCTAAATTACTCTACCTGTGAAGGTGACTTGATTGTCAATAAACTTATCTTTATCTTATCTTTACATATATGATAGGCCAATAGATATATATCTGTGTTGATTCGGTACGGTATTTAACGTACAAGTCATATTTATAGCTCTATTAGTTGGGTTGTATGTGCGCCGTTGGAAGGTATTATGCTAAATATGTTGATGTTCTTGGTTGGTTCTTTCGGTTGATGTTATTTCACGGTGTCTGTATCGTCCAGATGATCAATTTGATTATTGTCATCACAGTCTTGAAAAAAATGCATATTTCTATTGAGACTTATTTGCTCTTTTTGTACAAATTATTAAATATTCAAAACAAATATACATTTGGTCAAAATTAATTATGAGCATTGAGCAGAGCCTGGTTGAAATGCTACGGTGTGACGAATCATGCTCGTCTGCGAGCTACTGTCAGAACTGATGCCATATATGCATGGTTCTATTAATGGTTTGTATTTTGATGAGGTAAACTGCTCGTAACCTCCATTGTAGACAATTTCACACCAGGTTCTACTGATTCATAAACAAATTAGAAATTTGGCATAAGGAACTGTAGTAAACAAATGTCTGTCCGAATGACTAGATCATTGACGACTCGGGCAGACATATACGGGATAATCCAATGTTAATAATGTAATGATCGAGGCAGCATATCCAACACAACCTTTATTATTAAACATTATAAAGTTAAAGGTACTCAATCCGTAAAGAGGGTCCCAATCTCAACAGATTCCAACAACAACAATCCGATCAGAGGGTCCTATATTACTATTTCTTTGGCTTTGGGGGTAAAAAATATTTGATTCGAGTTGAGGAACCCATCAAACAAAGCTCAGAGTTATTAGATATTGATTTTTGAAATTTGTTAATTGCTCGAGATGAGTACTAATAAATGCCGTCAATTTGGTAACCTGCTCGAGATTTTAAGCCAAAACTCTATTCAAACAGACAAGGATGGATAACTCTATAATCAAGTGGTAATAATAACGAAATTTTAACTGTCTTCTGGGCCAGAAAGAATTCCCGATAATGAAAAATAATAGATTTCTAAAATCGATATCTAACAAATCTGAGCTTTGATGGGTGACTTCCTCGACTCGAATCAAATATTTTTGACCCCCGAAGCCATTGAAATAGTAATTGAGAGGAGTTTTATCGGATTGAGTACCTTTAACATATTAAAATTTAAAGAAATATGGTCGAAATGCAAATGAAAGAAATAATGCTGAATGAGGCCAGAAAATAAAGATGCTTTGTTTCCGTACATCGACCGACCCTAAAAATAACCCGCCGACCCTAAAGTGTTTATTGATATTTGGAGAAAAAGTTTTCTATTTTTTTTTTTACTGTTTTTACGACTAAAGCTCATAAATATTGATGATTATTAGTGTACAAAACACATGGCTTCTAATGACATATCCCTGTGAAAAGTGACGTGAAGTGTGTGATGGGTTGTGGATTGATGGGCATGAATTTTGCAATTTTAATTTTATGAGAGTGGATCTCATGCCTGGCTGCTTTACCTGTATGCCTTGTTTGGGACTTATGGAACATACTCTTGGGTTCCAAATAAACATGCATGCATATTTGTTATTTTATTTGGAAATCTGCCCCTGCATAATGGTTATTTGGGTCTGCAAGTTTATTAATTTTGAGGCTATGCAAATTGAAATCAGCACAAACTCAAGATTTGTATATGATTATGATACCAAATTGATGAGCTTATAACTTTATGCATGTACATATTCAAGTATATTGCATAGATGTGAACATTTAAATATTGAATAAACACCACATGACACATATTTTGTTGATTCCCATGTGTGATTGATTGGCCTATACAAATAATTGTTTAACTATAGTTGATGTTTTGCTCAGTTTCCCCTGTGGTATTATTTGGGTCTGCACTGTTATTAACTTGCAATGGAATTCCCCCCCCCCTTCACTTTTATTTGGAGCCCGAGAGTACAGATAGGAACACTATCAACATACATGGTGGTGTGTATCTGTACAGTAATGCCGATGGGGTCATTGTCACAAGGCTCCGGTCACATTCGTAGCCAGCTTTTTAAATCGATCACAAATGTAGCCAGCTTTTCACCGGCGATCACATTCGTAGCCAGCTTTTCTAAATGCATGCGAAATATGACGTCATCGCAATCGTGACTAAAATGTGGACGTCATTCTCCAAAACTGACTTCGTTTATCAACTTATATTGGAACATAATTCGAGCATTCTAACGACACTGATAAGAAACGTTAGATTATTAGATGAACTAATATCAAATTAAAATTCAAGTTGTTTCTCATCCATCAACTCAGAACAATGAGCTTAACCTAATCTTGTTCATTGAGGCTCGCATGAATATGAAAAGCTGGCTACAAATGTGATCACCATAGAAAAGCTGGCTACATTTGTGATCGATTTAAAAAGCTGGCTACGAATGTGATCGATGCCTTGTGACAATGACCCCATCAGCCTAAGTAATTGACTCTTTAACTACAGCAGAGTTATGGGTAGTCCAAGTCTTCTCGTACTAAAACCAGCTAAGATATTGGTATGGCGAGATGCTGGATTTTAGCATCTCGCCATACCAATATCTTAGCTGGTTTTAGTACGAGAAGACTTGGACTAAGTTATGGGTAACTTTTCCGGATTTAGTACTTAGGGCATTACTGTATATATACATGTATAGAGGTATCACCACATATGTTAGGGGTACAGCTACTGTTTCCAAAAACCAGGCATGCTAGGTTGGGTGTACTGGCTACCTCCAGACAATGGGATGTAGTCGTCACAATACAAGTACAGTATTATAGTCGTGTCATGGGTAAAATTATAAAAAGTTAGTGACATCAATTTCGTACCAAGTTTATAGCCAACTTTAGGAAAATGTGGTATGTGAATATTAAATAAAAAACATACTTAAGCATGAAGTACCGGTAAGTTTGATCTTTCATCAATCATAATGTATATTTCCACTGTTGTTATCAAGCAATACTTTTCCCACAACACATGTTGGCATTTTATGTCACTTCAGTCGAGGTGATTCAATATTTCTGCAGCTGAATAAAAAATATCAAAATAATTTATTTTTTTAAATCCCTACCTACCTACAGCCCTCTTAATTCAGATTGTTTGGCTTCGGCAATCCGCTACGGCAACAGTATGCCGTGGCCTAGTTTGCTTCAGCAAATTGCTTCGGCATTGAATGCTGATTGCCATAGCCAATTATGAAGGCTGTACCTACCCTAATTTTTTCGCTCCATTATCGGAAACATACACTCGATGTAATATGTGTCCACTGACAACCCAATCATTGCCTACGTGTTGAACGCACTGAGTTCTAGTTCCGATTTTTTTGTTTTGCCTGACAAATATATTTGTGTTTAAATAATAAAAAAAATGTCAATATAATTTAATATATAGATAATTAAATAAAATAATATATATCTTTAATAAATAATTTAAAATAGTAATTTTGTGTTCCTAAATACGTTCCACATACCGCAGAAAAGAGAATTTTTTCACCTACATAGTGTTACTAAAATAATCTTTAAGAACATCCATATTAAGGTTGATTTAATGAACTTTATGAAGCTATGGGGGGGGGTAAAATAATATAAATTGCAACAAAAATGGTAAATAAAATAAATTTCAGATTATTTGAGTGAATAGCATATACCGCTCAAGTAACCAAACATTCGTCACAATCAGAGATGGACATGTATGTCCTTTTGTAGCCATAAACACATTTTCAACCGTTGAACTTGGAAAAAGGGGTTGCTGGGTGCACGGAAATCTTCCTAAATTGGTTGGCCCATAATGTTTGATAAGTGGAATCTAAGTAATTCTAGCTGAAAATGTGTTTTAACATATGTAAGTCATATCCATATATAATTGACCGTACTTACTCTATAGTATTATTCAATAAACTTGACAGTTTGGGCTATAATTCGTTAACAATTGCAACAACTTGCTCGTAAAAATTTAAAATGTTGAAGTTTGTTTACCACGTTGCAGAGGTCGAGGGTCATTGGCGAAAGGTCGAGGTCACCAGCAGTTTCCTGACTCTAAGTATGCTTGGAATCAGGTCCGTCCTGGTTAGAGTTTGACCACCTTGACATGAAATTGTATACCTGCCAAGCCCCTGGTTTGCAGTTTTATTGAAGACACTCAAATTTAAACCTTTGATTGGTATGATGAATGTGATTTTAATTAGACAAGTTGCTGTGTCCAAAACATGTCTCTGATGGTATCCTCAGAAGACCTGAGCTCTACAAAGAACTCAAAGTCTGTAGTAAAATCGGATCCGATTGTGTACCTTTAAGTGAAAACTTCGTGTTTGAACAGCTTCTATCTCAAGCTCCATGCAGAGTTCAGTCCCCTGCGCAAGACTTATCGAGCCCGCACCTGCACGTACTGTGAAGAAATGTCGCATTTATTTATTTGAGATTTTTATAGCTTACAATTAATTCTGAATTATTCTGAGAAACAACTGTCCATATTCATTTGAAAATTGTCTAGATTAAGCCAGAATTAATTATAACTGACAAAACACTTCAATAAAACATGTTAGATTTAATTAAAAAAATACAAATGCCGGCAGCGTTCAGACATCGCGTAGCGAGGGGGCGCAACTCTGTTTTGCAGCTTGCTTCTAGAGAACGACGGGAAATTCGCGACGCTGGGGGAGCATCGATTTAGTTTTTCTATGAACAAAACGGCAGTCTGGTGGAGAGTGGGGGAAATCATCTGCGGTGAATGAACGCGCACCGGTTTACTTCGTGAGTACATGTAGGTCGCGATTGTCGTAATAAACCACACAGAGTCGTGAATTTTCGATGCGCGTGCAGCTGGCGATGTTGTCGATATTTCTCAAACTCGCCTCTGGTCATATTGGAGGTATAAAAATCGATTTTGGGATTATATTTTTCAACCTTGTTTTGCTTTATCATATATTATGGATGTTAGTGATGAAGACTAATGTCTAAGTAAGGGGTAGTGCTGTCAACATTGATATTTTAAAAAAATAGCTATTTTCCCTATAAGATTGGTGTTATTTCCTCGAAAAATCCAGATGTGACCCTTCTGAAAATAATATAATAAAATATAAAAAAAATTATTCCCGGACCCTAGCTGTGGTTTATATGCACTGTTTCGCACAGTAGTCTCTGGAGCACTGAAAACGGGCACTTTTTGACGTACATGTAAGTCATATGTATTAGTAGAAAAATAAAGCTTTGAGGTACCATGCAGCTAAGATATTGGGATGGCGAGATGCTGTTTTTAAAAATAGCATCTCGCCATCCCAATATCTTAGCCGGTTTTAGTACGAGAAGACTTGGACTATGACTATGAGGTACACAACCTTACTCGTATTTAAATTCGCGCAGTAATCATTTTCGCGCCCTCATCGATGAGCGAATTTAAAACTGAGCGAAAATTAGTACGACCTCTGAGTTTACACCAAACCACGTGGCAGACAAGAGGGCTATTTTGATGGATTACATACATTACTCAATGTTAGACTGAAACTAGTATGCCAATATTTACATACAAGCAACCAACATCAACACAATTACCCATATGTGAAGCGACAAATCATGGTAACATCGTCGATGTTGAAATGCATGTGATTGTTAAAGGTACTCAATCCGTAAAGAGGGTCCCCATCTCAACAGATTCCAACAACAACAATCCGATCAGATGGTCCTATATTACTATTTCTTTGGCTTTGGGGGTAAAAAATATTTGATTCGAGTTGAGGAACCCATCAAACAAAGCTCAGAGTTATTAGATATTGATTTTTGAAATTTGTTAATTGCTCGAGATGAGTACTAATAAATGCCGTCAATTTGGTAACCTGCTCGAGATTTTAAGCCAAAACTCTATTCAAACAGACAAGGATGGATAACTCTATAATCAAGTGGTAATATTAACGAAATTTTGACTGTCTTCTGGGCCAGAAAGAATTCCCGATAATGAAAAATAATAGATTTCTAAAATCGATATCTAACAAATCTGAGCTTTGATGGGTGACTTCCTCGACTCGAATCAAATATTTTTGACCCCCGAAGCCATTGAAATAGTAATTGAGAGGAGTTTTATCGGATTGAGTACCTTTAAGTACACATTATCCAGACTGTATAGGTGCGCGAAAGAACGACCTACAACTATGGAGTGACACCCTCTCTAACCAAATAGCCTGAATTAGTTATGTCAACACAACCTGCAGGCAAGTGTTGATTTTTTTTTAAAGACAGTATATAGCATATACGCGGTTGTGGTTTTACTTCTTTCTAGTTCATTTCAATGATATCTATAACTATTTCAGTGTCCGAATAATTATTTGGAGCATATAAACACATCTTCACAACAAATTGATGACGCAGTTATGTTTTACACTATGCAATTCCGTCTTGGTAGTGTTTAAGATTCACATGTATCTTCGGGAACGAGTAAGCACTCAAATTGTCATCAGATCCAAGACTTTTACGAAAATATTTGTGTCTGTTTTTAATTCGCGCAGCTAGGTGCGCGAATTTAAAGTGCGCGAATTAAAAACTGAGCAAAAAATAGTACTGCGCGAAATTTAAATACGAGTAAGGTAGATAATATTGTACATGATGTGCGCTGCATCTCACACCGATTAAAGTCAATTATATATAGTCCAATAAGATGCCGAAGTTTAATCAAAACTTGACAGTAAGCATTGTAAAAGGTAAAAGTATTGAAAAATATTCTGAAAATCATATTCAGACTGAAATAGTTCAACATCCTTGTGCATAAATGGTCAGGTTATATACCGGTACTACGTTTTCAACTTTTCGTTGAACAAAGCTAGACAAGGATCAGTCCATCCCGCGAAATTCGACAACAACATTACTGTCTATATTTCTAGTTCATGGAAGTAAAAGTACATTTTGATGAATGAATTTCGTCTCAAAGTTGATATAACTGCTTAGTGAACGTAAATTGCTATCTAGCTGTCGTCTGTCATTGTTTTTGCGACTCTCGAGCTGTCGCCTGTCATTGTTTTTGCGACTCTCGAGCTGTCGCCTGTCATTGTTTTGTGACTCTCGTGTCTGTTTATTTTCGCTCACTCAATGTCTCTTGTTCAATAGACTGGTTCCTGGTAGAAAGCTGCACATATCTCACAAATCAGAAAATTGTTTACAGAACAATAGTTTCAACAAGCTTTTAATAACGAATATATATAAGAACAATGTGTATCTATATCCAGGATCTGGGAATATAAACATGCCAAATGGGATATCTATATCAGGCTTGCAGACGGCGTACGATGCGGGCGAATCGCAAAATTCGCAGAAAACAATGCTGCAGAATTTTACGTCGCTGTCATATTAAAGGTACTCAATCCGATAAAACTCCTCTCAATTACTATTTCAATGGCTTCGGGGGTCAAAAATATTTGATTCGAGTCGAGGAAGTCACCCATCAAAGCTCAGATTTGTTAGATATCGATTTTAGAAATCTATTTATTTTTCATTATCGGGAATTCTTTCTGGCCCAGAAGACAGTCAAAATTTCGTTAATATTACCACTTGATTATAGAGTTATCCATCCTTGTCTGTTTGAATAGAGTTTTGGCTTAAAATCTCGAGCAGGTTACCAAATTGACGGCAGTTATTAGTACTCATCTCGAGCAATTAACAAATTTCAAAAATCAATATCTAATAACTCTGAGCTTTGTTTGATGGGTTCCTCGACTCGAATCAAATATGTTTTACCCCCAAAGCCAAAGAAATAGTAATATAGGACCCTCTGATCGGATTGTTGTTGTTGGAATATGTTGAGATGGGGATCCTCTTTACGGATTGAGTACCTTTAATCTGTCGGTGCATGCAGAAACGCGCGTGAAATGAAATAAAGATTAAGTCTTGTCACTGAATCGCGGCCATATTGGATCCACCCAGCCCAGTTTCGTGGTTTTAGTGCTACGGGTCAAATTTCTGGAGTAGCATTCCATATATGCATGGCGCTTTTGAATATTCATGAATTCCATATATGGAATGCTACTCCAGAAATTTAACCTGTAGCATTAATACCACGGAACGGGGTTGGGTGGACCCCATATTATGGCCGTGACTCAGTGACAAGGCTTATTAAAGAATAACACAACAGTAAAACTGTTATCTGTCAAGGTATATAGGTCAGTTTTAGACTTTGATTGTGCATTGCTGCAACATGCAATGACATCAATCTTGTTGGGATATCTTCAAACCAGTGGAAAAAGACACATACATGTACCAAATTACCCATTAAAACACAACCCTTGTATGCATTACTTATTGTATTTAATACTTATAGACATTAAAGATGCATAATCCGATTAAGCGCCCCTCAGTTTGTAACTGGATTAGGCCTATATATCGAAACGGAATGTAACTTTAAGGTTGAAGATATAGGACAATCATATGGGGAAGTGGTCGAAAGAGCACTGGACCGAAAAGTCCAAGGCCGAAAGAGCCCTGGACCGAATCGACCCGCTCCCCTATAAGCTATAAACCTATAAACTATCCGTATGCTCTATATCACTATATATGCACAGAGCTCTGTAACATGCCCCCTTCGTTTATGGGAGGCCGTTTTCACATTTATTATATAATTGGACTTTTAAACGCAATTGGGTGAACACATATGAAATTAAATTGCGCTTTTAAAAGTGCAATTCATTTAACATTATGTGGGCAGTAATTTCGTTTTAAAAGCGAAATTAAAAACTCTGTCATTCCAATTGCGCTTAACGCAATTATTGATCATCAAAAACAAAACCCACTTAATTCTTATAGAAAAGTCTGCAGAATGACTATCCAGGCAAAACTGATTATCAACCTCAATTGATCTTCGAGGGGTGAAAACTTGTTATGGCTATTGCGCTTAAATTAAAAGATAAAGTTGTGAGTAATAACGCTTAACATATTAAAATTTAACTTAATTGCGTTAAAAAGTCCAATTATTTAATAAAATTTAATGTGAAAACGGCCTCACATATTCGTTAGGTGCTCGCTTTTATCAACTTGAAGATTGTTTCAAAATTGATAATCAGCAGCAGAGAAATTGTTTGGTAAATTTAGAAAGCAGTCATCCTTTTCATTTTCAATCTTAAAATCAGGTTCATTCAATTTCATTTCGAGTAGTCGATATGACCATTGAACCCACCAGCATGCATGCAATTAGTGAATTACCTAAAATAGAATATTTGGAAATATCTGTTTTTTATTTGTCAAGTTATCAATAACTGAACTATACGTAGAATTTTTTGGTAACTTTTTCCCAATCACTGAACACATATGCAATGTATCATCACACACATGCACATATCATGGAATAACTTATTGAACTATCGTGTGAAGATGTTGGATTATTTACGGTAAAGTAAACGGAAATGGACTCTTCTGTAGCGAAAAGTATGAAAGGTCTCAGGTGAACATAATTGGGTCAAGGACGATCGTAAGTCGGCCAAATCTACGGAAGTTTCTTTATGGTCTAAGAATTATTCCTTATTTCTGGTTGTTGTTGCCCTAACAATCAACATGTGAGGAATACATAGCACATACTAGCCCAATGTCACTTTGTTTTGTATCGGTAAGTAGTTTATTTTGCAATTTTCTTGTCCAATTGGCATTTGAAATGTGTCAAAATACTGACATCGACAGCCATTTTTGTGCCTCGTTGAAATTATTTGTACCAAATGAACCTTGATCCAGCTTGTGGTTTCAGGTATCGTTTTTTTCTTGTATATATGTGTAGCTTTCTTTTTCAATAACTTCCATCTATCTTGTAAATTATTCACATGTGTTCTATGGTTTTCATATTTTTATGTCAATGATGATTGATTGTATACAATCAATGAGTGTATAGACTATTTAGTAATAGTACAGTATACCAGCATTGACTACACTCGACTACTGTAACAGTCTACACTACACACTATATATAAACACAGTGTCAGTGACACTGAAAGTCTACAGTCAGTAAAGACAAGTCAGTATTAGAATTTGTGAAAAGAATCTACATGTAGACTACCATGCTTATCAAAACATTGTGATGGCTCTGAATACTGTGAGTCAGTCTTGTACTTACAAGTTACATTCCACTATTTATTAACAAATTATAAGAAGCAGAAACTTCATTTAAAATAAGTCAAAAACGAACCAAAGTTATGCAGGTTACAAACAGACATGTGTGAAACTGAAAGTACAAAATGGACCCGTCTTACAGTTTTACCCGCAAACAAAATTGACACATTCCATTCGCATGCTTTATGACAGTGGTTATTTAACAGCTGGGCAATTCCACAACGGAGAATGAAATTTGTGAAAAAATTAAATCTCTCAAATTGACTAAACAGTTTGACAACAGTTTTTTTCTTGCTCATGCAGTGGCTCATGTTCATCGTGTTAGTGATGAAAGCTTATGTCATTGTTAACCCACTTGGGCTACTAAAATATCTGACCATAGTGGTTTGTAAATAAATGAGCAAATAATAACAAATCACTATACTTAAAGTAATTGACCATCTATAACGCGTTGTCACCCCGTTAATACCGCAGTATGATACCGCGGTATCCCCAATACCGTGGTACTGATGCCGCTTATTAACGCTTCAACACTGCGCATACCGCGGTGACACCACGATGCATGTGGTCACGGTTCGCGATACCGCAGTGATTTTAACGGACAATTTGCGCGGAAAAAAACAAAGGACACTGAAGAAATCTTCATTCATTGTGGATATGTTTTTTTGCCAATAGTGATTTGTCCATGTGTATAATATGCTTTTGCCAATAGTGATTTCTTTATGTGTCTGAGTCATCAAAAACTATCTCTTGAGTGGAAATTTTTTTCTCGTCTATAGATATTGATAGACGGTAAGTCTTCCTTAGAAAATCCGATATATCCGACCTAATTTATTTTTTACCCTCGACTCTGTTTATTGTCGTTGAACTTTATAGGATTTATTTTTATTTTACGATTTGAAACATCGTGCATACGTATACATGTTGACCCATCGACGTATGCATGCATATAGACATAGGTCGATGATAAACCTACATGAGAATGCATATCAGTTTTAGTTGCGATGCAGGGTACAGGTAGGTAAGAATTATCTGAGTGACCCAAATAATAGTGCGGGTGGGGAAACAACAATTCTTACCGATATTCCCAACTTTATCAATCTCCAATGCAATTTGATTTATTTTGTGTGATTTTATTGACATTATAAAAACAGAAATATATGGTGCCAATATCGAGACCGGCAGAAAATATTTACTATTCTTGTGAGCAGGTTGTGCGATCCCTAATAATGAGATAACCCTGACGATATCATGCGCGAACGTCATGGAAACACGGCTTAATTGGAACCAGATTCGTCTACTTTTACAGGCACACGGGGAGATCGTGTATGGTTATTTATAAGTGAGATAATCCTGATGATTATGACGACACATGCGCGTCCTGTTATAAAGACATGTGGGATGGGAACAGTCCGTATGCATCTGCTACATGTATATAGATAGATTGTTTATTGCCGTAATATGTCAACATGGAAATTTGACAAATGTGGACGCTTACAATTTGACATTTATAAGAAGCAAACAAAAACATAAGCACGTGGTTGAACACAATTTGACAATATGACCCACGATGACGTCATCAAGGGAACTTCCCCAAACACTAAACGATAAACACGTCACAAAAATGTCACGTGGGCTTGTTCTGAATGCGACAGGTCGTCATGGTAATCTTCAGCAGGGCTGAGTGCAACACAAAGTATCACGCCGTGAACATACGCTACCGGTACTTTGAAGTTGCCGACATCGGCTATCAAATTGTAAACTCCACCCATCGCCTGGTGTCCGGGCACTGAGGTGTCTTCCAACACATACCTGCCCTTGAAATAATTTCACCACGCACCAAGTTATGACGGAACGTTTTTTAAAAATATTTTTATTCAATAAAGTAAGATGGACATTCTAAGGCAGGGATTGGCATTGACACGAAGTCGTGGAAATCACAGTGATTCTCCTTTTATCTGTGGAATTTAATGAGATCCTTAATTAAGGCTTATAGACATATTGTTTTAACTTTCGGTGTGACAACCAAGCCAGCAGGAGTCGTCATTTAATTAATAGATATTATACCAATGCCGTGAATCATGCGTCAAAAACACGAACATTGCACTTGTATTAAAGAAAATATAAACTCGCATTTATAAACACATGGGACGATATACTTATTTTTTTTATAGATGATTTTCCAATATCATCATATTTCTCTTGCTATTCCACATAGTTCAAATCATTTTGGATTTATTCCGTCCCCCCCCCCCCCCCCCCCCCCCCCCCCCCCCCCCCCCCCCCCCCGCTCCGATTTTCAGAAATAAACCACGAATAAAGCATGTGATTGACTATCCTACGACATTTCCAGCTACGATTTTTACGTACACACGACTGCGATTACGTCACAAGTGGAGGTTATCAAGGATACGCCACGATTTCGCATCTAAAATCAAACAGTGCTTGATACTATTTTTTTACTTGCGACATTGTCGTCAGCATGCGCAATCCAACTATCGGTTACTTCCGGCCTCGACGGAAATCTTTCCACTTACGATTGAATCGTTGTTGTCTGAACGTTCACTAAATGCATCCCTTCAAAGAGTTCCATGAAAATCACCGCGGTATTCAAAACATTTATCGCGGTGCCCGCTATCAGACCGCGGTATCCTTACCGCCCGATACCGTAACTCCACCGCTGTGACCGTCTCGATACCGCTACCCGCTTATTACCGGTATCACCGCGGTCATGACCGGGGTATCACCCCGTTTTTCTGGTCAATTACTTTGAGAATAGCGGTACTATTTAAGTATTTAAATATGTAGATTCATGCTATAACATATTTTAGGTTGATATTCCTGTCCCTGATGTCCATTTGAGAAAAATCGGTTTTCAGAAAACTCCATACTAGATGCAATGTCAGTCACAAAAATACTATCATTGTTGTTATAAAATTCTAATGCCTGACTATATAACAACCATATCTTAGATACACTCACTACACTTGAGCCTGAATGTCTGTGTTCAAAATAAGCGCCCTTCTATGTCTAAGTTGACCACTAGCAAGAGTTGAAATATGTAATGTCAGTCACGCGTAATGTCAGTCACGGCATGTAATGTCAGTCATGTTAAAATTGCGATTTTTGTTCTATTCCGCTAGACGACATAAAAATCTTGTAAGAATATATATATAATTGAATTTGCATTTGCATATAGGTGCCTCTGCTACTAGTAATTTAGAATACTGCTCTCATACATGTACAAGTATGTATTGTGAGCATTGCTTACATGTACGTACATGTATGTGTATTTAATACAATAAGAAATGTTTAAGAACATACATGTACTAGTAGCTATGATTTGATAAAAGATTCTCAAATTCTTAAGATGCGCATTGTATTCTGTAAATATGCACACCACCATTTATTGGCCAAATTTTTGCGCCACATGCTGTGGATATCTATAGATTATGGGCAAGTTTTTCAAGCTAAACCTACAGCATATTTCAAGTAAAACTATCAATTGATACCCTACTGTTTGCATTTAAAAGAAAACTACAAGCGGACTGAAAATAGTTCAGCTACATGTAGGTCATCTATTCGGAAATTCAAATCCCCAGGTATAATGAACAGTGTGCTCAGACATTTGTAATGGCTAATGAGTTGTTCAATTTCGACGAGAAAGTCCACAGTATTTGCTCATCATATTTCAAGGAGGCTGCCATACAATGGCGATTCTCATCCACTTATTTATTATTCAACTTATTAGTTATTAGTTTGACCATGGCAATGTCAACCTAGTTTCGGTCTAAAATTTCCAACAGAAATATCCGTGCTTACAAAATTGGCCAAAGTATTAAGGACAACCTATCCAAACCACCTCCCCTTTTTAACAAGTCTTCGAACACTATAAATGTCTGAAAAACTTGTGCAAAATTTAAATGTGAAAGTCAAAGTAGTATTTTGTTCTTTTTCCATAGGGTAATGTTAGGCACAAAATCAATTATGTAATGTCAGTCACAGACAGGTTGGTCATTGAAATACTATATAAACTACCGGTATAAATAATTGAAAGAGTTGTTCATATTAATTCATATTAGTTCATTTGAATGTACATGTAAGACAAATCAGCGATGTATATATATTCGCATCCATTAAATTAAATTTGAAATTCAGTTTGCATATATCTTCCGATAGTTTTGTGTAATGTCAGTCACGCTAACATAAGTCAATGTCATGTTCATATGCTGTACATGTATATGAGAATAAAATATATTAAATGCATTTAAACCCCATAAAATATGATTGGTAGGGCGTAATTACTTATTTTGATTGGAAACTGTTGGAAATATTTAATCTATTTCATAGAGTAATGTCAGTCACAAAATGAATGTAATGTCAGTCACGCACTGTTTGTGCAACAACATATATTTCATGTCAGTTCTAAGCTCAAATTATGCATTAACATTATTTTGAAATGTCTACCATGAAAACATTACCAAAAAAATCATGAGTTTCTGTAAATTTAAGACAAATTTTATTTGAAAAAAAGTTTCATGTAATGTCAGTCACGCAAGTATTGAACGATGCCATGTTATCATCGCTTGACTAATTCGGAACAATCCTCATTTTTGGATGCACCCTGGCTCAAGACAAAATCACACATATCAGAAATATTTTATATTTATAAATGTTGCTCGTATCATCACAATGAATCTGGAAAAAGTTCTTTGAATGTAATGTCAGTCACATGGAATTGCCCAGCTGTGTGATTCTGGAGGCTCTTAACAAATACCGGTAGGTTTTTTGAAATAAAGTAAATGCATGATTGGATGTTTGTTTTGACAAATGCTTGAACTGTTTTTAGAACAATTAATTAATATATTGAGGGATGCCCAAATTGTGAAAAACGGAATAGTGGCCAATGCGTGTACTGATTTTATCTGTTGACATGCGTGGCCCTACTAATTAGCCTCGTTGTCACATGCGGAAGAAATTGGTGGTTATCCATATTTTAGATGTTTTCGCTATGGTAATCTGGGAGTCTCACGGACAATCCGTGAAACTTAACAGCTCTGGATCAGATTGAAGTTCCCCAGTTGAAGTTGGTGATGTTCAGCCATTAGTCACCTCGATTACATGTATGCATTTTACCTTCTGCAAATTCGAGGATATAGAAACCAAAAGGGAAAAAGTAACTAAAAACAATGTTAATTTGAAACATACAAGTACATGTAGATACTTCCCAGAAGATGAGGGTTAAGCAGAATGAGGTCCCCAGAGGGTGTATTTATTGATGCTAACCCACTGTGTGGGGTAGTGTCACTAAATTACCCTCTGGGGACCTCATTCTGCAAATAGCATTATGACAGACACACTATTTCAAGGCTTTGACACAGTGATTGATACAAAATTCCGACATGACCACATCTGTACACAACCTATCTAGAACCGCATATACTAGTACATGTACATGTATACATGCGCAATTGTGATATTATCAGACACTGCGCATGTGCCGGAAATTAGGAAGTGAGCTCGCTTAATCCACCTACATGTACATGTACTCCGAAGTCTGTCTACTAGTACATCTGCCGGTATGACTACCGGTATCACTTTGTTTGCACATGAACATTTAATTCACCACTGAAGTTTATCCCAGTGAGAGCTTTCCGATGAATGGCAACAAGCCATATTTACGACTAAATCCTGAAAAATAACCCATAATTCTGCTGTGGTTAAGGTGTCGATTATTTAAGGCATTCCTGTAAGTCTGGCATTTGAGATCTTAAATTCTTAATACATTATAAGTATGTCTGGTGACAAGTTGTGGTAATCTGACAAATAGTCAACAACATACTATCATAAACTCAAGGTGTCACATACTAGTACATGTAATCCAGCCATCCTGATTAGAAAAAATTTCCACAGTCAATTACTGGCATTATTATGTGACACAGTATGTGATATTATAGGAAAAAAGTTCCTCGGTTGATAACACATATGAATATTGATCAGGAATCATTTGAATGCCCACAAGTGACAGCTATGCGAGGATAAATCAACCACTTACTGGCACTATACAAATACCAATCAATGACAATGCCTGACACACTATCAAAGAAAGACACGTTCAGGCCTCGAATATTAGCTACGGCAAAAGGCAATGCCATAGAAAGAGCCATAGAAGCCAATATAGAAATCAAGCCTTGAAATAGTGTGCCTGTCATTTGCAGAATGAGGTTCCCAGAGGGTGAATTTGGTGATGCTAGCCCACTATGCGGGGTAGCATCACTAAATTCACCCTCTGGGGACCTCATTCTGTAAATGACAGACTCACTATTTCAAGGCTTGATAGAAATGCTGTAGAAGAAAATGCCAATTTCAAGGGCTGCTCACCTGTGTGTTGTTTCCGAAAATATGATAAAATCAAATTGAATCAATTATAAAATCCAGGAAGAAATTCAGAATGTCATTCTACTTGTGTGATGCCCACATTGATGTCTTTAAACGTACACAATCTGATCAGACACTCATAAATTTCTATTTCTTTGTCTTCGGGTGTAAAAGATATTTGATTCGAGTCGAGGAACCCACTCATCAAAGCTCAGAGTGATCAGATATCAATTTTTGAAGTTTGTTATTTCTCGAGATGTAATAATATGTGGCCAAGCTGCCAAACGTGGTCAAACGGAGGGTCTCAGACAAAATTGCAGATGAAGATGGATAACTCTAAAATCAAGTGGTAATACGGTCAAATTTTGTGATACTTTAGTGATAACACGGCCATATTTTGTTGAAATATTTTTTGATAAATAACAAGTTTTGGGAAATTTGATAAATTTGATAGTTGACAGCGGTTAGCATTATTTTGTTTAAAGAAATTGATTCTGATAACTAAAGTGTATTTTGAAGAAATGTTGTTGTTGTTGTTGCATCATGATGTTATGGGGACCGTCTGATCGGATTGAGTATCGCTTGTGGAACAGACGGCATCATTTCATTACATGTAAATGTTACCTCCACCACGTCATGTTGCTTTGATTGTTGTCTCCTCCATATTGAGGAACATTTGCAACCGCGTTGCAGAAATGTTGGAATCTCATTGGGTTAAAACTAAATCTTCATTTTTATGTTTACCCATACCATAGTATGGTAAACATAGTGTCGTTGCCCGGATTGACCACTCGTCGTTGGTCCGTCTGTCCGTCTGTCTGTCCGTCTGTCTGTCCGTCTGTCCGTAGACACTTTACGAGTAATGCGATAACTCAAAACATTTTTTATCCGATCGAAACCAAATTTTGTATATGGGTTTCTCAGCCCAAAATACAGATCGAGTTCGAATTTGGGTTTGATCCGAGATTTTGTTACAGAGTTATGGCCCTTTTTCAACTTAGAATTCACGCATTCTGCCATAACTCAAACATTTTTTATCTGATTGGAACCAAATTTGGTATGCGAGTTTCACAGCCCAAAATACAGATCGAGTTCGAATATGGGTTTGATCCGAGTTTTTTTTACGGAGTTATGGCCCTCTTTCGACTTAGAATTCATGGATGCTACGATAACTAAAAAAAATATTATCTCATGAGAACCAAATTTGGTATGTGAGTTTCTCTATCTAAAATACAATTCGAGTTCGAATATGGGTTTGATCAGATTATTTTTAATGGAGTTATGGTCCTTTGATATAGAATTCATCCATGCTTCGATAGCTCAACCAGTTATCGTCTGATAGGAACCAAATTTGGTATGTGAGTTTCTCAACTCAAAATACAGATCAAGTTTGAATATGGGTTAGATCCTGTTTTTTATACCAGAGTTATGGCCCTTTTTAACTAAGGATTGAACAGATTCGATATTTTTATGCTTATCATGTAGAACCATAGCAGCTATTAAACCCCTGTGATATCAGTTAGCACTGAGAGAGAGAATAGATTAACTTGTATTATTGGAAATTAGAGTTATTTTTAGCCATCATATTGTCACAGTGGAAGGTGTAATTGGACACCTTTACACAAGGTGTAAAATCTTCTCAGCAGTAACTGTTATTTATTGTATTTCCATACAGCTTTCTGGTTTAGGATATCAATGCAGTGTTCCAGTGACATACCTGTACCTAATTTTATTGAGTTAAAATTGTTAACCCTTGTCATCAATTTTATGCTTTTGTATATTTTTTATGTAATCATTCTCCTATTATATCCCTTTCACTTGTATGGATTTTTATACGCCCTTTTGAAAAAAAGGTCGTATTATAGTATTGGTTTGTCCGTCCGGGCGTCCGGGCGTCCGTTAACCTGTTGTCCGGATGATAACTTTAGTTAGAGTGAACCAAAATTAGTAAAATTTGGTATGTGGGTTTATTAGCCGAAAAGTAAGTTCAAGTTCGAATTTGGGTTCCGCCCGCCAATTTTCACCGGAGTTATGCCCCTTATTTAACGTTTTTTGACTTAGAAAATCCTTGAAATTTGTTGTCCGGATGATAACTTTAGTATAGTTTATCGGAATGAATCCAAATTTGGTATATTACTTTCTCCCACCAAAACACAGGTCAAGTTCGAACTTGGGTTCTGTCCGACCATTTTTGGCAGAGTTATGCCCCTTTTTCGACTCAGAAAATTCAGTTTTTCTTATGTTTTTTGGTTTCCGGATGATAACTCAATTTTGGAATGTTTATACGCAAAACCCGTATTTTTGTGGATTACATATATCGAAATACAGCTCAAGTCCGAATTTCGTTTTAATCAGATAATTTTTGCGAGAGTTATGGCCCCTTTTTTGACGTAATTTGACTTAGAAAATCCATGAAATTTGTTGTCCGGATGATAACTTTAGTTAGAGTGAACCGATTTCAATCAAATTTGGTATATGGGTTTATTAGGAGAAAAGACAGTTCAAGTTCGAATTTGGGTTCCGTCCGCCAATTTTCACCGGAGTTATGCCCCTTATTTGACGTAATTTGACTTAGAAAATCCCTGAAATTTGTTGTCCGCATGATAACTTTACTAGAGCTTATCGGATTCAATGATAATTTGGTATATTACTTTCTCCCACCAAAACACAGGTCAAGTTCAAATTTGAGTTCCGTCCGCCAATTTTTACCAGAGTTATGTCCCTTTTTTATCAGTTTCCGCCGACCCAAGAGAGGGCATATATTGCACGCCCAGCGTAGCTCTTGTTGTGGTTAAAATGAACCCTTAATTCTCAACATTCCTTATACTTAGCAGAAATACCTTTCATCTGATATATCTCATTTTATTGAGATGTATTTAAATTTTGTATGTGAATTTCTCAGCCCAAAATACAGATAGATTTCGAATTTGGGTTTGATCCATTTTTTTATATTTTAAACAGAGTTATGGCTTATGGATTTTCGTGTCAGAACTGAAAATAGCTGATCACTATCGCCAAGGTATGGGTTAAACATCTGCCGATCGTGATCGGCCTCTCGTTATTCAATGTGGTTGCACGCCTATTCCAAACTTCCAACGCCGTCGGGAGGGGACATATTTTGAGAATATGTGTATAGACAGGCACAGTGAGGCACTCAATGAGCTAAATAGTTCATTTGAGCTATGGCAGTGATGTACATGTAGCTAATTAAATCAAGCATTTTGAATAATATCACAAAACAGTATCGACCAGCTTGGGAAAGGCTGCCCTATGTTCATACATGTATACGCAAAGCCTCCATTTGACCTAATCTGAAGACATACCAGCAGGATAAGTTTTAGCTAAAACTCCGTCCCACGATTCTGATTTTAGTGTTGAAACGACTGTGGTACATGTACTAGTACATGTACATTATTTCAGTCAACAACCCACACAGGATTCTCAAGGTAAGTTTTACACATCGAGGATCTGATTTCAAAGTGTTTGAATGCCAATTTTCACAGCTGTTTGCTATCGTAAATTTACTATGAGAACATCCATACTAGTGATGCGGACGGGACCGCTTTGGACCAGTCCGGTCCGCGGTCCAGGGGTGGACTGCGGTCCGCTCCAGACTGGGTGTCACTGGACTGGACCGGACCGCTTTTTGCCGCCGGTCCGGTACTCTCCGGTCCGGTCCACTATTTTACTTCCGTTATAATAAACTATCACGAATATTATTGCGTATTTGTCGTCATATCAATTAGCAACGATGTATTGACGCATTCAAGTGGTTAATATCTATTACATGATTGATGCCACGAAAACAATTATGTATAGATGTACTTTGTACATGTCACTTTCCTTATGATGAAAGTGCCAGTGTGGGCGGCCGCTTGTTTCGTTCTAAATTGTTTTTAATAACTACTATCCTACACTGGCCAACACTATGTAGCCCCCTATCAATGCGACAAACATGCAACTGTATGAGTATGGAATTACTTGTCATAAACAGTGTAACATGGCATCAACTAATCAATTTGGATGGATATCGAATCGAGTATTCTATTGTTTTTCACAGTTATAATTATCGAAGAAACATGCTAACCACATTACATAGTACATACAAAAGACAGTCACATTAATCCAATAGTAGTTGTACTGATAGGTGTATAACTGTAATTGTCAGGACTATACAATCAGCCATCACAGTCTCCAAGACTCCAATATTAATGTAGTAGTCATATTAGTACACATTTGTATAATTGTCATCAGTATACATGTAGTTATTTCGTTTAAATTTCAATTTAATGAAAATAAGTATGATACGAATCATGCATACGATCAGTTGAGTGCCATGTTAGATTGGTTATAACACATGGCCCTAGCTATATATCTGTCCAATACATTTAATTAGTGCATGTTCGCATTACTAGAAATACTATTATCGTGAATCGTTCCCAGTATATCCCACCAGAGACAGACAATGATGCATACAATCGGCAAACAATGTAAGTTTTGACATATATGGACTCATTGCAATGCACTGAAATCAGTAACCTTATCGTTTGTACTATACAGAGTAAAAACTTTGAGAAAACAGAGAATTCATTAACATATAGCCTATTATAGGTGGACCGGACCGTTTTGTGGTCCGGTCCGGTCCGCATCACTAATCCATACATGTACTTATCATTAAATACAAAATAATATTGGGATAAACTTCAGTGGTGGAGTACTGTTCGCATGCATTCCTGACAAAGTGACAGTCATGCATAAATGCAGACAGAAATTTGAAGTAGCTAGATGCAGGGAGCTTTCTAACTTGTAGTACGGTACATGCTCAGTCTAATATGAGTATGATAATATCACAATTGCGCATGTGTACGCGATTCTGGATAATTTTGGTTGTGTACAGATTCAGAACTATACACTTATTAACTTCTGAATTGGTTTGATTTTGTATCAATCACTGCATCAGCAAAATAAATCAGAATATTTCAATTGCTATGTCAAACATTCATGTAGGTCAAATACACAGAGCTTTGAAAAATGCGATTTGTGTAGAGTAACTTCTACTTAATAACTGCAACATCAGAATTTTTCCAATTTTCCGACAAATAACAGATCGCGGATTTTATAATACAGTAATAGCGATCATGCAGGCAGTTGTATATGGGGTCCACGACGATCATTGGCACTTTATTTACATGTACATGGGGAGTCTCGCATTTATAAGATAATCCACTGGCTTACAAGGTCAAGGTAAATGCTCCCTATGGAAAGCTCACATATATAAGAGAATGCATTGGCACAAGGGTTTTGTCAAATTTCAGGAAGCTCCAGTCATGAAAGGGTTAAAGGAGTTAGGAGTACTGTGGTCTGGTTGGACGAATATGCAACACACCATGTGTACCTTGAAGTGGAGACCCGAAACATGTCAGTTTAAAGGTTCAAAGACTACAGCAGGTTCCAGCGGGGCCTTGAAAACTTGAAATACAGTAATGCTCTAATTAATCGACTCCTTAACCACAGCAGAATTATGGGTAACTTTTCAGGATTTAGTCGGAAATATGGCTTGTTGCCATTCATCGTAAAGCTCTCACTCAGCCATATTTCCGACTAAATCCTGAAAAGTTACCCATAATTCTGCTGTGGTTAAGGAGTCGATTAATTAGAGCATTACTGTAGCTTTGAATTTGATTAAAACCTACTGGGTGCTTCTACATGTATATGCGAGCATAAAATCTGCTGTTAACCCTTATGACTGGAGTTTACTGAAATTTTGCGAAAACCCTGTGCCAATGCATTCTCTTAAATATTTTAGTCTCCCGTAAGGAGCCTCGCATATATAAGAGAATGCATTGGCCTAACAATATTTACCTTGTGGGGTGAAGGAGAAGATCGCTCAATCTTTTCGACCATCCCGGTGCTTCCATATTAACTCTCCAATGGTGAGATGTCACATATCAAACCCATTAGATACATGTAGAAATACTGATAAAAGTCCAATTAATCTATAAGATACTGAAGTACAGTAATGCTCTAATTAATCGACTCCTTAACACACAGCAGAATTATGGGTAACTTTTCAGGATTTAGTCAGAAATATGGCTTGTTGCCATTCATCGGAAAGCTCTCGGCGAGATAAAAACTTGATGCTAAACATTGGAAAAATTCACTGGCTTACAAGATGTAGATAAATACTGTTACCGGTAGGCATTAGGTCAATGCATTCTCTTATATATGCGAATCACCTTATGGGCGATTCGCATATATATACATGTAAGAGAATTCATGGCACATGGTTTTCTTTAAAAAATCAGGAAGCTCCGGTCATCAAAGTATAAACTATAACATCTCTATGTATGGAAACTTGACCATAATAAGCCAATAGTGACAAGAGGTCTCCGACATTTACAGAGATTGCCAGACATTAACGATTAATCATGCTTGGCAATGTGCCAGAGAGAATGTTGAAAAATATTCTGAAAAATCATATTTAGACTATTATATGTTTAGCATATTTTAACCCTTCCATGACGGGAGTTGCGCTGGTGCAGCATAATGCATTAAAGAAAATACACTGGCTTATAAGGTCAAGGTAAATATTGTTAGGCCGATGTACATGTATTTTCTTATATACATAACAATGGTTTCAACCCACAAAATTTCATTATTGCAGTGCTATCAATAATTAATATAAGAACAAAGTGTACCTATTTTCTCATGTTCATGTTTTTAACAGACTTCGTGTCTCTTTAAGCTTATTCTGAATAATTCGTACAAAGTGGGGACTTCATGTCTTCTCTCCCCATGATATATGACATCACATATGGCAGAAATTATAATGATGGCTGTAAAAGGGCGCGTTGTGCTACACATTACAGTATCAATTTTCTGCACAGCTTTCAAATGAGACCATCTTAAGAAAATTAATATCGTCAGTTCGTGAACATTAAACCAACAAGTCTGCAAATAGTGTGTCTGTCATTTGCAGAATGAGGTCCCCAGAGGGTGAATTTAGTGACAGTATCATGCACATTGTTTTAGTTACTTTTTCCCTTCTGGGAAGTTTCTATATCCCCTAATTTGCAGAAGATAAATAGTATAATCGATGTGACTGATGTGTGAACTTCACCAATTTCAACTGGGGAATCTTCAATCTGATCCTAGGTCTCCCATACTAGTAGCAGTTGAGGCCTCTGGGGACCTCATTCTGTAAATGACAGACACACTATTTGCAGGCTTGATGAGTACATGTAGTTTGTTGAACTTATTATTTGAAAATTCCCAATTATACATGTAACTGGCGGGAGAATTCATTTGGTATATAACGGATTAAAATAGGGTTGGTTTCAAGTCTGCAAATAGTGGGCCTGTCATTTGCAGAATGAGGTCCCCAGAGGGTGAATTAACCCTTTACCCAACAGAACGGCCCTGTGCCAATGCATTCTCTTATATATGCGAGTCGACCATAGGTCGCCTCGCATATATAAGAGAATGCATTGGCTTAACACATTAAAAATTATAAAATTGTTAAAGAATGTAAGAAAAAATGTTAAAAAGTGTTAATTTTTTTTTTTTTTAGGCCAATGCATTCTCTTATATATGCGAGGCGACCTATGGTCGACTCGCATATATAAAAGAATGCATTGGCACAGGGCATAACTGTAACCATCACAATGTGGTCAATGAGCCGGTTCCAATGATATCCATATTTGTATGGTTTTATTGAGACAGACCCAAGATAATTTAGGCTGTTGCAGCTTTATTTGGTCGTTTTTGGCCGGTTTGTTGGGTAAAGGGTTAAGTGATGCTATCTATCCCACCTATAGCATCACTAAATTCATCCTCTTTCGACCTCATTCTGTAAATGACAGGCATCTTATTCTCAAGCCTGGTGTGTCGATGTGCAAATGATTGAAATTCCCGGGAGTATCTAAAATGCTGATCAGCTGCTGATCAGCAGGTTACCACCTAAAATGCTGATCAGCAGATTTCCTGATTTTAGTTTAACTCAATTATAATGACGATAGTCAGTTGTGGGTTGTGTAAATGACACGTAATATACCCCGCTGGACAAAACAAGTGTCCATTGGCACCGCGGTGTACATGTATTTGCCGTTCGGCTGCGGTGTCAGAGTTTGTAACTGCAGTTGAGCACCGCGGCCGAACGGCAAGTACACTGCGGCCAAACGGCAAGTTCACTGCGGCCGAAAGGCAACTACCCTCAAGGTCGAATGGCATGTACACCTTGGTTAGATTTCTGGTTTGTATTGTCTTTTTATACCCCCACTTTCGAAGAATATGGGGGGTATACTGGATTGACTGCGTCCGTCCGTCACGCTTTCTCCGTCCGTCCGTCCGTCGAGCCGTCCGTCCGTCCGTCCGTCCGACCTCATAACTCGAACAACTATGAACCGATTTCAATAATTTTTTGTATGCAATCTCCTTAGGACGGTCTCTCCGCATGATGCTAATTGTGGTTCGGTCCGACTTTTTTTTTTCAAGTTACGCCTCTTTTTCGACTTATTTTGACTTAGAAAATTCTGTCCGGCTTAATAACTTTAACAAATATGAACCGATTTCAATAATTTTTGGTATACATGCTTCTCACAATACCCTCTCTACATGATGCGGCTAGGGCTTGGCTCAGACTGTTTTTCGTAATATTACACCTCATTTTCGACTTATTTTGACTTAGAAAATTCTGTCTGACTTCATAACTTTAACAAATATGAACCGATTTGAATAATTTTTTCTGTACAAGCTTCATGTGACACCATATCGATATTATTAGTCCGAATTTTTCTTTACTTTTTGGTTGAGTTTACGGATAATGCGGGTTGAATTTGCCACGGTGGGGGTATGCTAGCACTCGAGTGCACACCTCTTGTTTCAGTTTGATGAAAGTACACCGTGGCAAATACACCATGCTGAATGGCAATTACACCGCGGCCCAACTGTAGTTAACCGGTGGAGCCGCGGTGTAGTTGCATTTCGGCTGCAGTGGCAATGCTAACCGCACCGCAGTTAAGTGGACACTTGTTTTGTCCAGCAGGGTAAGTGTTATATCCCACTACAGGAAGGGGACACCTTTTGACTGGCCACCATGCCCATTCAGGAGTTCAGCAGTCTGGCGGCTGCAGTTCAGCAAATTATCGCGAATGCAGTTTAACTCAATTATAACGAAGTTACAGTAGTGGAGTTTCGGTTGTGTAATCGATGGGCCATAACCATTTACAGGTACAGGGAGGGAAAACCATTTGACCAAACACCACCCCAGTTCAACAGTTCAAAATCACGTTCAGCAATTCATATGGAGCAGTTCAGCAGATTCCCCGAATGTAGTTTAACTTTAAAGGGACGGGCGGCGTTCGTTGCCGAAATATTCATATTTGTTCAAATCGCCATCAACAGAAGGAATATTAAAATATATATAGTTTTGTTCATATGCCAAACATAATCAGCGCGTAAATAGTATATTGTCGTCAAGACATACAGTATGTATACATTGTACGATGGTGTACGCAAACAAGAGCCTGCTCGTGTTACAGAAGTTGTGCTTCTGTTTACATAACACATCGCAATTCTATTGGTTAATCACACACAAATGATATAAACGCTCTTTATTATTTCCATATCAGGAGAACAGTAACAAATAACGCTCTTTATGTTTACCATATCCGGATCTAAACAAAAGCCAGGTAACGTAACGTTTTTTGCTTTTGTTTACATAACAAAGGGAAAAAATTGACAATAACATACTGTTTTTGCCATATTTCTGATTGGTGAAAGGACAAAGTCTGTCTATATTTTACTATTCTTTCTGTTTATGGCGGTTTTTGACGGAGGTGAATATTTTAACAGCATACCCACCGCCAACGCCGCCCGTATCTTTAACTAAATTATAATGAGGTTATTCGGGTATCCTAGTAGGTTATGCAAATGACTCATGATTGATGTGCCTTAACTAAATACATAGAGAGAACACCATTTGACCGACGTCCATCCTAGTTCAACAGTTCAAAATCCCGTTTAGCATGTTATTGGATACAGTTCAACTGATTCCACCGAATGCAGTTTTAACCTATTTTTAATGAGGATAGTCTGGTATATGTTGTGCAAATGACTTGTAATAGATGGGCCATAACCAAATTCATGTACATGTACAGGGATGGAACACCATTTGACCGACCTTCGTTAAAAGTTGGTTAAATTGCTTTGGGGGGATCTGCTGAACTGTTCCCGATAAAGTGCTGAACAGGATCTTGAACTGCTGAACTGGGGTGGAGGTCAGTCAAATGGTGTTCCATCCCTGTATTTGTGTTCCATCGATAGAAAGCAACAGTCATTTGCACAACATACATCATCCTTGTTAAAATTCAGTTAATCTGCGTTCGGTGCATGGAATCAGCTGAACTGTCTTCAATAATGTGCTGAACTGGATTTTGAACTGTTGAACTAGGATGGAGGTCGGTCAAATGGTGTTCTCTGTATGTATTGAGTTAAGGCACATCGATCATAAGTCATTTGCTCAACCTACATGTATACATGTACCTGAAAAACTTCATTATAATTGAGTTAAACTGTTGTATTCGCAATAATCTGCTGAATGGGATGTTGAACTCCAGAAAGAGCATGGCGTGCAGTCAACAGGTGGGATATCATAACACTTATATTTTGTGTCATTTACACAACCCACCACAGACTATCATCATTATAATTGGGTTAAAATGAAATCAGCATTTTACAGTAATGCGCTATAAATAATCGACCCCTTAACAACATCAGCCCACTGGGACGGTCGCACTAGTGCTTGACGCGCTAAAGCCAGTGAGTTGCTGTTGCATTCTCTTATATATGCGTCATGCGAGTCGACCATAGGCTCGGTGGACAATGGATTCTACTCTAATCCCCACCGAGCTTTTGCATGCGCTGAGCTGCTTTCAGTCGGCCCATTGTGTTAGCTGGACACTCCATGCTAACAGGGGTCGGCTGGAAGTGGTTTTGGATATCCAGGTCACTCCGGTGGAACCCTCCACCAGCCGTGGCCTGGATGGACCGACCGGACTTCTCCGGTCCGGGGCTTTCCAGACCATCCGCACCGAGAAGGAAAAGAAGACACCATCAAGACGCCGCAGGGACGCTGACAGGAGGGCCAAGTGGAAACGGGGAACTGAGAGACGCCCAGTTCTCCCCCACTTGGCCTCCGGGCAAGAAGATCTGCCAGATGTCGACATCACTACCACCAGCGGATGCAGGGACACCGAAGTCACCCCGGAGGTCCCTGCCGTCGACGTAGACAGCGGCAACAGGACGCCGATGCCATCCCGGAAGTCCCCGCCGCTGTCTTCGACGTGGAGATGGCAACACCTCCATCCAGCCAGACTCCACCAGGGACGGAAAATGTCAGCTACGTCCCTGCGACGCCGATGTACGAAGAAAGGCCGGTGTCACCAAAGAAAGAAACATTAGAAGAACGCATAGAAAGAAATCGTGTGAAAATCAAACTGAACATCTCAGATTTTCACAGAGAAGGAAAGGTCTACCAGTGCTCTAATTTGGAATTCCACCTACTGAGAGACCGTAAAATCTAGAAATGGACAAACAAGAGCGAAGCTTCATCAGGGAACGCCTGGATAAACAGCGATGGCAAGATTGCCTACTCAAAAAGGCCACCACCACTGAAATAAAAGAACTCTAGAAATTTATGTTTGAAAATGCTATGCATTTTTTTTCTTTTCTTTTTGATATTTCTGAATTAAAGCTTAACATGAGGGGTGATGGAGTAGGCCTCTCGGCCTATTCGACCATCCCAGGGTTAGCCCCCCCAAACCACATACCCTACAACAGAATTATGGGTAACTTTTCAGGATTTAGTCGGAAATATGGCTTGTTGCCATTCATCGGAAAGCTCTCAGTGTGAGCTTTCCGATTAATGGCAACAAGCCATAATTCTGCTGTGGTTAAGGTAAGGACCAGCCTAGACCTGATTTTCAGGGCGAAGTGACTTCTAACTGTCACATAAATAAGGCGAAATGGGCGCTCAATAGGGCGAAGAACGAAAATAGGAGATATGTAATATCTAAATTAAAATGATGAAACAATGGTTTAAATATGGAATAATTATGTTCAAATCATAACTCTAATATTAAACTATGAATAATGTCCAAACATAATTGTGAGAGAATGGTGGCATTTTATCTAATAATTTTGGGAAAACGGCATTTTTAGAACCGCTTATGAATACAATTTTTTTTTTACTAAACAATGCTTATGAGTAAGAAAAAAATTACTAAACGAAACAAAATCCTGAATATTCTCACTCATTAAAAGTGCATAAGCTGGGTACAAATATTAACATGTTACACAAATGAATTTGCTTTCAAAGTTGTTCTGGCCTTTACAAACTATAACAAAGGGGTGATGAACTGACACATGGTAAGGTGTATGAGTTGTCATCTACAGTGTGATAATCCCAAAATCACAAGTCACTGCAGACACATTACGATGTATTCACAGTTGTCGGCAATCAACTCTCAGGTGTGAATGCGCTCCCAAATCGGATTAATATAGATGTCAATAAGAATTATGGTGTTTTATAAGACCCTGTCTATAGATAACTGGGTTCAATCAATGTTAGCAATAAATTAGGATGAATATTTTCCCGATTTTCGTCGGTCAACTTCGGAAATTTCAGGGCGACTTAAACTTCGCCCGACTGCAAAATTAGTGCGAAATTAGCAAGAATAGGGAGACTTCTTCGCCCACGCCCACGTCGCCTCTCGGCTATTCCCTGGGTTAAGGGGTCAATTATTTAGGGCATTACTGTAGGTACATGTTACATGTACTCCCGAAATTCACTATTTTTGAAATGATGTCGACCGCAATAATTGAACAAAGCGAAATAAAATGTGAAAAGTACAAAACTATTTAGAAAATGCTCTAAATGTCACACACGTAACGAAAGAATGAGCTTGGTACAATGTATTCGTTTCTGCTTTCTATTGTATCATGCAGATAATATTACTAGATTTTATACTTTATACGAATGCTAAAATAGTGCTGCCAATATAAATAATAATAAGTTTTCACATGCATGACATTTATGGACAATGAATATGCACCAATGGTACGAAGGCTTTTAACTTGTACTGCAGCTGTGAACTGTGCGACAAAAGCGTCTTTTGCGACTGGGGGCGGTTATTCGTATATTTCCATTGCAAGTCAAGGTTTTTTGTTAGGCCAAACAAAAAAAGATATTTGATTCTAGGTACCTGAGAGCTTTCCGATGAATGGTAACAAGCCATATTTCCGACTAAATCCTGAAAAATTACCCATAATTCTGCTGTGGTTAAGGAGTCGATTAGTTACGGCATTACTGTAGATTTGGACCTCAAAATACTTAAATTCAGCCCAGTTCAGCCTATAAAAATATTAACATTTTAAATAAGAATCTTAACACAAACATTGAGATATGTGATCTATGCAAGTCTGAGTTTAGTGTGCCTGTTATTTGCAGAATGAGGTCTAGCGGGCTAGCATCACCAAATTCACCCTCTGGGGACCTAATTCTACATGGCCTCATCTGCTATTGTAGATCATGCCATGAATCTCTACTCAAAGCTGACACCCGTAGAGATCATACTACTTGTGTTCAAAACCCGGGTACTTTATTAAAGTTTTGACAGGGAACCGTATAAAGTCAAAAAAATAACGCGGGGAATGTATTTCTTTGTTCATACCTGTTGCTTAATGATTTATTCATAGGTACATGAAGTTCCCAGCTCGATATTTCATTGTTTAGGTGACTTTTGAGACCTGATTCCGCTTACGGCCTGAATTTTCGTGACGGGAAGTAAAGTACCCTGCTTGACAAAACAAGTGTCCACTTAACCGCGGTGCAGTTAGCGTTGCCACCGTGGCTGAAATGCAACTACACCGCGCCTCCACTGTCTAACTACAGTTGGGCCGCGGTGTACTTGCCGTTCGGCCATGGTGTAATTGCTGCGGTGTACGTTCATTAAACTGAAAAAAGACGATACAAACCAGAAATCTAACCACGGTGTACATGCCGTTCGGCTGCGGTGTAGTTGCCTTTCGGCCGCAGTGTACTTGCTGTTGGGCCACGGTGTACATGATGTACTTGCCGTTCGGCCGCGGTGCTCAACTGCAGTTACAAACTCTGACACCGCGACCGAACGGCAAATACACCGCGGTGTCAATGGACACTTGTTTTGTCCAGCGGGGTAAATATTTATCGCGGAATCGGGTCTCAAAAGTCACCTAAACAATGAAATATCGAGCTGGGAACTTAACGTACCGATGAATAAATCATTAAGCAACAGGTATGAACAAAGAAATACATTCCCCGCGTTATTTTTTCGACTTTATACGGTTCCCTGTCAAAACTTAAAAAAAGTTCCCGGGTTTTGAACACAAGGAGTATAATCTCTATGGGCGTCAGCTTTGAGTAGAGATTCATGGCATGATCTACTGCTATTGGAGACATAGACTCAGATAGAAGTTCCCAAATGGTGAATATTGTGATGTACACGTACCCACTGGGAACCTCGATTATGCAATGTGTCATCTGCCAATTTGGGGATATAGAGAAACTAAACATGGGTGAATTTAGTGATGCTAGTTCGCTATGTGTGGGATAGCATCACTAAATTCACCCTCTGGGGACCTCATTTTGCAAATGACAGGCACAATAAACTCAGGCTTGGATCTATGGTGTAACTAGAAAGGGTCAAGATACTACGAATCGGGCGGGTGGTCAGTTTGGGACGAGGACAAGTCTAATGTGCGAAATTCAGCAACAACTGTCAGAAGTTTCCACTTCATGGAAATAAAAGTACATTTTAGTAACAGAATTTCATCTCAAAGTTGTTATATTTCCTTAGTGAATGAAAAGGTAGAGGTCTAATGTCGCTAGAACTATACTCGTCCTTGACCTTGATACTCGTAGGGCGCACATCCACTATGGTAATCTGTTTCATATTTGGGGTCATAGGGGCCAGCATCCTCATGATATTATGACTGTATAACATTATATAGATAACACTGTTGTATTATATAAACTACATGTATTTTTTATGTTTACCCATACCATGTATGGTAAACATAGTGTCGTTGTCCGGATTGACCACTCGTCGTTCGTCCGTCTGTCCGTCCGTCTGTCCGTCCGTCCGTCCGTCTGTCCGTCCGTAGACACTTTACGTGTAATGCGATAACTCAAACATTTTCTACCTTATCAAAACCAAATTTTGTATATGGGGTTTTCAGATCGAGTTCGAATATGGGTTTGATCCGACTTTTTTTTACAGAGTTATGGAACTTTTTCGACTTAGAATTCACGCATTCTGCCATAACTCAAACATTTTTTATCTGATCGGAACCAAATTTGGTATGTGAGTTTCTCGGCCCAAAATACAGACCGAGTTCGAATATGGGTTTGATCCGAGTTTTTTTTACAGAGTTATGGCCCTTTTTTGACTTAGAATTCATGAATTCTGCCATAACTCAAACATTTTTTATCTGATTGTAACCAAATATGGTATATGAGGTTCTCAGACCAACATACTGATTGAGTTCGAATATGGGTTTGATCGGATGTTTTTTAATGGAGTTATGGTCCTTTGACATATAGTTCACACATACTTCGATAAAGCAACCATTTTTCATCTGATAGGAGCCAAATTTGGTATATGAGTTTCTCAACTCAAAATACAGAACGAGTTTGAATATGGGTTAGATCCAATTTGTTATATCCGAGATATGGCCCTTTTTCAACTAAGAATTATCCAATTATAACCCAAGTAACTTACAATTAATGAATACCTCAGCCTCACAGCTTCTCTGTGAGAGAGATAAAAAGACATGGTTTATTGAGAGTTATTTATAGCTCTCATATGTTCCCTCTGTATAAGAGACACAAATTAGTGAATTATTGGATAAATTGATTTAGCTATCTTATTAACCACAACTTAATGTGAATTTATTTAACTAGACCAATGGAGCTCTCTAAGTCCTTGGATGATGGGACTACATTGGATCAAACAGGGCAGAGATAGGTGATTAACCCCTTTTACCCATTCCATGTCTTTTAACCTTTTCCATTAAATAAATAATTATATTATTTTGATATCTCACATGGCAATTTGCAACAACATGAATAGAACTGCTTATACTATGATAGTGGTGACAGGCTCTAGAGTTTAGACGTTATATTAACCCTTCTATATTGACTCATACATTCCAATAATTTGTGTTATTACTGGTTATTATGTACATTTGCCATATACTACTTCATATCATAACAGTATACTCTATAATTCAACATTAAAAGATTATGATTCTGATTATAACAATTTACTATCGCCAAGGGATGGGTTAAACATCTGCCGATCGTGATCGGCCTCTCGTTATTTTTATTTATTGGAATCAGATGATATGGAGACTATCGAATTGGATTGTGTACCTTTAAAATAATAATCTGTAAACCAACTAATAAAAAAATAGTGGCCTTTTGATGCATATTTGAATAATCCATCCACATTATGTAATGTGGGTAGTCAGCAACACCTGATATTCAGCGGATTTGAATGCAGAGGGTTTGAACAGGTATCATGTTTCCCTACGTATTGAGAATCGTCTCCCTTTTCAGTCAGCACTTATCATACTACGTCTGACTATGGAACTCACTAACATTGATTTTCAGCAGGTTTCTTTAGGAGACGAGTACATTGGAAATTCTATCAATTCAGTTGAAGGTATCTATTTTAAACTCATTTAAAGAAGGCATCGCATTTTGTAATGATGGGCCTAAATTATAATACCAGGTCTGGAAAGAGTGTGTCTGTCATCTCTAGAATAAGGTCCCCAGAAGCTATCATGCATGCAAATTCACACTCTGGGAACCTAATTCTGCTATTTTTCTGCTATTTTTCAACTGTATCTAGGATCAAATTGAAGTTCCCCAGTTGAAGTTGGTGATAATCATCCTTGATCACCTCGATTATGAAATTTATCTTCTGCAAATTAGGGGATATAGAAACTGAACAGAAGGGAAAAAGTAATAAAAAACAATGTTAATTTGAGACCATAGATACTTCCTAGAAAATGAGGCCTAAGCAGAATGAGGTCCACAGAGGGTGAATTTAGTGATGCTAGCCTGCTGTGTGGGATAGCATCACCAAATACACCCTCTGGGGACCCAGGTTAATAAAATTTCATGTATACTAGTAGCAATCTAATATTAATGTTTTGCGATCAAAATGACTACCTCTTGTACTAATATTTCTTAATTTATCCTGTGTAACTTTATCACTATTCTCCCCAAACTGGGTAATTTTTTCACAATTTTGGGAACTTGGGAACTTTGGTAACTCTATCACTAAAAACCAGTCAGTGACCAAATCAGCTCAAATTACAGTAATGCCCTAAATAATCGACTTTAACAAATGTGACCCGCCATATCAAATCCAGTCGTAAGTCGGGATTTATTTTACCCTGTGCCAATGCATTCTCTTATATATGCGAGTCGACCATAGGTCGCCTCGCATATATAAGAGAATGCATTGGCCTAACAATATTTTATCATTTTTTTTAAATAAATGTTTCTTACAATTTTTAGGACATAAAATAAAAAACATCCATTACCCTGCAGGGAGCCCCACACATATATAGAAGCATATAGAAGAGTGTCGTCTGCTCATGTTTGTCTGGGGCTCTGTATGGGTGAAATTATAAAATTGTTAAAGAATACAAGAAAAAATTATTAAAATTGTAAAAAATTGTTAGGCCAATGCCTTCTCTTATATATGCGAGGCGACCTATGGTCGACTCGCATATATAAGAGAATGCATTGGCACAGGGTTAAAAAATCCCGACCTACGACTGGATTTTATATGGCGGGTCACAAATATGAACCGATTTCAATAATTTTTGGTATACATGATTCTCACAATACCCTCTCTACATGATGCGGCTAGGGATTGGCTCAGACTGTTTTTCATAATATTACACTTCATTTTCGACTTATTTTGACTTAGAAAATTCTGTCCGACTTAATAACTTTAACAAATATGAACCAATTTGAATAATTTTTTCTGTACAAGCTTCTTGTGACACCATATCGATATTATAGTCTGAATTTTTCTTTAAAGTTAAAAATCTTTTTGTTGGGTTTTTACGGATAATGCGGGTTGAAATTGCCACGGTGGGGGTATGCTAGCACTCAAGTGCACACCTCTTGTTTATAATGTGTGAGCTTACCACCCCCTCCCCACCTCAAGCGCACATTTTCATATATTTAGTGAACACCAGTGCCCCCCTCCCCATACTTTTTTCAAGTTTCTGCTGCCCCAGATGATATATATATAGTCAACAGATCAATATGACCCGGCCTGCTATCCCTTAGGTAGAACATCCCGTTGGCCGCAGTTAATTTTCCATTTCATGAAACTCTCGATAGATAACAGGTAATAGTGCAGTCACCGATGATCCGATGGATCATATTATTACTGGACTCCGCAAAAAATATATTTAATGCGCGTTTATCTATAATTACACGGGCTATCAGATGAGCTATTTATAAATCAACAGTATGTTCTTTTGAGTTCATAACCCAGAGTTAAAACCAATTAGATCTGTGGATTGGGTTCTTGGTTGGTGGTATGTTTACATTGACCAGTTATTGGGGATTACTGTGTTAGGCCAAGTAATTTTTTTTTATTTCTTTCCGTTTTGATGTTGGAAAAAAAAACCAGTCAGGCAAGTAGGGAATTTATTTGTTTTTGTTTGTTTATTGAGAACAAGCCTGAGTTCAGTGTGCCCGTCATTTGCAGAATGAGGTCCCCAGAGGGTGAATTTAGTGACCCTATCCCACATAGTGGCCTAGCATCACTAAATTCACCCTCTGGGGACCTCATTCTGCTTAGGCCTCATCTTCTCTGGAAAGTTTCTTTATTATCAAATTTCTAAAGAAACTTCTTCACATACATGTAGGTTCTATTTCGTTTTTAGTTAGTTTCTCTATATCCCCAAATTGGCAGATGACACATTGCTTAATCGAGGTTCCCAATGGGTGCACATCACAATATTCACCATTTGGGAACTTCAATCTGAGTCTATGTCCCCTATAGCAGATGAGGCCATGCAGAATGAGGTTCCCAGAGGGTGAATTTTGTGATGCTAGCCCGCTATGCGTGGGATAGCGTCACTAAATTCACCCTCTGGGGACCTCATTCTGCAAATGTCCGGCACCATACTTTCAGGCCTGTTAGCCATGGCTGGCCAGATTTTGCAGCTTGCCAGACTTGGGAGGCATCTTTGCCCTGAAACATGCAACTTCTCCCTATTTTTGTCCCAGGGAGAAGTGACATTGCTCTCATACCAGTACGCATGGTTACAACATCATATTTAAAGCTTTAATGCATATTTACTATAGGGCTGCAACGATTCATCATGAATTCAATGTATCGTGATACACTTTCGAAGGACACCTGTATCATATCTTGTCATATGTATCACGATACAGGAAATCAATTAATGTCTGAAGATGGGCTTGTGTCAAAAAGCAAAACTTGCAATTATCCTTCAAGTTTACATGTATACTATGTATATTTGAGTCATCTAGCCAACAATTAAACTCCATTTTAGTTTAAAATGAACTGTACCTCCAGATATAAATATGTTGTTTCCGATAATTCAGGCAGTATTCATTTGGAAACACTAATTTAGTGTATCGTGATATGTATCGTATCGTTGATCATATGTCATGATTTGTATCATATCATGAACACGTGTATCATTGCAGCCCTAATATTTACTGATTATAATGGTGTCCATTCTCACTATAATGGTTTATAAATGGGATCTTGTGTTTCATAATTCTTATTTGATCATAGAATGGTGATGTTGGGGTGTATTATAAAATTGAACTTCGGACATTGTTACTTCTCCCTGATAACAGTCCAGACTCAGTCAGCTTATCCCCAATAACCAGACAGGGAGAAGGGATTTCTCCCAATTTGAAACCTTTAGACTGGACCCTGAGGCAGGCAAATCGGAAACTCTTTTTTTTTGGCCTTTCCACAGAACATGCTCCTGTACCTGGTATGTATTTACCTCATACATATGTAGACTTTAGAGCCATGCCAATCAGATCGATCCCCTGCTCTCGTGAAATGTGAGTCCAGCTAGTATAAAAGTGCAGATTTAAAATCCTGATTTCAATAGTAAAATGTGATATAAGGTGATGTTTATTTTTGGTTGAGTTTGCATCGCGATGTACATAATAATGTTAACCCTTTCATGCAGGAGCTGCGCTGGTGCAGCATTAAAGAAATAAAGATCTTGTGCCAATGCATTCCCTTATATATTTGAGTTTCCCCATAGGGAAACTTATATATTTGAGTTTCCCCACAGGGAGCCTGCATACATGTACATGTATATAAGAGAATGCACTGGCTTACAAGGTCAAGGTAAATATTGTTAGGCCAATGTATTCTCTTATACATGTATATGAGAGTTTCCAGTTCAGGAACTTACAGGAAGCTCCATGCGGGCCTCGGTGACTCAGTCAATAAGGGGCTCTGCTCCAGACCAACTCCCTCTACAGTGCCGGTGATTTGGGTTCAATTCCCATGCCAGTTACTCGCCAATGGTCGGTGGTATTGATAGGAAAATGGGTCATTCTTTCAGCCAATGAAATCACAGCTAGATTTACCTTAGTGCTCAGACTTTCCCTCCACCAATAAAACTGGCGACGTCGTGATATAGCCCTGGCTGCTGAAAGTGACGTTAAACCCCAATAAATGAATAGGAAGCTCCATGGTGAGAATCTGAGTTTAGCGTGCCTGTCATTTGCAGAATGAGGTCCCTAGAGGGTGAATTTAGTGATGCTATCCCGCATAAGGGGCTAGCATCACTAAATAACCCTCTGGGGACCTCATTCTACTTAGGCCTCATCTTCTCTGGAAAGTTTCTTTGGTATCAAATTTCTGTAGAAACATTGAAAGAATTAAAGACATATTACATGTACAGTAATGCCCTAAATAATTGATAACAATAATAATAACTCCATTAACGATAATTGCAACATTGATGATTATGTCCCTTTAATTCTTTCATTAACGACCATTGTAACATTGATGCGTGAACTGCGAGGTAGAGGACAGAACGGCAAGAAAACAAATTAGAGAGGCTGAAGAAAGCAAGAAACCCAAACTTTGAACCAGATCTCAACAGCTCGGCCATTTCTGTTTTCACATGAAAATAACCTCTTCCATAAATAGACATTGAAAATGACTATGAACCCTGTGCTCACCCTTGTATCTTATCGGTCTAGCCATAAGCCAATATCTACCAGAGCACCAGTCATACTTCCTTTCTGATGCTGGCTGGATACAAGTGTGGTGTTTTATATTTAGCGCAGGTTTTTTTTTCCAAGCAAAAAAATGGCGAACTGAATCCCCGCAAATGTCCTACGTGCTTTGAGAATTCCCTCTCTAAAAACTTATCGAAGTCTTGTTGGTGAATTTTGCATGCTACTCATCAAAATGGCAGCCAACTAGAACTTACAGTAATGCCCTAAATAAACGACTCCTTAACCACAGCAGAATTATGGGTAATTTTTCAGGATTTAGTCAGAAATATGGCTTGTTGCCATTCATCGGAAAGCTCTCCGACTAAATCTTGAAAAAATTCCCAAAATTCTGCTGTGGTTAAGGAGTCGATTATTTTGGGCATTACTGTATATCATTGAATAATGCCATAAATAATCAACTCCTTAACCACAGCAGAATTATGGGTAATTTTTCAGGATTTAGTCAGAAATATGGCTTGTTGCGATTCATAGGAAAGCTCTCCGACTAAATCTTGAAAAATTTCCCAAAATTCTGCTGTGGTTAAGGAGTCGATTATTTTGGGCATTACTGTATATCATTGAATAATGCCATAAATAATCGACTCCTTAACCACAGCAGAATTATGGGTAATTTTTCAGGATTTAGTCGGAAATATGGCTTGTTGCCATTCATCGGAAAGCTCTCCGACTAAATCTTGAAAAATTTCCCATAATTCTGCTGTGATTATTTTGGGCATTACTGTATATCATTGAATAAAACCAATTAGTTAGTATCATAACACTATCCACATTGGACCTATGAACTATAAGATTGTCGAAAGTTGCAACCACATCATCTATAACATTTCAGAGAATACAACATTGGAACTACTCACAAATGTAAATATTTACTACTTTAGTCGGGACGCTTTATTCTGCATAAATATTACAGCAATGATTGCGCCAATAATAGTCACTGCGTATAATGCGTTTATAACAATGAAACTGTTTTCTGGTTATTTCGATATAAAATATATGAAAATAACTTATTTTGGCATGAGAATATTCCATTCAGAAAACCTGATCGGAGTGTTTCACATCACTTTAATAAGAACAGAGTTCCCTCTCCTGATTGGTAGCATTTTCTGAGAGTTACTCCCCTTAGTTAAAGATGAAGCCTGTCAGTGCTGCCAATTTTTAGAACATGAGCACTTGTTCAATTTATTAAGACGGTACTCGAATCTGTAGAATTCGTTCGTTGACTCCCCGTTTGTCCCTATTAACTGTCTGGTTCCTCCAATTTAATTAAAAGATACACAGAGTACTTTAGGCTATCTGTCAATTTTTTCAACAAGGCGTATTGTGAACCGTTTTACATATATACAAAGATTTTCATGTTACAGTCCATTTCACTGTTGAAGATCCCATATTAAAGGCACCCACAGAGTTATTATGAGATATATTACTACGGTATACAGTAATGCCCTAAATAATCGACTCCTTAACCACAGCAGAATTATGTGTAACTTTTCAGGATTTAGTCGGAAATATGGCTTGTTACCCATAATTCTGCTGTGGTTAAGGAGTCGATTATTTAGGCCATTACTAAAATAGTGGCACGCAAATCTGGCAATTATTTAGGAAATTCATCATTTATTGGTTTACATTGCATGGACCGATTTTGACGATTTAACCACCAAATTATGGCAAATGAACGACAATTATCAAAATCCTAACATCTTATCTAACTTATATGAATAGACATCCTATGACGATATGAAGTTACTGAAACTATAATCACAAGAGAAAGCACTTGTGCAATGGGATGACTCAGTGCAACATCGTGCTTGTGAATGACATGGAATTTGTCTTTAGTAATCAAATAACAAAACAGTTGTTGCCCTTCTTCTCTGGAGACATTGAATCATTCTGTTCATGAGCGGGTGACAAATCTCAATGTCTCCCTCGACAGCAGGCGACAACTGTATAATGTTAACATGATAATAAAGATACTTCCCAGAAGATGAGGCCTAAGCAGAATGAGGTCCCCAGATTGTCCATTTGGTGATGCTAGCCCACTATGTGCAGGATAGTGTCACTAAATTCACTCATTGCGGACCTCATTATGCAAATGTCAGACACACTATATCCAGGTTTGCATTCAGTGTACAGTAATGCTCTAATTAATCGACCTCTTAACCACAGCAGAATTATGGGTAACTTTTCAGGATTTAGTCGGAAATATGGCTTGTTGCCATTCACCCGAAAGCTCTCGGGGAGAGCTTTCCAATGAATGGCAACAAGCCATATTTCCGACTAAATCCTGAAAAGTTACCCATAATTCTGCTGTGGTTAAGAGGTCGATTAATCAGAGCATTACTGTATGTTATCTTTGTTCAAATGTTCAAATAGACAAACTGGTCAATTAATAAACACACAAAGATATTCATGTAGACATATAACTTCTTAGTCATATAAACATTTTAGACTCAACAGTATGTCAACACTCAAATTAGGCCAACAAACACGATGATAAGAATCGTGAAATATTTAGGATAGGAAGGTAGGAACATTTTTATATGAGGTCCATGAAGTGAATATTGACTTTCAAAGGTTAACAATTCTTTGAGTGAACCTCTAAACAATGTGTTAACCCTTTCAGTGCCAAGTCTGATTTTTGTATCAACCCATATACCCTGTGCCAATGCATTCTCTTATATATGCGAGTTGACCATAGGTCATCTCGCATATATAAGAGAATGCATCGGCCTAACAAATTTTCATCATTTGTTATTATTTTTTACAATTGTTTACAATTTTAATAATTTTTTCTTATATTCTACTCTTTCAGTGCCAGACTTATTTTGTAGGTTTAATGCCAGGGAATCTTACGTTTTTCATGGGCATCAAAATTATTACTATGAATACTTGGTGATAGTTTTGAGTTATAACATGCCCCTAAGGTTTTAACCAGTTTGTTTTTAAATTCGCTATAGCATGCTTAAGCATACCCAAAACAAATTCAACCCAAAAAAAAAAAAAAATCTAAAAGAATTGTTTTATTTTTTTTATTTTTTAGGGCCGATTTTACAGACCGTAAATTAGGGTCGATGAGATCGGCCCCTGGCACAGACAAATATATATGTTGGGGTTTCCCTATGGACCCTATTTTCTTCCCAATACACTATAATGGTATAACTAAAACCTCTTGAAATTTCGACAGATTATATGGTAACAGATAATAAAGTTTTGTTATCCGGGAAAGTCAGCTGTAGGTCATTCTTTGAACTTATTATCTGAAGGTTTTCCTCCAATAAATTTGACTCCTACTGAACTTTTATTATCTGCCGTCTCTTTATTTTTCCTGAACACCCCTCCAGATGAATGATAGACCATTCCAATATATACTTTTATAACTGAGTGGAAGAATCCATTTAGTAAAGAATGGGTTAATATTTGGGTTTGATAATAATGTTGTCCTTGAAATAAATAAAGCTACAGTAATGCCCTAAATAATCAACTCCTTAACCACAGCAGAATTATGGGTAACTTTTCAGGATTTAGTCGGAAATATGGCTTGTTGCCATTCATTGGAAAGCTCTCTCATATTTCCGACTAAATCCTGAAAAGTTACCCATAATTCTGCTGTCGTTAAGGAGTTGATTATTTAGGGCATTACTGTACAGAAAGCTTTCGCAATGGGACCCAGGGTACAGAGAAAAATCTTACCAAGATTGTTTTAGCCATTATCGTGTGCTGTGTATTTCCTCAATAAATTATTTAAAACAGCAATAGTTAGCACTCAAGTCACCTTATATTCATTTCTTTGTATTAAAAACAACAGAAAACATTATTTGTATATACAGTAATGCTCTAAGTAATCGACTCCTTAACCACAGCAGAATTATGGGTAACTTTTCAGGATTTAGTCGGAAATATGGCTTGTTGCCATTCATTGGAAAGCTCTCGGGGAGAGCTTTCCGATGAATGGCAACAAGCCATATTTCCGACTAAATCCTGAAAAGTTACCCATAATTCTGCTGTCGTTAAGGAGTTGATTACTTAGAGCATTACTGTAGTACTTTGCATAAATGTTCTGGCAATCATTATAAGTTATCTGGAGAAGTTGGCCCCATTAGATGGGAATTGTATGAAGCCTTGAATCAGCTTAATTTGATTTAGATATTAGATACAGGTAGTGTTTAGGCCTATGTACCGGTAGGCTAATTGTGAAGTCGGCAACTTAATTTGGTTGATATATGGGGCCCACTTCTCCTGTATTCTCAACATAATGAGTAAATTTTGGACACCTTGTGAAGCAGATATGTTTCTAGATGATAGTATATCATCATTTTATCATGCCACGAATCTCTACTCTTGCTAACACCCGTAGAGATCATATTCCATAAGTACAAAACCTGGGAACTTTTCGATGTTCTGACCCATTCTGACAGGGAACTTTATAACATTGAACAAACAAGGCAGGGACTATATTTCTTTGTTTATATTTGTTCCTCGATAATCTACTTCAAAGTATGGGGTGGTCCCAGCTAAAAAATTGCATGCTTTTTAGTGACATTAGTGTGCCGATATTGCAAAAACATTGAATTAATTACCGTGGATAAATACACGATTGTGAGTGGCACGAAGCCCACAAAGTCCCTTAAATAATGTGATCTCGAACTGTGACCTTCGTCTACAATACTGATGAATAAACTATTGAGCAACAGGTATTAACAAAGAAATATATTCCCTGTGCTACTGGTTTGACTTTATAACGTTACCTGTCAAAAAAAGTAACCATGTTTTGTACTGGTGGATTATGATCTCTACAGGCGGTAGCCATAGTAGAGATTCATGGCATGATCTAGATCTAAGGCGATATATGCTGGAGTCGGTATCATTCACAACGGTAAGATGGTATTTGTTTTTTAATTGGCAAATTTGCAATAACTTTCTATTCTCATGCATTGACTCAAGGGCGATATGGAATTCAGGCCTATTGTTTTCATTGAAACTCAAAAAACAAAAACAAAAATGCATGTAATTAATTCCTGACATCTGGCTGAAATCATTCTGGCCGAATATTGTGTTTAGTCTGCACAGAATTAGCAAGAGTTAGCGGGTTGTCTGCGGATGAAGAAAATTAATTTTTTCCAATATTTTGGTTGTCTGTGTTGAAGAAAATTAATTTTTCCCAATATCTTTCTTCATCAACGATGTCAGTTGCGATTCACCGACATTACCATAAAAATCTATAAGTCTGAGAATGAATCGCTAGCTGGCCACACTGAAAAACAATAACAATGTGTGGAGGCTATTATTTTGTTTTATCAATAAGTCTATTTTAGTCTGGTTCACAGGTGGGCGTCCCCTGCATCTAACTATGTGTAACTCCATTGACGACTCTTACAAACCTTACTCTAGTCTGTGTATAGGTATATTGATTGGTGTATGGGGCGCATGCAAGCTGTCTGCTCTTGCTGGGAATTTGCATGCGTTTTAGTCTAGCCGATTCTAAGCTAGCTTGGGTCATTCACTTCTATTTGGATTACGAACCATGCTACAATGGGCAAGTATTAATACCTATATAAACTATGTTTATACATAGAGTACACTTCAGCTTAATTCCCATGCTATATCTATTGAATAGCTCTATTTAGTATGTGTGTGTATAGCCCAATGCAGCTTGTAATTTTACAACATGTTCTGAAATAGGTCATTACATTGTTTCATGCTGTTGACATATATATCTTTACATGCATGCTTAAGTGATGAGATATTTGTCGCCCATGGCGTGTTACCAGGTCTGGCTCATGTGCAGATTTGACTATATACTAGTAGTCTGATTTGCGCATAATGTGCGAATCGAGCTATATGTATATCAGTTTATTATCAAATTTTATTAGGACAAAGATCATCATTATTTCTGTCACTTAATGTTTGATTTCATTATGATTTTTGAGCCAAAAATGGACTTTTGATGATTATACTTTGGTATAATTGCTTTTAATCTTCTTCAAACGAAACAAAATTCACTTTATTTTGGAAACAATTGTTACCAAAAGATTGAGAAATTTCTAATTGGATTTCAAAAGAAATGGTAATTGGTACCTGTGGAAATAGAAAATTTCATACCAAAAGTGAAAACCGTTCACAACTATGCACATTATGCGCAAATCAGACTACAGTAATGCTCTAAGTAATCGAGAGCTTTTCGATGAATGGCAACAAGATATATTTCCGACTAAATCTTGAAAAGTTACCCATAATTCTGCTGTGGTTAAGAAGTCGATTACTTAGAGCATTACTGTATATAGTCAGGTTTTCACATGAGCCAGACCTGGTTACAAGAATTCATATTCAATGCACTTAACTTGTAGTGTCATATATGTAATGAAAGTGTTATGCAAAACAATACAATTGATCCAGTTGATTTGAACATGATTTTAAGCTGTTAGAAATTGATGTATTTCCAACATTGAACATAGTATGCTTTGCTTTAACCCTTTCGGTGCCAAGTCCGATTTTTTTATCAGCTCATATTTCCTTGATCATTTTTCAAATTGATTGATTATAATAATGTGATACATTGATGGAAAGAGCTCTTAGAGCTCTTTCCATCAATGTATCACATTATTATAATCAATATTAAAATTTGAAAAATGATCAAGGAAATTTGGGTTGATACAAAAATCGGACTTGGCACTGAAAGGGTTAAATCATGCCATGAACAAGCCTGAGTTTATAGTGTGCCTATCATTTGTGGAATGAGTTCCCCAGAGGGTGAATTTAGTGATGCTATCCGGCATAGCAGGCTGGTATCACCAAATTCACCCTCTGGGGACCTCATTCTGGATGGCCTCATCTGCTTTGGGAGACATTGACTCAGATTGAAGTTTCCAAATGATGAATATTGTGATGTACACCCATTGGGAACCTCGATTATGCAATGTGTCGTCTGCCAATTGGGGATATACATGTACATGTAGAGAAATTAATCTAAAAAAGAAATAGAATCTATGTGAAGAAGTTTCTATAGAAATTTGATAATAAATAAACTTTCCAGAGAAGATGAGGCCAAAGCAGAATGAAGTACCCAGAGGGTGATCTTAGTGATGCTAGCCCGCTATGCAGGATAGTGTCACTAAATTCACTGAATTTCTACTCTAGATCATACTCCACCAGTTTATACCATGAATGTCTACTTTGGCTACATGCCGGCAGAGATCATATTCCACCAATTCAAAATCTGGGAACTTTTTGACATTCTGACCTGTTCTGACGGGGAACTTTATAACATTGAACAAACAATACAGGGAATATGTGACCCGCCATATCAAATCCAGTCATAAGTCGGGATTTTTTTACCCTGTGCCAATGCATTCTCTTATATATGCGAGTCGACCATAGGTCGCCTCGCATATATAAGAGAATGCATTGGCCTAACAATTTTTTACAATTTTAATAATTTTTTCTTGTATTCTTTAACAATTTTATAATTTCACCCATACAGAGCCCCAGACAAACATGAGCAGACGACCCTCTTCTATATGCTTCTATATATGTGTGGGGCTCCCTGCAGGGTAATGGATGTTTTTTATTTTATGTCCTAAAAATTGTAAGAAACATTTATTTAAATTTTTTTTTAAATAATGGTTAGGCCAATGCATTCTCTTATATATGCGAGGTGACCTATGGTCGACTCGCATATATAAGAGAATGCATTGGCACAGGGTAAAAAAATCCTGATTTACGACTGGATTTGATATGGCAGGTCACATATATTTCAATGTTAATACTAGATCATGGAAGCTTAGACAGGGAAGCTTATAAAGTCGAAAAAATAACACAGGGAATATATTTCTTAGTGATTATCTGTTCCTTAATAGGATACATCACTACATGTGAAGGTCCCAACTCGAAATTGCATGTTTTTTCTGTGACTTGAGAGCCGATATCGCAATTAACTGAACTACTAGTACATGTATGCTCTAATTAATCGACCCTCCTTAACGAGGTTGACATGCGGTATGACCGCTGTGTAATACCGCGGTCGGGCAGTGTAATAACGCCTGACAGCGGTGTAATACCGCCTGACTGCGGTGTAATACCGCCTGACCGCGGTGTAATAACGCCTGACCGCAGTGTAATAACGCCTGACCGAGGTGTAATAACGCCTGACCGCGGTGTAATAACGCGGTCAGGCTGTGTAAGTTTAAACCACAGTAAAACCTAGCGTCCGTATCGCAACTGAGCATTGTAAATTATCTGACAATAGACTGACATATTGCGCATGGAAAATATTAATCTGAAATTGAAAATAAATCGGTTCTAATTTACCACGGTCCCGATTTCCTTAAGCGTGCCAAATAAAGAGCGTCTGTTTATTCGTGATATGGTATATGGATAAGGCGTGCGCGATTAAGAATTAAAATGGGTTATCGGTTCGAGCAAGATAATTATGCGATCGCCATGTGCACATTTCACCGACACAAAAATCATTTGGCTCAAGGAATTACGTGGGGACGTCAACCATTGAAGACGTCAGTACTCTAAAATAAATTTAGTTTGGCGCGAGGAATGAATGTAAGGTCAGTTTCTTAATATATTGACGCAAATTATAGGCCAACCTGAACAAGACAGATCGAAATTCTTACCTTGAGTCTTCCAAAAGAAAAAGAAAAAGCAGATTTTTATCGGCAGATTATTCGAACGCGGTTGACACGGGGAATGACCGCTGTGTAAGGCGGTCGCGGAAAATACTACCGCGGTGTACGCCGGTAACGGTCTAGATTACCGCGGTGGACTTCCAACATGACCGTGGTCAGATACCGCGTGTCGCCGCGCATTGCGGTGTATTACCGTATGACTGCGGTGTACTACCGCATGACCGCGATGTACTACCGCATGGCCGCGGTGTACTACCGTATGACCGCGGTGTACTACCGCATGACCGCGGTCATGACCGGCCCATAACCTCGTTAAAGGGGTCGATTAATTAGAGCATAGCTGTAATTGCCCAAGAAAAATTCCATAATTGTAAGAAACGCAAATCAAAATCGCTCAAATGTCACTTAAATCGTGAAATTTCGAGTTGGGATCTTCACCTACAGTGAAGTACATTATTAAGAAAGAGATAATAACAAAGAAATATATTCCCTTTGTTATTTTTTCGATTTTATAAGGTTCCGTGTCAAAACTTCAAAAAGTTCCCAGGTGTTGTACTGGTGGAATATGATCTCTACAAGCATTAGCCATACTAGAGATTCATGGCATGATCTAAGTTAATACCAGTCTGGAGTGAACTACATACCCATATATAAAATAGTGGATCTGATAACCTTTCGTAGAGTTTTCATTTCCCAATCCTGGGATTCCACGTCAGTAGCGCCAATCAGAACTCACAATTAGTATCTAGCCAATCAGAACTCACCATTTGTAGCACCAAGATAAAGGAGTCAAATCGAAAAGCTTAACCATTTCATGATGGGAGCTGCGCTGATGCAGCATTAAAGACCCTGTGCCAATGCATTCTCTTATATATGCGAGTTTCCCTATGGGAGACTCGCATATATAAGAGAAATACATTGGCACAGGGTGTTCGAAAAATTTCGGAAAGCTCCAGTCATGAAAGGGTTAACAAAGCGCGATGTGACGTAATTCAGGGGAATAACGCAAGCCTTCTGAGAAATGAAAGTTGGCAGGAATATGATAGACTCAGTATCCATTTGAATCTAAGTGTATGTTTATACAGTAATGCTCTAATTAATCGACCTCTTAACGATAGCAGAATTATGGGTAACTTTTCAGGATTTAGTCGGAAATATGGCTTGTTGCCATTCATCAGAAAGCTCCCTTCTGTTCAGTTTCTGGATCCACTAATTTGCAGAAGATAAAATAGATATTAATTGAGGTGACTGATGGGTGAACATCCCCAACTTCCAACTGGGGAACTTCAATCTGATCCTACGTCTCCTAGTAGCAGTTGAGTCCTAAGCAGAATGAGACTGGTGATGCTAGCCAGCTGTGCGAGGATATCGTCACTAAATTTACCCACTAGGGACCTCAGTCAGACACACTATATCCAGGCCTGTCCGCTTGCAACGCTGGTCAGACCACTGCCATCACATGCTAGTCATATTGGAACAGGGATTTTTCTGGGAAATAACAGGGGCCAAAACGGAGGGAGTTATTGTTTCTTACAGAGTAGTTGCCCCCTTGAGTTTTGGATGGGTTGTATTCCACTGCGACATCTCTAATGGATTTTATTGCCACCTTGCAGATGGAGTTATTGCCCCTGATTACTTGCTATCTTACATAGTTGTTCTTGAGGTTTGGTGCAGTCATTACCACCTTGCTCTTGAGTTATTGCCCCTGCTTGCTTGGTGTCTTACAGAGTTGTTGCCCTTGAGTTTTGTAACAGTTATTGCCACCTTGTGGATAGAGTTGTTGCCCCTGCTCACTCGGTATCTTGTGGAGGGAGTTGTTGCCCCAGCTCACTCAGTATCTTGTGGAGGGAGTTGTTGCCCCAGCTCACTCAGTATATTGTGGAGGGAGTTGTTGCCCCAGCTCACTCAGTATCTTGTGGAGGGAGTTGTTGCCCCGGCTCACTCAGTATATTGCGGAGGGAGTTGTTGTCCCTGCTCACTCGGTATCTTGTGGAGGGAGTTGTTGCCCCTGCTCACTCGGTATCTTGTGGAGGGAGTTGTTGTCCCTGCTCACTCAGTATATTGTGGAGGGAGTTGTTGCCCCGGCTCACTCAGTATCTTACAGAGGGAGTTGTTGCCCCTGCTCACTCGGTATCTTGTGGAGGGAGTTGTTGCCCCTGCTCACTCAGTATCTTGTGGAGGGAGTTGTTGTCCCTGCTCACTCAGTATCTTGTGGAGGGAGTTGTTGTCCCTGCTCACTCAGTATATTGTGGAGGGAGTTGTTGCCCCGGCTCACTCAGTATCTTACAGAGGGAGTTGTTGCCCCTGCTCACTCAGTATCTTACAGAGGGAGTTGTTGCCCCTGCATGCTCGGTATCTTGCGGAGGGAGTTGTTGCCCCTGCTCGCTCGGTATCTTGCGGAGTTGTTGCCCCCTGAGTTTTTTAACAGTTATCCGCTGAGACATCTCTGATGGATTTTATTCTGTGATTTATCGTCTGCCTTGTATCCATCATGTTAACGTAATTGCTCCATGCTCGCCAGATTGATTTGGATGTCGAGACTAATAGTACTGTGTAGTTATAATGCAGCAATTATACAATCATCTCTGGGTTGGGAGGGGCTGTTTGTTCCGATAGAATAGCAAACCTGCAAATACATGTAGCATGTCTGTCATTTGCAGAATGAGGTCCCCAGAGGGTGAATTTAGTGATGCTATCCCACACAGCAGGCTGGCATCACTAAATTCACCCTCTGTAGACCTCATTCTGCTTAGGCCACAACTTCTGGGAAGTATCTATAGTCTCAAATTAACATTGTATTGAGTTACTTTTTAACTTCTGTTCAGTTTCTATATCCCCTAATTTGCAGAAGATAAAATGCATGATCGAGGAGACTTATAGGTGAACATCACCAACTTATTCAACTGGGAACTGACATAGCAGTTGAGGCCTCGTCAGAATGAGCTTCCCAGAGGGTGAATTTGGTGATGCTAGCCCACCTTGCAGAATAGCAAGCATCATTAAATTCACCCTCGGGGGACCTCATTCTGCAAATGACAGACACATTATAAATGATTGGTGAATAGACACAGGGTAACAAATTGATCTATCAGTCCTGGGAATTAATCTTGGAAATAGGGAATGGCTTGGTAAAGCAGAGGTAAAATCAGTTTGCCTAGCCAATTGGGTTACTAAAATTTCATTGTATCAATCATAAATATGGTACAATCTCTTTAGCCAAAATGACTTCCTTTCACACTTCTTTATATTGTCCTACTCAAGCCTTGAAATAGGATGTCTGTCATTTGCAGAATGAGGTCCCCAGAGGGTGAATTTAGTGATGCTACCCCGCATAGCGGGCTAGCATCACCAAATTCACCCTCTTGGGACCTCATTCTGCTTACACCTCAGCAGAATGAGGTTCCCAGAGGGTGAATTTGGTGATGCTAGCCCGCTATGTAGGATAGTGTCACTAAATTCAACCTCTGGGGACCTCATTCTGCAACTGACAGGTACATTAAACTCAGACTTGATGCACAATAGATTAATTATAGCTGTATCAGGAATATATTCTAAAACATTAGTAAGTGAACTATTTGCAGAAAAGTCACAGACGGTCATATCTTTTAATTTAATGTATCCAGAATTGATAACAAAGAGCACTTTTGAGTTGTTTTATGGGGATTAATTATCTTCAATAAATGTGTTTTTGGATCATGATGGTCTGTATATTGGGCAGACTACAAACAACGTACTCTGTTACCTCCAATCAGATATCACATAGCATACAGGTACTTCACTAAAGATTTAAATGTTTTAGGCCACTATTAAAAATACAGTAATGCCCTAAATAATCGACTCCTTAATCACAGCAGAATTATGGGTAATTTTTCAGGATTTATTCGGAAATATATGGCTTGTTGCCATTCATCGGAAACTGAGAGCTTTCCGATGAATGGCAACAAGTCATATTTCCGACTAAATCCTGAAAAATTACCCATAATTCTGCTGTGGTTAAGGAGTCGATTATTTAGGGCATTACTGTACAGCTATCCTTAAAGTAATTGACCTATAATGTTGTGTCACTCTGGTAATACAGTGGTAACCACCAACACTATTAAAACCTTTGAGTGCCAAGGGCCGATCTCATCGGCCCTAAACCTACAAAATAAGTCTGTTAAAGAATATAAGAATAAATTATTAACATTGTAAAAAAAAAAAATTGTTAGGCCAATGCATTCTCTTATATATGCGAGGCGACCTATGGTCGACTCGCATATATAAGAGAATGCATTGGCACAGGGTATATCGGTTGATACAAAAATCGACCTGGCACTCAAAGGGTTAAGGTTACTGATTAAAAACCGTGATTTAGAGCTATTAAAAAAAAAATTTCGAACAGAAATGCAGTGATTCTCCTAGTATATCTGTAACTTAACTTATATCTGTAACTTAACCCTTTACCCAACAAACCGGCCAAATAAAGCTTCAACAGCCTAAAATATCTTCGGTCTGTCTCAATAGAACCATACAAATATGGATATCATTGGAACCGGCTCCTTGACCACATTTGTGATAGTTACAGTTATGCCCTGTGGCAATGCATTCTCTTATATATGCGAGTCGACCATAGGTCGCCTCGCATATATAAGAGAATGCATTGGCCTAAAAAACATCTTTTTTAACACTTTTTACCATTTTTATGTTTACCCATACCATGTATGGTAAACATAGTGTCGTTGTCCGGATTGACCACTCGTCGTTCGTCCGTCCGTTCGTCCGTCTGTCCGTCCGTCCGTCGAGCCGTCCGGACGTCTGTCCGTCCGTAGACACTTTACATGTAATGCGATAACTCAAACATTTTCTACCTTATCAAAACCAAATTTTGTATATGGGGTTTTCAGCCCAAAATACAGATCGAGTTCGAATATGGGTTTGATCCGACTTTTTTTTACAGAGTTATGGAACTTTTTCGACTTTATCTGATCGGAACCAAATTTGGTATGTGAGTTTCTCGGCCCAAAATACAGACCGAGTTCGAATATGGGTTTGATCCGAGTTTTTTTTACAGAGTTATGGCCCTTTTTTGACTTAGAATTCATGAATTCTGCCATAACTCAAACATTTTTTATCTGATTGTAACCAAATATGGTATATGAGGTTCTCAGACCAACATACTGATTGAGTTCGAATATGGGTTTGATCGGATGTTTTTTAATGGAGTTATGGTCCTTTGACATATAGTTCACACATACTTCGATAAAGCAACCATTTTTCATCTGATAGGAGCCAAATTTGGTATATGAGTTTCTCAACTCAAAATACAGAACGAGTTTGAATATGGGTTAGATCCAATTTGTTATACCAGAGATATGGCCCTTTTTCAACTAAGAATTATCCAATTATAACCCAAGTAACTTACAATTAATGAATACCTCAGCCTCACAGCTTCTCTGTGAGAGAGATAAAAAGACATGGTTTATTGAGAGTTATTTATAGCCCTCATATGTTCCCTCTGTATAAGAGACACAAATTAGTGAATTATTGGATAAATTGATTTAGCTATCTTATTAACCACAACTTAATGTGAATTTATTTAACTAGACCAATGGAGCTCTCTAAGTCCTTGGATGATGGGACTACATTGGATCAAACAGGGCAGAGATAGGTGATTTAACCCCTTTTACCCATTCCATGTCTTTTAACCTTTTCCATTAAATAAATAATTATATTATTTTGATATCTCACATGGCAATTTGCAACAACATGAATAGAACTGCTTATACTATGATAGTGGTGACAGGCTCTAGAGTTTAGACGTTATATTAACCCTTCTATATTGACTCATACATTCCAATAATTTGTGTTATTACTGGTTATTATGTACATTTGCCATATACTACTTCATATCATAACAGTATACTCTATAATTCAACATTAAAAGATTATGATTCTGATTATAACAATTTACTATCGCCAAGGGATGGGTTAAACATCTGCCGATCGTGATCGGCCTCTCGTTTCTTACATTCTTTAACAATTTTATAATTTTTAATGTGTTAAGCCAATGCATTCTCTTATATATGCGAGGCGACCTATGGTCGACTCACATATATAAGAGAATGCATTGGCACAGGGCCCTTCTGTTGGGTAAAGGGTTAACGAGATCCTCATTGACGTATTCTTTTTTTCAACTTTTGTTGTGACAACCCGCTAATAGACTGCGGTAACATAACCGCACGGTACCGTAACTCCACCGTAGCAACCGTCTCGTTATAGCTGATGATACAGTATTTTGTCACGACGACATGCAATATCTATCTCTTAGTTGCCACAGTGAAATACAAATGTACAGTTTAGCAGGAAAGAAACAACTGGTTAACCCAAAGCTACAGTGAAATAACAAAGGCTACAGTGAAATAACGAATTACATGTACTAACATGTACTAGTACATGTAGCTACACTGATAAAATGCATAGCGGAGGTGAACATTACCAACTTCAACTGGAGAACTTCATTGTGATCCTAGGTCTCCCAGTTGAGTACTAAGCAGAATGAGGTTCCCAGAGGGTGAAGTTGGTGATGCTAGCCTGCCTTGTGGGAAAAGGAAAAGCCATTCATAATTTGCTAAAATCAGCAAAATATAGAATATGAATTGGCAGAACAGGCAGAATATTATGGAAGTGTCAAAAGACCCATATTGATTTTAATTGCTTTCTTCTTTTCGCACATTTGAAAATCGTTTCGTAATTTTGCTTACAATCCATGTCCCCTGGGTACGTCGCAGACTGAAATAAATCTTCATCAGTGACAAGGAGTGTATAAGAAATAATGTTTTTCCATCGATCAATTAGGGGCTCCAGACAGCATAATATGAAAACTGATAAATGTTGGTCAATTAATGTCGGAGGTTTCCTGCCCGCCGAAAGAAATAAACGTCTTTGCTGTTAAAATATTATTTTTTATAGAATAAACGCATTAGAGGAGTTTTATGTCATAGCTTTGTGGACATATGTCTTCATAAGTGCATAAGCCTGTCTGATATATCAAGCCACTTGTAAAGTTAGATCATCTTCCACAGGGACCAGCCTAAAGGTTTCAAATGGGAGATGTCACTTCTCTATGTTCTGTTATTAGGGAGAAGTGGACTGTTAACAGTGGCTAACACAGGTGCCATATTTCCGACTAAATCCTGAAAAGTTACCCATAATTCTGCTGTGGTTAAGAAGTCGATTACTTGGAGCATTACTGTAATCATTCAATATTGAACTATATGAATGTTAATTTTTGTCCTTTTCTATCTCAATTCAATTATGCATGTGAAACAGTAACTGGAAACACAGGTATATCCCATAATGAAATTTTTTTTGGAGAAAAACCCAACTTCTGATTTAATATATTACATGTAAGTGTGCAATGATCCCCGTCTTCTTAAAGGGACAGATGGCCTTCACAGTGGGTACAATGCTGTTAAAATAGTCAAACCCTTTAAAACTGCTAAAAACAGAAAGAATATTGAAATAAATACATATTTTGTTCTTATACCAATAATAAATAGTATGTTATTGTCAAGTTTGTATGCTTTATTATGTAAACAAAAGCCAGGTTCTGTAGCCAGGTTCTGTAACATTTTTTGGCTTTTGTTTACATAACAACGCATACAAACTGAACAATAATATACTATTTACGTGATATTATGATTGGTATAAGAACAATGTCTGTCTATATTTGAATATTCTTTCTGTTTATCTCGGTTTTAACGGATGTGACTATTTTAACAGCAATACCCACCACGAAGGCTGTCCGTTTCTTTAATTGCAGGAGCAAATACAGTAATGCTCTAAGTAATCGACTCCTTAACCACAGCAGAATTATGGATAACTTTTCAGGATTTAGTCGGAAATATGGCTTGTTGCCATTCATCGGAAAATATTTCCGACTGAATCCTGAAAAGATACCCATAATTCTGCTGTGGTTAACCCTTTACCCAACAAACCGGCCAAAACCGGCCAAATAAAGCTTCAACAGCCTAAAATATCTTCGGTCTGTCTCAATAGAACCATACAAATATGGATATCATTGGAACCGGCTCCTTGACCACATTTGTGATAGTTACAGTTATGCCCTGTGCCAATGCATTCTCTTATATATGCGAGTCGACCATAGGTCGCCTTGCATATATAAGAGAATGCATTGGCCTAAAAAAAATCTTTTTTTACCATTTTTTCTTACATTCTTTAACAATTTTATAATTTTTAATGTGTTAAGCCAATGCATTCTCTTATATATGCGAGGCGACCTATGGTCGACTCGCATATATAAGAGAATGCATTGGCACAGGGCCCTTCTGTTGTGTAAAGGGTTAAGGAGTCGATTACTTAGGGCATTACTGTAAGTGCTCTTGCTGCATTTCCTCATAGGGAGGACTGGATAGTGAGTTTAACAAGCATGCTCTATTATGGAACTTATTAACGGAACATCGCTACTGATCAGTTTTTATTTATTTATTTATTTGTACAAATAACCATAACGAAAAAAAACAATAATTCTATTACATATTATCCTGGAGGCCCCAAGTACTAGTCTATAACCTGCCCAGCACATAGATCAGAACTACAACAAACACCATGCAAACCTTGAAATAGTGTGTCTGTAAATTGTAGCATGAGGTCCCCAGAGGGTGAACTTAGTGGCTCTATCCCACATAGTGGTCTAGCATCACCAAATTTACCCTCTGGGGACCTCATTCTGCCTAGGCATCATCTTCTGGGAAGTATCTCTAGTCTGAAATTGTTTTTAGTTACTTTTTCCCTTCTGTTCAGTTTCTATATCCCCTAATTCTCAGAAGATAAAATGCATAATTAAATGGGTGAACATCACTAACTTCAACTGAGAATTTGGTGACGCAAGCCCACAAGGACACCTATCCAGTCTGAGATGGTTTTTATGCCTGTTATGTCAATGCTGGATTTTTAATAGTTTGTCTGACATCTGCACAATGAGTTCCCTAGATGGTGAATTTAGTGACATTATCCTGTGCGGCAGGCTAGCATCACCAAATTCTGCTAGGCCTCAACTGTTATGGGAGACCTTGGTTATGTTTGAAGTCCCCCATGCAGTTGTACAGTAATGCTCTAATTAATCGACTTCTTAATCACAGCGGAATTATTGGTAACTTTTCAGGATTTTGTCGGAAATATGGCTTGTTGCCATTCATTGGAAAGCTCTCCCGAGAGCTTTCTGATGAATGGCAACAAGCAATATTTCAGACTAAATCCTGAAAAGTTACCCATAATTCTGCTGTGGTTAAGGGTCGATTACATAGGGCATTACTGTAGTTGCATGGTGGTGTTCACCCATTGTAGTCACCTCGATTATGCATATCTTCTGCAAATCAGGGGATATAGAAACCGAACACAAGGGAAAATGTAACTTAAAACAATGTTATAAACTTATTAACTAAACATTTCCCACCAATTAATAGGAACCCCACTGTCGTCTGCCAAGACTGAATTTAAAGTGTGTGATATTTGCAGAATGTGCCTGATATATATATCCCACTGTTGAATATGAGATTTTTGACAATCCTTGGCTGTTCCCGGCTGTTCCTGTGTAAGTAATACTTGGTTTAATGATCTGTATCATTTATAGGGAGAGACCACGGAATAGTAGTTTATTGAAATCTGAAAAATCAATTACTCGATCTCAGTTTGTAGGGTTGTTGGTGTTCTTGAGATGTCTGCTGTTACGTAAACTTTTTGCGGAAATAATTCAGCATCTTGATTTTGGCTCATCTGATATCCCATCCAGTATCAGGCCGGGCCATCTGATATCCCGTCCAGTACCGGCCGTGCCATATGATATAGTCCCATCCAGTATCAGGCCGGGCCATCTGATATCCCATTCAGTATCGGCCGGGCCATCTGATATCCCATTCAGTATCGGCCGGGCCATATGATAACCCGTCCAGTATCAGGCCGGGCCATCTGATATACATGTAGTCCCATCCAGTATCAGGCCGGGGCCGTCTGATATCCCATCCATTATCATCCGGGCTGTCTGATATCCCGTCGAGTATCAGGTCATCCGTCTGATATCTCGTCCAGTATGTTCATGCGGTCATGTTGTGATAAACTTCAAACTCCACATCCGTTCACAATTAAATGTACATGTATGCGATCAGACACAGGGACCAGCCTAGAAGTATTGGGAGAAGTTTGCTTATTAGAGAGAAGTGGAGTGCTGCTATCAGGGAGAAGTCATAATGTCTGAAGTTCAATTTATTTCCCAACATAGATGAGCCTTATATGATCCAATAAGTATTATGCTATACAAGAGTCTATTTATAAAACCATTATAATGAGTAAATCCACTGTTAAAATCAGGAAGTACACTTTTAACCCTAAGTGCCAATGCATTCTCTTATACCGGTATATGCGAGTCTCCCATATATATATAAGAGAATGCATTACCCTAACAATACTTACATTGACCTTGTAAGCCAGTGCATTCTCTTATACACGTATATTCGAGGATCTTTAATGCTGCACCAATAGGGTTAAATACTGTGTGAACCTACATGTATGCATACTAGTACCCTGCTGGACAAAACAAGTGTCCACTTAACCACGGTGCGGTTAGCGTTGCCACCGCGGCTGAAATGCAACAACACTGCGGCTCCACCGGCTAACTACAGTTGGACCGCAGTGTACTTGCCATTCGGCCATGGTGTAGTTGCTGCAGTGTACGTTCATTAAACTGAAAAAAGATGATACAAACCAGAAATCAAACCACGGTGCACATGCCATTCGGCCGCGTTGTAGTTGCCTTTCGGCCATGGTGTACTTGCCGTTCGGCCGCAGTGCTTAACCGCAGTTACAAACGCTGACACCGCGGCCGAACAGCAAATACACCGCGGTGCTAATGGACACTTGTTTTGTCGAGCGGGGTATATGAGAGAGAGGTCACTTTTCCCCAAGGACTAAAATATGGAGAAGTTGCACAATTTAGGGAGAAGATTCCCAAGTCGCCCCTCTTGGCTGGTCACTGCCATTTGGGTGGGGAATAATGTGGTTTCGAGGTTGGTGAGTACCATGCATTCAAGATGTACAAATGCACAAAAACATAATACATGTATATGAGGAACTGACATCAAACATAGCATTTTGACTGTTACGAGCATGTGCTTGTTTATTTTTAAAACAAGTTCATACCTAATATTTGTTTGGAAATACTCAGTGGTTTTTAGCTCACCTGAGACGAAGTCTCCGGTGGAGCTATAGTCATCACTCCTCGTCCGTCCGTGCATCCGTCTGTCCGTCCGTCCGTCAACTTTTTTTTTTTTAAACAACTTCTCCTCTGAAACCATCATACCGAATTGGTTCATATTTGGTGTGGATGTTCCCTAGGTGACTCTCATTCAGATTTGTTCAAATGAGGTCACTGGGTCAAATAGTTGCGAAACCAGGGCCATAACTCTATTCCTCCATAGTAATTCTTACAACAACTTCTTGTCCATAACCATTGTGCCGATTTAGCTAATATTTGGTATGGAGGGTCCTTGGGTGACTGGTGTTCAGATTTGTTCAAATGAGGTCACCCGGTCAATTAGTTGAGAAACCAGGGCCATAACTCATAGTAATTCTTACAATGACTTCTTCTTCTTCTGGTGTTCAGATTTGTTCAAATGGGGTCACTGGGTCAAATAGGGGCAGAGCTAGGGACATAACTTTAAAAAAAAATTGAATTTTTGAATTTTGACCTTTAATTTTTGTTTAGGACACATCACAGTCTCATATTTCTTACCTAGATTTTTCTTAGCATGTTCTTCATCTGTATGGATTTTGGTATTGTTTATTTAACCCCTTCCACTCTTGTTTTGATATAGAATTCATCCAAGACAGGATTACTCAAACATTTTTCATCTGATCAACACCAAATTTGGTATATGAATTTTTGGACACTTATATACAGATCAAGTTAAAATATGGGTTTGATCCGATATTTTTAACAGAGTAATGGCCATAATTCCCCAAAAAATAATAAAAAATTCAGGAACTCCTTGATCAATTTAACATACAAAACAATTTATCACCCCCCCCCCACATGACCCAGAACCCCACCCTGTCCCCAACCAACAGCATTCCACCCTATCTCACCTCCTAACTCACAGGTAAATAAAGTATTTTTTATTTAAATAAATTAAAAAACATGAACTGACAGACATGACACATGGCAGGGCAGATAGAGAGATAAGAGAGCTATAGGCAGAGTCCCCAGGGAGTGCATTCATGTCATTCATAATTTAAATTTCATTTTCTCCAAGAGTGTCTGGCATTTGTAGAATGAGGTTCCCAGAGGGTGAATTCATGTTGCTCCACACAGCAGGCTAGCATAACCAAATACACCCTCTGAGAACCTTATTCTGCTTAGGCCTCATCTTCTGTGCAGGATAGCGTCACTAAATTCACCCTCTGGGGACCTCATTCTGCAAATAACAGACAGACTATCTCAAGGCTTGATTGTATAATACAGTGTGTTGCTTGAGGCCAGACATGCACAATGTAGGAACAGACATGCTTTTAGTGATGCTATCCCACACAGCGGGCTAGCATCACCAAATTCACCATTTGGAGACCTCATTCTGCTTAGGCCTCATCTTCTGGGAAGTATCTATAGTATCAAATTTACATTGTTGTTAGTTAAATTTCCCTTCTAGGAAGTTTCTATATCCCCTAAATTGCAGAAGATAAAATTCATAATTGAGGGGCCCAATGGGTGAACATCACCAACTTCAACTGGGGAAATTCAATTTTATTCTAGGTCTTCCATAGCAGTTGAGGGCCTTATCAGAATGAGGTCCCCAGAGGGTGAATTTAGCGTCACTAAATTCACCATCTGGGGACCTCATTCTGCAAATGACAGACACACTATCACACTATTTCAAGGCTTGTTGTATAATACATTGTGTTGCTTGAGGCCAGGCATGCACAATGTAGGAACAGACACGCTTTTTGTGATGCTATTCCGCACAGCAGGCTAGCATCACCAAATTCACCCTCTGGCGACCTCATTCTGCTTAGGCCTCATCTTCTGGGAAGTATCTATAGTATCAAATTTACATTGTTGTTAGTTAAATTTCCCTTCTAGGAAGTTTCTATATCGTCTAATTTGCAGAAGATAAAATTCATAAATGAGGTGCCCAATGGGTGAATATCACCAACTTCAACTGGGGAACTTTATTTTTATCCTTATCAGATTTGTGAAAATGGGATCACAAAGTCAAATAAGGGCAGAGCAAGAGACTTAACTATTTCACTACATAGTAATTCTTAAAATATGTTTGCAAGAACTAGTTGGCTTATATAGAATGGAATGTTCTTCCTTGACTGCAATTCAGATTTTTTTAATGGGGTCACCTGGTCAAATAGGGGCCAAGCGAAGGACAGTCTCCCTCTTAATATGCTTCCTTCACAAGGACCATCAGGTCTATTTGACTGATATTTATGATATGTATGAAGGGTTCTTTGGTGTCTGGGATTCAAATTTATTCAGATGGGGTCACCAGGTTAAATAGGGTGGGACCAGGGACATTATACAGTTGTCGCCCGTTGTCGAGGGAGACATTGAGATTTGTCACCCGCTCGAGAACGGAATGTCTCCCGGGAGACATTCCGTTCTCGAGCGGGTGACAAATCTCAATGTCTCCCGAGAAGAAGGGCAACAACTGTTTTGTTATCCGATTATACCACAGAAAATATCCTTGGCATCCACACGCACGATGTTGCACTGAGCCACGAGCGCTTTCTTTCCCGATTATGTATATTTTCAGAAACTAGTTATCGTCCCATAGGATTTCTGTTCCATAAACGATAGTCAAGCTGTTAAGCGTTTAATAATCCGCGTTTAATTACGATCATTTTGGTGGTCAAATCGTCAATATCGGTCCATGCAATATAAACCAATAAGCCATATATGTATGTTCTCGTCTTCTGCAATGTGGCATATTCAATGTCGTCTTGTGTGCGAAATTTACTCGCGATGTTCATTTCATAACGATCTTCTCCGAAAGCTATTGGGAAGTTGTCAATTTCATTAATGTACATTCATATGTGTCAGTGCTCATGGCGATCCTCACATAAAATACTTCTATGATCACATTGCAGACATCGTGGAGGATCTGCGTGCAGTACCATTCATTCGCGACAAACGTATGCATTATGTTGTCTACCAGCGAACATTTATAACCAACCAACCTCAAGGGATCCTCTCAATCTTGCATCATAATGTCGACATGAACAAATTGAATCACCGAGATGTTTTGATGTAAAAAGTAAATAATAACGCTTGTCCGATAAAAGTATCAACTTAAAAGTTCGAATATTAGTGTTCACTAAATATATGCAAATTAGCAAACACCACAACTGGTGTGTTTTGCGAATCAGTGGGGTATATAAGATCTATGATTTTTTAGTACGTCGTAGTGATGTGAAATAGATGAATTACTGCAGTGTGTGTTTGGAGATATTCTTGCAATATAACATCAGGCGGGCGACAAAAACAATGTCTCCCGGGTCAGCGGGCGACAGTGTGATTTGTCGCCCGGCACGTGACAGCACGTGGGCCAACCAGAAGGGTGGAAAATAGGGAGGAGGATAACAAAACTATATGTCTCTATAGTAATTCTTAAAATGTCTTCTCAAGAGAGTTTGGACTATTTAGCTTACATACTAGTATAGTATGGAGGAATCATGAGGATCCTTTAGTGACTGAGATTCAGATTTGTTAAAATGAGGTCAACCTGTCAAGAAATGGCAGGCTATGGGGAGTTAACACTTTTGTGTCTAATAAAATCATCGAAATACCAAATTCATTAAAACATCTACTAGTACCTTGGAACCACCTGACTGATTGGTCTGACATACATGTATTGTGTTTTGGGTCCATGGATAATTGGGCTTCAAACATGTTCAAATGGTTTTAGAAAAAGGCGCTTGTGAGATTGGAAATTTCCAACAATTGAGAAAGTTTGAGGTGTCGGTTGTGAAATTCCAACCTAAGACTTGGAAGTCTGGATCCCGGTCGGGAGGGGACTTGTTGAGCTGGAGGAGGGGGGTGATCAGTAGTGTACAGTTGGCAATTTCAAGGTGGATTTTTACCAAGCTACATACTTGAAGTCTCTCTAGCCACATATCCTGTTTAAATCTACTTCTTTTAAAGTGATTATGAAAAGTGCTGACTGTTTTGATCTCCAGAGTCCCAGTCTTATCAGTCTTTGCAGTCTGGTGAGCGAACCCACAGTCATTGACTGTCTTGTCTATAACGTTCTGACCAAAGTTGCCAGGCGGAGGTTCGTGGAATACACAAGTCCATACATCAAGGAGAATACTTTCGACTGACAACTTTGGTCAGAATGTTAGACAGAGTTGCCGGAAACACCAAAGGGCAAGGGGGGGGGGGGGGGGGGGAGGGGGGGCAAACCAGTCAGGTGGGCACTTTTCGGGTGCCCACTGGACTCCCCTGGGCCAGGGCAATGGGGGCATGCCCCCCTTCTCCGGCATCCCTGATGTTAGAACAAACAACTGTGAGTTTGGACACAAATGAGGTATCAGCTTGTTTGAAAAATAGTATAGCGTATGCTCGTAGCTGCCAAAATACTATGTAATATAATCATTATCATAGTTTATTACCTTTTTCCCTCGTTTCTGGTCGTGTTTGCAAATGCTTCCGCCCTGTTGAATGAGTGGTACTCATCAACTCGAAACCATGTGATTCCCCACCATGTGTCATATCAGTTATTTTCCAGGTAATGTGCCATTCTGTGTTAATATTTGAACCCATGTTCAGACTTGATATGCTTCCCAACTCTCAGTGAAAAGGCTTCCTTTTAAAGACATATTATGGACTTCTTTGGGTGCGTGAAACTGATAAATTAGTGCAGTAATGCCCTAAATAATCGACTCCTTACCCACAGCAGAATTATGGGTAATTTTTCAGGATTTAGTCAGAAATACGGCTTGTTGCCATTCACCAGAAAGCTGTCAGTGAGATCTTGATCTGAGTTGAGGGACATCTCACTGCTGCATTCTGATCGATACATGGCCATTTCAATAAGAAATGAGAATTTGTTCACGCTAACTGAAGCAAGCATATTTGAAGTAATGAACACTCATACTGAGTTCGTGCCTCCATAAATCTGATATACCATTATCATTATACCAGGCTGCCCCCCAGTGTTAAGCTGCATTTCGGATAGACTTTAATTGTGGATATAAACCGCAAGACAAACAGATTGTGTGGCTAAAATGCATGTGATCATCAACTGTTATGAAACGGTAACTTCCAGTACAATTACTGCTCCAGCCTCATTATATACCGTATGTCATAGTAATGAAATTCGCCGACAGTCAGCAGTTACTTGTAGCTACATGTAAAGTGTATCGGCTGTCAAGGAATATAACAGGGTTTCTTTACCATATGTATAACCCAGCTCCTTTGTTCTCCCTCGACCTTCTATTTCTCCGAAAGGGCACTTTATATTATGCTTTATACCATAACTCGACATTCGTAATCTAGAATGGTCATTTCTCCCACAACATGCCCAACAAAGGGACCACTTTTCGAGAAATAATTTGCTTCTAACACCTGCCAACAATAAGAAACATCTGCATACATGTACCAGTAGTGCATATATAACCCCCACATAATACAATTCCTTGTCAGAAAAGGCGGCATGTTAATTTGCATAGAAAGTTGTATTTAACACATTCAAACATACATGTATACGGTACGCCATCATAATAGAGTTACTGTTGTTCTGTACAGAATATTACTTTGATAATTCGTGAATCAAAAATATCCTATAATGCATACAGACAATTGCAAGACAGTATATATTATGCATATACATGTATACTATGTTATATTTACAGTGAAAACAAATATTGTATTATATGTTTGGTTAGTTTTGAACAATGCTGTGCCGGGCAGCTGTATAATGCCTATACAATTGTTTAAACGGCACATAGCCATGTGCAACCCCCACTCACACGATTCGTGTCAGTGGGTGTGGTTTTGTTCTCAGCCGAGTACTATTTTGTATACATAAAACATTCTTATATATCGCATTTGTCGAGATTTTTCAGCATAGTTCAGTATATATTTCAAACCTGTGTTTTAAGTAAGTTGATGTACTCGTGATTGGACATTCATAAACTAAATGATCTCGGTCTATGTCCTCGACCATCTAGTTTACGAATGTCTAGTAGCACGTCCATTAACCCTGACTTAATCTCATTGCCAAAGCAGTCACAGAACCATTAACTGTGGGGCTATGGTTTAACCCTTTTAGTGCCAGGGGCCGATCTCATTGGCCCTAATTTATGGTCTGTAGAGTGCCCTAAACAAAATAAAAATAATGAATTTTTTTTGTTTTTTTGGGTTAGGCCAATGCATTCTCTTATATATGCGAGGCGACCTATGGTCGACTCGCATATATAAGAGAATGCATTGGCACAGGGTATATGGATCAATACAAAAATCGGACCTGGCACTCAAAGGGTTAACACAGTTATATATGCATTCTCTTATATATGCGAGGCGACCTATGGTCGACTCGCATATATAAGAGAATGCATTGGCACAGGGTATATGGATCAATACAAAAATCGGACCTGGCACTCAAAGGGTTAACACAGTTATATATGCATAATAACCCCAGTTACTGTGTCATTAACTTAGGGCAGTAAACTACAGTAGTTACATGTACATTGTACAACCCTAAACTTGATACCTTCATTTTTTCAGAACACTTCAGTATGTATCAGCCACAAGATCCAAACGAAGCTGCCAGTTCTATGGAGAACTGCATGCAGTCGTATGAAGGAGGGGGTCGTGTTCAGTCATCAGGTGGTCGCGTTCAGTCATCAGGTGGTCGCGTTCAGTCATCAGGTGGTCACGTTCAGTCATCCCAACAAGATATCAAAGAAACGGACTCAATCTCATCGTCAATGAACGAAACGGAGGTTATGATGAGTGTGTCACGGGATATATCTATATCGAGTGATATGAGTGACGATTATTCATGCATTGATAAAGAGGAGGTGCCGCGCAAGAAATATAAGGGCAAAACCGATAAAGCCTGCGGAGTTTGTGGAGACAAGGCTTTAGGTTACAACTTTAACGCTGTGACGTGTGAATCGTGTAAAGCGTTCTTCAGAAGAAATGCCTTGAAAGATAAGGTGAGTTTTTATGTGTACCCATACCATAGTTCACATAGTGTCGACTTTGGGATCGACCACTCGTTGTTCATTCGTCTGTCCGGCCATTTGTCTATCTGTAGATGCTTTACGCACGGTGCGATAACTCAAACATTTTTTATCCGATCAGACCTAAATTTTGTATATGTGTTTCTCAGTGCAAAGATCAAGTTCGAATATGGGTTTTATCTGAGTTTCTTTTTATAGTGTTATGGCCCTTTTTCAACTTAGAATTCACTAATGGTGCAATAACTCAAAACATTTTATCTGATCGAAACAAAATTTGGTATGTGAGTTTCTCAGCCCAAAATACAGATCCGATTTATGGCCATTTTTAGAAAAAAAATTAAAAATTTTAATCTTTGAAGACTAACATTGAATGTTAACTTATGGATTTTAGCGTCCAAGCTCAAAATAGCTAATCACTATCGCCAAGGTACAGTAATGCCCTAAGTAATCAACTCTTTAACCACACAGGGGAGAGCTTTCCGATGAATGGCAACAAGCCATATTTCCGACTAAATCCTGAAAAGTTACCCATAATTCTGCTGTGGTTAGGTGGTCGATTACTTAGAGCATTACTGTATGGGTTTAACATCTGCTGATCGTGATCGGCCTCTCGTTATTATCAGCGTGTCTGTCATGTACAGAATGAGGTTCCCAGAGGGTGAATATAGTGATATATTTTGTTGACTACATGTACAGTTCCTTACAAGCTTGCAAATAGTGTGTCTGTCATTTGCAGAATTAGGTCCCCACAGGGTGAATCTAGTGATGCTATCCCGCACAGTTGGCGGGCATCACCAAATTCACCTTCTGTGAACCTCATTTAGCTGAGACCTCAACTGCTATGGTTGACCTAGGATGAGATTGAAGTTCGCCAGTTGAAGTTGGTGCTGTTCACCATGGGTTGATTTAATTAAAAAAAATTGGATAGCACTTTGCAGTACTGGGTAGATTATGTATAGCATTCCGTACCAATACATGTTTTTTCATTGTAAATTGGTTAGCAGAAATTGGAAATTACATTGCAAATTATGATGCGAATCCAGTTAAATCGAGCCATGATGTTCACCCATTTATAGTCACCTCAATTATGTATTTTATCTTCTGCAAATTAGGGGATAAAGAAACTGAACAGAAGGGAAACTAATTTAGTGCATTGTGATATGTATCGTATCATTCATTGTGTATCGTGATTCGTATCATATCGTAAACAAGTGTATTGTTACAGCCCTAGTTGTACCCGAGTTCCTGTAATAGTGATAAAGTCACAGAGGAAAGAGTACCGTAATGCCCTAATTAATCGACTTCTTAACCACAGCAGAATTATGGGTAACTTTTCAGGATTTAGGCGGAAATATGGCTTGTTGCCATTCATCGGAAAGCTCTCGGGGACTAAATCCTGAAAAGTTACCCATAATTCTGCTGTGGTTAAGAAGTTGATTAATTAGGGCATTACTGTATGTGATGTGCGCAGTCATGAGTCAGGTTGTTGACAATTTAGTACCCTTCTGCCTGTTTCATTGAAATGACATGACCGACATTAAACATAATTTTTTGTTCATTAAAACACGTCGGACGATGTGTTGTGTCAGATATTGTGTTGCATCTCCTTGCATTTGACATTTTTCAAATAATTTTCTTTCGAATCTATTTTTGTTTTTCTATTTTTGTTTTTCGCTGTAAAATTTTCATTTGGACTTTGAACAAGTTTGAACATGTTTGTTTCCTCTAGATTAAATGTCACATCAGAGAGGCAACAGCACAGCTCAAAATATGGTGCCGGACATTTTAAGGATGATGTCCACAGAGAGTGAATTTAGTGATGCTACCCCCGCATGGCGGGCTAGGATCACCAAAGTCAACCTCTGTGAACCTCATTCTGCTTAGGCCTCATCTTCTCTGCAAAGAGTCTTTATTATCAAATAAAAGGTACTCAATCCGATCAGACGGTCCCCATACCATCAAGATACAGCAACAACATTTCTTCAAAATACGCTTTAATTATCAGGATCGATTTATTGCAACAAAATAAAGCTAACCACTGTCAACTATGGTATCAAATTTCCCAAAACTTGTTATTTATCAACATTTTGTTCAACAAAATATCCCGTATTATCACTAAAGTATCACAAAATTTGACCGTATTACCACTTGATTTTAGAGTAATCCATCCGCAATTTTGTCCGAGACCCTCCGTTTGACCACGTGTTTCTGGGCCACATATTATTACACATCTCGAGAAATAGCAAACTTCAAAAATTTATATCTGATCACTCTGAGCTTTGATGGGTGGGTTCCTCGACTGGAATCAAATATTTTTTACCCCCGAAGCCAAAGAAATAGTATTTTAGGAGCATCTGATCGGATTGGGTATATTTAGCAAGTTTTTTAGTTTTTTCACAAAGATTCTTTTTCTTTTTTAGTTTAGTTTCCAAAATTCCCAAATATGCAGACAACACATTGCATAATTGAGGTGCCCAAATGAGCACACATCACAATATACATGTACACCATCTGGGAACTTAAATCTGAGTCTAGGTCGCCCACAGAAGATGAGGTTATGTAGAATGAAGTCCCCAGATGATGAATTTGGTGATGCTGTCCGGGTTGCATCACTAAATTCACCCTCTTTGGACCTCATTTTGAAAATGTCCAGCACCATATTCTCAGTCCTGGACAGGTGGACGCATGGCTGACTAAGCCTCTGTGATCCCCCCTCCAGACAGGTGGACGCATGGCTGACTTAGCCTTCTTGATCCCCGCGCCGGACAGGTGGACGCATGGCTGACTAAGCCTCCATGATCCCCGCTTAAATTTGGAATACTGCATGAGACATTCCATGACAATACTCAGTATATGAATTTGTGGGAGGAGGACAGGTGCTTCGATCGGTATAATGGTTGTGGCGAAAAGTTGCTGAGATGATTGTGAAAATTTACAGTTTCGGGGATATTTTGTGGAAGAAATCGTCGCGCGGCGATGATTAAATTGCATATTTTCCGTGGTAGAGCACTGACAACTGATTCTACTGATCGTTGGGGGTCGAATATTAGAGACAAAATATTCACTCACCTTAAACTATTTAGAAGTGGTGTCTAAATGTGTTTATTAGCAGCGAAAACGGTGTCAGAAAGTGTCTGCAAACTTTGACAACACAAATTCCTCGCCTCAGACTCATGACTTCCGGTTTTCGTTTGTGTCCGTTGATCCACTGTGATTAAGCCGTGATCAAGCATGAGATGTCTTCTTACATGTGGAATAGTGACATCATCAGAAAGTTTGCTTCTCTGATCAGGGTGACGATCGTTATAAAGGTCCACTTCAATTTTCAATTCGAATGATTGAAATCACTGTTGATGATTGTGCACCGATTTGGGGTCGGCATTATAATAACCCCAATGACCGAAAAGATAAACATTGGCTTGAAAAGCATGATTTTATAAGTTTTAAGTGTGATCTGTATTATAATCACATTCATATAGCAGCTACTCTAACAGTGTTTTGAGGGGGTCTCTTCTATGGTCTTGTAAACATGTTATTTGGTGGAAATTGAAAAAAGCCATGACAAAAACACATGTCAGGCCCATACTATGGAAAGACAAATTGAGCTGCGTTCACAAATGAAGAGTTTGGCTTCCATAAAAATCACTGCTGATGAGTGATGTAGTTCCAGTGAGCAGAAAGTCATTCAATCAAAACAAAGGTTTGAATCTCAGTTTATGACGGTGGTGTTTATTTTTAATTTTGGTGTTTTATTCTTTTTCATGGTCAACATGAACTGAAACTTGCTGAAATATTCCACTATACGGCACTAGGCCTAAATTTTCTTGTCACCTATATTCACTGCTTCCCATAGGCCTTAAATCACAACAGTAGGCTTTCAAAATAAAATACTTGGAAGATAGATACACAAAACTGTTTTCGCTGACATCAGCTGCATGCTGATAGTTTGATAGTTTTTTGGACAGATATCACAGGTTCCGACACTGTCACCGTGACAGATTGCTGACTCCCGATTAACGCTGTCAAGCCTGCAAATAATGTCTGTCATTTGCAGAATGAGGTCCCCAGAGGGTGAATTTAGTGATGCTATCCCACACAGCGGGCTAGCATCACCAAATTCACCCTCTGGGAACCTCATTCTGCTTATGCCTCATTTTCTGGGAAGTATCTATAGTTTCAAATTAACATTGTTTTTAGTTACTTTTTCCCTTCTGGGAAGTTTCTATATCCCCTAATTTGCAGAAGATAAAATGCATAATCGAGGTGAATAACGGGTGAAGATCACGGGTGAACATCACCAACTTCAAATGGGGAACTTCAATCTGACCATATGTCTCCCATAGCAGTTGAGGCCTAAGCAGAATGAGGTTAGATGAGGGTGAATTTAGCCAGCCCACCGTGTGAGATAACGTCACTAAATTTACTCCCTGGGTACCTCATTCTGCAAATGACAGACACACTAATTGCAGGCTTGAAAGCTATAATCATGCATGAAGAGTATTGTACGGTGTATAGGTATACAAACCATTCAGTTATTATTTGGTAACTTCTAGATTGCGGTGATTTATATGGAATGCTGCTAATTATTAACTAAATTTAGAATGATGGGTAATTATTGATGTCAGCATGTCTTCTGTGTTCAAGATTTACCATTGTCAAATACAGTAGTTCTGATCAGGACTGTTGGTTCATTGAGCTAAAATATTTATCTAAGCATTGACACATCACATTGCAAGCGCTCAATACAAAACTTTGTAATGAGATCAGCAGGTTAAAAGTTTCTTTTTTCATATCTGAGCAATAGTTGACAACTTGTAATTGCGATTCTGTATACATTATACACTGATGTTTATTAACTAAATTTAGAATGATGTATAATAATTGCTGTCAATATATGTTGGTTTACCATTGTCAAATATTTCAGTAAATTTACAGACCTTCATGCATGATACATCCCCACCCCTCCCCTTTACTATATTCATCAGTTTCATACCATACTTACAGCCTGCCCATGCAACACCATCTAATAACTGCTTAACCTTTTCATGATGGTAGCTGCGCTGGTGCAGCATTAAAAATCATGTGCCAGTGCATTCACTTATATATGCGAGTCACCCATAGGGAGCCTCGCATATATAAGAGAAGCACTGGCTTACAAGGTCAAGGTAAATATTGTTAGACAAATGTATTCTCTTACATTTATATATGCGAGCCCCACTGTGGGAGAGCTTGTTGCTATTAATGTAACTGGTTTCTAATTTCTAACTCCATGTCTTCCCTTTAATAGGTCTCAAACAATATTTCAAAACAATCTGTTTTGTCACTTTTTTGTTTCTGAGAAAACATAAAAAGCGAAGAAAATTTCTTGTTATAATGGAATCCCCAAATTACATAAAATATCAATTAAAATATATATTTGACACCCCCCTTACTACACTCATTACCTGTTCAGCGCTTACATCCCATGCAACACCAGTAATCTAATAACTGCTTTACGCATGTTGGCATGTTTGCGTTTGTCAAGGCACTGAAGTTGAAGATGGTATCCTCTGTATGAGGAGGAGTTCGACACAGTCACTGTCCGCAGCTTGTTTCATCCTTAATGAGTGCTTCAACTGATGACTATTATTTTTAGCTAGAACATTCACTGGATGAGTACCATCCTCTTATCATAGTTTGATAAGTGTACATTCCTTAACCCTTTACCCAACAGAACGGCCAAAACCGGCCAAATAAAGCTTCAACAGCCTAAAATATCTTCGGTCTGTCTCAATAGAACCATACAAATATGGAATATTGGAACCGGCTCCTTGACCACATTGTGATAGTTACAGTTATGCCCTGTGCCAATGCATTCTCTTATATATGCGAGTCGACCATAGGTCGCCTCGCATATATAAGAGAATGCATTGGCCTAAAAAAAAACTTTTTTTACCATTTTTTCTTACATTCTTTAACAATTTTATAATTTTTAATGTGTTAAGCCAATGCATTCTCTTATATATGCGAGGCGACCTATGGTCGACTCGCATATATAAGAGAATGCATTGGCACAGGGCCCTTCTGTTGGGTAAAGGGTTAATGCTCTGACAAACTTAACTACCTTGGAGCCACACCTACCACATCAGTCTTAAACAAGGTTTGAAGTTAGTAAGGCAAATGTACAGTAATTACCTAAGTAATCGACTCCTTAACCTAAGCAGAATTATCGGTAACTTTTCAGGATTTAGTCAGAAATATGGCTTGTTGCCATTCATCGGAAAGCTCTCACTGAGAGCTTTCCAATGAATGGCAACAAGCCATATTTCCAACTAAATCATGAAAAGTTACCCATAATTCTGCTGTGCTTAAGGAGTCGATTACTTAGGGCATTACTGTATACAGCCCTGTTAACTAGAATGCACTCAGAGAGATGCCAACGTGCGCAAAAATGTAATAAACAATAATTTAACAAATAATTTCACTGTATTTTACTTAATTTATTTAATTTAATTTAATGTTAGCAAAAAAAGACAATTACCATTTCTCATTTCATCACAGATAAAAGGCAAATTACTATATTAATCATTTAAGTAATTAAAACCAATTCCATGTTGCCGAAAGGATGAGACTTTAATATCGATTACATTTTTTTCAGCGGCATATTTTCATTTTCCGATAGTCAAAGTTGACCAAAGGAGCAATTATAAGAAATAATTAATACCATTGGTATAAATATTGATAGCAGCCAATATGCAACAATAAATATCAATAATTAATCAATAATTAATCAATAACGATCATTTTATGTAATAATAAACTCTTCAAACGGTGTTTGTGTCAACAAATGCGTTTTGTTTTGTGTTACGTCATTCGTCGTATTTGACCCGGAACTCGGCTGAAGGTTAGGCTATTCAGCCTATAGCGTCGAATTACGAAATCGCGTTTTGAATGTCTCTCTTTTCCCGCACGATAAAAAGAGGTCTTCCCACGAACCAAAAAATGATAAAACTTCCCAATTATAAGTAAAAATACCCAAATGAAGGAGTCTATGTAGGTCCCGAAGGAGTCTATAGACTCTTTGATGTAGAGTTCTGATGGAGAAAATGTAGGTCGATCTATTTTTGTCATAACTCTGACGTATTTTGACCTGGGAGAAATCGAGGCTCACTACGAGCATGCCAGTTTTAAATATAGAAACAGGGAATCCCGACAAATGGCGATATCGGCGACAAACAAATAATCGAAAACAACACATAAAATAAACATAGCAAAAACGCGGCACAGTAAAAATGTCAGAATGCCACGAGGTTTTACGTCGTTTTTGGTGACGTCATGGAGTGAAACGGAGTAGGGTGAGACCAAGCTATGTACGAATCTGTCCTATCGCCATACTGTTGCGCGAGCGCACGTAATTAGCAGAAATTTGCCTGGGGTAAGAAATTTCCTAGGCATGAAATTTATCCTTGGCTAAAAAGCCTAGGACCCGCATAGTTGCATACTCCACACATATAACTTCAGTTTACAATTGGAACTTATTCCATTATCATGGCAGACATTGGTTGGATCCAAGCCTTGAAATAGTGTGTCTGTCATTTGCAGAATGAGGTCCCCAGAGGGTGAATTTAGTGATGCTACCCCGCATAGCGGGCTAGCATCACCAAATTCACCCTCTGGGGACCTCATTCTGCTTACACCTCCGCAGAATGAGATTCCCAGAGGGTTAATTTGGTGATGCTACCCTGCTATGCGGGGTATCATCACTAAATTCACCCTCTGGGGACCCCATTCTGCAAATGACAGACACACTATTTCAAGGCTTGGTTGGACCTGGTTTAAAATTGATGATTATCAGGATAATCTTTGTGCAGTTATCTCAGTATTCCTTGGCATTCAACAAAATTAATTTTTGCTGTCTGCAGACTCCACAGTGCGACATTAAGGCAATGTCTGTAGCAATTTGATTCAATTTTGCACAAAACATCAGCAGGCTCTTAAATTTCCCTCGGCTAACAAATAGCCAACAAAATTTCTTTTCGCCTAGCAATTTTCCTCGGCTCAGCCGACAGCCGAAGCTAATTAACTCTTCCATGGCTGGAGCTTTCTGAAATTTTGCGATAACCCTGTGCCAATGCATTCTCTGATATATGTGAGTTGCCCATAGGGCGCCTCGCACATAAGAGAATGCATTGACCTGAAAATATTTACCTTGACCTTGTAAGCCAGTGCATTCTCTTATATGGGAGACTCGCATATATAAGAGATTGCACTGGCACAGAGTATTTAATGCTGCACTAGCACAGCTCCCGTCCTGAAAGGGTTAACCAAAAACAACAGGTTAAGGTGAATCTCTGTAAAATTTATGCACTGTAACCTCAGTTACTAAATATTGTGAGATAATAATTTTCTAAGCTCTCCGAGCTATTGATGAGCACTTGAGTATTGATATCATACATACATAGAGTTATCTATCCTGGTGGTTTGAGTATTGATATCATACTCATATAGAGTTATCTATCCTGGTGGCTTGAGTATTGATATCATACTAATATAGAGTTATCTATCCTGGTGGCTTGAGTATTGATATCATACTCATATAGAGTTATCTATCCTGGTGGCTTGAGTATTGATATCATACTCATATAGAGTTATCTATCCTGGTGGCTTGAGTATTGATATCATACTAATATAGAGTTATCTATCCTGGTGGCTTGAGTATTGATATCATACTCATATAGAGTTAAATATATCCTGGTGTTCATATACACTATCTAGCTATTGTTGTTGATAAAATTGTTTATGTTGGGGAAGAGCCAAATCCTCCTGGTTAAAATCATCTGAGTAGACAAAAACGATGAATCAACCCAACGAGGTGCATAGCAAGCCTGATTTATAATTGTTCTGTTAAGGACAGTGCATGTACAGTACTGCTCTAAGTAATCGACTTCTTAACCACAGCAGAATTATGGGTAACTTTTCAGGATTTAGTCGGAAATATGGCTTGTTGCCATTCATCGGAAAGCTCTCCCCGAGGTCTTCCGATGAATGGCAACAAGCCATATTTCCGACTAAATCCTGAAAAGTTACCCATAATTCTGCTGTGATTAAGAAGTCGATTACTTAGAGCATTACTGTAGTGTCTCTGGGAATAATTCTCCCCAGCAGGATCAGCTATTCTAAGCCTAGATCATGCAAGTCCGTAGCCAGCCACTAGCAAAGATAGTTCGTCATATATAATGAGGGCATTGGACAGACACGAGCTGCGAAGCGATGAGAGGGGGTGACCCCCTTTCGTATTGAGGGGGTTCTGGGGTTTCTCCCCGGGGAAAATTTTGGAAAAATACGATTCAAACGGCGTAATTTAGATCCTCCCTGACACAAGAAGTTGAGCTTTGATTTTTACAAGTTTTCTCTCACAGGCCTGGATTTAAATGGTATCTACATGTATATAGCCTATAGCTATTCTGAATGAACCAAATGTATTGTGGGGGAGTAACAGAATCCAGTGGGCCCGACCATGGTTTGAACCAGTATCAGACAAGTTTGTGACCTGAACCTGAAAATTGTTAAATCAACATCTATAGTAGTCTATCTGCAGGGAATCCCCCTTACCCAATTTGTTTTTCTTAAGTTATTTATAAGTTTTTAACTGACCATATGGGAGGGACCAGGACACACTGGGCCGACCATGGTTCGGGCCTGTGTGAGAAAATTTTGAAATATGAACATACAAATTGCAAAATCCTAGCATCTATTGAGTAGCCTCAAGGTTTCCAATTGTTAGCAACTTCAAACCTGACACCCCCTATAAGTTTGGAAAATTTCCAACTGATGCTGACTGATGGTCATTTCAGTCCAAAATTTCGACCAAAAGTAGGACAATATGCAAATGATGGTCTAAAACAAAATATTTCCCACCAATAGATTGTTGGAAAATCGATCTACGAAAACAATTTGAACCTATATATATTGTTTCGTGTGAAATTTCCAACTATTATTGTGTTGGGCATGATATTTCGAACAGTTGAAAATTTTGACCAAGATTGATGGACATACATGTAGCTTAATTGGCACTCTGTAGTATTTGCGTGTACCGGTCTCTGCCCCGGCTATATGTAGGCTGAAATGATATTCTCCGGATGTTCGATGGGATGTGCACATGCTTTACATGACACCCATTCGCTGTATGCATGGGTCTTGATATCCAATGATTCCGTCAGGCTACTTTTAGTTAATTATGTTGTTGAACCCCATTAATGAATTCCGGAATCTTAAGCTGCTTTCACATACCTGCTGCTGACGGCCAATGCATGGGGCTGTCGTCGGGACGTTTCAAACCATACATATATATCACTGGGGTTGCGGCTGACAATTATACGCATCCGATAGACGCATGCATCAGCAGCATGTCAGTGAAAGCAGCTTTATACCGACATGGGTTGACGGTCTGTATTTATTGAATTTGTATGCACCAGTCTCTATTCAGACTAAGCCTGCATGTACTATATGACTATATTTATATACGTCGTTCGTTCGAATGGAGGTCCCGCTCAGGAATTGCCGTTTGGTCAACTGCTGCCCCTGACACGTTAGGCCGAACGGCGAACGGCAATTACCCCCACCGGGCACATGCAGGAAGAAGGGCCGTTCGTTCGAAGGGTACGAACCCCCCTGGCTACGGGCTTGTCATGCCATGAATCTCTACTCTGACTAATGCCCATATTGAGATCATATTCCACCAGTACAAAACCTTGGAACTTTTTGAAGTTTTGACAGGGAACATTATAAAGTCGAAACAATAACACGGGGAATATATTTCTTAGTTATTATCTGTTCCTTAATAATGTACTTCACTGTAGGTGAATGTCCCAACCCAAAATTGCATGGTTTTCTCAGAATTTTGTGAGCCGATATCGCAATAAACATTGAATTAATTTAATACCCAGGAGAAATTCCATAATTGTAAGCGATGCAAAAAAAAATCTCTCACTAATTGACTTTAATCATGAAATTTCGAGTTGGTGCCTTCACCTGCAGCCAAGTACATTATTAAGGAACAGATAATAACTAAGAAATATATTCTCTGCGTTATTTTTTCGGCTTAATAAGGTTACCTGTCGAAACTTCAAAAAGTTCCAAGGTTTAATTTGTACAGGTGGAATATAGTAGAGTATAGAGATTCATGGCATGATCTATTCTAAGCCATTCTAATGTTCAGTCAATGACTCACAGTATTTCCCCAGACAGGGGCAGATTGGCTTGACCTGATAGTTTGGTCCAGATCTGGGCCAGCAATCAGTTTGTCCTGAGGTGACTGGCTTCAGTGTGGAGTGGTGATTAATCTTCAGACACAAGATTGCCAGTGCTTCTAACCCCTGAGGTCACATGGGTTGGACATCAGCTGGGCCCAGGGCCCAGTCAGTTGTATATTTTATCCTGGCTACAGATATGACTTGGCTGGAATCTAGTAAATGTATACTAGTAATCTATAAGAGATCACTGCAATGGAGATCTGGGGAATAGTGGTAAAATAGCCCCCCCCCCCCCCCCCCCCCCCAAGTGTGGAAAATACGGTAATGCCCTAAATAATCGACTCCTTAATCAAAGCAGAATTATTGGTAATTTTTCAGGATTTAGTCGGAAATATGGCTTGTTGCCATTAATCTCACTGAGAGCTTTCCGATGAATGGCAACAAGCCATATTCTGACTAAATCCTGAAAAAAAGTTACCCATAATTCTGCTGTGGTTATGGAGTCGATTAATTAGGGCATTACTGTACATAGTATGTTTTAACCTTATCTTTACTAAATACTCATTGACGAGTAGTTCCGTTCCCTTGGGAAATACATGTATTAGATAAAAAGTTAACAAATGGCCATAGGCTGTTTGTTGAACTTTAAAGGTACGGGCAACTGCCATAAGTCGCCTCGCATATATAAGAGAATGCATTGGCTTAACACATATTAAAAATGATAAAATTGTCAAAGAATGTAGAAAAATATTATAATTTTTTTTCAAAAATGTTAGAACAAATTATAAAATTGTTAAAGAATGTAAGAAAAAATGGTAAAAAGTGTTAAAAAAAGGCCAATGCATTCTCTTATATATGCGAGGCGACCTATGGTTGACTCGCATATATAAGAGAATGCATTGGCACAGGGCATAACTGTAACCATCACAATGTCAATATTTGTTCAAATCGCCATCAACAGAAGGAATATTAAAATATATATAGTTTTGTTCATATGCCAAACATAATCAGCGCATAAATAGTATATTGTCGTCAAGACGTACGATGGTGTACGTAAACAAGAGCCTGCTCGAGTTACAGAAGTTTTGCTTCTGTTTACATAACACAGCGCAATTCTATTGGTTAATCACACACAAATGATATAAACGCTCTTTATTATTTCCATATCAGGAAAGCAGTAACAAATAACGTTCTTTATGTTTACCATATCCAGATCTAAACAAAAGCCAGGTTCTGTAACGTTTTTTTGCTTTTGTTTACACAACAAATGAAAAACATTTTGACAATAACATACTGTTTATGCCATATTTCTGATTGGTATAAGAACAAGTCTGTCATTATTTTACTATTCTTTTTCTATTTATGGCGGTTTTTGACGGAGGTGAATATTTTAACAGCATACCCACCGCCAACGCTGCCTGTATCTTTAAAAGTATCTGAACATTCCCACAAATTAATAAGAATCCTTCTACACATTTGTATTATCTATTCGTTTGTTTGTTGTCTGCTTATATATCATGAAAATCCCTCCAGATGAATAATAGACCATTTCAATGTATATACATTTATAACTGAAGGGATAATCCAAACAGTAAAGACAGTGTTAATGCTGATATCCCAGAGTTGAATATGAGATTTTTGAAGACGGTGGGCTGCTCCCGGTTGTTCCCATGTAAGGACAGTGTTACAGTAATGCTCTAATTAATCGACTCCTTAACCACAGCATAATTATGGGTAACTTTTCAGGATTTAGTCGGAAATATGGCTTGTTGCCATTCATCGGAAAGCTCTCCCCCGAGAGCTTTCCGATGAATGGCAACAAGCCATATTTCCGACTAAATCCTGAAAAGTTACCCATAATTATGCTGTGGTTAAGGAGTCGATTAATTAGAGCATTACTGTAATTGACAGAAGTATAGCAACATACAATGTAGTTCATTTATAAAGTGCGAAAATCTGTCCTTTTAATGGCAACATCCTGGGTGAGATTTGGTACAGATTTTCAATAGTTGCTATCGGCTACGCTTCTTGAACCCTCTCATTTACGAGACTAAGGTAGGCAATCAATAGTTATGAATCGACAAGCTTTAGAACAAAGGAGAATACAGAATATGGTCGTTGGGTGTCCAGGGCATTGCTTCAGTTTTGCGATGCATTGTTATAATATTCTGGTCTGAAGCTGATCGACATTGGGAAATTGTTTCTCTTTAAAATGTTTTATATTAATTGCTGTGAATATATTGGGAACAATAGAGACCCAAGCCACAGTGTTATCATTTAGTGACACATCCAACATCCACAATTTTATTTTGACTTAGATGATCTGAACAATGGCCCAGAAGTACATACTGTAGTATTGAACACAGTCTAACCCTAGATAAATATTTCAGTAGATACATGTAAATACAGCCCTGTTCTGAATATCAATGGTAATATACTTGTACATGTAGATAAAGTCAAGGAATCATAATATTTTGTTTTATTTTAAACAATTTGAAGATTTAATGTAGGGATGTCATCATTTGGCACTGCATATAAACATTGATTAGTACCATAAACCATGCGACAAAATGTTAAAAGTTAAATTCGCGTGTAAAATAAGTGTACTGACAATTTTTCGTATCGCCACCATCAACAGTAGAGGAAACAAGCCTTGAAATAGGGTGTCTATCATTTGCAGAATGAGGTCCCCAGAGGGTGAATTTAGTGATGCTACCCCGCATAGCGGGCTAGCATCACCAAATTCACTCTCTGGGAACCTCATTCTGCTGAGTTGTAAGCAGAATGAGGTCCCCAGAGGGTGAATTTGGTGATGCTAGCCTGCTATGCGGGGTAGCATCACTAAATTCACCCTCTGGGGAACTCATTCTTCAAATGACAGACACCCTATTTCAAGGCTTGAGAGGAAATTATAAAATTGACAATTTATTTTCACTACATTCATTACAACATGTTACACTATGGATTATTCTGGACCTCATCTACTTGGCACAGATGTCAACCAGCATGGGAACCTGCGCACCTACAATTTTGTGTTCAGTCGGAGCCATTTTGACAAGAGTTATTTCCCTTTTTTCGACATAGAGTCATACATCCTGGGAAGCTTCTATTGTTCGAGCCTGTATTCCGTCATTTTACAGTCAATTATTTTAACCCTTTACCCAACAAAACGGCCAAAACGGGCCAAATAAAGCTTCAACAGCCTAAAATATCTTCGGTCTGTCTCAATAGAACTATACAAATATGTATATCATTGGAACCGGCTCCTTGACCACATTGTGATAGTTACAGTTATGCCCTGTGCCAATGCATTCTCTTATATATGCGAGTCGACCATAGGTCGCCTCGCATATATAAGAGAATGCATTGGCCTAAAAAAAATCTTTTTTTAACACTTTTTACCATTTTTTCTTACATTCTTTAACAATTTTATAATTTTTAATGTGTTAAGCCAATGCATTCTCTTATATATGCGAGGCGACCTATGGTCGACTCGCATATATAAGAGAATGCATTGGCACAGGGCCCTTCTGTTGGGTAAAGGGTTAAAACTTGGCACAGATGTCAACCAGCATGAGAACCTGCACTAGTTTTGAACTGCGATTTTTAGTTCAGTCAGAGTAGTAATTTTGGCAGATTTATTGCCCTTTTGCAGCATAGAATCGTACATCGTGGGATGCATTTTTTGCCCGAGTCTGTATTCTGTCATTTTACAGTCAATTATTTTAAAACTTGACACAGATGTCAACCAGCATGGGAACCTGCGCACCTGCGATTTGAGTTCAATCGGAGTCATTTTGGTGGAGTTATTGCTATTTTTCGACATAGAAATGTTTTATGTTTTTTATTTTAGAGTTATTGACCCTTTCTCGACATATTAAAGATGTGGAAGATATACAATGAATATGCACTTTGTATCATATTGGTGTAATCAATTCCGCCACAATTTTGTAGGATAGTGATATGAAACCCACCGACATTTTATTCAGATCTATAAACAGCTTTTTTGCATGAATATTTAAAACAAATTATCATCTGGTTTAAACAGTGTTTAGTACTAACATTCAAATAGGCACTTGAATCGATGAATAAATCTGAATGTTCAGACATTGTTTTGTCTACTTGAATATTCACAGTCACCTGGAAATTTCACATATTGTACAGCGCTAAGGCCATATAAAAAATATTGTTTGAGTCTCGGACACCGTCGCATTGAAACAAATGGCGCCCATTGGACGTTTTATTTCTATATTTGATATTATGACAAATTAAAGTAAAATTTTTGTTTTTCAAAATTATTTTGGTATGTTTTTACCAACATGTCCATACATATTGAGCATTATTTTAGCAAAATACATGAACTTTTAACATATCTCTGTGCAATGTGTGAAGATTGACTATCATGTATACATATAGTGACTTAAGTAGATGACTACATTGAAGAAAATGATTAGCTGATCATTATAGTTTGGTGCACTAATTGTAACTCCAGAACATTTGACAGCAACGGTGGAAATTTAGGATCAGTTATAATGGAGATGCATAGATAAAATAACAATTATGAATATTCAGGGGCATTTGAACATTATAAGGTAATCACTATGTCATACACCAGTAGCACAATGTAATTTTCTTATCAGATTAAATGAGTGTATATGCATAACAAAGTTACCTCTACATTGTCTGACTATTACTAAACAAGGGATGCAATCGTAAGCCATGCTTGCGATGTTCATAAAAAATATAAAAAATAAAGCCCTCCCTCATTGATTCAAATAATATTTAGTTTTTGGCCTAAGTAATTGACCCAGTAACTGGGTTTATCACATGATTAGCACTATTTTCCAATGTAATATTCGAGCGTAATAGACACGTGTTATATCGTCGCTTGCAATGACGTCACGCTGCTCTTTGTGACAAAGTTTGCTGGCTGTTAATTATTGTTGTTTTCGATAAAATTTTGGCGATTATATGATCATGTGATAAAAAGTATCTCAAACTCGTTCTATTTTATACGTAATTTATCAACCTCATCCACTAAATTCTATTTGAGCCTCGGTAAACCTCGGCTCAAATCGAATTTAGTGAACTCGGTTGATAAATTCCGTATAAAATAGTAACTCGTTTGAGATCCTCTATTTATTATGCATTTATAACTGTGGTAAAACTATAACTGCTCCACAGTTAATTTCTGTGACTGCTGTGCCACCACAATTGCTGTAAAGAAACCCTGGTTATATTCCTTGACTGCGGACGCACTATAGTGAACTGCTGACTGTCGGCGAATTTCATTTCTATGACATACATGTATATCAGTTTGCTGAAGCCGCAATTGTACTGGAAGTTACCATAATAATAGATATGAATCGATAACACCATGCAGTCTGGAAAAGATTGTATCAATCAATAGAAATTTTATTTTTAATTTCTTATCACATCCGCGGGAGAGTTTTAGGGGCTATTTTTAGAACAGAAATGCGTGCGATAACATTCAAAGCATACCAAGAAGTATAACTCTATCTTGTTAGCAGCCTCAACCACGGCATATTGTATTTAAACTATAGATTCCAACATGATCTTAGGATCGAAATAACAGTCTTCGGTTTCATCTGTATTTTTAGTCCAAATCTGCCTGTACGAAACCAGCTAAGATATTGGGATAGCGAGATACAGCATCTCGCTATTCCAATTTCTTAGCTACACTAATGCCCTAAATAATCAACTACTTAACCACAGAAGAATTATGGATAATTTTTCAGGATTTAGTCGGAAATATGGCTCGTTGCCATTCATCGGAAGCTCGCACAAGCCATATTTCCGACTAAATCCTGAAAAGTTACCCATAATTCTGCTGTGGTTAAGGAGTTGATTATTTAGGGCATTACTGTAGTTTACGTACGAGCAGACTTGGACTTCTGTATTTATTCATTATTTGTAGTCTTGAAATCGGGATTTATAAAAAATAGTGTTGTTGTTGTTGTAATTGTGGCCCAGAAGAGCTAGACCATCTTTAAATGGATAAAAAGTCGCATTATCAAATGGTATTTTCATGCAAACCTCCATAAATTCCAATAATAAAATGACATACAGGCCTTGGATTCATTAATGATTGAAGGTCACTCACTGTCGGTGTAATTATTGGAAATAACTAACCACCCTTGGAGAGAACCAATATCTGCATCCATTGTTAAAATGACCTTCCAAGTGATTGGATGTATTGAATTAGTCGGTCACACCTGTTACTGCGCTTTTTGTTGGGAAAAGTAGATTATTTTTTATTTGAAACTGATTCTAGAGTAATTTGCGACAAGGAATTCAATGATGCTGACCGATTGTTATATGCCCATTTTTTATTAAAATACGAACGTATTATGTCCATCCATTTGTTTGTTTATTCCAGATGATAACTTTAGTATGTCTGAACTGAATGGATGAAATTTTGTATGTAGGATTACATGCCCAAAATAAAGGTCAAGTTCAAATTTGGGGTTCTACCGCCAATTTTCACCAGAATTATGGCCCTTTATGTTGGAATTTCCACTCAATTTTCATTTGCCATTGATAACTTTAGTAAGTCTGAACTGAATGGATGAAATTTGCTATGTGAGTTTACTGGTCCAAAATAAAGGTCAAGTTTGAATTTGGGGTTCTCCCGCCAATTTTCACCGGAATTATGGCCCTTTCTGTTGGAATTTCCACTCATTTTTCATTTGCCATTGATAACTTTAGTAAGTCTGAAGACTCTGAACTGAATGGAATTAAATTTGGTATGTGAGTTTACTGGTCCAAAATACAGGCCAAGTTCGAATTTGGGTTCCACCTGCCAATTTTCACCAGAGTTATAGCCCTTTGTTAGAATTACTACAGGTGTATTTGGCCACGCTCGCCCAAGTATAGTGATGCTTTTGTTGATAAATGGGTCTGAAGTTCCATTTCAATGACCTGAACCCCAATTTTACTCGAAGATGTATTCTGTAAACATTCAGGTTAATAGGTTATCTTAAAATCAAAGTTAATAATTTGATATAAATTTAATTTATGGCTGGATTCATAAATTAAATTACAAATTTCCATGTACAAGACGTAATCAAAATAATTCATGGATAGAGGATTGGGCAAAACATGGCACACATGATCGTGTACAAAATTATGTTGACAAGGGGCGTAAACTCAAGCCACTCACTGACTATTGACTATACAATGACTTAATGAGTATATGGGACAAGTATGCATATAATATAACATAAGGTACATTTGCTTGAAAATTGTCCAAAATTTACTGGACAATGACAATTGGTATTTTTGCATTCCGGCTAATCTGCCACCCGTAACATTACTTCGTACTCAACAGACTTTCAAATAATGGAAATCTGGTTACCTTATTCTGCAACTCAGAGACTAAAGAAACCAACAACAACATTTGGGTACAGTATCCCTTTAAGGATCATCAGACAGATTTATTTGTTATTTTGTCCATGCAAATTAATTTCATTAAATAAAATATACATCATGATTCATATAAAACACGACATTTGACCAGTACCATGAATTCAAACTGAGATTTTAATGAGGGGGTCCTCGAAGGTAAGCCCAGTACCAAGTATCCAATGGGGGGCGCACCCGGCGTGCGCGCCCCTATTTTCGCCAGAGAAAGGACTTTTTGGGAGGTGTATGTCCTTGAGCCATTGGCTCGGGGCGCACAAAGATTCTGCACTGAATACTGCTATAACATGCATGTAAATGCAGCAGTTTACATGTTTTACATTACTCAAACGTATACAGTTATTTTAACTGTGGGTTGAAATTACTTAAATTTGGTAATATGTATAGCCATGCAAGGGGCGAATCCAGTATACCAAGACGTGGGCACCTCCTAGCAGGCCTATTTTTCGCCATGCAGAGCAAACAATTTCTGCGACATTTTGTATCGGGAGTGCTGGAAAATATCTCGCCCGGCGCCAAGTTTTGGGCACCCAAAGTTTCAACACTGAATATTTCTAACAAAAATAAATATAGCAATTCTGACAGTGGAGTCAAAATTTAGACAATTCCATCTACATGTAAAGAGCAACTGAATGATAAACATGAGTCGAATACATGTGCACTCTAGGTTGTACAATATAGTCCGATCATTTGATAGTACGCAGGTTTGCCTCAGACGATATATCGAACCATCAGACCATTGAACGCTCGGACTATAATGCACTGTCGGCAGTATCATTGTAAAGAGATTATATAAAGGCACATTTATTTTCAAATTAGTATGGAAATAACAATGCTGGTTCGATTCCAATGCTATATATGCATGGCATTTAAAATTGGTTATATCTTTCATCACATGTTGTGTCACCCTAATTGGAACAAATGTGTGATAATAAGACATCTTCAGGTCACTACAAATACGCATCTGCCATTGCTTATAAAACAGTCACGAGCCCTTCAAAACATCGGATTACATGTGTCGTTATCGTTTGTCAGTTGATTGACTGAACATATTTAATCATAACATAACATTTACAAAACAGATATTATTCTGCATGCAATATTTTTAATTAGAGCACAATCCCATTGTTGCAATCGTTCCCTGATTTTTGGTAAAGCTCACCAATTCCCAAGGCTGCAAGCGAAGGAATAGTTCAGTGATTATCCCATTGTTAGGCACACGTAACTCATAACAGACAAATCGCATGGGTGCTTCAAAGTGGGACCAGTCCGCATTGTTTTGGACATATATGTATTCACATTCAACGGCAATCAGTTCATGTTAATCACGTTGGGCGTGGCTAACCGGCTATTAATGCGTCCAATCGCGGCCAGCACGCGGCACATTTCCAGTTTATTGCATTATGTGGGATCAATTGTGCTCTTAAGTCGGTCAGAGCACGCGAATTGTTCTTTACCAGAATAAATCTCGTCTTCGACTCGATTGATTCTGGTAAAGAACAATTCTTGTGCTCTAACCATTACTTAACATTATGGATGTAACCAGAATGTAGATGAACATGTGATTGGAATACTAGTTGATCAGTACGGTGTCATATATTTTTTGGTGAAAAACTGTTTATTCTAATAAAACAAGTTCATGATCAGAGTATGATCGGACCACCCATTTGACTTGTATTGATGACTTATTTTGCTGGTGCAGCATGAAGCTGATACCTATTAGGAGTAAAACTGAAAAATTCAGCATGGGCAATGGAGGAATTCAGCATGGGCAATGGAGGAATTCAGCATGGGCAATGGAGGAATTCAGCATGGGCAATGGAGGAATTCAGCATGGGCAATGGAGGAATTCAGCAAGGGCAATGGAGGAATTCAGCAAGGGCAATGGAGGAATTCAGCAAGGGCAATGGAGGAATTCAGCATGGGCAATGGAGGAATTCAGCAAGGGCAATGGAGGAATTCAGCAAGGGCAATGGAGGAATTCAGCAAGGGCAATGGAGGAATTCAGCATGGGCAATGGAGGAATTCAGCAAGGGCAATGGAGGAATTCAGCAAGGGCAATGGAGGAATTCAGCAAGGGCAATGGAGGAATTCAGCATGGGCAATGGAGGAATTCAGCATGGGCAATGGAGGAATTCAGCATGGGCAATGGAGGAATTCAGCAAGGGCAATGGAGGAATTCAGCAAGGGCAATGGAGGAATTCAGCAAGGGCAATGGAGGAATTCAGCATGGGCAATGGAGGAATTCAGCAAGGGCAATGGAGGAATTCAGCAAGGGCAATGGAGGAATTCAGCAAGGGCAATGGAGGAATTCAGCATGGGCAATGGAGGAATTCAGCAAGGGCAATGGAGGAATTCAGCAAGGGCAATGGAGGAATTCAGCAAGGGCAATGGAGGAATTCAGCATGGGCAATGGAGGAATTCAGCATGGGCAATGGAGGAATTCAGCATGGGCAATGGAGGAATTCAGCATGGGCAATGGAGGAATTCAGCATGGGCAATGGAGGAATTCAGCATGGGCAATGGAGGAATTCAGCATGGGCAATGGAGGAATTCAGCATGGGCAATGGAGGAATTCAGCATGGGCAATGGAGGAATTCAGCAAGGGCAATGGAGGAATTCAGCATGGGCAATGGAGGAATTCAGCAAGGGCAATGGAGGAATTCAGCAAGGGCAATGGAGGAATTCAGCATGGGCAATGGAGGAATTCAGCATGGGCAATGGAGGAATTCAGCATGGGCAATGGAGGAATTCAGCATGGGCAATGGAGGAATTCAGCATGGGCAATGGAGGAATTCAGCATGGGCAATGGAGGAATTCAGCATGGGCAATGGAGGAATTCAGCATGGGCAATGGAGGAATTCAGCATGGGCAATGGAGGAATTCAGCATGGGCAATGGAGGAATTCAGCATGGGCATTGGAGGAAATTAAGTGGTTGGATAGATGCATTGTATTGCCAGCCGAAATACCTCTATACTAGTACTATATAGAATCCAGGATTTTGCGACTGTTCACTCTGAATTAAAAGATATTCTCCCATGCACCGACCCAAACCATAGGCGACCCAGTGATTCCATAGACATGCATGTCCGGAGCGCCAAAATCACAATGTTGCCCAGATAATTCACTATCATTTGCACAGAATTTCAGAAAATAAGTTCATTGGTCAAAGTAGCTTTGATCTTCCATGACTAACCCTCCATAGTATACCGTAATTATACTGAATGTAAATTGTCACTCTCTCCATATAGGCCGCATATTAAGCTACATAAACTTGGCCCAGAACACAGGAAAATGCATTGTTTTCAATGTAGTATACACAAAATTTTCCTGGGGGAGGTGCGGACCCCCACCTATGAGAGGGGGTTAACTCCCCTCATGTGCTCTCCCCCATTCGCGGCTTTGCGGCTCGATGATGCTACGCATCATATATACAGCAATACATAGCGCCCCTCCTTTTCAAATTTCTGAATCCTTTACTGTCAGGTGTATACAGTTCTATACTGATACTATACTAATAAAAAGCATTTTAATATTTTGTTTTGGGGCCATTAAAGAGATGTAATCTCAGCTTTGGTGACACAACATGACGACATGTATGTAATACTGACACTAATCAGGTGTTAATATGTCAGGCCATACAAATTAATTCACCATTGAGAGTCTCTACATTTAATTAATATATAAGAATGATGGTGTGTCATGTCAAGTTGGATATAATATTGGTATAAAATAACTACTTTTAGCAAGATTATTCTTCATTTCTATTTGATCACCCGCCATATCAAATCCAGTCGTAAGTCGGGATTTTTTTACCCTGTGCCAATGCATTCTCTTATATATGCGAGTCGACCATAGGTCGCCTCGCATATATAAGAGAATGCATTGGCCTAACAATTTTTTACAATTTTAATAATTTTTTCTTGTATTTAACAATTTTATAATTTCACCCATACAGAGCCCCAGACAAACATGAGCAGACGACACTCTTCTATATGCTTCTATATATGTGTGGGGCTCCCTGCAGGGTAATGGATGTTTTTTATTTTATGTCCTAAAAATTGTAAGAAACATTTATTTAAAAAAAATGATATAAAAAATTGTTAGGCCAATGCATTCTCTTATATATGCGAGGCGACCTATGGTCAACTCGCATATATAAGAGAATGCATTGGCACAGGGTAAAAAAAATTTAAAATGTACATTTACTTCCATGAAGTAGAAACTTTCGAATTTCACACATTATAGACCGGTCCTTGCCCCAAACCAGCAGCAGCCCAATTTGTATTAACCTGACCCAAATTCAAACGACCTTTATTTTGGGCTAGTAAACTCATATACCAAATTCCATTACCAATACTGTAATGCCCTAAGTAATGGACTCCTTAACCACAGCAGAATTATGGGTAACTTTTCAGGATTTAGTCGGAAATATGGCTTGTTGCCATTCATCGGAAAGCTCTCGGGGAGAAAATCCTGAAAAGTTACCCATAATTCTGCTGTGGTTAAGGAGTCCATTACTTAGGGCATTACCAATATTTGCTGTCCCCTAATTCACAATTTACAGTTCTATCATTATGTTTCTGTCTAGAATTGTCAATATTCATTCTTTCAAATGTTTTGAATCAACCCTTTCATGGCAGGAGCTGCATTGTTGCAGCATTAAAGATCCTGTGACCATAGGGAGCCTCGCTTATTAGCTCAACTTTACTTTGTAAAGTTTGAGCTATTGCCATGGCTTTGTCGTCCGTCGTCTGTGTGTGCGTGTGTGTGTGTATGCGTGTGTGCGTGTGTACGGGCGGCGTCAACAATAGAGGCTACAGGACGTACCTTTGATCGGATCATTATGAAATTTGTCATAGCTGTTGACATCAACATTTGTACCGGAATGATTCATTTTGGGGTCATACGGAAAAAAAAACATGGCCGCCAGTGGCCATCTTAGATTTCAAAATTCAATCCATTAGCACGGGCTACAGGCCGTACTGTTCATCTGATCGTCATGAAATTTGTTATGGATGTTAATATTGACATGTAGATGGGAACGAGTAATTTTGAGGTCATTCGGCCAAAAAACATGGCCGCCAGCAGCCATCTTCGATTTTACTCTTTGCATGACTAAATCCTTTAGCACGGGCTACAGGTCGTACCTTTAGTCAGATCGTCATAAAATTTGTCATGGATGTTAACAATGACATGTAGATGGGAACGAGTCATTTTTGGGTTATTCGGGCAAAAAACATGGCCGCCAGCAGCCATCTTGGATTTTACTCTTTGTATGACTAAATCCTTTAGCACGGGCTACAGGTCGTACCTTTAGTCTGATAATCATGAAATTTATCATGGCTGTTGAAATTGGAATGTAGATGGGAACGAGTCATTTTGGGGTCATTCGGACAAAAAATATGGCCGCCAGTGGCCATCTTTGTTTTCAAAATTCATTCCATTAGCACGGGCCACAGGTCGCACTGTTCGTCTGATCATCATGAAATTTGTCATGGATGTTAATATTGACATGTAGATGGGAACGAGTAATTTTGGGGTCATTCGGCCCAAAAACATGGCCGCCAGCAGCCATCTTGGATTTTACTCTTTGTATGACTAAATTCTTTAGCACGGGCTACAGGTCGCACTGTTCGTCTGATCATCATGAAATTTGTCATGGATGTTAATATTGACATGTAGATTGGAACGAGTCATTTTGGGGTCAATCGGCCAAAAAACATGGCCGCCAGCAGCCGTCTTGGATTTTACTCTTTGCATGACTAAATCCTTTAGCACGGGCTACAGGTCCTACTTTTCGTCTGATCATCATAAAATTTGTCAAGAATGTTAATAATCACATGTAGATGGGAACGAGTCATTTTGGGGTCATTCGGCCAAAAAACATGGCCGTCAGCAGCCATCTTGGATTTTACTCTTTGTATGACTAAATCCTTTAGCACGGGCTACAGGTCGTACCTTTAGTCTGATCATTATAAAATTTGTCTTGGCTGTTGATATTGGAATGTAGATGGGAAGGAGTCATTTTGGGGTCATTCGGACAAAAAACATGGCCGCCAGCGGCCATCTTGGATTTCAAAATTTAATCCATTAGCACGGGCCACAGGTCGTACTGATTGTCTGATCATCATGAAATTTGTCATGGATGATAATATTTACATGTAGATGGGAACGAGTAATTTTGGGGTCATTCGGCCAAAAAACATGGCCACCAGCAGCCATCTTAGATTTTACTCTTTGTATGACTAAATTCTTTATCACGGGCTGCAGGTCGTACCTTTAGTCTGATCATCATAAAATTTATCATGGATGTTAACAATGACATGTAGATGGGAACGAGTAATTTTGGGGTCAATCGGCCAAAAACATGGTCGCCAGCAGCCATCTTGGATTTTACTCTTTGTATGACTAAATCCTTTAGCACGGGCTACAGGTTGTATCTTTAGTCTGATCATCATAAAAAATTTCATGAATGTTAATAATGACATTTAGATGGGAACGAGTCATTTTGGGGTCATTCGGCCAAAAAAGATGGCCGCCAGCAGCCATCTTGGATTTTACTCTTTGTATGACTAAATCCTTTAGCACGGGCTACAGGTCGTACCTTTAGTCTGATCATCATAAAATTTTTCATGGCTGTTGAAATTGGAATGTAAATGGGAACGAGTCATTTTGGGGTAATTCGGACAAAAAACATGGCCGCCAGCGGCCATCTTGGATTTCAAAATTTAATCCATTAGCACGGGCCACAGGTCGTACTATTCGTCTGATCATCATGAAATTTGTCCTGGATGTTAATGTTGAAATGTAGATGGGAACGAGTAATTTTGGGGTCAATCGGCCAAAAAACATGGCCGCCAGCAGCCATCTTGGATTTTACTCTTTGTATGACTAAATTCTTTAGCATGGGCTACAGGTCGTACCTTTCGTCTGATCGTCATAAAATTTGTCATTGATGTTAACGATGACATGTAGATGGGAACGACTCATTTTGGGGTCATTCGGCCGAAAACATGGCCGCCAGCAGCCATCTTGGATTTTACTTTTCTCTTCATGTCTATAAACTAGTATTAGACATTCAACTTTCCACATTCCTAATCGCTCCATTGACTGTAATATATTAAATTATTCCCTTTCCAAGTTGAGCTACAGTGTCATTGACACTTTCATATAAGAGAATGCACTGGCTTACAAGATCAGGGTTTTCGCAATATTTCAGGAAGCTCCAGTCATGAAAGGGCTAACCATTTCTATACTAAAATACGCAATGAGGAGCAGCTCCTTTAGGAAATGTTCAGATAATAATTCAAGTCTGTTTGTTATTATCTGAACATTTCCCACCAATTAATAGGAATCCTTCTGCACTTGTATCATTTTTGTATCTGCATCTTTATGCTGCAGAATCCAATTCTGACCAAGCCTGCAAATAGTGTGTCTGTCATTTGCAGAATGAGGTCCCCAGAGTGTGAATTTAGTGATGCTATCCCGCACAACTGGCTAGCATCACAAATTCACCCTCTGGGGACCTCATTCTGCTTAGGCCTCATCTTCTCGGAAGTATCTATAGTCTCAAATTAACTTTGTTTTTAGTTACTTTTTCCCTTCTGGAAAACTTCAACTGGGGAACTTCAAACTAATCCTAGGTCTCCCATAGCAGTTGAGGCCCAAAGCAGAATGAGGTCCCCAGAGGGTGAATTTGGTGATTCTAGCCCGCCGTTAACATTTCGACGAATAAAGCTCCATAAAGTGACGAAATGCTCGATGAAGTGTGAAAATAAGCTTCCAAGTTTAAATTTTGTGTGTTTTCAGCTCCAAGATGAGTGTGTGGTGATAAATTTGGACAACGTTGTCAACGTTCCATTGATATAGATAATTTTGGAAACTAAATCTACATTCATTTCAACAATTGCTGCATTTAAGTAGGAAAATATTGACAATTGCATGAGACACTCTAAGGTGTTGGAGTAAACCACATTGCGGGCATGATTTTTGCCCGCATTACGTTTTACTTTATTTTTGGAAAGATGTCTTTATTCGAGTCACTGGATAGGGATTTGGAGTTTTTAGTATCAAAACACGTCAAGGATAGAGTATCCCATTATAGACTGCTCAAATTTTCAAAACAATTCTCGAGAAGCGTCTGCAGTGAAAGTTTTGTTGCATGAAACTTAAATTTACCGAGATATTCTGAATGCGCTCGACTATGATTGTGTTTTTCTCGAGAACTGATATAAGAATGTGCGGTTTACTGATGCACGCACTGGGGTTTACTTCCCGCAGCGGGGATTATAGGATGACCAGCGTGCTAAACTGCAGAAGATAAAATGCATAATCGGGGTGACTATATAATGGCGGGAACGTCACCAAATTCAAATGGGGAACTTCAATCTGATTCTAGGTCTCCCATAGCAGTTAAGGCCTAAGCAGAATGAGGTTCCCAGAGGGTTAATTTTGTGATGCTAGCCCACCATGCGGGACAGCATCACTAAATTCAACCTCTGTGGACATCATTCTCCAAATGACAGACATCCTATTTGCTTGGTCAGACTTTGTCAGGGGAAACAAAGCATAGTTCTATTATAGCTGCCTCTGACCTGGTAAACAGGTGATTTACATTTTATGGCCTTGTAATGGATTGACTGTATACACCACCTGCCCATAAATAAAGTACACCACTGCGCATAAATTGCTGTGAGCATATCACAATATACTAAAAATATGCTCTCCATGCCCCAAATGCAACACGCACTGTCTGGTGACCTATATTTCTCCATTGAGTTGCTTAACCCACCAACCACAGGTATTGTGTGGTATAATAGGTTTAGAAAAGAACTGCAGAGATCGGCTAATTGCTGTGGTTATGCTAATCTGTTATAATGGTAGTGTATAATTTTACCAGCATGCAGAATGGAATTTACACGCAGTGGTGGCTGAGTCCGTTTGGGGCACATTTGTGGTGGGGGATGTAGGGGAAGTCTGACGCTCCCGAAAAATACTTCAGCTTGTGCTTGCATCAGGCAGTTGTCATGCAATACATTGTAACTTCCGTCATATGAAGATGTTAATTGTTGCAATTATTGAATAGGAATATTACCGACATACTGATAAATGTAAAATAGTCAACAAACAGGTGCCCAATAAAGATGTAAGTATTATACATAAAATCACAGCAGCCCATTGTAATGCAGTAAATTGGCTCTATCTACAGTAATCCCCTAAGTAATCGACCCCTTAAACACAGCAGAATTATGGGTAACTTTTCAGGATTTAGTCGGAAATATGGCTTGTTGCCATTCATCGGAAAGCTCTCCCCGAGCAACAAGCCATATTTCCGACTAAATCCTGAAAAGTTACCCATAATTCTTCTGTGTTTAAGGAGTCGATTACTTAGGGCATTACTGTATGTTGTCCAATTCTAAATTTGTTGCTGGTTTGTCAAATTGCTGAGTGAGATATTACTGCTTACTGCCATACAGCACTGTAAAATTTATTATCAGAGACTTTACATTCTGTGTAAATTCCAAGGATGCACATTATGAACAAGCCTCAGTTTAGTGTGCCTGTCATTTGGAGCAGGCTAGCATCACTAAATTCACCCTCTGGGGACCTCATTCTGCTAGGTCTCATCTTCTCTGGAAAGTTTCTGTACCGGTATTATCAAATTTCTATAGAAACTTATTCACATAGATTCTATTTTTTTTTAGTTTATAGTTTCTCTATATACCCAAATTGGCAGACAACACATTGCATTATCGAGGTTCCCAATGGGTGTACAATATTCACCATTTGGGAACTTCAATCTGAGTCTATGTCTCCCATAGCAGATGAGGCCATACATGAGGTCTCCGGAGGTTGAATTTGGTGATGCTACCCCACTATGCGGGATAGGGTCTCTAAAAATCACCCTCTGGGGACCTTCTTCTGCAAATGACTGGCACACTAAACTCAGACTTGATTGTGAATTTTTTCTATGGTGAGTACACTGGTTGTTCTGTTGGTAAGGAGGGGAGAGAACTCTCCCAGATTTGATATTTGTCTGCAGTATGTCCTGAATTTAATATATAATGTGTGGGCAATTTGGCAGAAACGTCAGGCAAGAGTACATTGCACCCCACCCTTATATTTTGGGGAAGTTATGTGCCTGGGGGAGGGGCACATTTGTCGTGGTTTGGGATTGGGGAAGATCATTTGTGATGATGGGGGAGGGGGGGGGGGGGGGGGGGGGGGGGGGGGGGGGGGGGGGGGGGGGTCACCTGTCCCTCACAGTTTTATTGAATGATTATCTGTATCCTGTAGAGGCCTGATCTTTAATATGAAGAATATCAAATATACACATTGAGACTTTTTATAACTTAACACTTTCTACTCTAAATGGATTCTCCGAGTCAGTTAAGAAATGTTCTTTGGAATGGTCTATTATTCATTTGGAGGAATGTTAAAGTAATAAAAGCAGACGACAGATAAATAAAAGTGCAGAAGGAGCCCTATTTATTGAGGGAAATGTTTATTGGATCATAGAATGGTGATGTTGTGGTGTATATTGAACTTGAGCTATTTTGACTTCTCCTTGATAAGAGTCCACTTCTCTTTCATATAAAATAGGGAGAAGTGACTTCTGCAAATTTGAAAGCTACATGAATAGACTGGTTCCTGGACATGTGTAAAGCTACAGTAATGCCCTAAATAATCGACTCCTTAACCACAGCAGAATTATGGGTAACTTCAGGATTTAGTCGGAAATAAGGCTTGTTGCCATTCATGGGAAAGCTCTCAGTGAGAGCTTTCCGATGAGTGGCAACAAGCCATATTTCCGACTAAATCCTGAAAAGTTACCCATAATTCTGCATGGTTAAGGAGTTGATTATTCAGGGCATTACTTTAGGTACGTACATTTCATTCACCTCTTTGAATATCGGTTAAATTATCAGTTGTTGCATCAACGATGAAGCCGCCATCCCTCTACTCAACGTCTAACAGATTATTGAAAAGTCAAGTCTGCAAATGGTGTGTCTGTCATTTGCAGAATCAGGTCCCCAGCGGGTGAATTTAGTGACGCTATTCCTTAAGGTGGGCTAGCATCCCCAAATTCATTCTCTAGGAACCTCATTCTGCTTAGGCCTCAACTGCCATGGGATTCCTGGGATCAGATTGAATTTATCCAGTTGAAGTTGGTGATGTTCATCCATTAGTCACATCGATTATGCATTTTATCTTCTGCAAATTAGGGGATATAGAAACTTCCAAAAAGTAAAAAAGTAACTAAAACAATGTTAATTATACCCCCCTGCAACGAAGTTAGGGGGGTATACTGGAATCAGCTTGTCCGTCGTCCGTCCGTCGTCCGTCCGTCCATGGACACAAAGTTGTCCGGAGATTTTCTCAGTCGTTTTTTTTATCAATTTCTGTGAAACTTGGCACAGATATCAACCACCATGGGAACCTGTGCACCTGCGATTATGACGTCTGTCCGACATTTTTTGGTTGAGTTATCCCCCTTTTTCGACTTAGAAATTTTTTGGCAACATGCGTAATTTTGTCCGAGCTTTTATTCCTACATTTTTTAATCTTGACACTGATAAATAGTACCATGGGAACCTGTGCACCTGCGATTATGATGTCTGTCCGACTTTTTTTTGTGGAGTTATTCCCCTTTTTCGACTGAGAACATTTTTGCAACATGCATAATTTTGTCCGAGCTTTTATTCCTACATATATTTCGGTAATAGGTTTAAGATTAGGGTTAGGTTTATTCACCTGCAATGGGAACTGTTATTTTATTATTTTAACTAAATGTTTACTGACATGTGAAACGTCTTAGTATTTTAAAAACACGGGGGGAGGGGGGGGGGGGGGGGGGGTCACACCTCTAGTTTGATGTAGATACTTCCCAGAAGGTGAGGCCACACTATTTGCAGGCTTGGCCATCCCTCGATTCGTCGTCTAATAGATTATTGAACAGTTCAGTCTAGACCATACGGAGATTGCTTACTCAGTTCCAATCGTCTAATTCACTTTTATTCTTATCAGCATTTCTAATATCTGAACGATATTCCAACCAGTGATTTATAGACGCGGGAAGAAACATAGACGGGGAGCCAGTCTAATAGATAATGGCGGAAGCAGAAGACACTGTCTATAGTATCGAAACAGTATAATAAACAATATTCGTCTAGAGGTTGCCAACCAAATTGAACTGGTCTGCTGCACTATAAGCCCGAGTTGAACATGCAACAATTATTAGGTACATTATACATGTTTAGATGGCACTAGATGCTGGTCCGTTTCACTGAATACTGGTTACAGTATACATGTCCATTGTATTAAGTCTTAATTTCAACATGCTACAATTTATAGGTACAGTTTACATATTTAGATGATACGAGAGTTGCCAGTCAATTGAACTGAAAGCTAGTTGAATTTCACTGGTCCATTGCACTGAAAGCTAGTTAACTTTCACTGAATCTTTGCACTGCACTGAAAGATAGTTAAATTTCCCTGGTCCTTTGCACCGAAAGCTAGTTGAATTTCACTGAATCTTTGCACTGAAAGCTAGTTAAATTTCACTGATCCTTTGCACTGAAAGCTAGTTGAATTTCACCGGTCCATTGCACTATGCCCGAGTTTAACATGAGACAATTTATAGGTACATTTTACATGTTTAGATCGTACTAGATGCCGGTTCAATTTTGCACTAAATGCTAATTGAATGAAGTAAAATTTATAGGTACATTTGACATGCTTTGATGATGCTACATGTAGTTGCCGGTCGAATATTGGAATGATTACTAGTTCCCGCTGGTCCACTGCACTGGATTCTAGTTGAATGTGATACAGTAATTATATCAGTGGGTACATTTTACATGTTTAGATGATGCTACATGTACTTGCATGGGTCCATTGCACTGAATTCTAGCTGACCAAGGTACAGTACATGTACAGTAATGCTCTAAATAATCTAAAAAATTATGGGTAACTTTCTGAATTTAGTCGATAATATGGCTTGTTGCCATTCATTGGAAAGCTATAAGTGAGAACTTTCCAATGAATGGCAACAAGCCATATTTCCGACTAAATCCTGAAAAGTTACCCATAATTCTGCTGTAGTTAAAGAGTCGATTACTTAGGGCATTATACTGTACTTGAGTTGCCAGCCCATTGCACTATGCCAGAGTTTAATTAGTTGAATTTCACTGGTCCATTGCACTGAAAGCTACTAGTAGTTGAATTTCACTGGTCCATTGCACTGAAAGCTAGTTGAGTTTCACCGGTCCATTGCACTATGCCCGAGTTTAACATGAAACAATTTATATGTACATTTTACATGTTTAGATGAAAGCTAGTTGAATTTCACTCCCTGATAGGTCCTCCCCCCCCCACTGGTGCCACCCCTGCCTAGATCATACCCAGTGATAACAAAGGAACAGATTGACCTGTTTAGAGTAGCTACAAAGAACAGACAGAAAACCAATAGTTACAGATAAATAACTATTGGTTAACCAATAGTTAAAGATAAATAACTCTATAACTGAAAATGGGAAAATTTTCATTGGATTCCAGGACAAATGGATGTACAAAGTTTGTTGAAAGATATGTCCAGATTTATGTTTATCAAAATATTATTAGGTGTATTTTGGGGCGCAAACCACCATGTGGCTTTAACTCTTAGTTTTGGGGGATTTGTGTGAATAATTTTTATTTTTGTTATTTGAAGATTATTCCGTAAGCAAATATAATTTGTAACTCGATCAGAACACAGAGCATTTTAAATTACTTCAAATTGTAACTTTGTAGCCTTTGCTTTGGATATTTGTGAGAATATTTTACTTTTCTTGGGAATTATGGGCAGTATTGGAAGAGGTGGGCAGATTAATGCTGCACCAGCGCAGCTCCCATCATTAAAGGGTTATTAATAATATAGGGAACAATTTGGCAGCAGGACGGCTTTTGAAAACATGATTTTCTGGAAGTCGATTCTCCAATTGGCATTCCTCAAATACCTGGATTATTACCACGCCTCAAAATATGGTGCCAGATATTTGCAGAATGAGGTTCCCAAAGGGTGAATTTAGTGAGGCTAGCACTGAGAGCTTTCCGATGAATGGCAACAAGCCATATTTCCGACTAAATCCTGAAATATTACCCATAATTCTGCTGTGGTTAAGGAGTCAATTATTTAGGGCATTACTCATACTTCTTAAATTAAATGTTCTGCCAGTCATTGAATTCTTGGAAGAAGTATGAGCCAGCTAATTTATCATTGTCAATGTTCCATTTGACTTCAAGACAAACGCATGTTGTCTGCCAAATTGTTCTCGTTCCATCATTTCTTAGTTAAATCAATAGGAAGAATTCAGTGTGGAAGTGGTTCCAGTGTCTCAACTCTGGATGTTATGGTGTAGAAGAATTTTGCTTGCTACCATTTGGACATCAAACACCTCGAACTATCATGACCATGATATATCAATGTACATGTATGCAATTTTTTTAGGCAGAAATGCCTATTCTTTTTTTCTTTTTTTTCACAGAATTTCTAAAATCGGTCAAAATAGTTGAGAGCTAGATTTCCTGAAAAGAAGAATATCAACAGGTTTTGATTGAATACCCGGATTATCTCATGACTGGCTTCAAGGATATACACAATATTCTGTATTTCCTTGCAGCCACAAATGAGATAATCAGGGTATTCTATCAAAAGCTGTAGGTGGTCTTATTGTTATGTGATACGTTATCTAATTCCACAAAACTGCTAGTTTTGTTCTACAGATCACTGCAAATTGTTGGAAAACTTAGAAGTGGCAATGTTTAATCCAATCGATTGATTTGATCACCACTAAATGACAAATATCGAGCACACCCGCCAAAGAAATAGTCCCTCAAAATTTTATTTTATTTGGAGACTACTAAAATAGACAATGTCCGTCCATTCTTGCTGAAAGTTAGGTGAGGTTATCAGCTCAAGTTGAATATGGGTTTGCTCTGCCCATTTCTGCCAGAGTTATGGTCCTTGTCGACTGATAATTTTGGTTTCAGGATGATATATAACTTTATACAACTGAATCTCTTGATATTTGGTATGTGGTTCAAATTTTAGAAGACAAAGGCCAAGTTTTAATTTGGTTGGTCCGAAGAATTTGACAGAGTTAACCCTTTGAGTGCCAGGCCGATTTTTGTATCAACCCATATACCCTGTGCCAATGCATTCTCTTATATATGCGAGTCGACCATAGGTCGCCTCGCATATATAAGAGAATGCATTGGCCTAACAATGTTTTTGTATTTTTTTTTTTTTACAATTTTTAACAATTTTAATATATTTTATTATATTCTTTAACAGACTTATTGTGTAGGTTTAGGGCCGATTAGATCGGCCCCTGGCACTCAAAGGGTTAAAAGAAAGCCGTCCTTACTAAAAAGCCACCTTTTCGGGGGCACACATTTTCGGCTACCTATTATTTCATTCTGAAAAGATGCGAGAAATGAATGTATACACAATTTAATGATAAGAATTTACTACAATGTAGGACAGCAGAACAATCCAGGGGAAAAACACTTTCTCAAAACTTAAAAGTACACAAAAAAGTCGGCCTGTTATTGATCACTTTCATCCAACGATTGATATAACTTTCTACACCATGGCAATGTCCCACTATTTAACGGGGAAGCATATATTAAATGACAATACTAGGGAGGTGGGTATTAAATTGATCTAATAGATTCCCTCAGGGAATCTGACAGATTCTCTCAGGGAATCTGACAGATTCTGAGGGAATCTGACAGATTCGCTAAATATTTCAGGCGAACTATGGAATCCTGATTATAAAGATTCCCTGTAACATATACATGTATACCCAATGAAAGAAATTCATCGAACAATCCTACAAATACTCTCGGGCTCCAAATGAAAGTGCAGGCCCAAATAATAGTGCGGGGGGGGGGGGGAATTTCATTGAAAGTTGATAAAAGTGCAGACCCAAATAATTGTGCAGGAAGAGTAAAACATCAACAAATTATTTTGATAGCAGGTCAAGTATAGGAGTCAACATAGTGGTGTTTTATTCAATATTTAGATGTTCACATGTATGCCATATGAATATGTACATGCATAAAGTTATCAGTAAGCTCGTCATTTTGATATCAGAATCATATAGAAATCTTGAGTTTGTGCTGATTTCAATTTTCATAGCCTCAAAATTAATAAACATGCAGACCCAAATAAGCATTGTGCAGGGTTGAAACTTCCCAAGAAAATAATAAATGCATGTTTATTTGGAGCCCAAGAGTAGTGTGTCTGTCATTTACAGAATGAGGTCCCCAGAAGGTGAGTTTAGTGATGCTATCCCGCACAGCTGGCTATCATCACCAACTTAACCACCTGGGGACTTCATTCCGGCTTGTATCACCAAATGGCTTGCAAATGGTTTCTGTGAATGTATCTCCAGAGTCGATGACTGAACATGGTTGAGCCATAGATCAAAATGTAGGGAATTATTATTGGAATACAATTGTTCTACCATTTGATTTGAAACCCATTGACGTGAGTCACATGTATTTAATGGAATCCCAGCCATTGAGTACATATTATTATATACCTCTAGTGGAATACAAGCCAGAACTTTTCTTGTTGACACTGTCACCAGTCAATGTTCTGCTTTGGGTGATGCCCCGACCATTACGCTTTGTGTTCTGTCAATATATTTTATTATATTCCATTATTGCCTTTCTGGAAATTCTCAATTCTCACTGAGAGCTTTCCGATGAATGGCAACAAGCCATATTTCCGACTAAATCCTAAAAAAAATACCCATAATTCTGCTGTGGTTAAGGAGTCATTATTTAGGGCATGACTGTACTGGTTGGAAAATCAACCTATCAAATAATTTCCACCAAAGTTGTGGGTCTCACCGCATAGCCTCCACACCTCCAACCCCACCATCCCTCTCTTGTCACCACATCCCTGATGACATTGGCTGATGAAGTTGAAGTTAATCAGGCCTCATATGGTATCAAACACTTGCAGAATGAGGTCCCCAGAGGGTGAATTTTGTGAAGCTACACACATCCTCTTGGGGACCTCATTCTCATGTCCAGCACCATTTGGTGAGGCCTGACGTTGATGAAGTGCTATAAGGTTTTGCTGACATCTGAGTGCTTTCTCCGGGGTATATTTCTATTGATGGTATATGTCTTAAGAAATTATTAGCGTATTAGACAACGATCCTGTAGGTGTCCATATAGGGAGTGTGAATTTCCCATGATATTGGAAGTCCCCGGGTTGGATAATTAAATCGCCTGTTTTCTCCAGACAAAGTGAGGGCACTGCCATTTCAAATTGCATTCCACATGATTTATTATGCTGGTAGGGACAGTTGGCAAATTTATAGCGTCTGTTGCCCACCACATGGAAGGCCTTGACTCCGAAATTAAATTTCCTTAACTAACCCTTTCTATACTCTTTACTTGGAGGATCAGGGTATATTTAAGTGGTTAGCACTTGTGCCCCAATCCCTGCTGTCATATACAAATTGTATTGGCATAATATGGCAATAAAATGTGTTTAGGCTTTACTAGTTCCTATCTATCAATGATTTTTGGAAGAGCATGCATGGCGGTTGGACTGAATAGTCATTTTGGCCTACATGTATTATTATTGTATATGTATATAGCTATATTTACACACAGCAACCAATATCATAACTGTTATTCATATGTAAATTAAGCAACAAATAATGGTAACATCTTAAATGCTTGTCAGAAATACACATACATGTACTCTGGGCTGAATGTGCCAAACTCCATGCAGGGTTTTACCTCCCTTGTTGACTTGGTAAGACTGCTGCCACCAGTGACATTTCACCCACATTTGGAAGACTTTTGCGATATAAATATTTACTACATGATCCTACCCTTATTCCATTCGATAAACCCATTCTATTAATTGTGATATTAAATGTTCGTTCCATAACAGGAAATAGTGCCAGGTGATCTTTGACTTCTGGTTTGTCATCTGTTTACATTCCGTATTCTATGTCTCAAAATACTATGGCTTCCACTATTTTTCCAACAAAACTCTAACGAAATGTGGAGTTTGAAAAGTTATTTTATTAAATATACGCCATTAAATGAGTGAAAGAGTCTTTATTTATCTGGGACTATTTCTTTACGCAGGCAAACAATGCATAGTTTAGTGAAACATCGCAGGCCTTACAGAAGTCGATGTTAGTATTCACATCCCATTTGTTTATTTAGGTATGTTTTATGGAGGTTTTGGATCATGAAATATTTCAGGATTAAGTAGCATATAGCTGTTGCGGGTCAATCAATCTCTGTTCGTAGTGTGGGTCGAGTAAGCGAGACAACAAAACATGGGAGTCCGTGCGCTAATATGACATGTGCATCGACCCGTAGCCATAGCTGACCATTCACTTTATAAAGATTCACCCAATAGTTGTGCATAAGGGTGGGATGAGGTGGGAAGTCAATGCTCACATATTCACTTATGTTCATAGAATTCCACTCATCCTTCATCCAGTCTTGGATGAGGGGAGTATTCTATTCCCATAAGCTCATAAGTTCGGGATTAAGTAGCAAATTTACAGACAACAATTGGGTACTTATATGGAACCACGAAAAAAGGTGTAGCAATTAAGTGTAATCACACCAAGACAGATGTGCAGTAATGCTCTAATTAATCGCTCCTTAAACACAGCAGAATTATGGGTAACTTTTCAGGATTTAGTCGGAAATATGGCTTGTTGCCATTCATCGGAAAGCTCTCCCCAAGAGCTTTCCGATGAATGGCAACAAGCCATATTTCCGACTAAATCCTGAAAAGTTACCCATAATTCTGCTGTGTTTAAGGAGTCGATTAATTAGAGCATTACTGTATAGATAGTATACAAAACTGAAACTTATAAAGTCACGTTGCGTGTTCCGGAAACAACAGTGTTGAAGACAACCAATCCTCTGACAGTCGGGACACCATCACTGATCCGACCTAGAAGTACCAATAAGAACTGCTGAAGCAAACTTTGAACCATCCTCCAGTTTCTCCAGTTAGGCCAAAACAAAAAACTTCTCTGTTTCCGATAACAATGGGATAATTTTCCAGACAGGCAGGCAGGGATTGTTTTTTTTTTACAATTTTTTTTTTTTTTTAAACCTTTCAGCCGTAAGTGATATAATAGTGTAGTTACAGTCCCATGGAATATGGTAGATCAATGTGCATTGAAAATGAGCCAATCATTGGGTAAAAACATGCTGTCCCTTGAATTCATTCACTCTGCAGTATGATCTCTACCAATAACTGACTTATTTTTGCTTTCAGGATTGGGGAAAAAACAATAAATATTCACATTTACACTGTAACAGGTAACTTTTGACTAGCCTTCTGGAGAAAATTTAAAAAAAAAATTGAGGCAGGCAAGAAAATCTCAGCCAGGCAGGGTATCGGAAACAAAGAGGTTTTTTATTCTGATCTGTAATAGAATGTATAAAAAGTTGCAGCTGATGTCCAATTAATGGTTTTTAGAATAGTCTGCAGGGACACACCACTGTTCAATGCAGTGGAAGTTGCTGCCCTTCAAATGGAATGTGCTTTGAATAAAGCTGTGTTAACACCAGCATCGGTCATCATAGAAAGTATCCACCGAGATACTGTTGCAGATTAAATTGTCCGCACAGTTTTACCAGATATGAGAAGGTATATGTCTTTCCGTAAATCTTGCATGCGGTCAAGGTAATCTTTTAGTGTCATCACTACACACAAGTTTTTGTCAGGAAAGAACCGTAAATCCAATGCTTTTTGCGGGTCTGACGGCCGTGATGTTTTCAAATGATGCGGAATATGACAAAGCATTCCATCCAAAGTCCATTGGAGATGATGAATATGAATATGAGCTAATGTCTGAGATCGTTGTGTTGTATAGTGAGTGCCAATAAACTGACTAAATTTAGAGTCAATTGGTGTAATGTTAGACTATTATGCGGTGTCATCGATTTACATTTTGTCAGCAAAAGTGACACATTCCAAAACCCATTGTATCTGGGTTTAGGTGGTTAATTGGATAGAAAAATACCTTTCATAAGGCGCACTACCAGAGGGGAGTTAGGAATTTTTTTTTCCCCTGTTATGGATATTAATGACACTAAGATTTTCCTTGATGTGCCAAATAATTGGCTGTGGAAGTCTCAATCGTGTGAATGGAATCGCAAGATTGTGCAGCACACCGCAAATTCCTCTGCTTCCAAGCCAACCCATAATGTCTATTGGTAGCTGCCATGGTTTCCATGAGTCAATGATGTAATTGACATAGTGCTCTGATGTTTCACATCTCTGCCTGATATCATGCAAGCGAGTAACCGCATCTTGGGTAGCAGGGGGTGAATCTGCTCAACAGTGGCATTTGTAACAGCGTTGTGCTGGGAGGTAAAAGAAGCAGGTCTGCCATGCATAATTCAGTAAAACTAGAAACCATGGCTGTGTTGGCCACCATGGTACTACTAGCCGTGCTACATGTATATCTACCTGGTCATCTTGAATCTTTTGCAGAGACCGCATAATCATTCTGAAAGGTGGAAAGAGATCAGGTTTATGGATGTTCCATATTTGATTAAAATGCATCAGTGCCGATAGCCTTAGCATTGAAATCCCAAGAATAAAACTGTGGCAGTTGAGTATTCAAATAGGTTGCAAACAATCAACGTCTGGGTGCCAAGGTCGTATTTGTAAAAAAAAAAATTGTCAAAAATGTTAGTATCAAGTTGCCATTCCATATTGTCATCAAAATGATGTGACAAAAAATTCATGTATGTTTCTGTCTAGAGCACAGAGATGAATTTAGTTACTCAAACGGTGAAGCGCCAATGATGGGCCTCTGGAATTATTGATGTACATGTAGGCAACTGCTGTTGTGTTGTCTGTGATCAAGATAATTTATATGACGAGAACTGTCAACCTACGACTAACGACCATTAACCCTTTACCCAACAAACCGGCCAAAACCGGCCAAATAAAGCTTCAACAGCCTAAAATATCTTCGGTCTGTCTCAATAGAACCATACAAATATGGATATCATTGGAACCGGCTCATTGACCACATTATGATAGTTACAGTTATGCCCTGTGCCAATGCATTCTCTTATATATGCGAGTCGACCATAGGTCGCCTCGCATATATAAGAGAATGCATTGGCCTAAAAATAATCTATGGTCGACTCGCATATATAAGAGAATGCATTGGCACAGGGCCGTTCTGTTGGGTAAAGGGTTAATGGACATGATTTCGTTAGTGGCTCCCCAACCTTGCAAGGAAGCGTTAGTTGTCAGCTGATATTTTCTCGAAGCATATAGGGTGACAATTCATTATAATAATATTATCTATCCACCATGTCACTTCCGCAATTGCCATCGGAAGAGAGGGGCATGGAACAATCACAATCATGATTACATAATATTAGCACTCGAATTTTGTCACGAACAAGGTACCAGTAATGAAATTGACAGATTTATCACTCTTGACGCAGCGTTATGGTAGCCAATCAACTTGGCAGTTTCTCTAATTTTGGGCTTGCGTGCACATTTCTGGGATTGGTCAATGATACGTTGGATTTTCGCACTGGGCAAAAAAACCTTGAATGCATGAGAGTCAATAGTAAATCCCAAATGTTTAATTGACTGTGTGGGTTGAAGCATTGATTTTTCCCAATTAATGCAGAAACCTAATTCCTGCAAGATATGAATCAAATGTTGTGTGTTTTCTAAACAAGTTGATTCTTTGCTATGAGCTATTAATGAATCGTCGATATAATAAAAAGACTGGATTCCACATGATCGTAAATGAGCATATATAGGCTTAAATATTTTCGTAAAAACTCGCGGAGCCAAGGACAATCCGAATGGTAAAACGGTAAATGCCAGAAGTTTATTTAATCGTGGATAGAAGAACTTAAGATATTTCCAGTGATCATGATGGATTCGTTAGCTGAAGTACGCTTTTTCAAGATCGACAAATGTAAAGAATTCATCCTTACATAAAGGTACTCAATCCGATCACACGCTCCTAAATTACTATTTCTTTGGCTTCAGGGGTAAAAAATATTTTAATCGAGTTGAGGAACCCACCCATCAAAGCTCAGAGTGATCAGATATCAATTTTTTAAATTTGTTGTTTCCCGAGATATGTAATTTTTGGTAGGTTGGCAAATATTCTTCAAACCGACGGTCTCAACCAAATTGCAGATGATGATGGATAACTCTAAAATCAAGTGGCTTTGGGTGTTAGATATTTGACAATCCTGGTCAAATTTCGTTGAATAAAATGTTGATAAATAACATGATTTGGCAATTTTATACTATACCGTTAGTTGACTGTGGTTGAGCATTATTTTTGGGCAATTAATTTATTCGGATAACTGAAGCGGCATTTTAAAAAATAGGCTACAGTAATGCCCTAAGTAATCGACTCCTTAAACACAGCAGAATTGTAGGTAACTTTTCAGGATTTAGTCGGAAATATGCCATTCATCGGAAAGCTCTCCCTGCTGAATGGCAAAAGCCATATTTCCGACTAAATCTTGAAAAGTTACTCATAATTCTGCTGTAGTTAACCCTTTACCCAACAGAACGGCCCTGTGCCAATGCATTCTCTTATATATGCGAGTTGACCATAGGTCGCCTCGCATATATAAGAGAATGCATTGGCTTAACACATTAAAAATTATAAAATTGTTAAAGAATGTAAGAAAAAATGGTAAAAAGTGTTAAAAAAAGATTTTTTTTAGGCCAATGCATTCTCTTATATATGCGAGGCGACCTATGGTCTACTCGCATATATAAGAGAATGCATTGGCACAGGGCATAACTGTAACTATCACAATGTGGTCAAGGAGCCGGTTCCAATGATATCCATATTTGTATGGTTCTATTGAGACAGACCGAAGATATTTTAGGCTGTTGAAGCTTTATTTGGCCGGTTTGTTGGGTAAAGGGTTAAAGAGTCGATTACTTGGATCATTACTGTATGCAAGGAAACCACTAAACCCGATTTCAAGACTACAACTAGCTTTTTGGGGGGAATAAAAGACAAATCTGAAGATTGAGTACAGTAATGCCCTAAATAATCGACTCCTTAACCACAGCAGAATTATGGGTAATTTTTCAGGATTTAGTCGGAAATATGGCTTGTTGCCATTCATCGGGAAGCTTTCACAGAGCTTTCCGATGAATAGCAACAAGCCATATTTCCGACTAAATACTGAAAAATTACCCATAATTCTGCTGTGGTTAAGAAGTCGATTATTTAGGGCATTACTGTACATTATTTGTCTACATGTACATCGGCAATCTAAACCTCCTCAATATGTCATCAATTCTGCAAATAGTGTGTCTGTCATTTGCGGAATGAGGTCCCCAGAGGGTGAATTCAGTGATGATATCTCACACAGCAGGCTAGCATCACCAAATTCACTCTCTGGGGACCTCATTCTACTTAGGTCTCATCTTCTCGGAAGTATGTATAGTCTCAAATTAGCATTGTTTTAGTTTCTTTTTCCCTTCTGGGAAGTTTCTATATCCCCTAATTTGCAGAAGATAAAATGCATAATCAAAGTGACTAATGGGTGAACATCACCAACTTCAACAGAACTTCAATCTGATCCTAGATCTCCTATAGCAGCTTTGCGAAGCAACGTCACCAAATTCATCCTCTGGGGACCTCATTCTGCAAATGACAGACAAACTATTTTCAGACTTGTAATTGTAAATTGCCATGTCAGCAATAATCAGCATATATTGATTATTGTCTACTTGTTCTGGCCATTGGCCTTCAAGCCACTAGCTCATTTTTCCTGGTAATATGCACCTTGCCAGAGAGAGTTCACGCCCACTCTTAGGCCAATATAAATAAACGGCTAGATTTACATCCCAACTTTTTCAGAAAAATGGGGGGGGGGTTTATTTTTTAATGTTATTCTTAACAAATAAAGTTTGCCCCCCCCCCCCTCATTTTAATAAATGGCCATGGACAGTTCTAGATATTGAAGCAGTATCCTATCTTAAATATAAAATAAGGTGATTTAGATTGTCAAATATAATTTGATATGGTTAAGGAGTGGGAAAATATTCGCATAAAAGATATCCAAATTAAAAAAAAAATTGAGGGGACTAAAAATAGGGTCGGATGGGGATTTAAATCTAGTAATTTGTTTATATTGGCCTTCTATGTTCTTCGCTATTTGATTGCTGATGTCCAAGTCTAGTCTGATAAATATCCAGACTCCATCTCATTACATGTACCTTCAACTGCACCTGAGGAGACTGACATTCTAACAGATTTCAGGGATGAAGACGGAATCCCCATTTTGTGAAAACTCATTAATATTCATGTATCCAAATAAGGCAATGTTTATAATTGCGATTCTCAAATAGATCTGCACACGTGCTCCTGAATGGTCATGGTCAGTGGTCACTTTTCCTTGAACCAATTATTGTACAATAAAATGCACATTTCAAGGTTTTGCTTCACTATACATGTATATGACCCGCCATATCAAATCCAGTCGGAAGTCGGGATTTTTTTACCCTGTGCCAATGCATTCTCTTGTATATGCGAGTATAGGTCGCCTCGCATATATAAGAGAATGCATTGGCCTAACAATTTTTATGTTTACCCATACCATAGTATGGTAAACATAGTGTTGTTGTCTGGATTGACCACTCGTCGTTAGTCCGTCCGTCCGTCTGTCTGTCTGTCTGTCTGTCTGTCTGGCTGGCTGTCTGTCTGTAGACACTTTACGCATGGTGCGATAACTCGAACATTTTATATCTGATCGGAACCAAATTTTGTAATTGAATTTCTCAGCATAAAAGACAGATCGAGTTCGAATATGGGTTCGATCCGAGTTTTTATTACGGAGTTATGGCCCTTTTTCGACTTAGAATTCATGCATGCTACCATTTACTCAAAAAAAAATTATCTGTTCAGAATCAAATTTGGTATGCAAGTTTCTCGGACCAAAATACAGATCGAGTTCGAATATGGGTTTGATCCGATATTTTTTAAAGGAGTTATGGCCCTTTGATATAGAATTTCTGCATATTTTGATAAATCAACCATTTTTCAACTGATAAGATCCAAATTTGGTTTGCGAGTTTATCAACTCAAAATACAGATCTAGTTTGAATGTGGGTCAGATCCTGTTTTTTATACCAGAATTATGGCCCCTTTTCAGGCCTCAGCTTACCAGGCGAGTAGGGCGAAATAGTCGCCCTCGAAGTCGCCTTAGTGTCGCGCCAGGGAGAAGTGAAGTCGCCTTCCGATTTCGTCGGGAGTCTCCCGATTTTGTGTCATTTCTCCAGTGCATACTCCCGATTGGGAAACGAAATCTCCCTATTCAAAAGATAAAACCCGAAATTAGCCTACGGCTGTAGCAAGCGATAAGCCATGCATGCTATAGTGTTACAAATCAATTATGAATATATCGCCTGCGAGTCAAACAGTGACAAAATGTTGACACAAGGTCGACTCCTTTTGTTTAACAGCGCTGAGTAAGTAAATGCGGTCTTCAATGTCCAGACAAGGATTATAATATATCAAACAAAGAAGCCTTCTGTTTTGGCCATACTTAATAAAGTGTTGGTTTCTGCTCGTCCCGAGTGACTGCTTTAAAACCGCCGACTCAAATTATTATTATATTGCCGATTTAAACATTTTGTTTGTTTTAGTTCCGTTTCCGTCTTTGTGGTATTCCTTGTTTTTACGCAATAACAGAATGCTAATCGAACGGACCTCAAATAATTCTATTGAATCCGTACTCCCTTTAAATTATCCGATGTTACCTGATGTTACTGAATATATTTGACGACAAAATTATCCGAGAGCACCATTTTATAGTGTGCAAATAAAGTTTTAATCGTTGTATTGCCTTGTTCGAAATAAAACGTGATCCATAACCGGAAAATCGTAATTTTATTCCCAATGATTCAGTGATTTTAGAGACACTCGGTAGTCGATGTCAAGACTCAAGGCCGTTAATTGTGGCATATATATGCAAACCAAATGCAACAAACAATCTATATTACATTTAAATGAAAAGTTTGAATTTTTTTCCATGATAATGTTTTTTTCGTTTGTTTAACCTCATATTAAATAAATTATCAGATGAAATTATTCTCCAGTCTCTCACTTCTCCCTATTTTTCTCTCACTTCTCCCTATTTCTGCCAGAGGGAGAAGTCACTTCTCCCTATTCTCAACCTGCAAGCTGAGGCCTGCCCCTTTTAACTAAGAATTGAACAGATTTGAGATTTCCTTACAAGAAATAACTGTGGCAGCTTCCAACTGAGGTATCAGTAAAGAGAGACTAGAGATAATCTCTATTATTGATACCTGGTAATGAAATCTGATACTCACTGCTGCACTTTAATAGCTATCTGTTGTTTATTGAATTTCCTTAGTGTGTGGACAGTGACTTCTCAGGATTTATCAACTCCAACATAGCTCTCTCGTCTTGCATGGATTTTGGGATTAATATTAACCCATTCCATAGACACATGATATCTGATAGGCAGATATTAAATTATATCTTTCACTTTGAGCCAGGTTCAGTAAGGATTTCTAAAAACATTAGAGGAAATGTCTTATTTTGAAATTCCCTCTATTGCATTTGGGGTGCAGGATAATAATTATGTTGCTTGTATTCTTGAGACTGACTTATTGTGTGGGCTTCTAAATCCATAAAATCCATGCATTTATAGACTATTTTGATCAGTTCATTAGTGTGATTAAGATCAACCCCTTGCTATCTCATTTAATAACTCAAATATTTGTCATTGATTATATTATATTTCAAGTCATAGTTTATGATAACACACCCCTAACCTGTACAGAGAGGGTCATTTGGTTTAATTGCTTTAAAATATTATCAAAATTAACCCACCCATTCCATAGACATACAGTATGCTATCCAATGTAATAAATCTAATATCTTCAATCTCATATCCCTGGTGACCTCTAGTTATCTCATAATTATGCATTAAAGTATGTTATATCCAATCATTATCAATCATATTTTACGAAATTTTAAAAATAGTTTATCTTTAACTGTTATGTATGGTTCTTCTGCCTGACTATGGACTGAGCTCTATAAGACTATATATCTATTTTAAACTGACTTAATAGGTTGGAATCAAATGCCATATCCATGTTCATATGGACGGTGCCCAATAAGTCTTATGCCACTTGTGAACTTAAAGGTACTCAATCCGATTTGATGGTCCCCATATCATCAGATTCCAACAACAACAGTTTTTTTGAAATTCCGCTTCTGTTATCAGAGTCAATTAATTGCCCAAAAATAATGCTAACCACAGTCCACTAGTATAAAATTGCCCAAAATCTGTTATTTATCAACATTTTGTACAATGAAATTTTGCTACTTTGTCATATATCTGACACACAAAAAAAACCTTGATTTTAGAGTTATCCATCTTCATCAACTTTCATACGGCCACTAAATATTCCAGGTGGTTAAAGATAATAGATTTTAAAAATTGATATCTGCTTATTCTGAGCTTTGAGGAATGGGTTCCTCGATTTGAATAAAATATTTTTTACCCCCGAAGACAAATAAAACATAACTGAGGGGTGCTTAATCGGATCGAGTAGCTTTAATAGTAAGATGTGAATTGTTGAAAAGGTTTGTGTAAGGATTTATGAAAATAGCTAATCGTTATCGCCAAGGTATGGGTTAAACATCTGCCGATCGTGATCGGCCTCTCGTTTATCATGTTTTTTAAATAAATGTTTCTTACAATTTTTAGGACATAAAATAAAAAAAAACATCCATTACCCTGCAGGGAGCCCCACACATATATAGAAGCACATACATGTAGAAGAGTGTCGTCTGCTCATGTTTGTCTGGGGCTCTGTATGGGTGAAATTATAAAATTGTTAAAGAATACAAGAACAAATTTTTAAAATTGTAAAAAATTGTTAGGCCAATGCATTCTTTTATATATGCGAGGCGACCTATGGTTGACTCGCATATATAAGAGAATGCATTGGCACAGGGTAAAAAAATCCCGACTTCCGACTGGATTTGATATGGCGGGTCACATATACAGAATACAATTAAGTTTCACCATTCAGATGCTACAGGTACATGTATATAATAAAGAATAATGAAATGAAGCAATAACGATATAAACACGCTATAATAAATATATTGAGCTGTATTGCGGTTATGTTGCACCATCTCCTTATTTAGAATATATGCACGTGCCGGTTATGATTACTCTACCACCATAGTATTTGGCACGTGATTTAATTTTCCATAGGTTATGAGAAAATACTAACTATAGCATGGGGTAGGAACTGCTCCATGAGAAAAAATCCTCTTGTGATTTTCGGTCCAGTTCACTATCGATCTGTGTCCAGTTCACTTGCGAGTTTCTTGTACTTGGTCCAAAACAGATGTGCTTTACACCATGTACCAAACTACCGTATCGTAATAACCAATAGCGATTAAATTCAAACAAAAGTGAGTCCAGTGTGAAGTTTTAGTTCAAATATATGTGCACACTTATTTTACCAAAAATCTGTTGCATAGATGTTCGTATAGTGAACGGATCTTATCAATGTGAACTGGGACCCATCACTAGTGAACTGGAACATTTCTTAAAATGGAAAAATTCTACTATTCCACATTTACTTAACAATTTCCACCTAGTATGTCTTGATAGTTGAGGTAGCTGGCAAGGTATATACAATAAATGAACTGCATATATATCTCTGTTGCGTAACACTTGCGTTATTTACCATGGGAAAATCCCCAGTGACCTTGACCAGATCAGTTAAGAACTGGACCGAAGATCGGAAGAGGTATCAGCCTCGCGTAGCAGTTCCTACCCCGTGTATAGCTTAATAAACTTTGAGTATCTTTTCAAAGAAAGCCGGCAAACATTACACGGCACGGGCACAGGGACCACTGAAACCACATTCATCTTATAGTGTTTTGTATACGCATTATCATATCAGTAAAAATATCACATTGATAATCTTTGGGAAATGCATTGTATCTCAGATCATCTTGTACCGATTGGCCTGAAATTGTGCGTGTCTTATTCTAGTATGTTCCGCAGGACATGGTAAAAATTTGGGCGCATTTGGACATGAGGATGATATATTTTTAAATGCACCAAAATCATGACAGATAAAACAGATACGCACACACAGACAAACACTTGACTTTTATATAGACAGATAAGAGATTTAAAAAAAAACTTTTATCTTTGCAGGTGAATAAATGTCTGTTTCACGGACAATGTCCGATTGACCAGCGGACACGGCGATTCTGTCCCTCGTGTCGGTTAGAGAAGTGCTTTGCTATCGGTATGAAGAAGGATATGATACTGGGTAAGTATTTGTAGTTACTCAGAAAAGGTTTTGTGTATCGGTACTCGGATCAAATTTGCAATTCAAACTCGAATGGATTCTCCCTGAGTTATAAAAGTATATATTGGAATGGTCTATTATTAATTCGGAGGGGTGTTCAGGGAAAATGAGCAGACGACAGATGAACAATAAGATAATACAAAAGGACTCCTATACAATTGTGGGAAATGTTTAGATTATAGGTTCAACAAACAAACGTCCTGTTGCGAAAACCTGTTCCGATGTATTCTTTTAAATATATCAAATCCAGTCGTAAGTCAGGATTTTTTTACCCTTTGCCAATGCATTCTCTTATATATGCGAGTCGACCATAGGTCGCCTCGCATATATAAGAGAATGCATTGGCCTAACAATTTATCATTTTTTTTAAATAAATGTTTCTTAAAATTTTTAGGACATAAAATAAAAAACATCCATTACCCTGCAGGGAGCCCCACACATATATAGAAGCATATAGAAGAGTATCATCTGCTCATGTTTGTCTGGGGCTCTGTGTGGGTAAAATTATAAAATTGTTAAAGAATACAAGAAAAAATTATTAAAATTGTAAAAAAAAGTTAGGCCAATGCTTCTCTTATATATGCGAGGCGACCTATGGTCGACTCGCATATATAAGAGAATGCATTTGCACAGGGTAAAAAAATCCCGATTTACAACTGGATTTGATATGGCGGGTCACATATAAGAGAATAAATTGGCCGAACAATATTTTACCTTGACATTGTAAGCCAGTTCATTCTCTTATATATGTGAAGCTTCCCATGGGAGACTTGCATATATAAGAGAATGCATTGGCACAGGATCTTTAATGATCGATGCACAAGCGCAGCTCCCATTATGGACTTCATGAAACGGTTAAGTGTCACTTTATTTATAGTATTTCATGTATTTATCTAAAAAAAAAATATTACTTTGATGCGATAAGATAAAAGTGAGATATTACTGTGTCTAATTTATGCATGAATATTGTGAGTCACTTAACAATTATTTATCATACCTTACTCGTATTTTAATTTTTGCAGTACTATATTTTTTTAATCCATTTTGAATTCATGCAGCACAAAATTGCACCCTATAGTGCGTGAATTCAAAAGAAAAAAAATATATTTTCCTAAAAGTATTGTATCCAATGGTAGTTTCATTTGTAATTGTTCATCAATGTAATTTGAAAACCCACCACGATGTGAAGTACTGTAATTAATCTAGGGTATGTGACCTTGTCCCCACATCTGGTTGTAACTATCAATCTGATTGGCTACAATGTCACGTTTAAATCACCATGTCCCTTCACCCTTGACTGCGTGGTATAAGCGAACATGCACGAAACATGGGGGGGGTATATGATCATGTAAAACATCGGAGATATATGAATTACCCTTGAACAAGCAGGTTCCACCAATCGTGACGTTGCTCTCTCATGCCGAGTATGGATACTGAATTATTCTTATTGGCGTGAATTAATCGGAGAACCTATGAAAAACACTCTTAATTTAAGGAGACATGGCTATTGTTGTGGGGACAAAATCGTTATCCCCAGCAACACCGTGGGGTACATGGAGATTGAATACCTGGATGTATCTTTTTTCAAAATCAACATCCAGGTTTTAAATTGTCGAAGATAACTAAGCCTTGAAATAGTGTGTCTGTCATTTGCAGAATAAGGTTCCCAGAGGGTGAATTTAGTGATGCTAACCCGCTATGCGGGGTAGCATCACTAAATTCACCCTCTGGGGACCTCATTTTGCAAATGACAGGCACACTATTTCAAGGCTTGAAGATAACTAATAACAGCCACACACTGTGTTGATCTATCTGCAACCTGGACACTGTGTTGTTCTTAACCTCCATGACTGATGTGTAAGCAGTATGAGGTCCCCAGAAGGAGAATTGGTGATGCTAGCCCGCTATGCGGGGTAGCATCACTAAAGTCACCCTCTGGGGACCTCATTTTGCAAATGACATGCACACTATTTCAAGGCTTGAAGATAACTACCGGTAATAACAGCCTCACCTCTGTGTAATATGTTGATCTGCAACCTGGACACTGTGTTGTTGTTAACCTCCATGACTGGAGCTTTCTGAAATTTTGCGAAAACCCTGTGCCAATGCATTCTGAGAATTTCTCTTATATATGTAAGTCTCCCATACTCTCAGGTGCCTAATAATCATGATGGTATAATAATAGTGATGAATAGGGATTTCGGCTGAAATTAATAATAGTGATGACAATTGCACACTATGTCTCAATGCTAAATAATAGTAGAGAAAATTAGGCGAGGATGATCCTCCAGGGAGGTACTAAATCACTTGAATATATTAAAAATGGTCAAGCACTTTCTATAACAGTTTATCTTCATCAGGACCAGGATGGCATGGGTAGATGCAGATTTTGCCAATCCTTTCATACTCTAGGTTGGTTGGGTGTGTATTTGATTGGTCAGTGGGTAGATGTCAAGGGGTTATGGACACAGAAGAGGTCTAAATAATAGTGATCGTTTGGAATTTTCTCCAAAATTAAAAATCGTACTGACAGGGAGACTCGCATATATAAGAGAATGCACTGGCACAGATCTTTAATGCTGCACCAGCGCAGCTCCCATCATGAAAGAGTTAAGTATCCCCTTTTATTACACCCTGTTCCTTAAAAACACACAATTTCGTCATCGTTGGCCGTGTCATATTCTTCAAGTGATTCCACACATGCGAGGAATTGGCCACATGACAAAACTGTAGAATCGTTTATCTGATATCTGATTCTCCGAATAAACCACTGATTCTCCGAAAATCAAACGCTGATTATCTGAAGATTTTTTCAGATAATTTTATTCCAGTGTCTATAAAGAAAGATGAATTTAAAGAGTTCAGAAAGATATTACTTTGATTATTGGATTTTTAAGTGTACAACACCAGTCCTTGAAATAGGGTGTCTGCTATTTGCAGAATGAGGTCCCCAGAGGGTGAAATTAGTGATGCTACCCCGCATAGCGTGCTAGCATCACCAAATTCACCCTCTGGGAACCTCATTCTGCTGAGGTGTAAGCAGAATGAGGTCCCCAGAGGGTGAATTTGGTGATGCTAGCCCACTATGCGGGGTAGCATCACTAAATTCACCCTCTGGGGACCTCATTCTGCAAATGACAGGCACACTATTTCAAGGCTTGTACAGTACATACCACATGTATAATAATTTGTCTGAATCTCCGAATAAAACACTGATTCTCCGAAAATCAAACCCTGATTCTCCAAAGATATGATTATATAGTATGATGAAGCGCTTGGTAGAATCATCGTTGCTAATTTTGAGCGATTAAAGTACTGGTATATAGAGCATCCAGTTTTTATGTGTACCATACCATAGTAGTTGAATTGACCACTCGTCATTTGTCCGTCCATCCGTCTAGTCGTCTATCTGTCCTTAGACACTTTTATGCATAGTGCAATAACTGAAACATTTTTCATCTGATCGGAACCAAATTTGGTATGTGAGTTTTTCAGCCCAAAATACAAATCAAGTTCGAATATCGGTTTGATCTGATTTTGTTTTACTTCTGTCCTAGGGAGAAGTAAGTGACTTGAGCTGTTAAGTTTCACGGATTGTCCATGAGACTCTCGGATTGCTATATCGAAAACCTCTAAAAAAACTACCTTTGTACATGTAACTCTGGTTCATTTTTACTTATTTAAAAAAAAGTTTCTGCTTTTTATGTTTACCCATACCATAGTATGGTAAACATAGTGTCGTTGCCCGGATTGACCACTCGTCGTTCGTCCGTCTGTCTGTCTGTCTGTCCTTCTGTCTGTCTGTCTGTCTGTCCGTAGACACTTTACGAGTAATGCGATAACTCAAACATTTTCTATCCAATCGAAACCAAATTTTGTATGTGAGTTTCACAGCCAAAAATACAGATCGAGTTCGAATATGGGTTTGATCCGATTTATTTTAAAGGAGTTATGACTCTTTTTTCGAAAATAAAAAAAATAAAAAAAAAATCCGATGCTCTAACCGAAATATTTTTTTGTCCGATTGTGTTCATATTTGATATGTAGGTTTATGATGACACACCCCTCACCTGTATAGTTTTTGGTATTGATTGGTTGATCAGTTTAGAAAATAATTAACCCTTTACACACATGCTATCCAATGCAATAAGTTGAACATATTTCTTCTGATCTGCCTCATATTTCTTACCTAGGTTTTTCTTAGCACGTTCTTCATCTGTATGGTTTTTGGTATTGTTTAATTAACCCTTTTCACTCTTGTTTACTTAGAATTCACCCAAGCTGCTATGACTCAAAACATTTTTCATCTGATCAACACAAAATTTGGTATATGAATTTATCACCCCTAAATACAGATCAAGTTCGAATATGGGTTTGATCCGATATATTTTAACAGAGTTATGACCCTTTATAATTCAAGTAATTACTGCTGGGAATTTGAAGAGAACATATATCCCCCAGCAATGTGTGTTATTGAAATGAGTTAATTATCACTATGACATTAGATACTACATGCTATAAAGCATGATAGTGGTACCACTGGCTGGCTGGACTTGTTATCATAATTATGTCAAACTGTGATTGATTACTCACTCTCTGGTGGAGTTCTGCTTTCTGTGCAATATGAAGTTAACCCCTTTGTTGAAACAGGTTTATTACATTAGCTATATGCACACACTATATGACACCTATTCTAAAATAATAAATTGGAATAGTCCATTGTTACTTTGTAGTGTTGTTTTACAGACATTGTTCTTTACAAACACTGTTGTCTTATCTTAGACAAAAATTTATCCACACATTCCTTAGTTCCATAACATGATGTCATTGAAAATGATTAACCCTCTCCACACATCATATGGTTTTGATGCTTTTCATTTAATCATTCTCCTATGTTATGTCCAGGTTGATGGTGATCCACTTTTGATTTGCATGGATTTGGGATTAAAATTAAACCATTCCATAGACACATATTATGCGATAGACAGATATAATATTATCCCTTTCACTTTGAGCCAGGTTCAGTAAGGGTTTCAATACATCACCAATTGAATATTCATCATTAGAGGAAATGTCTTATTTTGAAATTCCCTCAATTGCATTTGGGCTGCAGGATAATATTAATGGTGCTGGTATTCTTGAGACTGACTTATTGTATGGGGTTCTAAATCCAATGACATGCTTTTCATAGACTATTTTGTGTTTATCAGTTCATTAGTTTGGGTAAGATTAACCCCATTCTATCCGATTTGATAACTCAAATATTTCCATTGATTATGTTTATAGTTCTTGGCATAGTTGACGATAACACACCCCTAACCTGCATAGTGAGGGTCATTTGGTTTATTTGCTTAAAAATATTAACATCCTCCACCAATCCTGTTGACACAATGTGATAACTAAATATTTTTCACACGATCACTATATAAAGTGTGAATTGTTGAAACTTTTGCACTCATGAAAAGGTTGGTGTAAGGATTTATAAAATTTATAAAAATAGCTAATCGCTATCGCCAAGGTATGGGTTAAACATCTGCCGATCGTGATCGGCCTCTCGTTTTTATTTGTTAATAAATTATTTTTATTATTAACACATAAATTATTTTTATTTATTTGTTAATAAATGGTGGAATGTGATTTCTTTGGGAGGTTAAACCATTCGTTTCATAGTTATTCTTATTTTGTACTTTCGGTTTTGCGCATATCTGGCTGTATCCAGTGGAATTCTGAGTATTTTTACTTGCAAATTGGAGGTGGTCCCTCCCGCAAAAATCTCAATGGTAGTTTCATAGTTATTCTTATTTTGTACTTTCGGTTTTGCGCATATCTGGCTGTATCCAGTGGAATTCTGAGTATTTTTACTTGCAAATTGGAGGTGGTCCCTCCCGCAAAAATCTCAATGGTAGTTTAACAGGTGATCGCCCATTGAAGGTGATATATAGAATAAACCAGTCGGTGAACAGGAAATGTGGTTGCAAATTGGAGGTGGTCCCTCCTGCAAAAATCTCTATGATAGCCATTTTCAATACTTAACATGTTTGCTTCTCACTGATATACCAGTATGTATATGACCAAACAGAATATTCAAAGTGTATTTCCTGATTAATATGCTGTACTTATTCAATATAATGGTTTTATAAATGAGTTCTTATATTATTAGCTCAACTTTACTTTGTTAAGTTTGAGCTATTGCCATGGCTTGGTATCCGTCGTGTGTGTGCGTGATTCGTCAACAATTTCCTTTAGCACGGGCTACAGTTCGTACCTTTGGTCCGATTATTATGAAATTTGTCATGGATGTTGACATTGACATGTAGATGGGAACGAGTCATTTTGGGGTCATTTGGAAAAAAAACATGGCCGCCAGTGGCCATCTTGGATTTCAAAATTCAATCCATTAGCACGGGCTACAGGTCGTACTGTTTGTCTGATCATCATGAAAGTAGTCATTGATGTTAATATTGACATGTAGATGGGAACGAGTAATTTTGGGGTCATTCGGCCCAAAAACATGGCCGCCAGCAGCCATCTTGGATTTTACTCTTTGTATGACTAAATCCTTTAGCACGGGCTACAGGTCGTACTTTTAGTCTGATCATCATAAAATTTGTCATGGCTGTTGAAATTGGAATGTAGATGGGAACGAGTCATTTTGGGGTCATTCGGACAAAAAACATGGCAGCCAGCTGCCATCTTGGATTTCAAAATTTAATCCATTAGCACGGGCCACAGGTCGTACTGTTCGTCTGATCATCATGAAATTTGTCATGGATGATAATATTGACATATAGATGGGAACGAGTAATTTTGGGGTGATTCGGCCAAAAAACATGGCCGCCAGCAGCCATCTTGGATTTTACTCTTTGTATGACTAAATTCTTTAGCACGGGCTGCAGGTCGTACCTTTAGTCTGATCATCATAAAATTTGTCAAGAATGTTAATAATGACATGTAGATGGGAACGAGTCATTTTGGGGTCATTCGGCCAAAAAACATGGCCGCCAGCAGCCATCTTGTATTTTACTCTTTGTATGACTAAATCCTTTAGCACGGGCTACAGGGCGTACCTTTAGTCTGATCATCATAAAATTTGTCATGGCTGTTGAAATTGGAATGTAGATGGGAACAAGTCATTTTGGGGTCATTCGGACAAAAAACATGGCCGCCAGCGGCCATCTTGGATTTCAAAATTTAATCCATTAGCACGGGCCACAGGTCGTACTGTTCGTCTGATCATCATGAAATTTGTCATGGATGTTAATATTGACATGTAGATGGGAACGAGTAATTTTGGGGTCATTTGGCCAAAAAACATGGCCACCTGCAGCCATCTTGGATTTTACTCTTTGTATGACTAAATTCTTTAGCATGGGCTACAGGTCGTACCTTTAGTCTGATCGTCATAAATTTGTCATGGATGTTAACGATGACATGTAGATGGGAAACGACTCATTTTGGGGTCATTCGGCCGAAAACATGGCCACCAGCAGCCATCTTGGATTTTACTCTTTGTATGACTAAATTCTTTAGCATGGGTTACAGGTCGTACCTTTAGTCTGATCGTCATAAAATTTGTCATGGATGTTAACGATGACATGTAGATGGGAACGACTCATTTTGGGGTCATTCGGCCGAAAACATGGCCGCCAGCAGCCATCTTGGATTTTACTTTTCTCTTCATGTCTATAAACTAGTATTAGACATTCAACTTTCCACATTCCTAATCGCTCCATTGACTGTGATACATTAAATTATTCCCTTTCCAAGTTGAGCTACAGTGTCATTGACACTTTCATTATCTGAGCGACTCCCACCAATATAAATATGAATCATTCTGCTCTCATATTATTTTATTTCTGTCTGACATGCTTTTATTACCTTTTATTAGAAACACCCCTCCAAATGAATAATAGATTGCTTCAATCTGAAGACATTGTCTTAGTGTTGCACTGTAGAAGTCTGCAGACAGCAAATATTCATTGTGGATTGCCAAGGACTACTGAGATAACAAGGACTACACATGCATCTTGATAATCAGCAATATTAAAGCAGACCCAACCAATGTCTGCCATGATAATGGGCCATGTTCTAATTACAAACTGAATTTATACATATATGTGTAGAGCATGCAACTATGGCCAACCTAGGCTTTTTATAAATGAGAACATGGAATTAGCCCTTTCATCACTGAGTATTTAGTTTAGAAATGGTTAAAATTTTAAGTTACGATTTCTGTTTGAAATAAGATCAAAATAACTCACTCAATACATGTGTATACCAGAGTCGAAAGATGTAAAAAGTCATTCCAAAAGTACACAAAATGTACCATGTTATAAAAATATCTGGTGCTTTTTACTCTAAATTAAGTACATTCGATTTTAAAACACCAAGTACTAATTTATAATACATCAAAATTATTAATGCGATAGTCTGGAATGTTTTAATCCTTTCTATACTAAATACTCATTGGTGAGTAGTTCCCATAGGAAATGATCTGATAATAATTATATTTATTGCACACACAATGGCTTATTTGTGCGAAATACAGAAGATTTCAAAACGCCCAATAAAAAAATGTGTATTGAACAATACAAACCGATTATGTCAACGTCAATGGCGACATCGACTTTAACAGAAAATTTCTTCATTAATTTATTAGATATAGTCTACATAAATGACTGAATCCTTTTGCTCTAGTATTATCGTTTTGTCTGTCTTCTATTTGCTTTTATTACAGTTTTAATTGTACACCCCATTACATGAAATAATAGATCGTTCCAGTCTATACTTTATAACTGAATGGGAGAGTCTATTCAGCATAGACAGGGTTAATATTCATGACTAGAGACTGTGATGGAGTATTTCATGCAATAAATCTTTCAGTGAAAGCACGGTTGTCGGTTGGCCTTCAGGATGGGTATGCTGTTAAAAAAGTCACATCCTTTAAAAACACAATAAACAATTAATAGATAATTATAGACACAGTTTGTTCTCGTACCAATCATAAATATCGCGAAAATAGTATGTTATTGTCAAGTTTTTATGCTTTGTTATGTAAACAAAAGCCAAAAATGTGACAGAACCTGGCCTTTGTTTACATAACAGAGCATACAACCACTTGACAATAACATACTATTTACACAATATTTATGATTGGTATGAAAACAAAATATTTCTATATTTTAATATTCTTTCTGTTTATGGAAGTTTTAATGGGTGTGACTATTTTGAACATCATACACACTGGGAAGGCCATCTGTGCCTTTAACATACGGCGCACCAAACAAAATAAATCTTATAATTGCCAGAGTCTGCAATATTCAATACAATATTCAAGTTCAAATTTGTATAGCCGTATTTTATTTGAACTTTGATTCAAGAGAAAAATAAACTCGTAGAGTCCAAATTAAAATGTATCGTGATGCGTATCGAGTGGTATTTTATTTTGAGGTTATACATCTTTACAGCCCTAGCTGCATTGACAACATATTTATTGTCTAGATTTTGATGTAGTTATTTGTTAGAGAGTGTTGTATTTTACCTGTAGTCTTACTTTCCTTACTAGTTTACAAACCACCTTTAACACACTGGTCCCTGAAAAATTCCAAGTATAATAATATATACAATACGAACAACAAGGCTCACAAGTCAGGTTTTTGGCAAAAAAATGCACCAACTACAGTAATGCCCTAAATATTCGACTCCTTAACCACAGCAGATTTTTTGGTAATTTTTCAGGATATAGTCGGAAATATGACTTGTTGCCATTCATCGGAAAGCTCTCGGTGAGAACTTTCTGTTGAATGGCAACATGCTACATTTTCCCGACTAAATCCTGAAAAATTACCCATAATTCTGCTGTGGTTAAGGAGTCGATTATTTAGGGCATGTACCATATCCTTCAATAACTCGCAAAATTTGTCATCGCACCCAAGATATCACCAAGCCTGTAAATACTGTCTGACATTTACAGAATGAGGTCCCCAGAGGGTGAATTTAGTGATGCTACCCCGCAAAGTGGGCTAGCATCACCATATTCACCCTCTGGGGACCTCATTCTGCTTAGGCCTCATCTTCGAGGATGTATCTACATGTATGTATCTGTTTTAGTTACTTTTTCCATTCTGGTCTGTTTATATATCCCATAATTTGCAGAACAAAAATTGCACAATCATGGTGACTATTATGGGTGCATATTACGACTTCAACTGGGGAACTTCAATCTGATCCTATGTCTCCCATAGCAGTTGAGGCCTAAGCAGAATGAGGTTCCCCTGAGTGCGATAGCGTCAATAAATCCACCTTCTGGGGATCTCATTCTTCAAATGTCAGACGCACTATTTACAGGCTTGTAAAAAACACACCAACTACCATATCCCTCATAAACTCACCAAATTTGTGATCTCACTGAAAGTTTTATTGGCCATAAAATTTTCTGAATAAAAGGAAATGTTTTTGAGATATCATACTAAAAACTTCAAAAATCTACCGTCAATTTGGGAGGGAGGAAATTGGTCATCGACTTGGGCATCCATGTAAATAACCTCATTAATTCTAAAAGTTGGTCAAAATATCCAAAAGTGTATCTTATAGGCTATAAATTTTCCTTTTGTTTGATATATATTGATGACATCAATCGAAGCGAAGTCGGCACATCATACCAGGAATTTGCAAGTTCTAGGATTGGAGTTTGATAGATGTTGTGTTTTTGCAAAAATCTGACTTGTGTGCCTTAAGTGTCTCCCATATGGTATTTATTAGTATATTTGGAATTTTTCCCTGAGGCCTGTGCTTTAACACTATTAACATAAGACTAAAGTTGCCAGTTGGTAGCTGAATTATGCACAAATGCTGTTAGAAAAAGTACCGCTATTCTTCGCACCTTGTGATTTACAAAGTCTTTGGCAAATCAGAACAATTCAAATCAAGACCGTTATGTGTAAGCAGCATCTATGAATATTGATATTTGGTAATATTTTCATAATACAGTAATGCTCTATGTAATTGACATCTTAACCACAGCAGAATTATGGGTAACTTTTCAGGATTTAGTCGGAAATATGGCTTGTTGCCATTCAGCGGAAAGCTCTCGAGGAGAGCTTTCCGATGAATGGCAACAAGCCATATTTTCGACTAAATCCTGAAAAGTTACCCATAATTCTGCTGTGGTTAAGAAGTCGATTACTTAGAGCATTACTGTAGTTGCGTGGATTTTTGTAAGGCAGCTGTAAGATTTATCTTGATTTTGGGTCAACTTGCAACGATTCATGTAGCCTTTGTTATAATATTTTTATATACCGATGTGTTCAATTAATTGCCCGTTAGATATCTAAAAAATATAATGACAACGGCTGCATGAAATGTTGCAAGTTGACCCCAAATAAAAGAATTCAACTGAAATTCATTTGATTCAAACTTGGATGGAATCCCATTGGGATGGGGATGTATGGGATGGGGATGTATGGGATGGGGATGTATGTTGGATGGAACACCATTGGGATGGGGATGTATGGGATGGTGATGTATGTTGGATGGAACACCATTGGGATGCAGATGTATGCTGACTTTGATGACAATTAAACCGCAGTATCGTAACGTCAGAAGGAATACTAGTATATGTTGAAGTGTAACATTATTAAGCATCGGAGAGGAATCAAGTGTTATGTCAGTCAGAATGTTACAAGTTTTATACAAATTACCATTTGATCAATTTGATTTCCATACTGTCATCTTTTCTCTATAGCATAGTCACCACCGGTTAAGTGGACCTGCTAATGTTCTATGATGCTGGGGGTCCTGCTTATTTGCTATGATGCTGGTAGGGCAAAGTGATGCTGTTAAAAATTGTACCTTTTTTTTTCTTCTAAAGTTGTCATTTTTGCGGCGTTTTGGTGATCTGAACAAAATCAAGGAAAAGCCATTATGTGTATAAAACATTCAAAAACATTTATATCGTGGATAATATAAATGATGGCTGTGTTGGTTGTTGTAAACCGGCCTTAACCCTTTCACGGTGGGGAATCACACATTCAAAATGTGCAAACCTACAAAATCATAATGTACGAGGAACTGACACAAAACATAGCAGTTTGACTGTTACGAGCATACGCTGGTTTATTTTTGAAACAAGTTGGTGCCTTATTTGTTAGGAAATACTTAGTGGTTTTCTATAACATTCTGACCAAAGTTGCCAGGCGTAGGTGCATGGAATACACCAGTCCAGACATCTTGGGGAAATTCTTCGACTGATAAATTTGGTCAGAATGTTAGAGCAAACAACTGTGAATTTGGACATAAATGAGGTATCAGCTTGTTTGAAAAATTGTATAACAGCTGACAAAATACTATGTAATATGTCATATCATCGTTTATTACCTTTTTTACCTCGCTTCGGTGGCGTTTTAGATCACCTCGGCCATTTTGAATGCATGGTACTCATCAACTCAAAACCACATGATTCCCCACCGTGCATTTCTTCACTGGAGCTTCCTGAAATTTTGCGAAAACCCTGTGCCAAAGCATTCTCTTATATATGCGAGTCTCCCATATATAAGAGAGTATATTGGCCTAGCAATATTTCCCTTGACCTTGTAAGACAGTGCATTCTCTTATATATGTGAGGCTCCCTATGGGAGACTCAATTGCATATATAAGAGAATGCACTGGCACAGTATCTTTAATGCTGCACCAGCGCAGCTCACGTCATGAAAGGGTTATTTGAGATGACTATTCCTTGTGTTTTGTAAACACCAGCACCAACGTTATTAAAATATTAAAAAATATATATGTTCTAGAAGTTTTATACATTTGTCGTTGCTCAAATCGCTCAGATTAGCCAAACACCACAGGTCCCCAGAACAAAATTTGACCCCACCCCCAATAATACTTAATTCTATAGGTGGGGTCAAATTTTGTTCTGGGGACCTGTGCCAAACACTGCAAACATGACAACTCTGGAAAAAAATAACGGTACTATTTCTTAACAGCATCGCTTTGCCTTATCAGCATCAAAGCAATTCAGCAGGATCCGCCAGCATCGTAGCAAATTAGCAGGTCCATTTGATCCTTCCATGACTGGAGTTTCCTGAAATTTTGCGAAAACCCTGTGCCAATGAATGAGACTCATTTATAAGAGAATGCTCTGGCACAGGATCTTTAATGATGCACCAGCATAGCTCCTATCATGAAAGGGTTACCTGGTGGTGATAATATTGCATCAATGACTATTCCAAACAAACATTCACCTCTCAGGGTCCATGTACTGATAGATCTGCAGTGTAACTATTGATGAGGTCCAGGGAGAAATATTCTAATTCGATTGAACATGGTAAAATGTTCCGTAACTGTTCCAACAATAATAACAAGAAACTTTCTGTTGTGATTCAATGTGGAACGAAGTATAATAACAAAGTTTCTAATGCAATTGAATGTGGAATGATTTTCGTGACTGTTCCAACAATAACGATAAGAAATTGTATAATGTAATTGAATGTGGAACAATGTTCCGTGACCGTTACAACAATAATGACGAAATAATTTCTAATGCAGAATTGAATGTTGAACAATTCCCGTGACTTTCAACAATAATGACAAGAAATTTTCTAAAGCGATTGATTTACGATGTTCTGTATATGTTCCAACAATAATGACAAGAAATTTTCTAATATGATTGAATGTGGAACGGTGTTCCATCACTGTTCCAACAGCTAATCTGGCGTGAATCTAACTGGGCTGTACATAACTGCATTGTCTTGAATCATAAAGATTTGCCAAGGGTCGTGAAAATGACAATTTGAGATAACTAGCGGCACTCTTTCTTAACAGCATCAGTTTGTGCTACCAACAGCAGAGGTAAATCAGCAGGACACACCAACATGGCAGCTCCAGATCAATTGCCCTTGGGTGAGTAACAGTCAATTAGGGGCTAACGGTATTTCATTTTATTTTATTTTATTTTGACAGCATTTATACATGTACATAATTAAACACTTTACAGCATGGAGCACCAACTATATGGAACAGTCATCCGGATGAACTTAAGTTATCATGTGACCTGTTAGAATTCCGAAAACTGTTGAAAACGCACCTGTTCAAAATACGGAGTCATACATGTATGAATAACTGTTTTATTATTTATATATATAGCATTTAATTGACCACACCCTATATTATAAAGCGCGTATGAACACAATGTTGTGAAATAGGCGCTCTACAAATGTTAATAATAATAGCATCAGTTCTGACACATACAGTAATGCCCTAAGTAATCGACTCCTTAACCACAGCAGAATTATGGGTAACTTTTCAGGATTTAGTCGTGAAAGCTTTCCGATGAATGGCAACAAGCCATATTTCCGACTAAATCCTGAAAAGTTACCCATAATTCTGCTGTGGTTAAGCAGTCGATTAATTAAGGCATTACTGTACTCCGACACAGGATCAAAAGATATCCCCTGTCCCCCTTGTAGTAAAGTCATGTAGAAACATTGGTGTAAAGAGTTTCTTCTATTGCTCCAAGATATTTCATAAGCTTTGGCAATGGCTATTGCTGATCAAAATAGTCACATCCGTTAAAACTGCCATAAACAGAAAGAATATTATATTATAAAACAAAGTTTTCCTATAAATTGCATGTTATTGTCATGTTAGTACTCTGTGTTATGTAAACAAGAAGTACGTAAAGAGTATGCGATAAGCAAAACACTCAACACTGGGGAGACTCCTAAGTGAAATTGGTTAGAAATTCCACCAAGTTATTTACAACATACCAGTATTGTGCTCGCTAATTCTCGCCACTCAAGATTTTGGTGTCACCGTGAATCACTCTCGTAACAAAATCGCCACTGTTGAGTGTTTTGCTAATCACTCACTATTTACATGCTGTTACCTGTAACGAAGGCCATCCGTGCCTTTAAAGTAACACAATATGATTATGATAAAGTATTTTATGTATGGTATCATTTCACTGTGGGAGGTCTCAATACAATCTTAATCCAGATAAGGCCACATAAAATAACCTCGTTTATGAACATTTGGGTTGAAAAAGTAGATGCAATTCTGTTGTCACTGTCGGAAATTTTGTTTTTCAGCAGGAATAACATCTATGGCATTATTAGAATTGTACCATAAAAAGTGTCAATGCTTTATTTCGGCCAATTTGGCCGGTTACTTCATGTGAGTTTTTCATCTGACGTGTGTGTCGGAATAATGATGTGGAGGATTTATGTAAATGTTAGCCCAAACTACATTTCCAAGTAACGATGGTTTTGTTGTTTATTTTGAGGAATAATACCGCGTCAGATGAATTCAGCCCAAATATGTTAACAGTTGTCATGTAAAACATTCGGCAGTAAGTTAGCGTTATTTAGTATTTGTGGATGTCCTTTAACATGGGGAAAATAGACTACTGCGCTTGAACGAGCATGTGAATTGTCGTTTTTAATGTATAGCAACTTTATAATCAATAACAGAGGCATTCTCTGTCAAATAAGGTCGCTCTATTTACGATACCAATTGGGGAACTTTGTAAATTAAATTACGCGTAAACTTAACCTGCTGCAAATAGAAAAGGTGTCGGAATCGGCGTACTCGCCCCAGGGCTAACTCGCCCAATCGGCGCGTGCCAACTCGGAATAAAAGATGCATACGGGGTGTTATTGAAATTTGGTGTATATGTCCGGGCTGGGACATGGAATACAACGTTTGAATTGTTTTTAAATTTACAAATTTGTTGATTTTATTCATTTTGTTTTCGTTCTGAAACACACTATAAAGTGTATATAATATAATAACGAACACGAGACATACATAATTTATGAACTGTTAACAAAAGATATCAAATTCAATACATGACAAAGATGACTCAGTGGAGTTTAGGCCTTTTATTTTTGATAAAGTGGTTTACGGAATTTTTGCCCATTGGTTCAGTCGGGTCGGACGAAAAAAAATAAAAAATAAAATGGCAATATCAATTTTTTTTTTTTTAGGTTCGTAAACATGTATGTCAGCACTTCTGTCAGGGGGCTTCCAGAATGAAGATAATACATTATACTTGGGGAAAAAACACAATAATTGGTGTCAATATTCCGAATAATTACAAAAAATAAAGATTTGAGAATTTTTTAATGTTGAGTATACTGCTCCACAGATATATTGCATCTGACAGTATTAAAGTCACGGCTTACCTTTATATATTACTCTAGTGACCCAAATAAATGTACCTGTACGATTATTATTTTTAAAGTGAAAGTCCACCCTGTAGTGGGCCTGTACGATTCTTATTTGGGCCCTACTATTATTAAATTTAATGAAACATTTCTGATTTATTGGAATGCTCACATAAAAGTGTACATTACGTGGAAGAATAACATGTAAATTTGTGCCAAGACACCGCCCTTCTCAATCCCAGCGCAACATATATGTGTTCGGGTCAACGTTGGTGTGTTTTCGGCCGTTTTCCCAACATGGAAATACATTTCTGCTCCCAGTTTCCCAAACATTTCCACCCCGTTCTATTATTCCGACCCCTACGATTATTAGAAATCATAGCATTTTCCACACCGTACGATTATTCCGACCCGTACGTTTATTCGGGACATGAGAGTATATCAAAGAATGACATCACAGGAAGCCTGTCAGCCCCTTTAAACGGGTAGGACAATTTTACAAAAATCATGTGTGTGGACACAGTTCATCATGTGATGATGCCTCCCCATTGCTCCTTCAACTCCCACCCCAATTAGTATGTTTTACTTCACCCCCCCCCCCACACCAAATTAACTTCACCCCATGGCTGCACCCAAGTTCACAAAAACTTCTAGTTTACTCCATGGTCAAAATAATTCAAAACAATTTTTTAACAGGACACCCAAATAATCAACAAACGGGTTTAAATTTTAATAGTACCATAAATCTGCAGTATACCGGTTTGCATCTCCGACCAGCGTTTGAAAACTGAAGGTATTCGTGACCAATAAATGTATAAAGCCGACAAATGTCCGATAAATTGATGACACCTGTTTACACTTCCGGGTTTGGAAGATGAAATACATGGGACATAACTCCAAATTCCAATCGATTTAAAAGTGCAGATTTTTACAAAAGTATAACTGGACATGTACCTTTTAGGTGGAAGATTGTTATAAGCATTTTTTTCTTGTTGGCATCGAGCATTTACATCAATATTAGGTTAATACTGATTTTCGTCGCGCTCTCCATGACGGTCGTAGTGATAAATCATATCACGAAATTTGGAAACGCCGTCACCATGAAGAGCGCGACTATTACAAAAGCTACCCAGTATCGATTAAATACTGTACTAATTGTACGGGAATGACTCGCCGAGATCAGGGGATGAGTTTGCCCGATCAAAAACTGATATGAAAAGTATGATGGTCGGAGAAATGATTTATTTTGTATAGTCGGAGGAAATAATAAAAAAAAAAATTATAATCGAGTTTTTTTTTTTTAAGCGGACGTATTTTAAAGGGGTCGGCGGATCCGTAAACCACTAAATCAAAAAAAAGAGGCCTTATAAAGTGAACATAAAAACATTGAGGTAAGAATCTTTTTAAGGAATTCAACTTTATTTAATGATAATAAACACATAAATTAAAATAACAAACATGAGACATACATGATTTATAAACTGTTAACAAAAGATATCAAACTCAATACATGACAAAGATGAACATAAAAATATTAAGGTAAAAATCTTTTAAAGCATTACTAAACCGTTTAGCACAGTCCACTTCACTCATCCGATCATCACTAAACTTCATATTTATCTTGATATTGATCTATCAGATGAGAGCTATCAAATATTTTTTTAATTTTATAGGAAAAAATGGTCGCCAGCGGCCATATTGCATTTACGTTATATGTTATCGCGTCATGTCGATATCTAGTATTACTTAGAAATTTCACCTTTCCAGATTCATAATTGCTCCATTGACTGTAACAGATGGAATTATTCCCCTCTTCGGATAGAGTGTCACTGAAACTTTATTTTGTCAGACTGTCTGTATAGTCACTGATTATATATGGCAATAATCTGTAATAAGATGTAGCACTATTTTATTTTATATTCACATGCAGTGCTGTTTTTATACAACAATTCTAATCCCCCCTAGATCATCATGTGATCGACCATACATCGCGCGAGGACCTGGTTGAATTAAGGGGGGTTTTTATGGATAACTTCTGTCCTCAAGCTAGATTATACTTATGACATTTAATGGCATGTTTCTAACATGGAGGGTTAGATATGCGTGAGACACCACTCTTCAATTCACACCAAGTTATCAGCTGTCATATTCGGATATTAGAACCCATAGCCATGATATATGGTTTATTTTGTGTATACTAGTAATATTGTTATTTTCAGTACCTTTATATACCAGTACTGTGTATAACAATGCATATACAATAATCCATGTATACATGAATATTGATTCAACGGATTCAGTGGTTTTGTCCATCAGTCTATCAAATTTGCGGGGAAAACATGGCCACAAGCAGTACACCCTGTTAAATTTCGAATTTGAATCAATTGGCGCACCCTGCAGCCAGCTTTTATTGGAGAACTTTTTCTCATGTGGATAGTTTGGGTCACCGCTAGATGTGAGCCATGTTTTGTTCTCAAGCTGTCCTTGTGAAGACATCACTGCCAGCGGTGATCTTGAATTTTACTATTTTTATGGCTAAATAATTTGGTTGATCCTACAGACGACACCCCTTGTCCGATCGTCACCAGATTCCACAATGATCTTCTGGATAACCAAGGGGGAGAGTAATCTAATTTTCCCGAATTTCGTTAAAAAACATTACCACAGGCAGCAATTTGGTATCTTACTGTTTGATCCTCTTTTGCGTGACTGAATTGTTTAGCAACTGTACAGTCATATCCCTCATCTGATAGTCACCACACTTTATATTGATCTTCGGGCTGACAACTAGATGGGAGCTATCGAATGCTTTGAATTGTTTTGGAAAACATTGTCGCCAGCAGTCATCTTCTATTTTGGTTTTTATATACATGTATATCTCTTCATTCGGATAGCCAGTATTACGTAGGTACTTCAACTTTCCGCATTCCTGTCATCATTTGAAATATAAAAATTTACCTGATACCATGCACCCTTCAAAATTTGTTTCGTCGTATCTATTTTAATGACCCGTATGGTAATATTGATACAGATATATTTGTCAAACATTTCTTTGTACAATATACAGGTATTTAGTTTGTAACTAAATCTAGAAATATATAATAGTAGCTGGTGGACCCTACTTCGTCCGGGATGTTCCCCTCTGATTTTCGGAGAATTGCACGATTTAACCTTGAATTGACCATTTTAAAGGTGAACGTCATGTCGGGTCACGATTTGACCCCCCCAAAACACTCCCCGGACAAAAGTCACGACAAAAGTACCCGTCGAAATCCGCCCGGCTTTACCCGATTTGACCTTGAATTGACAATTTTGAATGTCAAGATCAGGTCAGGGTCGGTCACACCCGAAACACTCCTGGGACAAAAGTAACAGTAGGTATTATATTTCGTTGAAATACTTCGTTTTACCAGATTTGACCTTGAATTGATCTTTTTGAATGTCAAAGTCAGGTCGGGATCAAGATTTGACCCGTCCAAATAGTCCAGAAACATGCCTACATCAGCACGTTCGAGAACATGGTCCCACGTGAAATTGGACCCGTCAATATTGCTCCCGGGATCGAAGTAGTCCTACACACAAATTTTTAGTCGGATCGGTCAAGGTCCAGAAACATGCCTATGAGCGAGGTCAAGTTGACACGTTAAATACCAAATCCGAGTCGGATCAGTCGAGCAGTGTTAGAGTCTATAACACATACACACATGCATTCACGCATACACACATACATACAGACAGGTGTTCCAAAATGTATAATCGATAGCTACAACAATTCTATGGTAGATAGTTCACGGCCGACCTGATGCATGCATCTTAGTTTTCTTGTATATATGTAATGGTGAAAACTAATTAGCAGCATGTTCTAATAATATCTACCATATGGATCACCATTACAGATGAAATACAGTAATGCCCTAAATAATCGACTCCTCAACCACAGCAGAATTATGGGTAATTTTTCAGGATTTAGTCGGAAATATGGCTTGTTACCATTCATCGGAATGCTCTCAATAACATCTATTGCGTTATGAGAATTTGCCATTTTAGAGTCAATGTTTCATACATGTCATGGTCAAAACTAGTTAGCAATACTAATATCTACCATAGGGATCACCGTTACAAATTAAATAAGATGTTTGTTTACATTTCGAATTCGAACCTGGCATCACCATATATGGAATTCAAAATATTTCTCACCCCGAAGCTGAAGAAATAGTAAATTCAGGGGTGTTAAAAACAATACAGGGCAGAGTTAACCCTTTCATGATGGAAGCTGAGCTGGTGCAGCATTAAAGATCCTAAACCGCAGTATCGTAACGTCAGAAGGAATACTAGTATATGTTGAAGTGTAACATTATTAAGCATCGGAGAGGAATCAAGTGTTATGTCAGTCAGAATGTTACAAGTTTTATACAAATTACCATTTGATCAATTTGATTTCCATACTGTCATCTTTTCTCTATAGCATAGTCACCACCGGTTAAGTGGACCTGCTAATGTTCTATGATGCTGGGGGTCCTGCTTATTTGCTATGATGCTGGTAGGGCAAAGTGATGCTGTTAAAAATTGTACCTTTTTTTTTCTTCTAAAGTTGTCATTTTTGCGGCGTTATAAGCATTAAAGATCCTATGCAAGTGCATTCTCTTATATATGCGAGTCACCCATAGGGAGCCTCATATATAAGAGAATGCACTGGCCTGACAGTATTTACCTTGACTTTATAAGCCAGTGTATTCTCTTATAAGATTTATTAAAACAAACCATAAAACAATGGTGTCTGTCGTAACATAATATATATACAATATACATCTGAGAAAGAAATCATATATTTGGTGACTATAAATTGACTATAATAGGTGAAACATCTGTGGAGGACCCTGTCAGTCTAGAGAACATGAAATAATTTCACATATCAATTTTGTTTCGCGAGCTGTGTCTGGGCTAAGAAGACCTCGAAAATTATTGAAAGATTCTTTTGATCCTTGTTGTAAAGTTTTTGGTTCAACTTGTTGATTGAGTTTTGCAAATAAATTATTTCTTTGGTTAATATTCTTCATACAGAAAAGGAATTTTTTTTCTTCGTCTTCTAATTGAAGACATAGTGAGCAAGTTCTTTGAGATAGTGTTTCTGTTTCCTTTTCTATGGCTAAATTATGAGCACTGACCCTCATTGCATTCAGGTGACTGGTGAGAGATTTAGGTATCCCTAATGTTAAATAAGTTTGAGTGAGTTTTGAACTCCTTATAGATTTTTCCAAACAAATATATGCAAATATAAGAGAATGAACTGGCTTACAAGGTCAAGGTAGATATTGTTAGGCCATTGAATTTTCTTATAAATGGGAGGGTTTTCGCAAAATTTTAGGAAGCGCCAGTCATGAAAGGGTTAACCCTTTACCCAACAGAACGGCCCTGTGCCAATGCATTCTCTTATATATGCGAGTCGACCATAGGTCGCCTCGCATATATAAGAGAATGCATTGGCTTAACACATTAAAAATTATAAAATTGTTAAAGAATGTAAGAAAAATGGTAAAAAGTGTTAAAAAAAGTATTTTTTTAGGCCAATGCATTCTCTTATATATGCGAGGCGACCTATGGTCGACTCGCATATATAAGAGAATGCATTGGCACAGGGCATAACTGTAACTATCACAATGTGGTCAAGGAGCCGGTTCCAATGATATCCATATTTGTATGGTTCTATTGAGACAGACCGAAGATATTTTAGGCTGTTGAAGCTTTATTTGGCTGTTTTTGGCCGGTTTGTTGGGTAAAGGGTTGAGGTATAAGCAGAATGAGGTCCCCAGAGGGTGAATTTGGTGATGCTAGCCCGCTATGCGGGGTAGCATCACTAAACTCACCCTCTGGGGACCTCATTCTGCAAATGACAGACACCCTATTTCAAGGCTTGAAATACACTCACCTACACAAAGAACCAATTATAACAACCTGATAATTATAACGAAAATGAATAAAAGGTATAAGCCATTTGAATACTCATTTTAATTATAATTACCATGATGTTTTACAATTTGTTCATAGAGTACATTATTTTATTTTGCACTTATTCCTAACTCCAATTCATTCATTTGTTGCATATTTTCTATTGAATATAGTTGGAGATTGCATGCCCCATAAATTTATATCACTTTTTATACACCTATTTTAAAAATGAGATGTAGTATGTTTTTGGTCAGATAAGCAGTACAGATAAAACTGTTATTTTTCCTTTTCTGGGTGCCCAAAAGTCCAGAATTAAAGGTACTCAATCCGAACAGAGGGTCCCCATCTCAACAGATTCCAACAACAACAATCCGATCAGAGGGTCCTATATATTACTATTTCTTTGGCTTTGGGGGTAAAAGATATTTGATTCGAGTCGAGGAATCCATCAAACAAAGCTCAGAGTTATTAGATATTGATTTTTGAAATTTGTTATTTTCTCGAGATGAGTACTAATAATTGCCGTCAATTTCGTAACCTGCTCGAGATGTGTACACCAAAACACTATTCAAACAGACAAGGATGGATAACTCTAAAATCAAGTGGTAATAATAACGCAATTTTGACTGTGTTCTGGGCCAGAAAGTATTCCCGATAATGAAAAATAATAGATTTCTAAAATAGATATCTAACAAATCTGAGCTTTGATGGGTGACTTCCTCGACTCGAATCAAATATTTTTGACCCCCGAAGCCATTGAAATAGTAATTGAGAGGAGTTTTATCGGATTGAGTACCTTTAACCGTTTCTCCCACGACCACACTACTTTTGGGTGATTCATGGAAAATAAAATGTTCTTCCTGCTTTTGAGAATGATAATTCGATATATGTCTGACAATATCCGCATCGTAAATTAGTTATGCACAGTTCATGGTCAGCTTCCTTAATGCAGGTCATATTCCTAACTTTAAGTTTACCATATGCGCTCTTCCGACCCAGTTTTAATTACTTCAAATTAATGGTTATCGAAGCGTATAATTGTCAACTTTGTGAATGAATGTTTCCTTTGTTAACATGCATATTTAACATAACTCAGGCATTTGGTAATAATCTATTAGGTCATGGAAAAATGGTACTGGGTCATGGAAAAGTCCTTGAAAAATCATGGAAATTCAATCACACAAAGGGTTAACCCTTAATTTCTATACTAAATACTCATTGACTAGTAGTTCCCTTAGGAAATGTTCAAATAATAAGTTGAACAAATGACTATTTAGTTCAGAAAGGATTAATTTAAGGCTTTGAGATTATGAGTTGTTTAGTGAATGTTCAGACGACCACGATTCGATCGTATGTGGACAGATTTCCATCATGGGTAGTAACCATTAGTTGAATTGCGCTGTTTGTTTTCAGATGCGAAATTCTGGTGTATCCTTTGTTATGTCCACTTGCGTGGAATCACAGTCGATGGAATCAGTTGTGTGTGTATAAATAGTAGGTGATAAGATCGTAGGGTAGTCCATCACTTGGTTAGCCATGGCTTACTAACAACCCACAATATCCTCATCTGCGATGACATCACAATCGTGTGAACAAACTACCCACGAATTTGTTGTGTCCCGATTCAGGCCTGAGTTTAGTGTGCCTGTCATTTGCAGAATGAGGTCCCCAGAGGGTGAATTTAGTGACAATATCCTGCATAGCGTGCTAGCCAGTGTTCGCGCTGGACCGAAAAATCGTTTGGCCAAAAGTTTAGCCAAATGAAATTTTATTAGCCAAATGAAAAAAACTTTGGCCAAATTAAAAAAAACTTTGGCCAAATTAAATCCTCATTTTTTGGGCGGTTCACAATTAATGACTAAAATATTTTTTTTAAACTTTATTTGTTACTCAGAATAAAAACATAATTAAAACAACTTTAAAAACAATATTATACGAACATAGGTATCACACAGGCAGATCAATTCATATAGAATATGGCTGGATTTCACTTCACATCAGATCATACGCAAAAAGCCCGGTGAAAATTCTATATAATTATAATCACACGAATCCGCTAAACAAATTGTAATAACTCTTATTTCGATGACACCATGACGGTCGCTAACTATTGCTTATTATAGTAAGGTGATAACTGTTGAATATCTATTGTATTCAAACCTTTTATGGTGTGAAGCCAGGTTATTAGATGGGACGCAGTTTATGACACAATTACGTAACCACTGAGTTAAGAACGGCTCGTCTGTAAGCATTTAGGTAATTTATCTTACAGACTGCCTAATCAACAAAAAATTACATAACCAGTATACAGCTTAAGCGTTTTGACGATTAGGCTGGTTAAATGTTAGAGCATACCATTTGCCGTCTCGTGAAGTTTGATTATGTGCAACTTGCGTTTGTTACTCATTGTAGAAATTTTACGATATTTCCATGGTACGAAATACATTCGTCACCCAATTTCATCTTGAATGTCGATCTATTCAGCGCTTTTTATTAGCTTTCCGACGCCATGCTTTCCGTCTCAATTTGGGGCCAAAAGTTAAGCCAAATGAAATTTTTATTAGCCAAATTCGAAAAAGATTGGCCATTGGCCAAATGGTGAATATTTTGATATACACCCATTGGGAACCTCGATTATGCAATGTGTCATCTCCCAATTTGGGGATATAGAGAAATAGTTTCTATAGAAATTTTATAATAAAGAAACTTTCCCGAGAAGATGAGGCCTAAGTAGAATGAGGTATCCAGAGGGTGAATTTAGTGTTGCTAGCCTACTATGTGGGATAGCATCACTAAATTCACCCTCTGGGGACCTCATTCTGCAAATGACAGGCACCTTATTCTCAGGCTTGGTCTGATTCCTCCACTTCAAGCCTTGAAATAGCGTGTCTGTCATTTGCAGATTGAGGTTCCCAGAGGGTGAATTTAGTGACGCTACCCCGCATAGCAGGCTAGCATCACCAAATTCACCCTCTGGGAACCTCATTCTGCTGAGTTGTAAGCAGAATGAGGTCCCCAGAGGGTGAATTTGGTGATGCTAGCCCGCTATGCTGAGTTGTAAGCAGAATGAGGTCCCCAGAGGGTGAATTTGGTGATGCTAGCCCACTATGCGGGGTAGCATCACTAAATCCACCCTCTGGGGACCTCATTCTGCAAATGACAGACACACTATTTCAAGGCTTGCTCCACTTACAATTGAATCCTGGTCGCCTGAACTGACATTGGATAAGAGTTTAGGAGACAGGGAGTCTATTTTGGTATGGCTGGGTCAATCTAAACATAGTGTGGTAAATTGATTTTTTTCCCCCTCTTCTATCTGAGTTATGTAGATTCCAATTGTTGGTAGGCATGATATCTACAGGAATATCTCAACATGCCCTCAATTATTAAACCACACAAGAGGTGTCCATGATAGTGGATACAATGACATACTCCCCCCCCCCTTTCAGAATAAAAGTGATGGCTTAATAGATTACCACTGTGATTTTCTAATTCATAGTTGATTGTATTCATGTGATATCATCTATCATTTACGGAGTATATAACCACTGAATTATCAATAGGGCCCTGCGAATCGAGGATTTTCATTTCGAAACTCGAATTGAATCGAATCGGATAAGAAATTTGAAATCGCATAGAATCTCGAATCAAATCATTATATCGCTTGTATCAAGAGTGAAGAGGTGGAACAGTTTAGGAAACTCTTATGTGCTTTCGAACTTTCATAGTCGTCAAACTTCATCGATCTCTGTATTTTACTGAAATCTGCCATTTGAATTGTATAAAGCTGGACTCCTGACCTATGGCACTATATATGGGATGAAGACTTTTGAGGTTTGCCGGATGAGTTTGGCTGCAATTGCTGGAATCCCGTATTCAACTCAACAAACGTGTCAAGAAATAGTCCCAGATAAATAAAGACTGACATATTTAATGAAATAACTTTTCAAACTCTTCATTCTTTAGAGTTTGTCGAAAAAATATTGGAAGCCATAGTATTTTGAGACGTAGCGTATGTAATGCAAACAGATGACAAACTGGAAGTCAAAAGCCACCTGGCACTATTTCCTATTATGCAACGAACATGCTTGTCACAATTTATAGAATGGGTTTGAATGGAATATGGGTAGGATCATGTAATAAATATCAATATCAGTCTTTTAATTCAAAAAACAATAATTATAGTTGACATATTCGTTCAAGATGATTATTTGGATCCCAAGAGTATAAACCTAAAGGAAAGTATTTTTTCAGCCCTTCAGTGTTGGCTATCGGCTGAAGTAAGGCAAATGGTTATATTCTGTCAGCCTTTTTTTTAAACTGAGAGCTGCCAATGTTTTATTGTCTTATTGTAGCCAGTACAACATGTAGTATGCAAACAACGAAAATAGATTGTTGAATACCAAGTAGTTAACAGACAGCGAGATAATGAGGACTATCTTAATTTTAACCTCATGACAAAATGGCTGCAACTATAATTTTGGTCATTGAAGATTTATAACATGGATATAAACATCCATTTTCTGATATATATATTTATCACACTTAGCACTATGTAATATTTGAGCGTAATAGACACGTGTAATATTGTCGCGTGCAATGACGTCACGCTGCTCTTTGGGACAAAGTTCTCTGTCTGTTAATTATTGTTGTTTTCGATAAAATTTAAGCGATTGTATGACCATGTGATAAAAAGTATCTCAAACTCGTTCTATTTTATACATAATTTATCAACCTCGTCCACTAAATTCTATTTGAGCCTCGGGTTTATATATATTTATATATATTGCTAATATTGGCTGACTCCTCGAAATACTCTTGCAAACGGGGTATATATATATATATATATATATATATATATATATATATATATATATATATATATATATATATATATATAGACATTATTGAAGTATATGCCGTATGAGTCTGTGTCAATAATAAATGGGAATAAAATAAAGTAACACCATTTAAGACTCATTTGAGTTTTTAAAAAACACGAGCTTTCGGCTATCTAGTAGCCTTTATCAAGTATGAAGTGAACAAATAGTGAAAAGTCGTTGACGTTGAAAGTGTCCCACACGATGACGTGCATAACAAGACTCTTGTTATGCACGTCATCGTGAGGGACACTTTCAACGTCAACGACTTTTCATAGTGCACTATTGCACGTCATATCGGCATTGGCATCTTCATACCGTTTTTAAGGGTAATAGTATTTCCTTCTATGATGTGCTGGCACACTTTACATCTGGAATCGCCACATTTGTTGACTTTATATTCCTTAGATATGTTTGTCGTGAATTTAGCACCAGTGAGCATGCGTTTTAGGTTCCTTGGTTGAAGCTTGCTGGGTAAAATGTCCGCTTTGGTCACCAAAGATCACATTTTATTACTGGTATGAAGAATTGGTAGTAATTCTTGGGCTTTTGCAGATATATTAAAGTGACAATGTGGATTATGTGTTGTCACAAAAGGAATAATGTTAGTTTCTGAGGACTTCTGTTTGGCAGTCCGTAATTCATTTTCTGGAATGAGTTGGGCTCTCTGAATCCCATTTGTAATCAAACCTTTTGGATAATGTTGTTTCGATAAGAATGACTCTAATTCCTTTAGTCTCAAAGGTCTCTTTTCTGCATTACTGACGATCATGCACACACGTCTAGCAAGACTATATGGAATATTTCTCTTGGTGTGCGACGGGTGGCAAGAGCGGAAATCCATATATTGGTGTGCATCGGTAGGTTTATAATATATGTCAGTTTCAATTTTCGTGTTATTTAGAATTATAAGAACATCTAGGAATGGGAGTCCCTCCTTGCTTGCATCCTTCGTGAACTGAATAGATTTGTCCAGAGAATTGAGTAACACATGGAATTCGTTGAGACTGTCCATTGAATCAATCCATATTACAAAACAATCGTCAAGGTATCTCCTCCAAGATGTTCGAATATGTGTACTTATTGACAATTTGAAGATGTTTTCCGCTCTTGTATATAGTTAATTTTCTAGGAAGCCCATAAGAATTAAGGTTTGCAAATTTAGGGGCCACTTTTGTGCCCATGGCAGTTCCTTTTATTTGTAGGTAGTATTTGTCATTGAAGAAGAACTTATTGTTCTCCAATATAATACGCAAACTTTGTACGATGAAGTCAGAACTGAATCTCTTGTCGATCATATCGCAATGTTTTTCGATCCAGTATTCTACTGCTTTTATTCCTAAATCATGTGGAATATTTAAGTAGAGACCAACTACATCAAAACTCACAAGTGTTGACCCTTCTTCAGTTCTTTCTGGCAATTCTCTGACAAAATCCATATCATCTCTTATGTAGCTTGGTATTTTTTCACATAATGGTTTCATGATTATGTTCAAGAAATTACTGAGTCTGTTAGTGGGACAAGAGGATCCAGCGATAATTGGTCTCAATTTATATATATATATATATATATACACACATACACGCACACGCACACACCTTATATATACATGTATGTAAGAGAATACATTGTCCTAACAATATTTATCTCAACAGTGCATTCTCTTATAATTATATGCGAGGCTTCCTGTGGGAGACTCGCCTATATAAGAGAATGCACTGGCAAATGATCTTTAATGCTGCACCAGCACAGCTCCCGTCATCAAAGGGTTAAATCAACAATTAAATCAATAATTTTAAGCCAGACCCAAACAAACTCTGATATGATCGATAAAGGACCAAGTTCCAATCATAAAAGCAAGAATGTTGAGTATGCAAATAATTGAAACCTATTCTTTTTAGCAGAAGAAAAAATTCTGACATGGGACAAGGGGATGGGGGGGGGGGGGGGGTTGGTGAATGTGGTGTTGGAAATGTTTTCAGTATGCATATGTCCACACATTTATATTTAAAGTGTATTTCCTGATAATATTGGTGTAACTACTCATTATCACTTCTCCCTGATAACAGCCCACTTCTCCCTGATAACAGCCCACATCTCCCTGATAAGCTGTAAGCAAATAGGGAGAAGTGACTTCTCCCAATTTGAAATTTCTGGACTGCATGGTCGCTGTTGGGAAGGCTGATCTATCCCGTGATGTAATTTGTCTGAAGGTTGCGAACTGTCTGAGCAGTCGACACTCTTTGATGGATCTTTGTCCCGGAACAATATCGAAACGTCAGCAATAGTTCCGGCCCGATAACAAACATTAGAGATTAAAGTACATTATTGAATTATTCCCGTGATACTAAAAACAGCTCCTTCACAAAGTATGCTACAAAGATTTTGTGCATTGTAAAGTCTAATCTATATCGTGATTCGATGACATGCTGCTGAAGGTTGCGACCTGTCTGTGTAGTTGACCCTGTTTGATACATCTTTGTCCGGAGGTCGTTAATGATTTGAGGAGTGTACAAACAGACAAGATTAGCATATATTATTGAATTTTTCCGTGACATGCAAGTGGTGAACAGAATGTGCATTTGTTGCAATGATTGAATATTGGGTATTCTTCTATTATTATCGAGCATGTAATTAATTAGAATATGGCGTGGCGTTGTAAGTAGTTGCTGCTCGCAGCTGAACGATTTCCCTTGCCACAAATGCACTGAAACGATGGCGTGCGTTAACTACTCCCATCGTGCAATTTACTCAATTTTCTTATTGATTGATGATTTTTGAAGTGATGTCTCCCAATAAATTGCCTCGCTGGCCAGACACATCATGAAGTATGTTTGTCAGCACAAATTGCTGATCATGATATTAATTCTAAAAGGCAGGGACCACCAGCCTAAAGAGAAGACTCTTCTTCTTAGATCCCTATCTAGTCACCAGACTGATAACAGATAGATAAATTATAATGGTTATGTTGAAGGCTGAGACAGCCTAGAGGATTGAAACAGGGTGATTTCAATTCTCTCTAAACCCGTACCCAGGTGCCTGAGGCTTATTATATACCAGGAACCAGCTTAGAGATTAAAACAGGGAGATGTCAATTCTTTCTAGACCCATACCCAGACACCTGATCTGCTTCTACCAGAGACTATAGCCTAGAGGATTGAAACGGGGTGATGTCAATTATCTCTAGACCCGTACCCAGGCACCTAAGGCTTATTATATACCAGGAATGAGATTAAAACAGGGGGATGTCTATTCTCTCTAGACCCGTACCCAGGAACCTAAGACTTATTATACCAGACAAGCCTACAGGATTAAAACAGGGAGACGTCAATTCTCTCTAGACCCGTACCCAGGCACCTAAGGCTTATTATATACCAGAGACAAGCCTACAGGATTAAAACAGGGAGACGTCAATTCTCTCTAGACCCGTACCCAAGCACCTAAGGCTTATTATACCAGAGACAATCTTACAGGATTAAAACAGGGAGACGTCAATTCTCTCTAGACCCGTACCCAGGCAACTAAGGCTTATTATACCAGAGACAAGTCTACAGGATTAAAACAGGGAGACGTCAATTCTCTCTAGACCCGTACCCAGGCACCTAAGGCTTATTATACCAGAGACAAGCTTACAGGATTAAAACATGGAGAAGTCAATTCTCTCTAGACCCGTACCCAGGCACCTGATGCTTATAGCAGGGACGAGCTTAGAGGTTTGACTTGTGAGAACCCTGAATTATTTCTAGCCTCTTGGAAGTTAAAGATGCATTATCTGATTAAACACCCCTAAATTAGTATTTCTTTGGCTTCAGGGATAAAAAATATCTGATTTGAGTCGAGGAACCCACTCATCAAAGCTCAGAGTGATGAGATATTAATTTTTGAACGAAGTTATTTCTCGAGATATGTACTTTTTTTTCCACCTGGAAAATATTTGTCAAACCGACCAAATTGCGGATCAAGATGGATAACTCTAAATCAAGTTATAATATGGCCATATTTCGTTGAACAACATGTTGAAAATTGACACGTTTTTGGAAATTTATACCTACTGATAAATAAAGCGTATTTTGAAGAAATGTGGTAACTTGATGATATGGGGACCATCTGATCAGATTGAGTACCTTTACGGAAAAAGTACTACAGTCAGTGTAAATATTACTGACACGCAATACATGCAGGCCTGAGAATAAGGTGCCTGTCATTTGCAGACTGAGGTCCCCAGAGATTAAATTTAGCAGCGCTAAATTCACCCTCAAAAGTTTCTTTATTATAAAATTTCTATAGAAACTTCTTCACATAGATTCTATTTCTTTTTTAGTTTAGTTTCTCTATATCCCCAAATTAGCAGATGACACGTTATATAATCGAGGTTCCCAATGGGTATACATCACAATATTCACCATTTGGGAAATTCAATCTGAGTTTATGTCTCCCATAGCAGATGAGGCCATGTCGAATGGGGTCCCCAGAGGATGAATTTGGTGATGCTACGCCTCTATGCAGGATAGCGTCACTGAATTCACCCTCTGGGGACCTCATTCTGTAATTGACAGGCACACTAAACTCATGCTTGAATACATGGAGGATATCTAGTGTTTTTGAGTGGTTACTGAAAATTATCACATGAGTGACAGACAAATGTTTATTTTCATTTCGCAAGCGAAAAATAAACATTTGTTTCAGTTGTGAATGAGAAAATTTTTGGTATCCTCTCAAGAACGCAAGATATTCTTTTTATTATATGCAATTCAAAAGAACTCTCCATTTAAAATAATGAAGTTTATCATAATCACCCCTGGTCAAGTGGTCCTGCTGAAATGCTATGATGCTGTTGTGTGTACGGGCAAAGCGATGCTGTTAACAAAAAGTACCCTTATTTTTTTAATTTGTCTTTTTCTCGGTGTTCCGATAATCTGAACATGTGCAGGAAAAGCCATTTAATATGCGTATCAAACATTTAAAACATTTATTGAGAAATACTTTTAATACTGGTTGTATTAGTTGTTGAAAATAGATTTTAATCAAGATGGCTATTCATTTCGTTTTAGAAACACCAGCGCAGACGTTGTTATATTTTTCAAAAATATATATGTTCTTGAATGTTTCATACACACACTGGTTTTTATGTTTACCCATACCATGTATGGTAAACATAGTGTCGTTGTCCGGATTGACCACTCGTCGTTCGTCCGTCCGTCTGTCCGTCCGTCCGTCTGTCCGTCCGTAGACACTTCACGTGTAATGCGATAACTCAAACATTTTCTATCCAATCAGAAGCAAATTTTGTATATGGGTATATCAGCCCAAAATACAGATCGAGTTCGAATTTGGGTTTGAATCGAGTTTTTGTTACAGAGTTATGCCCCTTTTTCGACTTAGAATTCACATATTCTGCCATAACTCAAACATTTTTTATCTGATTGGAACCAAATTTGGTATGTGAGTTTCACAGCCCAAAATACAGATCTAGTTCGAATATGGGTTTCCGATTTATTTTAAAGGAGGTATGACCATTTTTCAACAAAAAAAAAAAATTTGAAAAAAAAAATTGATTTAAAAAAATAATTATTTTTAACTTTTATAATAATAATAAAAAAAATGTCATTGACATTGTCATTTGTTTTCATTTAGATATTGATGATTATGATACAAGTTGATAAAAAAAATTCCAATGTGTCCCTTTAATTTTTTAATTAATTCACCAATTGCATTTGGACTACTTAGCTATTGATAAAGCTATATTATTTTCTGATGTCTCTTATGCCAATGTGCAAATAATCTGATAAAGAAGGCTATGGTATCTAATTTAAAATAAGATTCAACAATAAACTATCACATGATATTAACAGTAGACTTGGACATCTGTGCTGCAGAGTTATATCTTCAGATGGTCTGATATCATTATAATTGTTATTGGTTTAATAGAGGTCAGTAGTGTTCAACATAAACAATTCCTGTGATTTTTTGACAGCTGTGCTATATAATTGATATTAATGGGTCAGTGGTGAGGTTGCTTATCTGTATACTAGGACACATTATTATTGTAAACTTAAATTGGACTCTCTTAACCCAAGTATTCCATGTCCAGGTCACACCTACACATTTAACCCACAGACTTGCTGGCTGTGGTGGTTTAGCATTACAGATCCTGTACCAGTGCATTCTCTTATATAAATGCCAGTGACCCATAAATTCCAATAATTTGTGTTATGTACATTTGTCTATAATAGTACATAACAGTATACTCTATAATTCAACACCAAAACTCTCATTTATCCGATCATATTAAATTTTTATCGCCAAGGGATGGGTTAACATCTGCCGATCGTGATCGGCCTCTCGTTATGTGTACCCATACCATAGTATGGTACACATAGTGTCGACGTCCGGATTGACCACTCATCGTTCGTTCGTCCGTCCGTCCATCTGTCTGTCTAGCCGTCCATCTGTCTGTCTAGCCGTAAACACTTTACGTGTAATGCGATAACTCAAACATTCTCTATCCGATCAAAACCAAATTTGGTATGTGAGTTTTTCAGCCCAAAATACAGATCGAGTTTGAATATGGGTTAGATCCAATTTGTTATACCAGAGATATGGCACTTTTTCAACTAAGAATTATCCAGATTATAACCTAAGTAACTCACAATTAATTAATACCTGCTTCTCTGTGAGAGACATAGGAGACAATATGGTTTATTGCCTTGAGAGTTATTTATAGCCCTCATATGTTAACTCTATTTAAGAGAATTGGCCACACACAGATTAGTTGTGAATTATTGGATAAATTGATTTAGCTATCTTTTAACCACAACTTAGCCATGTGAATTTATTTAACTAGACCAATGGAGCTCTCTAAGTCATTGGATGATGGGACTACATTGGATCAAACAGGGCAGAGATAGGTGATTTAACCCCTTTTATCTTTCCATGTCTTTTAACCTTTTACATTAAATAAATAACTATATTATTTTGATATCTCACATGGCCATTTGCAACAACATGAATAGAACTGCTTACACAAGATTGTGGTGACAGGCTCTAGAGTTATATTAACCCTTCTATTTTGACTCATACATTCCAATACTTTGTGTTATTACTGGTTATTATGTGCATTTGTCTATACTACTTTAGATCATAACAGTATACTCTATAATTCAACATTAAAAGATTATGATTCCGATCATAACAATTTACTATTGCCAAGGGATGGGTTAAACATCTGCCGATCGTGATCGGCCTCTTGTTTCTCAAATCGCGCAGATTAGCCACACACCTCGAAAATTACAACTTTAAAAAAAATAACGGTACTTTTCACAATGGCATCAGTTTGCCCTACCCGCATCATAGCAATTCAGCAGGACCACCAGCATCATAGCAAATTAGCAGGACCACTTGACCAGAGGTGATAATCACCTTCAAACCGACAGCTGATGTCTGTCCACTTGGCACTTACACAGCCTTACAGAGAAATATGCGCAGAGAAATTGGTGCATGTATTTGTGAATTGGTCGCTAATGCGTGAATGAAAGTCGCTAATGCGTGAATGAAAGCGAAACTTTCTTTTTCCCCCTGCAGGGATATTGAAAATTATTTAACTGTTATTTTTTCAATAATACATTGTTGAGCATATAGTAAATAGAGAATACCTACAGTATTTGTTTGAATACCTGAAATATCTCATGAGTGCCTTGAAAGATATATAAAATTTTCACGAGCCGCGAGTGAAATTTTGATATTTCTTTCCAGACACGAATGAGATGTTTCAAGTATTTAAACAAAAACTGTAGGTATTCTTTTTATTATATGCGGCTTATTTAGACTCAAAGTTGCTAAGTTAATTCTTAATTACTTAAATAATTAATTGGACTTAATTAACCCTTTACCCAACAGAACGGCCCTGTGCCAATGTATTCTCTTATATATGCGAGTCGACCATAGGTCGCCTCGCATATATAAGAGAATGCATTGGCTTAACACATTAAAAATTATAAAATTGTTAAAGAATGTAAGAAAAAATGGTAAAAAGTGTTAAACAAATATTTTTTTTAGGCCAATGCATTCACTTATATATGCGAGGCGACCTATGGTCGACTCGCATATATAAGAGAATGCATTGGCACAGGGCTAACTGTAACTATCACAATGTGGTCAAGGAGCCGGTTCCAATGATATCCATATTTGTATGGTTCTATTGAGACAGACCGAAGATATTTTAGGCTGTTGAAGCTTTATTTGGCCGGTTTTGGCCGGTTTGTTGGGTAAAGGGTTAAAGAGCACACTTAATTGTCAGTGTTTACAAACAGGAAAGAGCCATTGAAATTGACCGATATGACTCAAACATAGAATTATCAATAGATCATGTGCCATCATAAATTTGTTGCTTCTGATTGGTTAGTGGACAGTGCACACGCAATGATCACTCAATCAACCTTGGCAGCTCTTGTTAGTTTCAAGCCCTACAGTGAAATATTGGAACCTACAGTGAAATTCCAAAACCCGATTTCACTGTAGCTCTGAAGAGATAGATACGACGATCTACGAGTGGTGAAAAATTGGTTCTCTTAGCTACTATGGGTGTATTTTATTATGTCATAATTATTAGTTTTGATTTGTTCCGTGGATTCAACTGTGCCTGTGTTTACTTTTAAAATATATATATCCTCACCAAGATACACAAACACGACACTATAAGGAATGTGTGTCACTCGTAGTGATCCATACTTTTCATGACGTCAGCCTGTTTCTAAGCCATCAGTCACTTGATATTCCCATTCATGTTTCCTAATTGTTATAACACTAGCAAGCTACGTTTGATTGAAATACAGGCAATTTTCTTCATAATTAAGTGATGTAACAAATTCCAATTTTAAATCAATGTAACAGAAGAACTATTTTACTAATAAGATGTAGTTCTACTATGGGTATAAATGCCTAACCCATGAAATGACATTTGAATATTTACACCCGCAGTAGAAATTTATACCCACAGTAGGGTGCAAAGTAGATCTTGCTATGAATCTCTGCTCTTGTTAACCCGTAATGGTTGTTAACCAGAGTAGAGATTAATGGCCTGATCAAGGTGTAAAGATGAAATTTACAAAATAGGTATTACACACACAATAGCATAGGCAATATTGTATAAAAATAAACAGAACACAACACGCATCTTAATCGAGAATCTTTTATCAAATGAGTTACAGATGGCACAAGGATATTTTTCGCGCGTACCTCAAGCGAATTACATCTTTGCACCGCCCACAACGAGTTCGACAAAAGATTCGAAATTATGGTGCAAGTTGTGTTCTGTATTTATTCTACACCACTGTGTCAGATAAGTTCAATCCATGGCTGTCACCTTCATTGATACCATAGCTACCTCTTTTGTAATTCAAGTCAAATCAATAACCAATAATGATTGGGCCATCACTCGAAGTGGATCGTTGAGACAATGTACGTCATCTTTCTTGGCGTCAATGTCCACAAAAAGAGTTCCGGCTTGTATATGATAGAAGTATACAATAATATCTTTTCAATGGCTCGGATTCCATTGAATACACACATCTCATGTCAATGTGTGTGGAATAAATAGACAGAACACAACGCGCATCTTAATCGAGACTCTTTTATCGAACTAGTTGCGGATGGTGCAAGGATATATTTCGCGAGAACGCAGCTCGAGCGAAATATAACTTTGCGCCGTCCGCAACGAGTTCGATAAAAGATTCGAGATTATGATGCAAGTTGTGATCTGTATTTATTCTACACCGTTCAGTCAGATAAGTTCAATCCTTGACTGTCACTTCCATTGTTACTATAGCTACCTTTATTGTGATTTAAGTCTGACAAATAACCAGTAATTATGGGCGGGGATCACCGGAAGCGGATGATCGATGTAATGTACGTCATCTTTCTTGGCAACAACGTCAACAAGAATAGTTCCGTCTCGTATTCCACTAGAGGTATACACTACTATGTATTCAATGGCTGTGATTCCGTTGAATACATGTTCCTCGCGTCAATGTGTGTGGAATAAATATTATTATCCTTATCTTTTCAGATGAGAATGAAAGACAGGCCCGGTTACAAAAAGTGATGGAGAACCGACAAAAACGCCATCAAAAAAGTGCTCACGTTAGACATGATCAAGATGAAGATCCTTATCCGGAGCCAACTAGTTCATCATCAAGCACAACCAATCTCTTCTCACCAATGTCGCAGCCAATCAAAATCGAGCCCAACTTATCACCGCAGGGGCAAATTGTCACCACTGTTGTTAATTCACCCGTCGGCATTATTCGCAGCGAAGTCAGTCTCCTTCCAAAATCAGAGCTGCCGACAGAGCCGTCACTCTATCGTAATTTATCAATCGACGAGATGATTGTATTTAAAGAACTGAGCGACAGCTACAAAATGACACTGGGGCAGTTCTGTACTGAAGATAATAATCCGGAAATGTTTGAAGAAGCGGGATATAGCAACCCGAATGACCTCGTTAATAACTCACAGGCAGCCGTCAGACGCTTGATCAAATTCGTCAAACGTCTCGAAGACTTCCGCAAACTTCCGCAAGAAGATCAAATAGCAGCTCTGAAATCTTGCGTACTACATACTCTTCTTTTGAGGTCAGTTGTGTTTTACGTCGTCGAAAGGGATGCGTGGATAACACCGAAAGGCGAGATTCCCACAAGTATATTGAAAAAAGCTACTGGGTTCGTCGAACTGCACGACAGTCATACGCGATACTGTCGGTCACTTAAAACAATTGTGGGCAATGACAGTACGTTGATGGCGTTAATTCAAGCGCTTTCTGTGTTCAGTCCAGAAGGGCACAATATTAAAGATAGAGACGTTGTTTCAAATGTGCAAGACAAGTACCTAACTTTATTAAAGCACTACCTGGAGGCGGAGTTCACATATGAATACGCGCGTTACTATTATTTCGCACTTCTGCAAATCATGGCAGAGTTGAGAACTCTTAGTGACGATCACGCTAAAGTTTTACTCCAGGTGAACCCAGGAGAGATTGAACCGCTCATGCTTGAAATATTTAATTTAAAATGAATGTTTCGTTACAACAAATAACTAAATGTATCTCTTATAGTTATTACGTCTGTTTGAATTATAGTTTCTGGGATTTGAAATTCTGGACTTGGGGATGGATGCTTGTGACAGTTGTGTGTACTTTACGAGTTATGAACAGCTGGCCAGTGATTATCATCATTCAAAATCTCTCCTATTAAGGATGAGAGATGCAAAGATCTGAGCACTGCACATCGAGTGTTATGAGACGTGATTTATTGTTGAAATAAAGGGCAGTGAACTAAAGATTGCACGGAATGATCGTGTTTTCATCACACAATTCTCATTGGTCATCAGCTTGTTAGCCCAAGCTTTGAATCAAGTACAATAATCAGATGTGGACATCAACGAGAGAGTTCAGAGATCGTATTTGACAGAGTTAACACCTGGATCTGGACAAGTTAGTTCAATGGTATCAGCTCGGAAACTTTGGAGAGTTGTATGACTCGTAAGATCTTGGTGTCACTAAGGCCAAACTTTTTTATTTTTCTGCTTTACGGATCCGTTGACTGGGTTCTCTGTGGCCCCGACGAGAAAATTAAAATGATTCCTAATTGTTTTTCTCTGGCATTTATTACCGTACCACCAAAGCATTATTTTTAACTACATCTAGGATGAAAGCTGTGAAGTCCTGACATTTTTATGAACTTGACATAGTCATACCTCTTTAAACTTTAAAACTTAGAATGGTCTTTAGAAATACATTTGGTATTCCTCAGAAGTTATGGTGATCTTTATAATAACATGATAGAGTCTACAAAGTTTGTTCTCAGATAGGAATGACGTTCCTTTATTTTTATTTTTTTCCCAACCGACCCGACCCAAACAAGGTCCAAAAAAAACATAAAGCAGAAAAATAAACTAATTTGTCCTAACCGTACTTGTATGAATCACATTCACAAATATTTGCTCATGAAACAATCGATGAGACCAGTATTAGTAACATCATAATTTGCCCATTCTCTACCAATTGTTTAAAATTTTCTATTTTGGCAGCTAATTTCAGTCGGAATTTTGTCAGTATCAGACATGCCACATATAAAGCTATTGACAGTAAGTAATTATAATTTCTTACTTTGTGTAAGTAATTGTAATTAATTACTTTGGGTAATTGTAATTGTACAGTAATGCTCTAAATAATCGACTCCTTAATTAAGGAGTCGATTATTTAGAGCATTACTGTAATTACTTTATGTAAGTAATTGTAATTAATTACTTTGGGTAACCTTTTGGTTGGTTTGACACTTTTCATTGTGTGGTAGCGAGTGGGCAGAAGAAACATATTTGAAATTATGGCCCAAAGCCATAAAATTTCACCATTAATATTAAAGGGACTCTAGGCCTTCGAAGTGGTTTAATGCGAAATAACTTAAAAGTCTGTAAAACAACCATCATCAACAAGTACACGAAAAAATAGATCGACTAATTTTGTCCTTCGAAAAAAACATTTCGGGGGCAAGTCTGAGTTTAGTGTGCATATCATTTGCAGAATGAGGTCCTCAGAGAGTGAATTCAGTGACTCTACCCCACACAGCAGGCTAGCATCACTAAATTCACTCTCTAGGTACATCATTCTGCTTAGGCCTCATCTGGCAAGTATCTATGGTCTCAAATTTACATTGTTTTTAGTTACTTTTTCCCTTCTGTTCAGTGTTGATATCCCCTAATTTGCAGAAGATAAAATGCATAATCGAGTGGACTAATCGGTGAACATCACAAATTTCAACTCAATCTGATCCCAAGTCTCTGATAGCAGTTGGCCTAAGCAGAATGAGGTTCCCAAAGGGTGAATTTGGTATGCTAGCCTGCCTTGCAGGAAAGTGTCACTTAATTTACCCTCTGGGGACCTCAATCTGCAAGTGACAGACACACTATTTCAAGGCTTGGCCTGGGTCCCTTTAAGCTAACAAACTGATGAACAATATTTCCCTCTCAAAATCAACTGTAACATGAATGTTAAATACCTCAGTTCATTATTGAAACATTGTTGTTTTGAATATTCCGCTCATTTTATGTAAGATTGAAAGCTTTGTTTTCTAGATTTTTTTCAGCAAGAAAAGACGGAAGACAGCAGCATTTTCAGCATGAGGAGATGGAACGCCTTATATGTGCCATTACGTTAGTTTCTTACTCAGAGAATACTATACTATTCATCAACAAACATTGATACAAAATGCTCTAAGTAATCGACTCCTTAATCCCAGCAGAATTATGGGTAACTTTTCAGGATTTAGTCGGAAATATGGCTTGTTGCCATTCATCGGAAAGCTCTCAGGGAGAGCTTTCCGATGAATGGCAACAAGCCATATTTCCGATTAAATCCTGAAAACTTACCCATAATTCTGCTGTGGTTAGGAAGTCGATTACTTAGAGAATTACTGTATTCATCAACAAACATTGATACTTCATTGTCAATTGACTCAATGCTGAATATAAGCTTTATCTTAATTATTTGACTCGGGTCTGATAGTGAGGCCATCCCTTGAAATAGTGTGCCTGTCATTTGTAGAATGAGGTCTGCAGAGGGTGAATTTAGTCACGCTAAATCGCATAGTGTACTAGCATCACCAAATTCAACCTCTTCAGACCTCATTCTACATGGCCTCATCTGCTATGGGAGACAAAGACTCAGAGTGAAGTTCCCAAATGGTGAATATTGTGATGTACACCCATTGGAAACCTTGATTATGCATTATGTTGTCTGCCTATTTGGGGATATAGAGAAACTAAACTAAAATAAGAAATAGAATCTATGTTTCTATAGAAATTTTATAATAAAGAAACTAAGAGGCCTATTAAAGCAGAATGAGGTCCCCAGAGAGTAAACTTAGTGATGCTAGCCTGCTATGAAGGATAGCATCACTAAATTGACCCTCTGGGGACCTCATTTTGCAAATGACAGGCACCTTATTCTCAGGCTTGAGTGAGGCTATGAATGTGATCTGAATGTCATAAAATGGATTCTAATTCTATAAAAATCCAGAGAAAAAAACTACTATGAAATAATGATTACCTCAAAACAGTCCAAACTTAATTTAGTGACCCAAGAACAAATTTGACTATGTCACAAATAGGATTGAACTTAGACGAAGTTTGCTTGATCCACAACAGCTTGTGATATCTGTTGGGTTAATGCTGTTTTTGGTCCGAGTCCCATCCCGTTACTCTTCTATAACAGACTTTATGCCCAGAATCATTGGCAGGATTGATCTTGCTTGTATGTCTTCGGATTAGATCAAATGGAAGCTTTGCGTATATGAACATAGAGGGCAACCTTTCCCAAGCATGATGGTATCAAACGTGCATATATCTGTTGTCCATTAAATGTCAAAGCAACGAGATTTATAAGTAAACGAAGTCTTGATTTTCAATGAATTTTTATTTTTTGTTGCACTATCAGAAAATTCATGTAAACAATACATTAAACGATCGTATCATCACTTTACCTTTTTCTATCACAATAAATGATATATCATTTTGAAGACAGTTTAATCGCGAGCTGTCCGATGAATGGCAACAAGCCATATTTCCGACTAAATCCTGAAAAGTTACCCATAATTCTGCTGTGGTTAAGAGGTCAATTAATTAGAGCATTACTGTACATCTTTTGAATGACAGTCCATTATAGAAGAGCAACAGGGCAGGACTCAGTCAAATAACAGCTTCAACCCAACGGATATCCCAAGCTGTTACAGCATCAACCCAACAGATATCCCAAGCTGTTACAGCATCAACCCAATGGATATCCCAAGCTGTTGTGGACCGAGCAGACTTGGTCTAGATTTAACTCAGTATTGTAAACCAAAATTGAGACATTCATTATTCATTATATTTTTAGGGGGTTACACTGCAGTTGAAATTAATTGTCAAAATGTTTTTAAATTATGACTCCAACAGAAGATTCCTTGCAAATTGCAATTTGATGGTGGACGCCCCAAATAATGCTCTAGCCATGCCAAATGAATTGAATTGTTTAATGAGACCTCACAGTAAGTTCCTTTATTGTTTGTTGTCAGTTTTTTTTTCTTTTTTGCCATAACTTTTGTTAAGCTAAAAATTGTTATCTAATCATGCAATCTGACCTTTTAACTTTGTTTTAACCAATCAGCAGTTTTCATCATGAATTTATAGAACAGCGCATGAAAAATTTGAATTATTGCATGTTTGCCATATTGTGGTGTTACGAAACATCAATTTTGTTTTGTGCTATAATATTGAAGCCTAACATTCAAGTGCAATAATGTCAACTTATTCATGCTTGTATGCCATACAACTATTTGATATTGTACTTATTTTACACCTTGATTAATTTTGTTATTTGGCCTCTAATATCCTGTTTTATCTCAAAGTGGATTTAATTATGTCACATCAAAATGATGGTTCTAACATGTTTTTAATACTGTCGTGTAAGAATACTGTTCTGTGCTAAGTAATTGACCCAGTAACTGGGATTATTATGACCCTGATGACCTTGTAACTGGCATTATTATGCATTTATAACTAAGTAATTGACTCTGATGATTCAGTAACTGGGGTTATTATGCATTAATACATTACAGTAACGCCCTAAAAAATTGACTCCTTAACCACAGCAGAATTATGGGTAATTTTTCAGGATTTAGTCGGAAATATGGCTTGTTGCCATTCAACGGAAAGCTCTCACCGTGAGCTTTCCGATGAATGGCAACAAGCCATATTTCCGACTAAATCCTGAAAAATTACCCATAATTCTGCTGTGGTTAAGGAGTTGATTATTTAGGGCATTACTGTAACTGCAGTAAAACCTTAACTGCACTGCAGTTTACAGTTCTGTGACTGCTGCGGCACCGAGATGAAATGTAGTAATGAAATGCTGGTTATATTCCTTGACTGCTGATACACTGTAGCCACGGTAACTGCTGACTGTTTCATTTCTATGATATATAAATTTGCTGGATGTTACAGTTTCATATGAGTTGATTGATTACACGCATGTTAACCACACAATCCTCTGGTTGTCTTGCGGTTTATAACCGTGTTTAACCCTTTACCCAACAGAACGGCCATGTGCCAATGCATTCTCTTATATATGTGAGTCGACCATAGGTTGTTTCGCATATATAAGAGAATGCATTGGCTTAACACATATTAAAAATGATAAAATTGTCAACGAATGTAGAAAAATATTATAAAAAATGTAAAAAAAATGTAAGAAAAAATTATAAAATTGTTAAAGAATGTAAGAAAAAATGGTAAAAAGTGTTCAAAAAGAATTTTTTTAGGCCAACGCATTCTCTTATATATGCGAGGCGACCTATGGTCGACTCGTATATATAAGAGAATGCATTGGCACAGGGCATAACTGTAACCATCACAATGTGGTCAATGAACCAGTTCCAATGATATCCATATTTGTATGGTGTTATTGAGACAGACCGAAGATATTTTAGGCTGTTGAAGCTTTATTTGGGCGTTTTTGGCCGCTTTGTTGGGTAAAGGGTTAAAGTCTAACTGAAATGTGGTATTACTGCAATGCCACCCCTGTTTGATGTGTCATTTTCACCCATACAGAACCCCAGACAAACATGAGCAGACGACACTCTTCTATATGCTTATATATACATGTGTATATGTGGGGCTCCCTGCAGGGTAATGGATGTTTTGTATTTTATTTTATTTTATTTTATTTTATTTATTTTAAAAAAATGATAAAAAATTGTCAGGCCAATGCATTCTCTTATATATGCGAGGCAACCTATGGTCGACTCGCATATATAAGAGAATGCATTGGCACAGGGTAAAAATACTATGGGTTCAGACTGTGGTCTTACAATGATGCCACCCCTGTTTGATGAGTCATTTTCTTAGGGCAGTACAGTATGTTACCGTTTATTTTTAAATCCAAGTGAAGATCGTGCGAAAACAAACAACTTTTGAAAGAATTCCAAGCATTACAAACACCTAATTGAGCAATAAATCAGTTCAACATATACTACAATCTGATTGGTCCAGCTGATAATAATTGATGCACTAAATCTAAGATGCCATTTGATTGTACCAGCTGATAATATTTAATCCACTATAATCCTAAGATGCCATTTAATTGGTCCAGCTGATAATATTTGATCCACTAAATCTAAGATACCATTTGATTGCTCCAGCTGATAATATTTGATCTACTTAACCTAAGACGCCTTTTGATTGGTCCAAAATTGGGAAAAATTTTGGTGACACTCCTACAGATAATGGTCTTTGCTGGTTATGACGCATGTCGCAAAAATTATTGCTGTTATTTCTCAATGACCAAAAGTGAAGGAATTTGAGCCATGTATTTGTGCAAAATACACTCATGTGCTCTATCAATGATACAAAGAGCATGGTAATTATAATGAAAATGAATTTATGGCTCAAGTCATAAATTTAGTTTCATAAAAATATCCAGGTTGTTTCAATCATTCATCAAACACACAAGTGTATTTTGCACTAATCTATGGCTCAAATTCATTCATTTGTTGCATATATTCTGTTGAGTATAAAAGGAGATGGTCTCATAAATGGCTGGATTTAGCATAGAGTACCCCTTTAATTCAATTAATACCCAATCAACGGCAGCATTACAATTACACAATATTATATAGCAGCATAGGATTACTGGTAGTGAAATGGCAAGCTTGGTTATTTCTCTTAAGTCAAATTTTTCAATATATAAGAGAATGCATTGGCACAGAGTTTTCATAAAAATTTCAGGAAGCTCCAGTCATGGAAGAGTTAATTGATCATAATCAAGGGCAAAAATGTGGCCAAGTATCCTTCGACATACAGTAATGCCCTAAATAATTGACTCCTTAACCACAGCAGAATTATGGGTAAATTTTCAGGATTTAGTTGGAACAAGCCATATTTCCAACTAAATCCTGAAAAATTACCCGGAATTCTGCTGTGGTTAAGGAGTCGATTGTTTAGGGCATTACTGCAGACCCGCTAGTTAAATAGGTTGGGTTGAATAATGCTGTTTTATGTTGAAGTTCTGTGTATATGTCTTTCTAAATCAGGGTATAGCGTTGTTGGTTCACTCACCTTAAATCTCCAATAACTTTACTAAAATGTCACCATTGTTTATTCCATAGAAAATATTATATTTGTTCTGATCTCCACAAGAGTTGTCAACTGAAAGCAGTAAAGTAAAGTGAAAAATATATTTTATCACATTGTTTACATAAATACAAACTCATTTGACCTTGTGAAGTGATGGTGTGAATTAAATGTAAACAAAGTGTAGTTACTCGTAAGTATGCAGCATATTCTATGCAAAATTTAACATCTTTCCGATGTAAATAGCATCATGCATTGATTTGCAGGGTAAAATTTATTAAAACTGACAAAAAATCCGGCCATTGGATCATCTGCTATAGAAATACATTTTCACAGGGCTTTGACGTAAAACATTATCCCAACTGATTTCATTACCTGGTTTACGTCTAAGGAAACTTGGACTAGGATAAAATATGCTACTCACTACAGTAATGCCCTAATTAATCGACTCCTTAACCATTAATTAGGGCATTACTGTACTAATAGTAATGACCTTAATAATATTCATTATTTAACAATAAGAAATATTTAACTGTTTGATAAGGAGTCGATTAATTAGGGCATTACTGTACTAATAGTAATGACCTTAATAATATTCATTATTCAACAATAAGAAATATATAACTGATTGATAACTTTACATGATTGCTGCGGGGCCTGGAATAGTCATAACTATTCAATGCTTTGATGCATCATTGAAAATCTTTAAAAAAAACTTGATAATTGTTGAGAAAGGACTTGAATATCCTTTGAATTTCAGAATAGAGGCCTTAACCCTACCATTACTGGAGCTTCCTGAAATCTTGCGAAAACCCTGTGCCAATGCATTCTCTTATATATGTGAGTCTCCCATAGGGAATACACTGGCACAGGATCTTTAATGTTGCACTAGTGCAGCTCTCTTCATGATAGGTTTAAAAAAAACTTCAAGTTTCTTGTGAAATGGTTCAATTGGCCTTGACTTTGATTATGTCTGGCCTGTGGAAACCCTGTTGTAATATGGAGATTTTCAAAAGCGGCCAGCGACTCCCAACATTGTTAAAAATGTTTTTTTAAACTTTCCATGGATGCTGTGCTACTTGCTGTTTCACATCCCAAGTCTCGCGCATAATCTACCTGACAGAGAGGTTGAAGGAAGCAGCTGGTATATTTTATGACACAACCCATGCTCATCCATCGTACAATGTCTAGTCACAACACCTGGTAACTCAGAGATATATGTCAACCCTTTTTTATTATTAACCAGAAGCTGAGAATACTGATGTGTGCATTTTAGCTATATTAGCGCCTAGCCTGAGTTTAGCGTGCTTGTCATTTGCTGAGTGAGGTCCCCAGAGGGTGAATTTAGTGACGCTATCCCGCATAGTGGGCTAGCATAACTAAATTCACCATCTGGGGACCTCATTCTGCTTATGTCTCATCTTCTCCGGAAAGCTTCTTTATCATCAAATTTCTATAGAAACTTCTTCACATAAATTCTATTTCTTTATAGTTTAAGTTTCTCTATATCCCCAAATTGGCAGATGAAAAATTGCACAATTGAGGTTCCCAATGGGTGCACATCACAATATTCACCATTTGGCAACTTCAGTCTGAGTCTATGACTCCCATAGCATCATCTGCCATGCAGAATGAGGTCCCCAGAGGTTGAATTTGGTGATGCTAGCCTGCCATGTGGGATAGCGTCACTAAATTCACCCTCTGGGGATCTCATTCTGCAAATGGCAGGCACACTAAACTCAGGTATGAGCCTGGGTCAACACAGGAACCAGCCTAGAGGGCGACTTGGGAGAGGACCAGCCTAGAGGGCGACTTGGGAGACCTCTTCTCCCCCTAAATTGTGCCACTTCTCCCTATATTTTTGACCCAGGGAGAAGTGACTTCGCTCTCATATACCAGTATGCATATGTCCCAACAGCATATTTAAAGTATATTTATTGATTATAATGATGTTCTCACTCACTATAATGGTTTTATAAATGGGCTCTTGTGTTGCATAATACTTGTTGGATAATAGAAGGGTGATGTTGGGGTGTAAATTGATATCAGTCATTGTTACTTCTCACTGATAACAGTCCACTTATCCAGACTGGGAGAATTGACTTATCCTAATTTTAAACCTCCAAGCTACAGTAATGCTCTCTAAGTAATCGACTCCTGAACCACAACAGAATTATTGGTAACTTTTCAGGATTTAGTCGGAAATATGGCTTGTTGCCATTCATCGGAAAGCTCTCGGGGAGAGCTTTCCGATGAATGGCAACAAGCCATATTTCCGACTAATTCCTGAAAAGTTACCCATAATTCTGCTGTGGTTAAGGAGTCGTTTATTTAGGGCATTACTGTAAGTTCTAGTTGGCTGCCATTTTGATGAGTAGCATGCAAAATTCACCAACAAGACTTCGATAAGTTTTTAGAGAGGGAATTCTCAAAGCACGTAGGACATTTGCGGGGATTCAGTTCACCATTTTTTTGCTTGGAAAAAAAAACCTGCGCTAAATATAAAACACCACACTTGTATCCAGCCAGCATCAGAAAGGAAGTATGACTGGTGCTCTGGTAGATATTGGCTTATGGCTAGACCGATAAGATACAAGGGTGAGCACAGGGTTCATAGTCATTTTCAATGTCTATTTATGGAAGAGGTTATTTTCATGTGAAAACAGAAATGGCCGAGCTGTTGAGATCTGGTTCAAAGTTTGGGTTTCTTGCTTTCTTCAGCCTCTCTAATTTGTTTTCTTGCCGTTTTGTCCTCTACCTCGCAGTTCACGCATCAATGTTACAATGGTCGTTAATGAAAGAATTAAAGGGACATAATCATCAATGTTGCAATTATCGTTAACCCTTTACCCAACAGAACGGCCCTGTGCCAATGCATTCTCTTATATATGCGAGTCGACCATAGGTCGCCTCGCATATATAAGAGAATGCATTGGCTTAACACATTAAAAATTATAAAATTGTTAAAGAATGTAAGAAAAAATGGTAAAAAGTGTTAAAAAAAGATTTTTTTTAGGCCAATGCATTCTCTTATATATGCGAGGCGACCTATGGTCGACTCGCATATATAAGAGAATGCATTGGCACAGGGCATAACTGTAACCATCACAATGTGGTCAAGGAGCCGGTTCCAATGATATCCATATTTGTATGGTTTTATTGAGACAGACCGAAGATATTTTAGGCTGTTGAAGCTTTATTTGGCCGGTTTTGGCCGGTTTGTTGGGTAAAGGGTTAATGGAGTTATTATAGGGACATAAATTTGTCATTGCGATGATTGTTAATGGAGTTATTATAGGGACATAAATTCATCGTTACAATGATTGTTAATGGAGTTATTATACTATATAATTATAGGGATATAAATTCATCGTTACAATGATTGTTAATGAAGTTATTATAGGGATATAAATTCATCATTACAATGATTGTTAATGAAATTATTTCAGGGGCATAAACTTTGTTAGAATGACCTTTAATGACATTATTAATGGACTTTGCAGTGGGTATACATGTCAAAAATCCTGAAAGTCTATAAATCCATTATCACTGAGAAAAACTTGAAAAGATAAATCGAATTTGTTCATATTTTCTTTATTACTGATTCTACAATAATGAGATTTAACATGTTGAAATAATTTTTATGTATATGTATTTAAAACTGTTACAGCTGCATTAAAGTTTCACAGGAGAATTATTAACCCTTTCATGATGGGAGCTGTGCTGATGCAGCATTAAAGATCATGTGCCAGTGCATTCTCTTATATATATGAGTCTCCCATGTGGAGCCTTGCATATATAAGAGAATGCAGTGGCTTACAAAGTCAATGTAATTATTGTTAGGCCAATGCATTCTCTTATATATGCGAGGCTCCCTATAGGAGACTCGCATATATTAGAGAATGTATTGGCACAGGATTTTCACAAAATTTCACGAAGCTCCAGTCGTGAAAGGGTTATTGGTGAAAATAATAACAGCAAATTTTCCCCCACACTGGTTTTAAACATTTTCTTGACTTTTAACATGTACCCACTATGACAGCCTTACATTCTTTTTAATTTATACCCATTCTTTACTAAATGTATTCTCTCAGTCAGTTATAAAAGTATACATCAGGATGGTTTATTATTGATTTGCAGGGATGTACAGGCAATATAAGCGACCAATGATCTATCACAACAACTTATCTTGGATTCTACACAAAACGGATATCGAACATATTTGTTTTTACTGAGATTTTGTCATTCAAATTTCATGCCTCAAAAAATAGTGACCAAAGTCACTTGAATATCTCTCAACAGTCATATATTTAAGGGGAGAAAAAAAATAGATATTAAAAATTGAAATATAATAGCTGCTGTGAGCTTCGAACGGTGGGTTCCTCGACTCAAATCCAATATTGTTCACCCCTGTAGCCGAAGAAATAGTAATTTAAGTAATGGATTGTAGAAAACATGCAAGTTTATATCCATGTTATATCTTCAGTGACCGAAATTAATATTGTTGCCATTTTCTCACTACACCTAGAAGGATAATGCCCGCCTGATACACAAACTTGAGGTATTCAGCATCATCCAGTTATGGGATAATGTGATTGCGAATTACGTTATTTTATGCTGATAACATGATTAGGTCATAATTATTCATGTTTGTTTAATGGTGACATCATCATTTTGAAAATCATTTGTCAGATATTTTAGGATGCATGCCACATGTTGTCACTCCCGAGGACCCTTAAACAACAGATTATAAATCCAGGTGTCACATATTTTATGTTGCCTGCTATGTCACTCATTGAGTCTCATATACATAAGGCTGTAGGTCCGGGTGTCACATGTTAACATTATATCCAGGACCAGCCTTGGGGTTTCGTATTGATAGACATCACATGTCAATGAATCTGTGTGGATTTGTCTTATGTACTCTTATTTATGTACATCAGAGATGGATTTTTTCACAATTTTTTTCATGAATTCAGGATTTTTTGGTAAAATTTTGAAAATTTTAGGAGTTTTGTACCTCCCTTGTGGGATTTCTTCATTTTCTATATATGACAGCTTCTCTCTTCTGAGAAAAAAATCATGGATTCCCAGAATGAAATATAAAAAAAATTACATCTCAGGTGCCGCAAGACGCACTGATAGAGTACAGTAATGCTCTAATTAATCGACTCCTTAACCACAGCAGAATTATGGGTAACTTTTCAGGATTTAGTCCGAAATATGGCTTGTTGCCATTCATCGGAAAGCTCTCCCCGAATGCGCTCGACTATGATTGTGTTTTTCTCGAGAATTGATATAAGAATTTTCTCTGAACTCCTGTCACAGCATAAATAGGTATTGCCTATCATATATGTCTTCCTTTTGTTGGTATAACTTCTAAATTGACTACTTTTAACTAATTAGATTGCCCTGGTATGGAAAAGGCTAACTGTTGTGGCCCGATGTGGGGTTTACTGCCCGGGGATTATAGGATGACCAGCGTGCTAAACTGCTGAAGATAAAATGTCATCGAGAGCTTTCCAATGAATGGCAACAAGCCATATTTCCAACTAAATCTTGAAAAGTTACCCATAATTCTGCTGTGGTTAAGGAGTCGATTAATTAGAGCATTACTCTATCTACATTGAACATGTTTTCCTCTCGACAGCCTACTACAGCAAAAATATTTTTTCCTTGCCTGTCTGGAATTTGGTTTCAGGATTTTTCTTAATGCGTTTCTTACATCCCTGATGTACATCAAGCACTGAAGAAATATGGAATGACTTCTCCTTAATACATTCTGAGTTGCGGCCCGTCGTCACAAATTGTCATTGAACTAAAATAGCGTGATTTAATTAAGGTGAGACTGTCACCGCACAGTCTTTATGTCATCGCTGTTTTGATTATTTGTCAGAATCTCAATGCCATTAGCGCGTCACCAGTTGACATTTGATTATGTCACTTTTGTATGCTAGTGAGGAATTTTGCATTTGCAAGTGTCCCATGCTCACTCTCTTCGCAGGGATTTCGATGCTGTTAACCCTTTCACGATGGGAGCTGCGCTGGTGCAGCATTAAAGATTCTGTGCCAGTGCATTCTCTTATATATATATATATATATATATACGAGTCTTCTATAGTAACTGAATGGAATAAAATATGGTATGTGCTTTTAAAAGCACAAAATACAGGTCAAGTTCGAATTTGTGTTCGGCCAACCAATTTTAACCAGACTTACGGCCCTTTTTGTTGGAATTTGCACTCAATTTTCGTTTCCGGATGATAACTTTAATAAGTGAGCTGAATGTAATGAAATTTGGTATGTGAGTTTACTGGCCCAAAATATAGGTCAAGTTTGAATCAAGTTCTGCTGTTCATCAGAATTATGGCCCTTTGTTGGAATTACCACAGGCATATTTTATTTAATTGCCACGCCCTAGCGATGCTCTGGTTACTGCCCTGAAGTGAGTTGTTCTGTACATTGCCTGAATACATCAAAATTTGTAGTTGCTGAAATTTGGTCTAAAATTTATGCACTTTCACTTCTAATCTGTATAGCAAATTTCATGATATCTCGAGTTTTCTTCTGTCGTAAATGGATTACATTCTCATGCAAGCCTTGAAATAGGGTGTCTGTCATTTGCAGAATGAGGTCCCCAGAGGGTGATTTAGTGATGCTACCCCTCATTGCGGGCTAGCATCACCAAATTCACCCTAGCGGGGTAGCATCACTAAATTCACCCTCTGGGGACCTCATTCTGCAAATGACAGACACCCTATTTCAAGGCTTGATTTTTAAGGACCTTTCCACTCATATATTATAAATTTAACCTAAAAAATTGATGTTGCATATACTATGTGTGCCTTTAAAAATCTAAGATTGTTCATCGAAATTGGAAAAACTAAGACGACTCTGGCATTATTTGGGTACTGTACTTCATATGTGACCCGCCATATCTAATCCAGTCGTCAGTCGGGATTTTTTTACCCTGTGCCAATGCATTCTCTTATATATGCGAGTCGACCATAGGTCGTCTCGCATATATAAGAGAATGCATTGGCCTAACAATTTTTTACAATTTTAATAATTTTTTCTTGTATTCTTTAACAATTTTATAATTTCACCCATACAGAGCCCCAGACAAACATGAGCAGACGACACTCTTCTATATACTTCTATATATGTGTGGGCCTCCCTGCAGGGTAATGGATGTTTTTTTATTTTTTGTCCTAAAAATTGTAAGAAACATTTATTTTAAAAAAGTGATAAAAAATTGTTAGGCCAATGCATTCTCTTATATATGCGAGGCGACCTATGGTCGACTCGCATATATAAGAGAATGCATTGGCACAGGGTAAAAAAAATCCCGACTTTTAATTGAGACGACCTTGGAATTTATAACAAAACTAATTGAATAAATCAATAAAGGTCTAATGGTATCGATCGTCAGCTATTTGTTAAATTCCATCTGCTCGAATTTCTTCATCCAGCTAACAATGTTAATTACAAGGTCACGGTCATGCACAGATCTGACTTGATATCATTATAAAATTTCTTTAGATTTCTGAGGACAGAAATTAAGGTCACATTAAGAACATTTTTTTAATGTTCTTAACTAATCTTATACGCCATGTTCTATTTTGATGCAGAGGTTTCTCAGATTCCACCTAACGGATATAATATCTCCCGGGAAAGTGTTTATTGGTGATCATTAACTGGGATACTTCAGAATTTAATTTGGAAACTTCAAAGATAAAAATACCTGTGGGTAATTAGGTTTATTTATTCAGAATTAAAATCCAGTTGTTGTTAGGAACTCGCACATTAATCAAGTACCTGGTCAGGAGTCGATGCATATTTTCAGTACACTAATCCTTAAGATTTAAATCTGTTTGTTTCTTCGAATATCTTCAGGGTCCATATGTTAGTCTGGAATCCTGGAAATGTCATGGAATTGGCCTGGAATAGTCTGGATAATGGCACCTTTTTAGTGTAGTATGGAAAAATTAATGGAGAAATACCTCACCCAAGCAAGGGTTTGGATAAGTTATGTAATTGCTCCCTTCTTTGAAAAGTCATGTGCACTTTGTGATAAGTCTTTGTCATAAGTTCCTCTTGCCAGTGAACACATTCAACCATACGAGTGTGCTGGTGGCAGATTAATCACTTACTATTTAAAGTATAGAGAATGTTTCCCCTCACCTAGTATAGAAATTTTTTCCTAATTATGCCTATTGAGTCTATGAAGTTGGGTTATAAGAGGACAAAATGGAACAATTTTTTCATAAATCTATTTTCAAATTTCCTGATAGGCACGGGAAAGTATTGAAATTTTCAAGTATGGTCTTGGAAATTTCTTGAAATCCTTGAAAAGTTTTGGAAAAATCATGGAATATATTTCATGATGAGGTATACGAATCTTGGAACCCAAGCCTGGAAATTGTGTGTCTGTCATTTCAGAATGAGGTCCCCAGAGGGTGAATTTAGTGACACTATCCGACACTGCCTGAACTGTCGAGACCTCAACTGATATGGGAGACCTAGGATCAGATTGAAATTCCTCGAAGTTGGTGATCTTCACCCATTAGTCACCTTGATTATGCATTTTATCTTCTGCAAATTAGGTGATATGTAGAAACTGAACAGATTGAGGTCCCCAAATAGTGACACTATTTCAAGTCTTTGAGTCCTAAAAGTTGTGGAAAAATCATGGAATATTTTTTCATGATCCCTGATCTTGTCTTTGAGGTTATGTATGGAGTGACCTATGAAACCTGATCTTGTCTTTCAGGTTATGTACCTGGTGACCGGAAATTGTGAAATCTCAATATAGCCACAAAGATATGAAAGCAAAATGAACAGGCGTCGGCATGAATTTAATGTTTTAGTGATCTCAGCTCGACTCTTGATAACTTCCGTTTTTATTCCCTGATCTGAGACCCTAGCAAAGACGTCATTAGTTACATCGCGTCTGACACAGGCTGCTGATGACTGGTAAACACCTTTATCTAACGATCACGTTTCGCGAATGTCATAATTGATTTTCTACCTGTTAGCTTGTTTTACCAATTTAGGATTCACATAATTATGTCACAGTGACAGATTCGACAAGATTATTGATCAAAATAACATGGTTTTGTGATGAACAACGATTAGGCGTCTGCGACTATTGACTTCATTTATGTTGAAGTACAAGGAAACTCCAAGTTTTGTTGAACATCTTTTAGGAGATAATTGAAATCAAAATGGCCATGTATTGATCGGAACGTCACATTGAGATGTCCCTCAACTCAGATCAAGCATGAAAATTGGTCCCGATTTTTCGCCCATGTCGGGGATCGAACCCGTGCCAACCTTGTCCAGCCCAGACTGAGAAGTTCTTATACACGACCTATATATAACCACCTCGGCTACGGGGACATCCAAAAAAAGGAAGCCCTTTCACCGGGAGTTGGGAAGTGTATATATCAGTCTGAACATGGCTTCTAATATTGACAGAGAATGGATCTACCATTAACCAATTTTGGTTCAGTGGATTTTTCGCCCATGTCGAAGTTAAAACCCAATGCCAACCTCGTCTAGCCCAGACCTCGATCTTATCCATGACCCAACCTCCTCGGCTATGGGGGGATCTCCCATTTTATTAGCTAGAAAGTGCTCCAAAAAAAATGTTATAACTTATGATTTACAGTAATGCCCTAAATAATCGACTCCTTAACCACAGCAGAATAATGGGTAACTTTTCAGGATTTAGTCGGAAATATGGCTTGTTGCCATTCATCGGAAAGCTCTCAGTGAGAGCTCTCCGATGAATGGCAACAAGCCATATTTCCGACTAAATCCTGAAAAATTACCCATAATTCTGCTGTGGTTAAAGACATATTATGGACTTGTTCGGTGCGAGAAACTGATAAGTTAGTACTCCGGCGCTATGCCAAGTGTGGGAATGAAGCATTCTACTAGCATTACCGAAAATTTCAAAGAAATAAACCATAACGCTCCATGGATATCATTGCCTGAACTACGCTTAATTGTAAATATTTACATCTCGATTCGGGATTCTGCGATCGGCGATAAACTAACGCAAATTATTTCGCCAACGAGAGTCATTGCATTTAATTAATAAATAAGAATGACATGTGGGTACTGTAAATTTGGATTAATATGCGTAAAAATAACTACTTTAAACAATTTTTTTTTTCCGGTTCTATTTGATCACCCTACCGGAGTGTTTCACATCACTTTAAGGAGTCTATTATTTAGGGCATTACTGTACCTCTCACTAACATCAAGTCTGAGAATAAGGTGCCTGTCAGAGCTGTTAAGTTTCACGGGTTGTCCGTGAAGACTCCCGGATTGCGATAACGAAAACATCTAAAATATGGATAACCACCCATTCTCCCGCATGTGACAACGAGGCTAATTAGTAGGGCCACGCATGTCAACAGATAAAATGAGTACACGCATTGGGCACTAATCCCTTTTTCACAGTTTGGGCATCCCTCAATTGTTCTGAGACAATTCATGCATTTGTCAAAGCAAACATCAAATCATGCATCTACTTTATTTCAATAGACCTATTTGTTTATGGCCTCCAGAATCACACGACTGTTAAATAACCTCTGGGTCACAATGCATGCGAACGGAATGTGTCAATTTCGTTTGCGGGTAAAACTAAGATGGGTCCATTTTGTACTTTCAGTTTCACGCATGTCTGATTGTAACCTGTGTAACTTTTTATCCTTTTTACTTATTTTAAATGAAGTTTCTGCTTCTTAAAATTTGTTAATAAATGGCGGAATATGTTCATTTCTTTTGGGGGTTAAACCGTAAGTTGAGTCCATTTTATAGTTTATTGCGATTTTTTACCTTTGGTTTCGCATAAATGTGGTCGTATCCGGTAGAATTCTGAGTATTTTAACTTAGTTTAAATTAAGTGTCTGCTTCTTACTCTTTAATAAATGGTGGTGGTCTCTCAACACAGGTGAAATTTGTGTTTTGAACCGAAAATTAGGTGGTCGCGTTTAACATGTGATCGCCCATTGAAGGTGATATATAGAATAAACCAGTCAGTGAACAGGAAATGCGGTCGCAAATTGGAGGTGGTCCCTCCCGCAAAAATCCCCCGGATGGCCATATTCAAAACCCAACAGGTCTGGTGCCTGCCATTTGCATATATTTATGAGGTCCCCAGAGGGTGAATTTAGTGACACTCCCACATGGTGGGCTGGCATCATCAATTCACCCTCTGGGGAGCTCATTCTGCTTTGGCATCATCTTTGGAAAGTTTCTTTATTATCAAATTTCTATAGAAACTTAGACTCTATTTCTTTTTTAGTTTAGTTTCTCTATATCCCCAAATTGGCAGATGACACATTGCATAATCAAGGTTCCCAATGGGTTTACATCACAATATTCACCATTTGGGAACTTCAGTAGCAGATGTGGCCATGCAGAATGAGGTCCCAAGAGGGTGAATTTGGTGATGCTAGCCTGCTGTTGGGATAGCATCACTAAATTCACCCTCTGGGGACCTCATTCTGCTAATGACAGGCACACAAAACTCAGGCTTGATAAACATACTATTTTTGCAAGTTGTCCCCCTTTCCCTTGCTTGCTGTCAGCGCCTCCGGCAATAAATTTAACACAATTTGGCAAACCCGACTTCACTGCTTTCCTTTATCCTGTTATCAATACCTCATTTTGCATCCAAGTGGAGTCGCTCTATGCAAATTTTTAATAGCGTTGATATTGTTAAGGTTGGTATTTCTCCACTGACTAATTTTCTGAACCATTAATAAATTCAGCCTTATGTTTAACCAGTTCATGACAGGAGCAGTGCTCATGCAGCATTAAATATTGTTAGGCCAATGTATTCTCTTATATATGCAAGGCTCCCTATGGGAGACTCGATATGTAAGGGAATGCATTGGCACAGGGTTTTTTCTAAATTTCATGAAGCACCAGTCATGGAAGGGTTGATTGGCATTGTGACATTTATAAATAAATTCTAACCCCTGGCAAATGGCAAAGGGGATTTAGGGGAGTGTCTAACCACCTCCCACCTCCTAAAAAACACTTTGGTCCAAACAGTTGAAAAGTTCATGTCTGACACAAATGGTTCTAATTGTTTGATTTTCCAACCAGTAATCAGTGGGGAGTTTGTTTTTTACAAATGTCCAGCCTTTGGTGGGTATAAGGTTGGAAATTTCCAACAGTTGAATAGCTTGAGTAACCAGTTGGAACTTTCCACACACGGGGGTGAACCCAGGAGTATGGCATTCATCAGGGGGGGTGCAGTTGTAAATTCAACGGGAACCCTCTGGCCATGTTTCTGATTGTGAAACCTCTGTATACTGCAGTTTTCTGTCAGTTCTTAATACTCTGTAATCTCAGGTACCTTCTAGGTCATGTGTCAGTATGTACAGCATTATTTATAAATGTTTATACACCCGGCAGTGAGGGAATTGAATGGCTCGAAGACTCTTTGCGATATATATATGAGCTATAATTTTAACTAAAGAATATATGATTTATATAACATTAATAATTGCTCTGTTTATGTTCTAATAATTGGTGGTAATAATACCAATATCCTCAAAAGTGTTCCAACATACATAGAGAACTGATCGATGATTGGTCCTTGGTTTCATCCAGAAGTTATAAGAATGGGTGTTGATTGTTGTTCATAGGGTGAGCAGCGTACAAGTTGAAATTTATTAGGGTAACAATTTGCTCTTTCCGACATTTATACAGTAATGCCCTAAATAATCGACTCCTTAATCACAGCAGAATTATGGGTAATTTTTCAGGATTTAGTCTGAATCGAGATGTAAATATTTACAATTAAGCGTAGTTCAGGCAATGATATCTATGGAGCGTTATGGTTTATTTCTTTGAAATTTTCGGTAATGCTAGTAGAATGCTTCATTCCCACACTTGGCATAGTTCCTGAGTACTACTTGGCATAGTGCCTGAGTACTAACTTATCAGTTTCTCGCACCGAACAAGTCCATAATATGTCTTTAACCACAGCAGAATTATGGGTAATTTTTCAGGATTTAGTCGGAAATATGGCTTGTTGCCATTTTGAGAGCTTTCCGATGAATGGCAACAAGCCATATTTCGGACTAAATCCTGAAAAATTACCCATAATTCTGCTGTGGTTAACCCTTTAACCAACAGAACGGCCCTGTGCCAATGCATTCTCTTATATATGCAAGTCGACCATAGGTCGCCTCGCATATATAAGAGAATGCATTGGCTTAACACATTATAAATTATAAAATTGTTAAAGAATGTAAGAAAAAATGGTAAAAAGTGTTAAAAAAAGATTTTTTTTAGGCCAATGCATTCTCTTATATATGCGAGGCGACCTATGGTCGACTCGCATATATAAGAGAATGCATTGGCACAGGGCATAACTGTAACTATCACAATGTGGTCAAGGAGCCGGTTCCAATGATATCCATATTTGTATGGTTCTATTGAGACAGACCGAAGATATTTTAGGCTGTTGAAGCTTTATTTGGCCGGTTTGTTGGGTAAAGGGTTAAGGAGTCGATTATTAATACATTACTGTATATCTCTCTGTATTTCAGCAATAATTATGCTCTCAAGTCCACTATTGTTTCTGCTGAATTTGGCTCCTATATCTGGATTTTTTGTATTTCTCTGTCTGTTAACCCTTTCATAACAGTAGCTGAGCTTGTGCAGCATTGAAGCTCCTGTGCCAGTGCATTCTTTTATATATGCGAGCCAATGCATATATAAGAGAATGCACTGGCTTACAAGGTCAAGGTAAATATTGTTAGGCCAATGTATTCTCTTATAATTGCGAGGCTCCCTATGGGAGATTTGCATATATAAGAGAATGCATTGGCACATGGTTTTTTGCTAAATTTCAGGAAGCTTCAGTCATGGAAGGGTTAAGGTTATTTTGTTTAGCTTGGTATAAGAGTATTTGTTTGGTGTTGTAAGATACGTGTTCATCAAATGAAGTGTCTTATGTTGTTGATATGCATAGCAATTATTTGAACAAGTTGTACAAGGCAAACTTGATTTTCAAGTCCAGGCATGCAAGACAGCTGTTTAACCCTTTCTATAATTAAAACTCATTGATGAGTACTTATCGCTTAGGAAATGTTTGGATAATAATTTTAAAAACGACCTTAGGTCATTTGTTAAACTTGTTATCTCAACATTTCCCTCCATTAATAGGGCTCATTCTGTACTTATTATATCTGTCGTCTGCTTATTTTTCTTGAAAACTGCTCAAGATGAATAATAGATCATTCCAATGTATACTTCTATAACTGAGTGGGAGAATCCATTTTGTATAGAAAGGGTTAAAAGCTAATTACCCAACCCAGGCATTGCTTGTATTTATATCTCTAATGACCTACAGTAATGCTTTAAGTAATCGACTCCTTAACCACAGCAAAATTATGGTAACTTTTCAGGATTTAGTCGGAAATATGGCTTGTTGCCATTCATTGGAAAGCTCACAGTGAGAGCATTCCGATGAATGGCAACAAGCCATATTTCCAACTAAATCCTGAAAAATTACCCATAATTCTGCTGTGGTTAAGGAGTCGATTACTGAGGGCATTACTGTACCCATGCAGTGCTTATATTTATATCTGTAATAACCTTTAGACTGTCTTCCTCTATCGTAATCTTAATTTCATATCTTACTTCATCCCTTTAATACTGGAGATATTATTGCACATAGCAGCAATGTATAGAATCAATCCATTCTAAATGTACCCACTGCAGAAAAATGTAGTGATTTTATAAAAACAAAAAAATATATCACACAGAAATGTATAACTACTTCATGTTTGTAGTCTAAATTGAAGAACACAAAGCAGATATACATTTCTGGGGAATTTTAAGGATCAGCGGACCTCACTTGACCTGACTAGATCGACATATTTACCATGAGAATAGGCAACTTGAAATAATTTGATGCACAATATGTGTTTTTTTTAGAAACAAATATATTGTTTTGTATTCACTTACCTTACCATAACTATTATGTTCTGAATGGGTAATCACTTTTAGTGAAAGAAGAGCAAATTTGATAATTATTTGAAAATTTAGTCCAAGTGCATGTTTACAGTGAATCAGGAAACAAGACATTTTCAAGGTAAATTTCTTGATTTTTGTTATACATTTGCTGCTCTACGATGCTTTTATGTATATCTTACAGTTGGGTCATGGTCTCTGCTGTCATTCGCAGAATGAGGTCCCCAGAGGGTGAATTTAGTTATGCTATCCCACATAGCAGGCTAGCATCACCAAATTCACCCTCTGGGGACCTCAATCTGCATGGCCTCATCTGCTATGGGAGACATAGACTCAAATTGAAGTTCCCAAATGGTGAATATTGTGATGTACTCCCATTGGGAACCTCGATTATGCAATGTGTTGTCTGCCAATAATAAAGAAACTTTGCAGAGAAGATGAGACTTAAGCAGAATGAGGTCCCCAGAGGGTGAATTTAGTGATGTTAACCTGCTTTGTGTGATAGCTTCACTAAATTCACCCTCTGGGGACCTCATTCTGCAAAGGACAGGCACCTTATTCTCAGGTTTGATCCAGTTATGGTCCCCTGATCTTTAATCTTGTCTTTATGCCTTGTTTTATCAAATTTTATTCAGTTCATTTATGTATATTTAGGAGTGTTATGCTAAATAAACTTCAGCCATTATTTCCAATAGATTAATTATTACAGATGTTTGTAGTTGCTACCTGAGTACCTGTTGACAGTGGCGCCCCCTGTTGAGAATGGCGCCCCCTCTCACTCCTCTCATGATTGATGCATAATTTGTTTACATATGAGTTAATTAGTGCAAGCTAGGGTTATCTGTCGTACTGATAGAGTTATCTATCTTAGCGATGGTCGGATGAGTATATGTATATAATGTATAGAAATGTTAAAGATTGTGCTGTTAGTATTGATACTGCTGCCATTTTAATTGGTTTCCATGGTTACTCAGATGTGTGATGATAGGTTGGTTGGCTTTCCAGCATATCAGGTAGATTTAAAAACTTTAAATATTTAACCCTTTCATGACGTGAGCTCCGTGGGTGCAGCATTAAAGATCCTGTGCCAGTGCATTCTCTTATATATGCGAGTCTCCCATAGGGAGCCTTGCATATATAAGGGAATGCACTGGCTTACAATATCAAGGTAAATATTTTTAGGCCAATGCATTCTCTTATATATGCGAGGAAGTCATGAAAGGGTTAATGATATAATGGATTTTTTTCTGCAAAAATGTCCATATAATTTGGTTTAGTGGAATTGTCAGCCTGGAAACTTTTATGATTAAAGATGTCCTGTCAGATTGAACACCCCTAAATCGGGGCGGAATTATTTTAGGCTGACAATAATTTGAGGTGGAAATTTCAAAAATCAAAAAATCCAATAGCTCTGATCTTTGAATGTTGGGTTCCTCTCCTCAAAGCAAACAATTTTCACCACTGAAACCGAAGAAATATTAATTTAAATGTGTTAATTCATAAGAAATAGTGATTTAAGGGTGTTAAATTGGACAGGGTATCTTTAATACCTGTTCATTAATTTTACTAATTATATATAAATAATTAACTTAGCAGCAGTGTTGACAGTTGATTATTCATGCTTAATATATTACAATGTTACCGTTGTTACTTTTTTGATATGAGCTATAGTGTTGAAATCTTCTTTTTTCTTATCATGTATGACAATAGCTAGGGGTTGCTCTTCATTTTCAACCGAGACAATGTGACAGTGTTAAAAACGTTGAAAGGAGTCGAGATCTTCGAAGCGTGTTAATCAAAACATGACGGTAAACATTGGAAAAAGTCAAAGCTTATACAGTAATGCCATAAATAATCGACTCCTTAACCACAGCAGAATTATGGGTAACTTTTCAGGATTTAGTTGGAAATATGGCTTGTTGCCATTCATCGGAAAGCTCTCACTGAGAGCTTTCCGATGAATGGCAACAATCCATATTTCCGACCAAATCCTGAAAAGTTACCCATAATTCTGCTGTGGTTAAGGAGTCGATTACTTAGAGCATTACTGTACATGTATTGAAGATTTCCATATTTACACTAGAATTCACTGGAAAGAATACTTTGACCTTATCACTGCAATTCAAGCTTGGAGTTTATTCGCATTAAGAGTCGACCAGTAGTATGCACATGATCGATCATGTGATTGAAATACATGTAGTCTGGCAGATATGGTGTCTATTTATGGGAGAGGTTATTTCCATGCGGAAATGGCCGAGATGTTGAGATTAGTGTTACTTTCTAGAAGAGTTCTCTCCCATTTGACTTTTTTGACATTGTTGTTATTATTTCTGTCGAATTGAAAGAGGTACCTCAGACTGGTAGCACAAAAGCTTGGCTTTAGCCTACAAATAGTGTGTCTGTCGGGTTCCCAGTGTCACTAAATTCTCCGTCTGGGGACCTCATTCTGCAAATGACAGACACACTTGTTTGCAGGCCTGTTTGCTTTGCATCAGCTTAAGGGGATGTAAATCATGTCATTGAGGAAATTATAACTTGTTAGAGATATTGATGTATGTGTAATCAGTTTTAGCCTTTTAAGAATGTTTTGACTTATTTTGCTTAAATGGAGACTGTACCTAAATCCAGCCATTGTATAAACCATATCCTACTCTATTCAACAGAAAATATCCAACAAACAAATAAATTTGAGTCAGTGATGAGTGCAAAATACACTAATGTACTCGATGAAACTACATGGAAATTATAGTGAAATTTTAGTAAATGGCTCAAGCCTTTTACTCATTTTCGTTATAATTATCAGGTTGTAATAATTGGTTCTTTGTGTATGTGAGTGTATTTAACTCTCATTCTTGGCTAATATTAATTCTTTTATTGGATAATTTCTGTTGAGTATAGTAGGAGATGGCCCCTCAATTGGCTGGATTTAGTTACAACCTCCCTTTAAAAAATACTAATTTCATATTCAGAGGCCTTGATTTTGAGCTGTGTTCATTTTCTGTAAGACCTGGATATTTGTTATATGTATAAACTTAAGATGAGAACTTCGTTTGAATTGAAAAAGAGTTTGGCGAGAAAAAATTTATGTATCTAAAAAATTGCACAATGTATGTGAATGGTGTAATTCTTGAAGTTTAATTTGTAAACTGCGATAATTAACAGCCCGTCCGATAATTAACATCCCGTCCGATAATTATCAGCCCACACGATTATTAATAGCCCAATTACTCTCCCAAGATGCATTCAGGGCTCGGAATCATTATACCAGTATCTTATCGCAGATCAAGCCTTGAATTAGTTTGTCATTTGCTGAATGAGGTCCCCAGAGGGTGAATTTAGTGATGCTATTCCGCATGGCAGGCTAGCATCACCAAATTCACCCTCTGGGAACCTCATTCCCACTGTACTCATAGTCGAGGACTTCTCTTAATGAAACTTCCTGAAAAAAAGTCTGGATATTCATTAGTATTTGTCTCCCAAGTTGCCCTCTAGGCTGGTCCCTGTCTGTGAAGGGACACTGACTCGCGACATACCATAGGAACACTGACTCGCGACATACCGGAGGGACACTGACATTAATTTTCTACACATTCACTTTTCATTCTACTTTTGTCTTCTGTTGAGTAAAAGTTGAACTAGATAGTATCTCTTGCTATGTATGGACTTTTTTATTTGAAATTATGAATAAGTTGAACTTAGATTTGTTTGTGCCTTTAGGGACTTTGGTAACCAACTTATCTATGAATATTCAAATTTCAATATGGGCTTTCAAAAGCATGTAAAATTTTAATTATTCATTTCCACAGTGGGCTAGCATCACCAAATTCATCCTCTGGGGACCTCATTCTGCATGACCTTATCTGCTATCGGAGAACTACACACATATATGAGTTCCCTGATGGTGATGTGCACCCATTGGGCACCTCGATTATGCATTGTGTTGTCTGCCAATTTGGGGATATAGAGCAACTTAAACTGAGGTCCCAAAGGGTGAATTTAGTGATGCTAGCCCACTGTGCTAGCATTACCAAATTACCTTCTGGGGACCTAATTCTGCTTAGGCCTCATCTTGTGGGAAGTATTTATAGTCTCAAATTAACATTTTTTAGTTACTTTTTCCCTTTCAGTTTCTATACTCCCTAATTTGCAGTATATAAAATGCATAATCGAGCTAGAAAAAATGCAATAGACCAGACATTAATGAATTAGGGAAGATCTACAGGCTTTGGAGTGCTGAAAGTGTGATTTACATATTTGAATATAATTTGGTTACCAAATTTCATAAGGACTTCATTTTTGTGGGATGTCATTTATGTGTGGGTAGTATGAACTAGAGGTGACTAAGTCACATACTTTGCTTGAATTTTGTTTCATATCTTGTTTTGTCCTTTTAAAGCTGCACACAGTGTTCGGGCTGATGATTATATACTATATTTACGATAATTACATATGTTTTGATAGCAACTGTAAGGTGTTTTGAGCATGTCAGTACTGATCATCTAATGCTCTATTCGAACAAAATATCATGCATAGTAAACAGTGTTCGTGCTGGACCAGAAATTCATAAAGCCAAAACTTGGGGCATTTGAACATTTTGTGGGCCATTTATTTTTCAGAAATTCCAAACTATTAGTTACGTAACACTAAAACAATTTGGGGTATTATATTGTATTTAACAGATTATATTGGGAACTTTTACAGCCAATTCTATCTATTATACCCTTACATTGATTAAACACAACTCGCATTTATTTGAGACAAAATGTGCTCCTATTGTTTACTAATGGACAATGCTGTTGAAATCCTAGCCGCACACATCGAGAAAATGACCACGCGTTGTGTGAGATCTTAGTTCCTACAGTTAATCCTGTTTTTAATTTGACACCTTCCCCACTCCTCAAATTGTTTCGTCGGCGTAATCGGTGGTGAACTTCTTTGTGTGTAGAAAACTACTTTGAGATATAATTTTTCGGGCAAATGGCGTCAGGCAGCATGAACACTGATTATGACTGATCTCACTGAAAATAAAGGGGACACTTCACTACTTAAAATTACTGATTTTTGTGCTATAGCTGGTAGTATGCTATGTTAAATGACAGATCATTAAAAAAAAAATTAATCTCAGCTAAAAACGGTGTAATAAAGGCTCAAACACTATGTGTGACTTTAAGATTGAGAATAACACCTTCATTTTCAACTGACGCCGCCATACATGTATAATAGTCAGTGGAATAAATGCTGATAAAAGGAATCTAATTTAATATTTAAACTTATCGTTAATTTAATTAACGATTGAATGATAGCATTCAATATTTTTTAAAAGGCAGGTCCCAGTGCTATATATCTGTAGAATCATAAATACTTTGATTGATTTTATCATGACATTTTGAATAAATTTTTATAAACTTTGTAATAGAATTAATTATTTAAAATTTATTGAGAACTTTCTTGTATTTCTGTTTCAAAATGATCCATCTTAACTATCAGGTTTGGCACATCCTGTATTCAACTATTATAGGAATTTTCTACTATTATATTTGAAAAATGACTGTTACTAATACATCCATTTGATGAAAGAGGCATAACCCAAAATGAGATGGAAGATTGTTGGTAAACGTGTTAAGTTAAGTAAATGTAAAAATATCTGTGGGCAATCAAAATTTGCCACGAAAGAAGCTCTGTAGCAACCATTTAACACTTTCATGACTGGAGTGCACTGGTGCAGCATTAAAGATAATGTGCCAGTGCATTAATTCTCTTATATATGCGAGTCTTCCATATGGAGCCTCTCATATATAAGAGAATGCACTGCCTTACAAGGTCAAGGTAAATATTGTTAGGCCAATATATTCTCGTACATATGCAGGCTTCCCTAGGGAGACCCGCATATGTAAGAGAATGTATTGGCACAGGGTTTTCACAATATTTCAGGAAGCTCCAGTCATGGAAGGGTTATTGCCATTCAAAAACAAACTTGCGTAAGTTGTTGCATTACAAACTTTATGTGAATTGTGAAAATTTGTTGGCTATTGTGCACATTTCAATGTACAGTAATGTCCTAATCGACTCCTTAACCACAGCAGAATTATGGGTAACTTTTTCAGGATTTAGTCGGAAATATGGCTTGTTGCCATTCATCAGAAATCTCTCACAGAGCTTTCCGATGAATGGCAACAAGCCATATTTCCGACTAAATCCTGAAGTTACCCATAATTCTGCTGTGGTTAAGGAGTCAATTATTTAGGGCATTACTGTAGCTGTGCATGAAGATGTGCCATCCTATAGTTTTGGAAAAAAACAGAGAAAATGTGGATTTGGTTTAGTCAAATTCAACTATAATAGTTGAAAATAGCTATAATAGTTAAATCTAGGATGTTCCTGACCTGAATATTGTTTTAATATCTTAATGTTTGTTATTTATATTCTGAATACATAGAGAGTATTTTATTTCTACCTGGGCGTTAGAGATATACCAGAGTTAAAGGGAACACCTCATTTGAATGTTAAATTGTGTCAATTTGAGTATTATGCTTCATTACGATGAGTCAATTTCAGTACTATGCATCATTAAAAAGCACATTCGGAATAAATTCCATATGGCCAGGTCGTTAGGCAGTCGCCAGTAAAATTCCATTTTATTCATATATCTGCATTTTAATTATAAATGTATGGAATGGGTTCAAGTCCAACATTTTGGTTATGGCATTCAAACTAATTCAATTTATTTAAACGCTACAAATTTAGTATTATTTAGAGTTTATTTCAAATAATTATTATATATATTTATAGCTTATTTCAATTAATTTCCATATGAGGATGCTGGTTGTACGGCAAATTTATGGAGGAAGTATAATACAAATTTTGACCAATATTTGACATTCAAACTGTGCTTCTCCCTTTAACATCATTATATGTTAGATACTCGCCTATTATATTTCATCATTGACGTGGCTGGAGGGCATGCATACAGAATGATATGTGTGTTAATGGGTTTGTTGATATGGCACGAGTGTTAGCGCAGAAGGATAGCCTCGTTATATCCTTCTGCGATGGAACAAGTGCTATATCAACAAACCAATTAACACATGTGTTGTTCTGTGTTTATTACACGTCACCCGTCCTAGTATCCGTGCATTAAATAATAGACTTACAAGGTTTATTTAGGCACAAACAGGGCTTGTTTTGTCATGCGTCATTTTATTTTATTGTTCCTGTTTCATGGTTGAGGCAAACATCATGTATGTCATTTTATTTCAACAAGATGCATAAATTGCGTATGAAACATTCCATAAGGATTTGAAAATATGGAACAGCGATATATATAGATTTTTACTGAATCAGGATAGACATATCATCTACTCCCTTCCATGGCTGGAGCTTCCTGAAATTTTGCGAAAACCCTGTGCCAATGCATTCTCTTATATATGCGAGTCTTCCATAGGGAGCCTTTGTAAGAGAATACATTGGCCTACAATTATTTACCTTGACTTTGTAAGCCAGTGATTTCTCCTATATATGTGAAGCTTCCTATGGGAGACTCGCTTATGTAAGAGAATGCTCGTGTCACAGGATCTTAAATGCTGCACCAGCGCAGCTCCCGTCATCAAAGGGTTAAGTAATGGATGTTGATTTGCTTGCGTTCCATAGAGAATGGATGCAAGTTTATCTGGCATTTTGTGTAGAACCTATCTGTTCAACAGACTATTTAAAGTTTGTTTATGCCAGAGTTACGCTCTATGACTCCATTCTTGTTTATATTTTTTCGATCCCCAACTTTACAAAGGCTATATTTTGGACCTGGTCCTAATAAAAAAAATTCCAAAATCAGTTAATTACATTTCAAACACAATATAGTCAACAAAACATGTATTAAACGGTACCTCCGATGGATCATATATTAAATAACATCGCCAAGATTGTGTGTGTGTAGTTACAATGTTTTTTGTAAATAAGCTCTACATATCAAAGCTCAGAGTTAACAGATATTTGAAATTTTTTAACCTGGAATATTTGGCAGCCTGGCAAATATTGGAACGAATGCCGACCGACATACTCTCGATGCCAAATTGCGTTGAACAAAATGTTGATAGATAACACTTTTTTGGGCAATTTTATACTACAGTTGACAGTGATTAGCATTTTTTTTTGACGATTAATCAATTCTGAAGCGGCATTTCAAGAAATGTTGTTGAAATCAAATGATATGGGGACCATCGAATCAGATTGTGTACCTTTAAAGAGCATTAAATATATATCATATTTACCAAAATTGCCATCAGGATATAATTTTACTGCAATGACATATACCATAAAACATGGCTAATATGGACACCATTACAAAAAATATATATATATCACATGGCTTGTTGCACATATCAAATATTTTGAAACATTATGTTATCATGAGCCCTCCATATCGCCATGGTAGCCATTGGTATCAGCATGATACCCCTCAATATTGCCATGGTAACCTCTTGTATCACCATGGTAATCCTCCATATTGCAATGGTAACTTCACCCCTGTATCACCATGGTTACCTCACTGTATCACCATGGTAACCTCACCCATACAGGGTAACCCTCCATATTGCCACGTCTCTGATGTCTGTTAATTGTTTTTGTTTAAATGTTACTCCTCACTGCTTTATGGTAGAAGACGCTCTGTAAAATAAACAAACTTAGTCTTATGTTTGTCTTCATTCATTATAATCCAACCAGGCCTCATCCGCGATGGGAACAGAACCAGCTGACCCATGCAGGGACAACCTGGACCTGGGACAACCTGACCCGGGAGATAATAAGCAATCTTAGTCTTATGTGGTCTTCATTATCAAGCCTTGAAATAGGGTGTCTGTTATTTGCAGAATGAGGTCCCCAGAGGGTGAATTTGGTGATGCTAGCCAGCTATGTGGGATAGCATCACTAAATTCACCCTCTGGGGACCTCATTCTACAACTGAAAGACACACTATTTCAAGGCTTTTTCATTATGTAGTGTTCCAATCAGGGGTCAATACTAATAATTATTCCATTCGGAACACATCAGCGGAGTGTTTCAAATCATTTAAGATCATTTTTCAACAATGAACGCAGCTGCTAAATTGAAATGTTCACGTGTGTGCTTCTTATACAGGATACAGACTACAGTAATGCCCTAAATAATTGACTCCTTAACCACAGCAGGATTATGGGTAACTTTTCAGGATTTAGTTGGAAATATGGCTGTTGCCATTCATCAAAAATCTCTCACTGAGAGCTTTCCGGTGAATGGCAACACGCCATATATCCGACTAAATCCTGAAAAGCTACCCATAATTCTGCTGTAGTTAAGGAGTCGATTATTTAGGGCATTACTGTATGCATGGCTTTTACTCATTCTTTCAGATTTAATTGTCAAGCTCCGCAAAAAATAATAATTTGAGAAAAATAACGGTACTCTTCCTTAAAGTGTTGTGAAACACTGCTGAGGTGTTCCGAACAGAATAACGAATAGTCATGCCAAAATAAGTTATTTTCATAAATTTGATATCCAAATATTCTTATACAGCTTCATTGTTAGCAACAAATTACACGCTACTATTGGCGCAATCATTGTAATGTTTATGCCCCGAAAAAAAGTAATAAAATTTAATATTTACATTTGTGCAAAGTTCAACTGTTGGCCGGGAATTTTCTACAATATCATTGTTCCATTGGGGATAGTGTTTGCACTAACTGATTGGTTTTATTCAATGAAATAAGTCCATAATATGTCTGTAACAGCATGATGTTTCCCCGCCATCACCATATAGCTAAATCAGCAGGACCCACCCAACCCTGAGTTTAGTGTGCTCCCATAGGAGCAAGCCTTGAAATAGTGTGTCTGTCATTTGCAGAATGAGGTCCACAGAGGGTGAATTTAGTGACACTATGCAGCAAACTGGGCTAGAATCACTAAATTCACCTTCTGGGAACCTAATTCTACATGGCCTCATCTGCTTGGGAAACAAAGACTCAAACTGAAGTTCCCAAATGGTAAATATTGTAATGTACACCCATTGGGAACCTCGATTATGCAATGTGTCTTCGGCATAATTGGGGACATAGCGAAACTAAACTAAAAAAAGAAATAGAATCTATGTGAAGAAGTTTCTATAGAAATTTGATAATAAAGAAACTTTCCAGAGGAGATGAGGCCTAAGCAGAATGAGGTCCCACAGAGGCTGAATTTAGTGATGCTAGCCCACTATGCAGGATAGTTTACCTAAATTCACCCTCTGGGGACCTCAGTTCAGGGGCGCCGGAAGCATCCAAGGGCAGGGGGCAGAGCCTACAAAAAGGGCACTTTTCCGCAAAAAAAAAGGGCATTTTCTCCGCAAACTCGGGGAAAATAACCATAAATTATTGTGGCAAAAATCCCTATTTTAATGGTATTTGTCGGTTTTAATGGCCGTTTTGTGATAAAAATGACAAAAAATTAATATTCCTTGTGAAATTGGTGGTATTACTATTTGGACCAAAAAAGTCACATTTTGCTATAAAAACACGAGATTAAACACACAAAAAGCATTTTCTGTCTCCAGAAAAAGGGCAAGTCTTGCCCCCGCTCGCCCCCCCTTGGTCAAGGGCAGGGGGGGTCAGCTGCCCCCCCCCCCCCCCCATCTTCCGGCGCCCCTGCCTCAGTTTGCAAATGACAGGCACACTAAACTCCGGATTGTCCCACCATCATCACAGCTTTATAACTGGACCACATTTGTGAATTAAAAAAAAATCTTAATTTCATAAATTTGAAGAGATAAATCATTATCTTCTATAACCAAATTATCTCACAATATGAGGGATATGTTCTAATTGTGTAAAATTAAAGTGGTTTAAAAAATTTTTTTAAAACAACTCTTTTTTTTGGGTAAGTCAATAGAAATATTTGCAAAAAACACACTGCATTATTTAGCTTAGAAATCCAACAAGGGTCTACATTCTGTCTACCATTTTATAAAACCACTCTTCATGGTTCTATGTTTACTGGTAACAGCTGAGCGGTCAATAACTGCCGAAATGTTACCCTCGAGAGCAACAAGTGATTTGCGGCCCGCCATGTGACGCAACCTCAGCCAACCAGAAGAGAGGAAACTGGGATGAAGATAACAATATGTATTTATAATCTACTATATCATATTTAGAATCTGCTATATCAGAATAATAGTCTGGTATATAAGATTATGGATGGACCAATTGAGAGTTCTGTCTTATTATACTGATGAAGGCTTGTCACTGAGTGGTCAGTCAAACATCGTCATACACTAGGCAATCATTCAGCTGGCTCACGTTGACAATGACGACAGCTTGGTAATTTATTATAACTTTAATCTATAATCACACTCCATTTTGTTTCACTTAAACTTCATTGACATGGCCCAAATTGGGTCTTCTGTGCGCATCCCGTTTGTGTTCTGCTACAACATTATGACAGTTATATAATGCAAACGTTTATGAACATACATGTACATCACATGTCTATAGCAGGATCAGTGGTCTATGAAGAACGAACGACATAAGTTTGTAGCAGAACGCGAAATGCTGGAGATCCATCCAAGCTGGTCCAATATCACTAAAGTTGTCACCCCTCCCGGGCCCACACACGCCCGTTCTTCGCCGTCTTCCCAGCGTTCAATAATGAACCAGCTGGACTGAGCTGAGTGGACGGTCATGAACCAGAACGCGCGACAGACTATCACTGGAAAATCCAGATATCCCACAAGGACTGGCTAAGGAGTACCGCCCCTCCCAGCTAGACAACCCATCCATGTCGTAACGTCACTGGTTGATTAATGAACCAGCTATGGTCTAAGTAGACGACCATAGGTCAGAAGGCGCCATGTAGACGGTCACTGGAGGAGGTTCCCAATTTCCAGCTATCCCACAATCACTAACTATGGTGTAGTCCCCCCCCCACAAATGATGAATGACAAGCCGTCGCCAATGAGACGGCACTCTCGATTGGTCCATCCATAATCTGATATATCAGATAACAAATACGGTATATCAGATTAATAATTGTCATATTTTTAATCTGTTATAACAGATTACTTAAAGGTACTCAATCCGATCAGACGCTCCTAAATTACTATTTCTTTGGCTTCGGGGTGAAAAGAATATTTGATTCGAGTCAAGGAACGCACCCATCAAAGCTCAGAGTGATCAAATATTGATTTTTGTTATTTCTCGAGATGTGTACTAATAATTGGCCATGAAACACGTGGACAAACTGACAAATTGCAGGTGAAGGTGGATAAACTCTAAAATCAAGAGGTAATAATAACCACTTGATTTTAGAGTTATCCATCTTCATCCGCAATTTTGAACGAGACCTTACTTTTGACGGCATGTTTCTGGGCAACAAACAATAGAAATAACAAACTTCAAAAAATGATATCTGATCACTCTGAGTGTTGATGGGTAGGTTCCTCCACTCGAATCAAATATTTTTTACCCCCCGAAGCCAAAGAAATAGTAATTTAATTAAGAGCGTCTGATCGGATTGAGTACCTTTAATATAATATATCTGATATAAGAGATTAGTGGTAAGATTATCAGATTACTTAATCTGATATATCAGAATAATAATATGTTATAACAGATTAATTACTAATATGATTTATCACATCACTGATCTGATTAACCAGATTTAGTAATCTGTTATCACATGCATATATCTGTAACAGGAAGCAGATTCCTGTCTGATCGCCCGATTCCCGGCAGAGTTCAAATGACAACCAGCAGTCAAAAATGCATATATGTTTGGTAGGATACAGCATGCCTCTTTAAGAAAAACCATAGGCAACCAAATACCAGTAAATGTGATTTACTTTAGTATTTGTTTGGAATCAAATACCAGTAAATGTGATTTACTTTAGTATTTGGATACTGGAAGCCGGTGTGGCTTTAACCTGGACAATATTACAACCAAAGAACGGCACAACCATTACTACTTCTATACTGGACCATGCAGGTATGCACCAACTGAGGTGTTTTAGAATTAGGTGATTTTATAATGAGGAGCATAGCAGATAGATTTGTCCCTCTTGTAATGTTCATTAGAATAGAGCAGTTAATAAAGACATCCACTTGTATGAACATTACAGTAGGGGCAAATCTGCATCCGCTACACTCCCCCCACCTCAAGACTGAATTTAATCATTCAGTACACACACATATATAAAATCAATTAAAGTCAGAAGTCTATATGTATACTGGGATAATGGTATCACACAATCCCTCGAACAGATACATGTTCAATGTCCATGTGAGTTATTTTGGACGCACCACCCGAATGTTCGGGACCATGGTAGCATGATAACAGCACACGCGATTCCTGGTCGAACAAGCTGATCAAGATCCTCAGATCTCACGAAATAAAAACATGGTTGAACCGGCGGAGAGAAATGTTTGTGACCAAACTTCCTTGGAGGTGCTCGGCCTTTAAACTCTTTACGCCTCCCAGTAAAGTCATGTGTTCGATCGTTCACGGAACTGCATTGGGTCCTCTTTGAACGAATCCCTGTCGACATTCGTCGTCTCGTCCGCCTGTGACATGTTCCCTTGTCTGATATCTCTCCAACACTATCATTACCACCTTGTTTCTTTCTATGTGATCTGCATGATATTGCATGTTTACTACCAAGAACAGATTTTCCGTCCAGTCCCGACACATTCTTGGCCTTGGGTCCACGTCTACTCTCGATGAATTGGTCAACATCGAGGTCCACCTGCTCTCCATCACCTAGACTACGAAGACGGTGGTGTGTGTTGTTTTTCGTAATGACTGAATAATGCACAAACACATCACGCTCAAAGTCATCACACACAATGAACCCATAGCCTTTCCCGACATTAAACCACTTAACAGTACTGTGCCATGGTACATGTCTGAAGTACGAATGTTGACGCCGGATGTAACATGCGCTGATGTCGCGAGATGGTCTGCTTCAGCGTTTCCAACTTTCTCACCTTCAGATGAAAAGTTGTCAATGTGAACCATATAATCAGTGAGTTCTGGATTCATAGGTCCATCGGGTAATCGCATCGAACCCACAATCCCATGTTGATGGTAAGTTTCAGAAATATCAACCAGCCGTTCCATTGACAGTGGCTGATGAAACGAAATCAAACTCCTGAAGCTATCGTGAGCATCTATTCCGCCCATAAACTGATAAACAGCCAACTGTTCCACTCTCTCGTCTAACAGAAGAGGATATGCCAAGTCGCACAAGTCTAACAAATCCACCCATGGTCGAAACAACACTCATCATCCCGCTTGCAACGACTTCGGAAATTCAGCATATGATCGTCAGATGCAGTGAACCGTGACGGGAGCTGTCCAGGTACGGTACCGGTAGCCATAATGTGCTGATGTCTGTGGACCGTTGAACTCTAAACGGGAAATGCCCGGATTCTCCACCAGTGTGACAGGAATCAGATTCCTGTCTGATCGCCCGATTCCCGACAGAGTTCAAATGACAACCAGCAGTCAAAAATGCTTATACTTTATTCAAATAGCAAAGACATGCACCACAGGTCCATTATGAAGTTAGCTGGGATGTTTGGTAGGATTCAGCATGCCACTTTAAGAAAAAGCACAGGCAACCAAATACCAGTAAATATGATTTACTTTAGTGTTTGTTTGGAATCAAATACCAGTAAAAGTGATTTACTTTAATATTTGGCTCCTGGAAGCCGATGTGGCTTTAACCTGGACAATATTACAATCAAAGAACAGCAAAACCATTACTACCTCTATACTGGACCAGGTATGCACCAACTGAGGTGTTTTAGAATTAGGTGATTTTATAATGAGGAGCATAGCAGATAGAGTTGTCCCTCTTGTTATGTTCATTAGAATAGAGCAGTTAATAAAGACGGCGACCCACTTGTATGAACATTACAGTATTATAGGGGCAAATCTGCATCCGCTACATATCATATTAATAACTGAAGAGGAGGTGGTGGTTTATCTTTTCATACATGTATATACATTATGTTGTTTTGTGGTGATTTTTTCATTAATTTTTTTTTTTAAATGCGGTCCTACTAAACAACGAACATAAACGAACACAGGTCCAAAAAGAGGAATAGAAGGGTGAAATTGGGTTTGTGGGTGCGTGCGGGTCCATTCTACGAAGTCTTCTGGTCCCAAGCCCAGATAAAGACTGAGGGGAGTTAAACAAAGTCAAAACAACTGAGTAATGTGAAATAAACAAAGAGAGTAGAGTAGAGTAATTGGTAGTTAATTAACACCTTGATTAACGCATCATATAGCGCAAATTGCGGCCAAAGTTATGTTCGTTTGTGTTCGTTGTTTAGTATAGCTTTCTATTAAAATGATGCCATTAACTAAAAAAATAAGTCATACAAGTTGGAAATAATACCACATACACAATGAATGGACCCGCACGCACCCACAAACCCAATTTCACCCTTCTATTCCGCTTTTTATACATGTGTTCGTTTATGTTCGTTTGTGTGTTCGTTTGTGTTAGTTGTTTAGTAGGACCCAAAAAATAGTTGTATAGTTGCAGAATTAGGACTCGTGTTTTTGGAAATCTATCTGATCCAGTTTACTTCTCTGAGACGAAATATCACGTGATCGATGGAGATTCATGGTATGATCTAGACCAAGAACCGGCAACTGGTTGGCTGCAGACCATTTTTGCCGACGTCATAGCCGACCGGGCCAGCGTCGGTTGGCTAACTTGGATATCAGTTTCAAACTTTCCAACCTTAGCGGTGTAAGTGTTTGTAAATTTCTAATGGCTGGAAATCGAACCCAAAATGGGGTGCAAATGGAACTTGCCAGACTTGGACATTTCGGTCTGGTTAACGGGAGGGGGCGGGTAGTTTGAAAATACTCGATGGAGATGCACCCCAAAATTGTTGAGGTCCACATCCTTGCATGCTAGCTCGTGATACATGTATTGGTTTATATGATACAGGTAGGTGTGTGTGTCATTGTGGTGTATTCTTCTCATGGCAGGACATCATGTTATTCTCGATTATATCCAATGCGCTGCATTAATACGGTCATTTTTATCTTGCCAGAAGTCGACTTATCGAGACGACGCTGTGTGAGCTCGTATATCCGGTTTTCAGAACCGGAAGTTATTACAGAACCTTATGATCGATCACATGATCTCATAAAAATGGCGAGCAAAGTAGATATGCGGTCTCTGAATGGGCCATTAAACGACATAGAAGCAAGAACAACTCATAGTTTAGCAATCACCAGAAACTACATAACACAACCAAGGATTAGTGAGTATTGGTTGATTTTAATAAATCAGAATTTAGATGCAGAAAGCCAAGATTTGATTTGCAGAATTGCCACCGACACGAGTGACAGTTCTGCACATAGTGACATACTGTGACACAGGAGTTTGTCAGAATGATAATAAATAATAGTAATAATAAATATTTACAAATAGAAACATAATAAAAGCACAAGGATTGCATCTAAGGAATTAGTGATTTGACCTATAAATTGTTATTTATAACTATTTCACTCGAAAATGGGAAACGGTAAACACGTTATCCGATAACTTATCGATCATTGCGATCTCAAGATACGGTACATTGTTATTATGACTATTATATACATCGGTATCCAGCTAACTGGGACCTTGGCTAACTGGGACCTCAAGTCAGGCTAACTGTAGCCTGGGGTCTCCATTATTGTCATATTACGCCTGGAGTTGTTTGTCAGTTCTTTCCCGTCGAGATATATATTGGTTCATTAAACATAAATATCAGGCATTCTGTTGAAATCCGAGCGGTAGTTACCTTGAAATACCTAACGTTTTGCCATAATAGGTGACGAACATCAAGTTCCACTGCATTTAGTGTGTTTATTTAACAAAAATCCATTTTTTACCGTGTAATTTTAAAAGTAACACGGCCCAATATTTCTGCGGAAGTTGTATCGGTTGACACACAACACAAAATCCGGAATCGGAGGCGGAACAAAGGCAATGCCAAGTAGCGGATAAAAGATAGAGACGATATGTGACTTAAATGTTTTGTCTCAAGCACAAAAACGGGGTAACTTGGTGTTCAAGTTTAAAGTGAATTCGAACACTCAGCTCAGTTATTCAGGGACCCAGTTTCATGAAGGCTACTTAATATGACATAGTTGGGACTTAAGATCGTCATAAGTTCAAACTTCAGTCGTAAATGCGTTTTACGAACAAGGTCTTAACTAATAAGATGGTCTTAAAATTAAGACTGGTGTGATGTGTTTTAAGATAATCCTAAAGTTAAGTCCGACGTTATGATCCGAAATGTGGGTGGGATCTAGTTCATGTATATATTATTATAAACACATTTAACTGAATAAAGTCTTGCGAACACGGATGGGTGTTTCAGAACTTGTAGTAATTAATAACCAACGGGTAAGCTATTAAGCAGTGACGTGACGTGCCAGTGGCTGTAAGATTTACATGGGGGTCCACTATACTAATGTGGCGGGGTTAAAAACCCATACTCAGGTTAATATGTACCTTTAATATCTTTCCCGCCACTCTGTGTAGTCCTTCTAATTATGCTCTATACTTGGTAAGTGAATCCCATTTACAAAGTAAACAAGCCCAGTTCTAAATAAGTTTTAATAATCTAATTATAATCCCCGGGATTTAGAATGATACTTTCTTCCCGTAAATATCTTTGGGGAGGAAGCACGCTAAAATATGTGCCCATAAAATATATGTTTAAATAATAAAACCTCAAATCATTCCGAAATGGTAAGTACAATTTATATTAATATTCAATCTAATATTAATAATAAAGTTGTGGTATGTCAATAAGTGGTAAAAGTAAATAAGTACTATAGATCTAAAGTGGTTTGAACACTTATTTAAAGGTAAAAGTCCAGTCAGTCATAATTGTTATATGTGTCATATGTTCACTTAGTGTTGTATATTATAAAATAATGCAGTTCTAACTCGTAATGTTAAAGAAACAAGTATATATTAAAGGATGTATCCGGTCTAGAAACTACAAAACGCAATCGGAAAGCCTTCCCTGTTGTGATTAAAATGATCCAAGTCCCATTCCGATCGCTTAATAAATAACCCGTAAAATAAATAAATAATACCGCCACCGGTATTCGGAGATTTCCGTGACGAGTGACGTAGTTGTGGGAGAACAAATTAAAAAAGACAGATTCGAAGCTGGAGTGTATTATGCTGACTACGATGACGTAATCGTAAGTCATCCGATACTAAAATGCGCAGTCGTATGTGCGCGTTTGGTGTATAGATTAAGTCGCTATTCAATGTGTTATCTAATTAATACAGATAGTGTGGGCGCTTTGGTCATTTATCTGGAATAGAAGACAATAACTATGTGAACATAGTAGCGCCTAGAATGGTTTTTTGTAGCCATTAATAACATGCCGGTGAATAGATAGCAGTATTGGTATTCACTCGGTGATTTGAAATCACTCAGTGACTAATCACCAGTGTCAGTCGCGAACTTGTTTGCACTGTAAAATACCCCATATTGAATACACTGGATAATGTTAACTCTATTTCGACGTTTTTGTTTTTTTGTTTGTTTTACTTTCGATATAAATATCCGGAGTGTCTGTCATCTCCACATATGCCAAGATGCCTATAGTAGATGTAGTATGTTCCATTGTGGGCGGGCTAGCTATCCATTATTAATTACCTCCAAAAAGACAACACATCGCGTAATTTAGAACGCTCTTTATTGTCTATCGCTTTTGGGAGAAGGAAGCATGGACGCTCTTTATATCTAAATGTCACAATACCACATACAAAATCACCCATGACATATCGAAATAGAGCACGTTCATAATTGAAAACGCTCTTTATTGTTTATGCCGTGACGAAAACATGGACGCTCTTTATTAGAGGCAATCATTGGATTTTTTCTAGGCTAACAATTAAAAAAATCCTCTCTAGAAAAAGTTGATATCTGCCATCAAAACGTAAAATAAAACGAATGCCAGACTAGCCTTCAATTAAAAAAAAAATGTCGTTATGCCAAACTGCAGCCTAATTAATAATTATTGTAGTTTCGACATACAGTGGTGTATTCGAGTGAATTATTTTGTTTACGCACTTATCGATCTTGATTGGAAGGATTTTAGCAAGGCTGTTCACAGTCGTGCACTTTTCCACACAAAATGTTTCGTGTGAAGAAACAGACAGGAAAATTATTATGACGAATATAAGCCATATAAGTCATCATCACCCTTTTAGTCACACCCCATTTGTATATAGCGCACAACGGAATGACACTAGTGCGTAAACTATATATTCCGAAATGTGTACCATATGTACAACGAAGAAGAAGTTATATAAGTTATATGACCTAACTTGTATTCTTTCAGAAACAATTAAATTAGTTTCGCACGAAATTCCGCCCGCTAATTGCATTTCCGCATAAATGAATCTCATTTCACACAACTTTTATCGCCTCAAAGTGCATTTTAGCCATCATTATTCGTTATATAATTCAACATTCTAGCGAATGATTCAACATTATAGTGAATAATTCGGCACATTCAAACAGTTTTATTCCGTGATCGTAAATGCCTTGGTTATTAAACGGCCAAATATTTTATAGTAATTTATCAACTCGTTTCGCGATTGGCGGAATTATTTCAAGCTCCACCCACTGCTGTCACCGGTATGCGTCTATGCAGATGACCGCACTTCGGATATTTCCGCGATTTTTTAAATATCATAATAATAAAAATACTCTCTGCTCGATTTTGAATTTGCTTGGCGAAATGGGTCTGTTAGACATATATTAGTATTATGACGTTAATTTTTTTTTTTGACAGACTAATTCCTTTAAAGTCTCTCGGTGTTGCTGTGTATTATGTCATTTAGTTTAATTAGTACAGAATGGTCATAAATACATGTATTAGCTGTTACGTAAAGCATAGGGCAGACATTAAGAATATGTTATTGTCTCGTTTTAGGGCTTCATTTCTTCATTTTCTCCATACATACACCCCATTCGTATACATTTTGGTAAAGATTGAACGATCTAGAACTGCACCCATTTGTATGTGTTGTTGATTCATCCCTATGGGAAATCCATAGAAACTCATGTGCCCCATGACTATGGATCTCGTGCGCTAGCCGGATTGTATCTACCAAATAGTCATAGGGGTAACACTAACTGCCAGTGTAAACTGTCAAGACCTGCCTATATATGCATTTCTAATTTCTGTAACAATAAGAATATATTTCCATAGAGTTGGACATCAATTAAAATCACACAGTCGTACTGTAGACAATATTCATGCTGAGACAATTGGTCCGAACATTTTCACATCGAGGATAAAAGTGAATAAATATATATGTGTGTGTGGGGGGGGGGGGGGGGGGGGGTATGCCTGTGAGGGTGTATGTATATATGTATTACATTTTGGAAATACTAGCGTATATATGTACCCCGTATATATATATCGGCAGGATAATAATACATAATAAATATTATTTTATTATTATGATGTTTATTATCATAATCCACTGGATCGTTAAATTGGTCGACGAATCGTCTGAACGATTGTGCCGTGTGCTATTGCATGTTCAATTTGGTGAAAGTATTCCAAATTCATTTAATATCAATATATAGGATGTTTCCAAAAACACACGAGTTAGTTTTATATAATTACGTACCAAATAAATTAATATGTAGGCTATATGTATATGTGTTTCACTTCGTTGTTCATTATTGCCACTAATAATGCAGATATTTCAATGCACAAGTATTATCAACGATGCATGGTTAAAAACTTAATATAGTGTATCGCTTCAAAACAGACAGAAGGATCATACTTATGTTCGCGTATATTGAAGATATCATATTTTTTCTGTAACCCTTTCTATACTAAACTGATTCTTCCATCCAGTAATAAAAATAGACATTGGAATAGTCTATTAATAATTTGAAACGATGTTCAGAAAATAAAAGCAGAAAACAGACAGATGAAACAAATAATACAATAAAGTGCAGAAACATTCTTATTAATTAGTGGGAAATTTTCATATAATTTAGTTTAATAAGTATTTTAATGGATTTGCCACATAGCAGTAATTTGCAAATGACTTGTGAATGTTGATGTTTATTATATTCTGGTAGGGACGTATACAGGTCATCGGAGACATCGCTCGCAAATATTTCATTCGAGTGGACGAATCCACCCATCAAAGCTCAGTGATCAGATATCGATTTTTGAAATCTATTTTTTTTTCACCACCGGTACGTTTAGTGGCCCTGGCAAAAAAGTCGACGAGAAGACGGTTTCGGACCAAATTGCGGATAAAGATGGATAAATCTAAAATCAAGTGGTAATACGGTCAAATGTCGTCATTATACGGTCGTATTTCGTTGAACACAGTGTTGATAAATAACACGTTTTGGGAAATTATTTATCATAATTGACAGCGGTTAGCAATAGTTTGTTCTGATAATTAAAGCATATATTGAAGAAATGTTGTTGTTGTTGTTGTATGGGAATCGTTTGATCAGATTCAGTACCTTTAAATGATTGGATGCTGTATAACTAACTTTCTTTGCATCCAGGTAGAACTGAAGTAAAATTTATTTGGATCACGGAATAAAATTAAGTTGGTTTCCATTGAGAACAAAATTTCACTTCACTACTTCGAAACTTGTTCACAAATGTCACTAAATAAATTCTTGGCATCAAATTTTATACACATTAACACCCCCAACATACACACCAAACCCGCTATGTACAGTCGGGTGAGTGTATTATACCATCAACTGACACTTTTATATTTAACGTATAGATAAAGTTTGGAATTGATGATTTAGACAATGAATTAAAGTCAACTGAAGACTTAAACCAGTTTAAAGAGCGTGTACACGTCATATTGGAATTATATAGCCAACTGGGAGATAAAGTGAATGATATTTTCATGGGGATAGAAATTTTAAAGTTAATTTAACATCTTATTATATTGCTCTGTTTGGATTTCATTTGCATCCAGGAAATAGCTGATGAAGGTTTTATCTCTTATATTATAAATAATTGCATTCATCTATGGAAGGTCTTTGGATTCTGTGTTGGAGTAAGTGCAGTTCGACGCCGTTTGATGGGTTCGCCCTCTGCTTATAACATCGTGTAGAGGGCTACGAAGAAGAATCAACAAGTGTCAAAGAATGAGCCCGGTTGATAAGTTATGGCGAGGTTTTGTCGTTTTCCGGAATGTTGAATATTTATTCTTCCGTTTCGGTCGATTTCACTTTTGCATTACTCTTTACACATTGACTGCGCATGCCTGAACCAGTTGTCAAGGGTTCCTCCGCCCAAAAGATGGCGAACGCATTCTCTCGGAATGTGTAGGTTTTAATCAAGTTATTTCTTCCAAGATACAAACAGAAAAATACATGGTTTGTTTCAATATTCTTTGAGATTACATGCCACTGATGATAATGATATGCGGCGTTAGCGTATTTATAGATGCATATGCCTATAAATGGCTATATTATCTTCGCTATTCCTGTCGCGATCTTGCGCGATGTGTCACAGGCTCTTGGAACTTCATACTGTAAATGTAATTAGACAGTATGTATTCAGACTAGGCTAACTGGGACCTTGGCTAACTGGGACCTTCTGGCTAACTGGGACTTTGGCTAACTGGGACCTTCAGATATATTATTAATCATTTCATTAAAATAAATTTTTATTAAGTCATGAGAAAGTTAAAAACAAATGAAATGTTAACATTAGTCCAGCCTCAAAGTCGAGCACGAACGTTGTCACTCTCGCTGAAGGAAGGTGTGTTAACACGGCTTCGAAAACCTGAAAATAAATTATAGTTGATTTGAAATTTTGACATTTAGTAATTCTGCTCTTTATTAATTCTGCTTCATTATTTATTTATTATTCATTATTTTGTAAATTTGTAAATCAATAACAATAAATATTTAAATTCATTTGTATTTTGTAAATCAATAATAATAAATATTTAAATTCATTCATCAAATTATATATATATATTTTTTTTATTATTTGATTTTTATTTATTTGATTTAAAATATAGCTTACCTTCTTGTAGTCAAGCTTGGTCTTTCTAGACATTAAAATGAAGCACAACGGTAGCTGCTTCAAGTTGGGACCAGATCTCACAAAGGCATGGATAGATAACAGTTGACTAAAAGGCTTGTCCACAACATGAAAAGTTCCGTCTATGTACCATGCCTTGGCACTTTTTGTATTAACCCTTTACCCAACAAACCGGCCAAAACCGGCCAAATAAAGCTTCAACAGCCTAAAATATGATCGGTCTGTCTCAATAGAACCATACAAATATGGATATCATTGGAACCGGCTCCTTGACCACATTGTGATAGTTACAGTTAGCCCTGTGCCAATGCATTCTCTTATATATGCGAGTCGACCATAGGTCGCCTCGCATATATAAGAGAATGCATTGGCCTAAAAAAAATCTTTTTTTAACACTTTTTACCATTTTTTCTTACATTCTTTAACAATTTTATAATTTTTAATGTGTTAAGCCAATGCATTCTCTTATATATGCGAGGCGACCTATGGTCGACTCGCATATATAAGAGAATGCATTGGCACAGGGCCGTTCTGTTGGGTAAAGGGTTAAGTCAGGTTGAAACAAATCTAAAACATTTTTGAAGCAATAACATAAATAAAACAAACAATATTATATTATCAATGTTCTATTCTACTAATATATGTAATAAATATAACCAAGGTCCCAGTTAGCCAAAGGTCCCAGTTAGCCAAGGTCCCAGTTGGTCATGGTCCAAGTTAGCCAAGGTCCCAGTTAGCCCAAGGTCCCAGTTAGCCAAGGTCCCAGTTAGCTGACATTCTATACATCAATCTGACAGCCTGTGACTTATATTTAGCATCGCATTGACTATATTACCTTATGTTCTCTTTATTATTATATCACCGCGACGCCAGGTTTCATTTGCGAAGCATTTTCTGTCGTCTCACGGCAATCGCCATGTCAAAAAAACACGGCAGTAGGTAGGATACTGCCACAATATTATAGAGGGTGATAACCTTCACCTTCTACTCTACAGAAACAAGACTTCGACTACAATAGCAAGGGGAAAAACTATCTTATTGGGTTATCACATGCCACCAAGGCCAAGGTCGTTGGCACAGTAATATGGCAGTATCCTACCTACTGCCGTTTTTTGGACATGGCGCTTTCCGTGAGACGACAGAAAACGCTTCGCAAATGAAACCTGGCGTCGCGGTGATATAAAGAGAACATAAGGCCATAGTTGGTTGATTTTCAGTTTAGCGTTACTCTAGCATTTTAGAACAAATTGCGAAATGAGGTGATTATTAATTATTGATTATTACTAAATTATCGGACTGTGGTTTGAATCATTCTATGATATGATTTCATTGCTTTGTTTAATCAGTGTTATACTATGTTATGGCCATTTTGTATCAGTGGCAAAGATAAACAATTGTGAAGACATTTTATATTTTTATTTTATAAATAGATCAAATACCAAACATGTCAATAGAGCTGAAACGGTTGACCCATTCTTCTAACCGGTTAACCATCGGGGTTAACCGGATTTCAACCGGTTAACCGCTAAATCTCTAGCGGACTTCTCTCACACTAATTATGTCGACATTGTGCCATGCTCCAGGGACAAACCTAGGTGAGAAGTAGTAGCTGAAATAAAGACCTTATTCACGGCATTTAACGATATTCAAAAACACGCATTCACTGTTCTTTTGCTGGCTCTCGTGATGGGGAATGAGCAAGTGAAATTTGTGAATGGCAGGAGAGATCGCTTATTTGCCGTGATCAGCATATGTTTGGGCATTTGTAAAACGAGTAAAATAGTATGGGTATTGGTAAAACGAGTAACAAAACTATATATTAAAGATCTGTAATATATCATTATCATCATTGGTATATCCTCCAATGCATTATATATAAAGACAAGAAAATAATAACTAGAGAACAAAAAGGAAGGTCAGTTAGGTCAGACTCGCAGTCCTATTCAGTATTCGAGCTATTCGTCGGTATCATGATATAGCGGACACTAGTTTTGGGAGGTTATATAATTTACGTTTCGGTTTCGGTTTTAGTATGCAATCACTTAACATATAGCAATTACTGCCAAATTGAGTGTTAATTAGTCCCACAGTCACAACCAGTTACAGAGTAGCATGGAGCATCAATTTCCTTGATAAAAGGGAAGATTATTGAAGAAGTTTTGGGTTGCTTCAACTACGATGTCTGTTTGGTCACTCAATTGAATTGATCATATTAAATCACAACAGGGAGGAAGAACGGGAAGAGTGAAGACATTGTGCAGCTGATCTCAATCTTCAAACTTTGTCGACTTACATAGTTTTTATAAACCCCACTGTAAAACAGTTTTATATATAGTATGTCGTGGTGTGGTTCCAATTTGAATCCATGTTGCTTCGTGCAGTATTAACTATTAAGTTACGAAAGCACGCATTGTCACACAACGCCACTTTTACGTTGTCACTTCCTTGTGTGCATTCAGACTTGATACACAGTGACTGCACACGTGCTTTTGTCGGAAGAAAACTTCAAAGGGTCGGAATTGATTGAAGGTCGCCGACACTTCCAGACAGTTCGAGAATTGCTACTAAGTATCTGATACTACCGCGTGTACCAATTAATGCTTGCATTGCTCTCTACTATCGGTGACACGGGATTTAGTATTAGTTTTGCATCATTTAACCTAATATTTTGAGGATTATTCACGTTCACATTCAACTGACAACGGGATGCGGTTACGTCCGGTTCATTTTTTTCTAACCGGTCACGTCGCTAACCGGATGCTAACCGGTTAACCGTCTAACCGTTTCAGCTCTACATGTCAACTTTAATAAAACAATTCAAATCTAAAGTGAACATACATGCACAATGCACTTGGTGTAATATAACTTGTTCTGACATTTGTAGTCATTGTAAAGTAGGGCTCAAAGTAAGTGGCCTTTTAACCACAACAGAATTATGGCAATTTTTTCAGGATTTAGTCGGAAAGAGAGCGAGAGCTTTTCGATGAATGGCAACAAGCCATACATGTATTTCCGACTAAATCCTGAAAAAGTTACCATAATTCTGTTGTGGTTAATTAGGGTCACTAACTTTGAGCGCTACTGTAGACTTCACAGAAAAAAAACGCTTATTTCAGTTAATATGTACAGGTTGTTTGCCCTTGGTCTGATAACCTGTACATATTGGGTAGTGTCCGTCTTGGTGGATTTTTAATTTTCTTTTTGTTGCACAATGTATGCAGGGTACAACTGAGAAGCATAATATAGCACCTCTACTGACGTGAGGCATTGAAGTATTGCGTCAAACATGAAACTTCCCAGTGCCGAGTGTGGAACTATCATAATATTTGACATCTTCGCCATGCAAGGTAGCTTTGAACTCCTGTATCTCTAGCTCGGTTTTCAATTTCATCATTTTGGGCCAGTAATGAGGCTGCATTGATTGATTCATCTCTCAAAAAGTCATTGATATTTCTACTGCCGTGAAAACTAGCACCACTTTCACTTCCAGGTTGTGGATTATCGTCACCAGTACGTTGAGTATGTACTGGCAATCTCACCTGAAGATGTAATATAATTATGACAATGCAGTACAGACAGGGATATTATATGTAAAACACTACTGTCCTACTAGTACCGGTATGTCAACATTTCTGTCCATGTATTCCCAACTTCGATGGTAATTTTCTCGCAAACGGTAATTGTGATTGAGATCGCCGACCCGTCATCGAGACGAACATTGTCCAGAAATGACTTCAATGTTTTATGTGGGTCCGTTGTGGTGATTTTTGGTCCATAATTGTCAGGGATGTGCAATGTAAGCAGCATATCAAATGATTATTGAACCGCGAACTTCGGAAAAAATACATCGAATTCAGAAACTTAAAACGCTGACGGACATTGCCGATAACTACCAGAGTTACACAATTCGCACAATGCAATTTATACGTTCCGGTTTATTAACTTTCCGGTCACCGAAAATCTCCGCTGAGATTGCGACAAATTAGGATTTACGCTCGATAAAAACACCTGTGTGTTGATAATTAAGAAAATGCGTGATTATTTCGGCAAAAAAATGAAATGCGGCGGATAACGCTAAACTGAAAATCAACCAACTATGGCCTACGGTAATACCGGTATAATTAATTTTTGGCTTTTAATCTCAGTAGAGCAGGTATGGGTCATCCCAAAGTTTAGCTATTATATCTGGCTATCATTTTGACAGCTGGCTAGTTGAAAATGTCCTTAATGTGTAAATTTGCAACTGTGATATGAACACCAATTTTTTGTTGTTGTCTTCTGTTAGGCTGAGGAAATAAAAAAGTTATATTCAGGGAACCCGACCGACCCTAATTATATTTCTCATTTGTCAAAAAAAATAATGGAGAGCGGCAATATGCAATGCCCGCTAATCGCGCATGGTTTACACCGAGTACTTTTCTTCCAATAATGCTATAACAGGAGTGATTTTTACAGCGATGTCCAATGACAATGAGTACTGCATCCTTACTTATTATCCGATTATGAATATGAATGGATTCCCTGTGAGTCAACCTGACCATCCATTACACAAAAAGATTGGCGTCAAACTAAACATGACACGTCAACCGATGTGGAGATACATGTACAGCAAAACGCTGAGGGTTAACACACCTTAGTCAAAGTGAACTGTTTGGGACATGTTTAATATGGCAATGCAAATCAGAAGTTGGCAGCACCCGGAATCCCAAGCCGGTCACCCATCCAAGGACTAACCGAGTTCGACGTTGCTTAACTTCGGTGATCAGACATTTGATATTAGTTCGTCTAATAACCTGGGGTTTCCAATCAATGTCGTTAAAATCATAAATGCTCGATATATAGTGCCCGCGACCAAGAGTATACGTATGTGGATATGAGATATACTAATCGACTTTTTCAGCCCACTCTAAAAATAGATTGAACTTACCTAAAATAGAATAATTTATTTATAACTCAAGGGTACAGCCGCCATTTTGTATTGATTAATACCACCTCGAAACGTGTAATTGGGCAAAATTATCCAGGGCAAAAATAAAAAAAACATTGTTGCGGTAAATGTTAGCTATACTTCATCATATGTAGGAACATCATGCTCCTAAAGCCAAAGATATTTAAAAAAATTTATGTAAATTAAAAAACAAAAGCTCTGGTTAACAAAAACTGAAATTGCCTGAAAAAGTTTTGTTTACATATTTTATAAAATTATTAAAATTATTTGCCCCGAAAGAGGATTCTAGGGGCCTTACTGGCCATTTATATTTTATCTTCCATTTTCTATCGGTATTTCCGCCTAAAAGATCGAAGAAATATTCTCAAAGTTCAAGGCCGACAAACAGAAACTATAAGTTCCGATTGAAAGATAGCAGGGTCCTTTTAAGATTGCTACTTGGGGAAACCAGTAAAGGCGTCACGACATCAAGACGTACATCATGACGTCACAACCTACATCGGCGGCGCAAAATTCCAGACAACTGAGACTCGTATTACACGGGCAGGATAAACATCCACATTTACGTTATATGTGACTATTTACATATATATAATTTTCTTGTCTCCCATTACGGTTTATCATCAAATGCTTCTAAAGATAAAAATTCATCCGATAATCCCATGAACAGTAACAAGCGGGTGCAAATTACGTATGATCATATTATTCCAATATAAGTTGATAAACCAAGTCAGATTTGGAACATGACGTTGACATTTTTGTCATAAACGAGATGACGTCATATTTAGCGTCCTATAAGCATGCAATTAGAATGATGCAAAAGTAACTTCATGATACGCTGTAATGCAGTTCGGATTATTTGATACAAACCAATATTGTCAATTGCAAATAGCATTTCTTCGTGGCAAGTTGTGCACACATACATGTATGCCGGTACATCCATTTATAGCCTAATATATATATCCAAATATAAATTACTTTAATAAACTTAAAAGACCTCAATATAGAAATTAATCGCGACTACAAGGTTCGGTCACATTGTTAACGACAGAACTCGGTGTTGGCGATATCCTCAGGTCTCGTTAATGGGTTGGAATTAAAGAAACTAATGCATCTATTGACATGGACTGGGGCGATATTTATGATGTAAAAACCATAATAGTATGCCGACCGACATAATAACTTAGAAACCATGGCTCTCTTCCAGAAAATGGCTCTAAACATGGTAGCTGTCTGACAATAATATAATAGAATATCACTACATCGTTCAAGGGGGCTGGCCGCCAGACAACCTAATTTGCCGGGGCTTGCTGTTGAATGAGTTAGAGTTAAATAATCTTTTCATGAGATTTTAAATTGATTATATAATTATATAAAAAAAAAACTTTTTTTCTTTCAGCCTACAAAACAGTTACTGGTGTAAATGGCCCACTGGTTATTTTGGATGATGTGAAGGTAATGTTGAATATAATGGTAATGTGCTAGGGGATTACCCGTCAGATATGACGGGTGACATGCAGGAAATATTTTCACCGCTGATAACAATATAAAGAAAGCCGGCAAACGGGGTGCAAAGTTTGTCCAGAATTTGGCTTTGGTGTTTTATAATGATGGGCGCCGCTGAAGACACATTTGTCTTCGGAGAAGTAAGACTGCAGCGATACATTGTGGTACATGCCGCCAGTACGATACACGGTTCGTTTCGATATGTTTTCGGTTTTTGTATTACTGTCTCAGGCCTGGAAATCTCAAGGCGGGCTGGTGGGCTGCTAGCCTACAGCCTGCCTAGAATTTTCCAAGGCGGGCTTTTTATAGCCCGCATCGTCAACAATAGGAAATTTATTAAGTTATTTTATCGTGTTTTACTGCATCAAAATTGGTAATGTAAAATGGCGGAATCATTAAATTACGGAACAAAATGTTCCGTAAATCGGATCTTTTGATTGATTCTCACACATTTTAAGGACAAAATAAATTATTTCTCTTCATAAGATTGAGCTTACAATATATTTCACTGGATAAAAGCAACATATAACTGTGGATAGTGAGAACCAAATATCACCGTCTCGATTTAGTTCAACCTTTCGCTCCGTTTCCAGTTCCTATCAGAGAAAATTGTATATCTCGCTTCGATTGACAATCTCAATATAATGAGCTAATGTCTCCAAGTTATCAATCAGTGTGGTGAATATTCTTGTTTACAATGTTATTCAATTATTAAAGTTGAGAAACTATTCTCTACAGTGTACGCCCCCCAATTGCAAACACCCAGTAAATCTATACTGATCGACTTGACCGCTGGAAGCAGCAATCTGCGAAAGCGGTCTTGTCATCGGTGATGGAATATTGATTACTTTGACAAATAAAGCAGTAATTTGTAACTGTATTCAAGTGTACCTATACTGGATTTAATAAGCTACTTGATTGTCTATTCTATGTAACATTAAAACATCAAAAATAGACAACCTAAGGGCAGTAGTAACTAAGGTATAACAAAAATCATAACTGTAAAAGTTGAGGAGGGCTATTAATAGCCCTCCTGGATTTTCTAGACCGCCACCAGTCCTGCTGTCTTTTCTTATTTATTTTAATATTTAACTATATATAGTTGATAATACAACAGAATACCATCGCCAATATTTATTTTGTTTAGTTAAGTAACATAGCTAATTAAAAACCTGTTTGAGCGTAACTGAGAAATGAAGGGTGTTTTATCGCACCATGGTTGAGATACTAAATATATTAACGGCCTGATTTGTGGAGGATTTCCTTCCTCTTTAATGTACCGGTAGTGTGTGTGTGTTATTGGGAGATACGCCACTCTGGTCGTTGGGGGCACATTTAATAAGACCTGTTTTGTGGTTCTCACAATGTGCCACAAAAACCACAGCGCCGTATTTCCAAATAACACACACACCCACTATATTCATTTCTTAAAGAAATACATGTGTATTTGAGCCTTGGAATTTACAGTGATGAGTTCTTTGAAGAGACCAATTACGTGTATATGATGAACCATAATACTATAACAGTCTACCACATTTATTCGCAGATAAGAGCTGTCAAAAATGTGATGTTACAGTAATGCTCTAATTAATCGACTCCTTAACCACAGCAGAATTATGGGTAACTTTTCAGGATTTAGTTAGAAATATGGCTTGTTGCCATTCATCGGAAAGCTCTCAGTGAGAGCTTTCCGATGAATGGCAACAAGCCATATTTCCGACTAAATCCTGAAAAGTTACCCATACTTCTGCTGTGGTTAAGGGGTCGATTAATTAGAGCATTACTGTATCTTTCAACTCACACCATCCCTTTTCTATTGTTCTATCCTAACCATTACCACGTGTCATACTAGTAGTTGAACAAATATATAAAGTCAAACAAGATAAGCATTTTGGCACTCAATTAATCAATATTATAGTAAAAAACCCAAGCATTCCAATTACATATGTTTAAAATTACGGGGTTTACTGCACATCATTGGACTATGAGAGCATTTTCTAGTCTGAGAATCTTGTGCTGGCAGAACCGTGGAAACAGTGCTAAAAATATGAGTGCCACATAAGCAATTATAATCCACTGTGCCTCTGTTCTTTTAGTTTCCAAAATTCGCTGAAATTGTTCACTTGACATTAGCTGATGGAAGTCAGAGAACCGGCCAGGTGTTGGAAGTCAGTGGCTCGAAGGCTGTAGTACAGGTGAGGGCTAGTTAATTATTCAACTTTATTCGGTCAGTTACCTTCACTATAGAGTTGAAGTGATAAGAAACACTCTTTTATAGTTATATTATTATTAGGGTGATCAAATATAAATGGATAACAATCTTGCCGAAAGTAGTTATTTTTACAAATATTTTATCCAAATTGACAACACACATTGTCATTCTTATATATTAATTAAATGCAGTGACTCTTGGTGGCGATATCGTTTTCATTAGTTTATCGCCGATAGTTGCATCCCGAAACGAGAGGTAAATATTTACAATTGAGCATAATTCAGATGATGTTTTCTATGGAGTGGAACGGTCAATTTGCTTGATATTTTTGACAGTGTTTGTAGAATGCTACATTCCTCCAGTTGGCATAGTGCCTGAATAGTAACTTATCAGTTTCACGAACACCCGAACAAGTCCATAATAATGTCTTTAACAAAGTTACCATTTTAGCAATACCCTTACCTACTTAATCATCACGTGGTAACGATATAATCCATTGATAATTTGATATATAATCAAAAGTAATCAATTGTCCAAACATTAAGAGAAATTGCAGTACAAAGTACATTTATGACACATTTTGTCTTACTGCGGAATAAACATACACACCGTGTTGACAGAAGTTGGTCATCACACTTGAAAAATACTGACAACCTGTTCACCGATCTGTGATTGATTGGCTGCTATTTAAATCAGTTAACTGCTAATCAGTGAAGGTCAATAATTTGCATGTGGATCCTTAGATTTTTCAGAATTTATGTGGGAAATCCCCTAATCTTAGTAAACAAATGCATGTATTAATTTATAATTGCAATTTACGTGGTTATAAATGACTCATTTCATGGACCGATAAGGATATCATTTAATACATATAATATTTTTCTATTGTACATAGCATTTGACCAACCATATAATCCTTAGATTCTTATTAGCTCAACTTTACTTTGTAAAGTTTGAGCTATTGCCATGGCTTTGTCTCCGTGTGTGTGATGCGTCAACAATACAGGCTACAGGTCGTACCTTTGGTTGGATCATTATGAAATTTGACATAGCTGTTGACATCAACATTTAGACAGGAACGATTCATTTTTTGGGGTCATTCGGAAGAAAAAAAATGGCCGCCAGTGGCCATCCTGGATTTCAATATTCAATCCATTAGCACAGGCTACAGGTCGTACTGTTTGTCTGATCATCATAAAATTTGTCATGGATATTAATATTGACATGTAGATGGGAACGAGTAATTTTGGGGTCATTCGGCCAAAAAATATGGCCGCCGGCAGCCATCTTAGATTTTACACTTTGCATGACTAAATTCTTTGGCACGGCCTACAGGTCGTACCTTTGGTCGGATCATCATAAAATTTGTCATGGCTGTTGAAATTAGAATGTAGATGGGAACGAGTCATTTTGGGGTCATTCGGACAAAAAACATGGCCGCCAGTGGCCATCTTGGATTTCAAAATTCAATCCATTAGCACGGGTTACAGGTCGTACCTTTTGTCTGATCATCATGAAATTTGTCATGGATGTTAACATTGACATGTAGATGGGAACGAGTAATTTTGGGGTCATTCGGCCAAAAAACATGACCGCCGGCAGCCATCTTAGATTTACTCTTTGTATGACTAAATCCTTTAGCACGGGCTACAGGTCGTACCTTTAGTCTGATCATCATGAAATTTGTCATGGCTGTTGAAATTAGAATGTAGATGGGAACGAGTCATTTTGGGGTCATTCGGACAAAAAACATGGCCGCCAGTGGCCATCTTGGATTTCAAAATTCAATCCATTAGCACGGGTTACAGGTCGTACCTTTGGTCTGATCATCATGAAATTTGTCATGGATGTTAACATTGACATGTACATGTAGATGGGAACGAGTAATTTTGGGGTCATTCGGCCAAAAAACATGACCGCCGGCAGCCATCTTAGATTTACTCTTTGTATGACTAAATCCTTTAGCACGGGCTACAGGTCGTACCTTTAGTCTGATCATCATGAAATTTTTCATGGCTGTTGAAATTGGAATGTAGATGGGAACGAGTCATTTTGGGGTCATTCGGCCAAAAAACATGGCCGCCATCAATTTCAAAATTCAATCCATTAGCACCGGTTACAGGTCGTACTGTACATCTGATCATCATGAAATTTGTCATGGATGTTAATATTGACAAGTAGATGGGAACGAGTAATTTTGGGGTCATTCGGCACAAAAACATGGCCGCCAGCAGCCATCTTGGATTTTACTCTTTGTATGACTAAATCCTTTAGCACGGGCTACAGGTCGTACTATTAGTCTGATCATCATAAAATTTGTCATGGATGTTAATATTGACATGTAGATGGGAACGAGTCATGATGGGGTCATTCAGCCAAAAAACATGGCCACGAGCAGCCATCTTGGATTTTTCTCTTTGTATGACTAAATCCTTTAGCACGGGCTACAGGTCGTACCTTAGTCTGATCATAATGAAATTTTTCATGGCTGTTGAAATTGGAATGTAGATGGGAAAGAGTCATTTTGGGGTCATTCGGACGAAAACATGGCTGCCAGTGGCCATCTTTGATTTAAAAATTCAATCCATTAGCACGGGCTACAGGTCGTACTGTTCATCTGATCATCATGAAATTTGTCATGGATGTTAATATTGACATGTAGATGGGAACGATTAATTTTGGGGTCATTCGGCCAGAACACATGGCCGCCAGCAGCCATCTTGGATTTTACTCTTTGTATGACTAAATCCTTTTGCACGGGCTACAGGTCGTACCTTTAGTCTGATCATCATAAAATTTGTCATGGATGTTAATAATGACATGTAGATGGGAACAAGTCATTTTGGGGTCATGCAGACAAAAAACATGGCCACCAGCGGCCATCTTTAATTTCAAAATTCAATCCATTAGCACCGGCTACAGGTCGTACTGTTCGTCTGATCATCATGAAATTTGTCATGGATGTTAATATTGACAAGTAGATGGGAACGAGTAATTTTGGGGTCATTCGGCCCAAAAACATGGCCGCCAGCAGCCATCTTGGATTTTACTCTTTGTATGACTAAATCCTTTAGCACGGGTTACAGGTCGTACCTTTAGTCTGATCATCATAAAATTTGTCATGGATATTAATATTGACATGTAGATGGGAACGAGTCATTTTGGGGTCATTCGGCCAAAAAATATGGCCACCAGCAGCCATCTTGGATTTTACTCTTTGTATGACTAAATCCTTTAGCACGGGCTACAGGTCGTACCTTTAGTCTGATCATCATGAAATTTTTCATGGCTGTTGAAATTAGAATGTAGATGGGAAAGAGTCATTTTGGGGTCATTCGGACAAAAAACATGGCTGCCAGTGGCCATCTTTGATTTAAAAATTCAATCCATTAGCACGGGCTACAGGTCATACTGTTCTGTTCGTCTGATCATCATGAAATTTGTCATGGATGTTAATATTGACATGTAGATGGGAACGATTAATTTTGGGGTCATTCGGCCAAAAAACATGGCCGCCTGCAGCCATCTTGGATTTTACTCTGTGTATGACTAAATCCTTTACTGCTCATTTTTAGCTCAACTTACTTTGTAAGTTTGAGCTATTGCCATGGTTTGGCATCCGTCGTCCGTGTGTGCGTGTGTCCGTCAACAATTTCCTTTGGCGCGGACTACAGGTCGTACCTTTGTTCTGATCTTTATGAAATTTGTCATTAATGTTGACATTGACATGTAGATGGGAACGAGTCATTTTGATTTTGGTGTCATTCGGCCAAAAAACATGGCCACTGGCAGCCATCTTGGATTTCAAAATTCAATCCATTGGCGCGGGCTACAGGTCGTACTGTTCGTCTGATCATCATGAAATTTGTGATGGATGTTAATATTGACATGTAGATGGGAACGAGTGAATTTGGGGTCGTTCGGCCAAAAAACATGGCCGCCAGCAGCCATCTTGGATTTTACTCTTTGCATGACTAAATCCTTTGGCACGGGCTACAGGTCGTACTATTCGTCTGATCATCATGAAATTTTTCATGGATGTTAATATTCACATGTAGATGGGAACGAGTCATTTTGGGGTCGTTCGGCCAAAAAACATGGCCGCCAGCAGCCATCTTGGATTTTACTCTTTGCATGACTAAATCCTTTGGCGCGGGCTACAGGTCGTAGCTTTGGTCAGATCTTCATGAAATTTGTCATGGATGTTAACAATGACATGTAGATGGGAACGAGTCCTTTGGGGTCAATTGGCCAAAAACATGGCCGCCAGCAGCCATCTTGGATTTTACTCTTTGCATGACTAAATCCTTTGGCACAGGTCAGACATTGCAATTAACCATTAAATTATTCCCCTACCTAAGTTGAGCTACAGTGTCATTGACACTTTCATTTACACTCTTTTTTAATCTCTATTCATTGCTCATCACCAAAAAATTACCTTCTTTACACAGTTGAGCTACAGTGTCATTGACACTTTCATTTACAATTTATTAGTTGTATGCCATCATCGCTGTGTACAGTAGACACAGTATGGGTGGTGGCAAAGTTGAGGACCTATATAATAGAGTTGATGTGTAATCATTGATAGAAAATCTCCATAATAATAGGTTGAGAGCTAAGCCTTCGATTTCATAATATTTTTTAGTATAATGGTTTGTTGCTAATTTTGGAATTGATGGGTTGCAGCAAGTCAGAAAAGCAATTAAAAATAATATCACTAAATTCATGAATGTTGGGCTAACGTCATTAATATTTTGTTAATATTGACATGTAGATGGGAACGAGTCATGATGGGGTCATTCAGCCAAAAAACATGGCCACGAGCAGCCATCTTGGATTTTTCTCTTTGTATGACTAAATCCTTTAGCACGGGCTACAGGTCGTACCTTAGTCTGATCATAATGAAATTTTTCATGGCTGTTGAAATTGGAATGTAGATGGGAAAGAGTCATTTTGGGGTCATTCGGACGAAAAACATGGCTGCCAGTGGCCATCTTTGATTTAAAAATTCAATCCATTAGCACGGGCTACAGGTCGTACTGTTCATCTGATCATCATGAAATTTGTCATGGATGTTAATATTGACATGTAGATGGGAACGATTAATTTTGGGGTCATTCGGCCAGAACACATGGCCGCCAGCAGCCATCTTGGATTTTACTCTTTGTATGACTAAATCCTTTTGCACGGGCTACAGGTCGTACCTTTAGTCTGATCATCATAAAATTTGTCATGGATGTTAATAATGACATGTAGATAGGAACAAGTCATTTTGGGGTCATGCAGACAAAAAACATGGCCACCAGCGGCCATCTTTAATTTCAAAATTCAATCCATTAGCACCGGCTACAGGTCGTACTGTTCGTCTGATCATCATGAAATTTGTCATGGATGTTAATATTGACAAGTAGATGGGAACGAGTAATTTTGGGGTCATTCGGCCCAAAAACATGGCCGCCAGCAGCCATCTTGGATTTTACTCTTTGTATGACTAAATCCTTTAGCACGGGCTACAGGTCGTACTTTTAGTCTGATCATCATAAAATTTGTCATGATGTTAACAATGACATGTAGATGTGAACGGGTAATTTTGGGGTCATTCGGCCAAAAAACATGGCTGCCAGCAGCCATCTTGGATTTTACTCTTTGTATGACTAAATCCTTTAGCACGGGTTACAGGTCGTACCTTTAGTCTGATCATCATAAAATTTGTCATGGATATTAATATTGACATGTAGATGGGAACGAGTCATTTTGGGGTCATTCGGCCAAAAAATATGGCCACCAGCAGCCATCTTGGATTTTACTCTTTGTATGACTAAATCCTTTAGCACGGGCTACAGGTCGTACCTTTAGTCTGATCATCATGAAATTTTTCATGGCTGTTGAAATTAGAATGTAGATGGGAAAGAGTCATTTTGGGGTCATTCGGACAAAAAACATGGCTGCCAGTGGCCATCTTTGATTTAAAAATTCAATCCATTAGCACGGGCTACAGGTCATACTGTTCGTCTGATCATCATGAAATTTGTCATGGATGTTAATATTGACATGTAGATGGGAACGATTAATTTTGGGGTCATTCGGCCAAAAAACATGGCCGCCTGCAGCCATCTTGGATTTTACTCTGTGTATGACTAAATCCTTTACTGCTCATTTTTAGCTCAACTTACTTTGTAAGTTTGAGCTATTGCCATGGTTTGGCATCCGTCGTCCGTGTGTGCGTGTGTCCGTCAACAATTTCCTTTGGCGCGGACTACAGGTCGTACCTTTGTTCTGATCTTTATGAAATTTGTCATTAATGTTGACATTGACATGTAGATGGGAACGAGTCATTTTGATTTTGGTGTCATTCGGCCAAAAAACATGGCCACTGGCAGCCATCTTGGATTTCAAAATTCAATCCATTGGCGCGGGCTACAGGTCGTACTGTTCGTCTGATCATCATGAAATTTGTGATGGATGTTAATATTGACATGTAGATGGGAACGAGTGAATTTGGGGTCGTTCGGCCAAAAAACATGGCCGCCAGCAGCCATCTTGGATTTTACTCTTTGCATGACTAAATCCTTTGGCACGGGCTACAGGTCGTACTATTCGTCTGATCATCATGAAATTTTTCATGGATGTTAATATTCACATGTAGATGGGAACGAGTCATTTTGGGGTCGTTCGGCCAAAAAACATGGCCGCCAGCAGCCATCTTGGATTTTACTCTTTGCATGACTAAATCCTTTGGCGCGGGCTACAGGTCGTAGCTTTGGTCAGATCTTCATGAAATTTGTCATGGATGTTAACAATGACATGTAGATGGGAACGAGTCCTTTGGGGTCAATTGGCCAAAAACATGGCCACCAGCAGCCATCTTGGATTTTACTCTTTGCATGACTAAATCCTTTGTCACAGGTCAGACATTGCAATTAACCATTAAATTATTCCCCTACCTAAGTTGAGCTACAGTGTCATTGACACTTTCATTTACACTCCTTTTTAATCTCTATTCATTGCTCATCACCAAAAAATTACCTTCTTTACACAGTTGAGCTACAGTGTCATTGACACTTTCATTTACAATTTATTAGTTGTATGCCATCATCGCTGTGTACAGTAGACACAGTATGGGTGGTGGCAAAGTTGAGGACCTATATAATAGAGTTGATGTGTAATCATTGATAGAAAATCTCCATAATAATAGGTTGAGAGCTAAGCCTTCGATTTCATAATATTTTTTAGTATAATGGTTTGTTGCTAATTTTGGAATTAATGGGTTGCAGCAAGTCAGAAAAGCAATTAAAAATAATATCACTAAATTCATGAATGTTGGGCTAACGTCATTAATATTTTGTCTCATATTTTCAGGTATTTGAGGGAACATCTGGTATTGATGCAAAGCATACACTATGCGAATTTACTGCAGATATCCTACGAATGCCTGTCTCGGAAGATATGTTAGGTAAGTGTACTATTTTTGTGGGTTAACCATTTATCATCCTAACTGGTCTATTATTAGTAACTACCAGCATACCTATGGGTTATATCTGGGATTTGTTTCCAAACCTGGATTTAGTGCATCTGACATTTGCAGAATGACGTCCCAGATTGTGAATTTAGTGACGCTATCTCGCACGGTGGGCTAGGATCACCAAATTCACCCTTTGGGGACCTCATTCTGCTTAGGCCTCAACTGCTATGTGAGAACTAGGAGTAGAATGAAGTTCCCCAGTTAAAGTTGCTGATGTTCACCCATTAATCACATCGATTATGCAGTGTATCTTCTGCAAATTAGGGGATATAGAAACTTCCCAGAAGGGGAAAAAGTAACTAAAAACATTGTTAATTTGAGACTATAGATACTTCCCAGAAGATGAGGCATAAGCAGAATGAGGTCCCCAGAGGGTGGAATTTGATGGTGATAGCCCACTGATACAGTTCACTGTCTGGGGCCTGCTCATGATACACATGGTAACCTAAATTAGTGCTCTCAAACGATTTACCACCTGAAATATCAGAACAAGCAAGTGGAGATAAAGTTAATTTTTAACAAAAATGCAGTTTATTAATCAGTGTGATCACGGTTCGCGCTGCCACTTGCCAAATTTGCCAATGGCAAAAATAATTCACATTTGGCAAAAAATATTTTCATTTGGCAAAAGTTTTGGCAAGTCACATTTTAATTCCTCAAGCAATTTGAAAAATATTGGTCAATCAATACCTTTAATTTCAGGAAACTCTTACATTGTAATTATATTAGTGGTGTTTTATAAGGTTGAGGTAAAGTTAACACCTCTATTTAGATGCAGTTAATCTCATAGCATTAGTACTGATGGTTGGAGGGATTACTCATCCTCCTGTGATGTGCCCTACTGATGGAGAAACCATTCTACCATTGTATTGGCTTATTGTTGTATGATAAACCACAACAGAGATGCGAGTATATATAATTATTAATTGTCGAAACATAAGACTTGATAGAAAATAGTACTATCAGGGATAACATTTGGCAACTGCTAAAATAATTTGGCAAAAGATATTTTCATTTGGCAAATTATTTGGCAAAACTAAATTTCGGTCCGGCGTTAGAAATAGTTAAAAATACAAGATGTGAAAGAATAATCAGTCATGAATATCATTGACTGAATAAAACTCGAAGATGATGTCTCCCATATTGGGATGAGTATAATGAATTATGGATATAACGCCTGTATTCAGTTTTCTAACAATAGTTGAGTTTGACAATGTGTGGGAAGATTATCAACACGTCATTGACCTCTGATCTGTGAAGTGATCTGTTATGCCGTAAACCAATGAAATCGTGCATAGTCTGCACCACTCACGAGAAATTACTTGATTCCTTGTATCAAGATACATGTGCCACAATGCGATACTTGTATCTTTCGAAAGTGTATCGTGATACATTGAATTGACCATGAATCATTACAGCCCTACGAAATGATATTTTCACACACTCCCCTCCCTTTTTGATTTTTTTACTGTAACCCAGATCATCAGTTCGCCTGGAGGTTACCTAAAATGAAAATGCAGCGAACCTAAAACAGGTCGCACCAAAGTTTTCTGTTGGTCTCGCTATAACTGATTCTCACCTTAATTATTGCTCAGTCAAGACCCAAAATGATCTGGACATTCAAAATTATTAGTTCAATGAGTTGCCCATTAGTAGTTAAAGCCACATGGCAGTTTGCGCTCCAAATACACATAATGTTAAATCGCTTTTGAATTTTTCTCAGTATCGAAATAGGTCGATAAATATCTTGACTACCTTTCTACGATCATTCTGTAACCCAAAAAGACGCATTGAAGTAATGAAAAATACAACTGTGAATACAGTGTTTGGGTCCCAAACACAAAACAGCCATTTGCATGACATGGAACAGAAAAGAGGTTCCGTTCTAGTCTATTCCTGATATGGTAGCAATAAAGAACGTTTGTCTGAAATCTGGTGAAAAGTTGAAAATGGCTGAAAAATGGCTGTGACTTGGGGAAGTGTTTTTCAGGGCATATGAAGCCAGTATATCAATAGTTTGTTTATTTATCGACCTATCGTATCCGTTGATCCAATTACGTAGAAAAAAAATTGTAGGTTCGAATGAGCCATGTCCGTTTAATAATACCAGTTATAGTGATTATAATAGTTTGTGTAACTCTTCCGGTAACCTATAATATGAGTTACCAAAGCACAAACCAGGCGAACAAAAAATAGGTTGCACATAATTTTTTAATCTACAGGCCTGTAACCCCAAGGTGCTGACGTGGGTCTATGTTCCCTCTGTCGCATGTTTTGTTCCAATTTGCATCTCATTATTTATTTGTTTTCTAGGTCGAGTGTTCAATGGATCAGGAAAGCCAATAGACAAGGGACCTCCTGTGTTGGCTGAAGATTATCTGGATATTCAGGGTAAGATATAATTATCATATTCAGGGACCAGCTTGGACCATACTAGTATTATCAGGGACAAGCCTGGACCATACTAGTATTATCAGGGACCAGCCTGGACCATACTAGTATTATCAGCAAGCCTTGAAATAGGGTGTCTGTCATTTGCAGAATGAGGTTCCCAGAGGGTGAATTTGGTGATGCTAGCCCGCTATCCAGAGGGTGAATTTAGTGATGCTATCCCACATAGTGGGCTAGCATCACCAAATTCACCCTCTGGGAACCTCATTCTACTGAGGTGTAAGCAGAATGAGGTCCCCATTCTGCAAATGACAGACACCCTATTTCAAGGCTTGATTATCAGGGTGAAAAACAAAATTGGCCATTGGCCACTCTTGCTAGCCTATGTCAGGATTAAAAATAGATTCCTGCTATTTTCATAATAGTTAAGCCTAAACTGTTGATGAGTGAATTTTCTAAATTTTATTCATTTAATATTTCAAAAACAATCATCTACCATTGATTTCAGGTTTTAAATATGCCCAACAGTTGCTATTAAAATATTTATCTGGGTTTTATCAAGTCATCCTATAAAGTCTACTGTGATATTTTCAGTTATTCTCTAAATTTACCAGTGTTATTTTCAGGGCAGTCTGTAAGTTTACTCGTGTTATTTTCAGAGCAACCTGTAAATTTACCCATGTTATTTTCAGGGTAGCCTATAAATATACCCATGTTATTTTCAGAGCAGCCTATAAAGTCTACTTTGATATTTTCAGTTTCTCTCGCAATTTACCCATGTTATTTTCAGGCAGCCTATAAATTTACCCGTGTTATTTTCAGGGCAGCCCATAAATTTACCTGTTATTTTCAGGCAGCTTATAAATTTACCCGTATTATGTTTAGGACAGCCTATTAATTTAACCATGTTATTTTCAGGGCAGCCTATAAATTTAGCCATGTTATTTTCAGGGCAGCCTATAAATCTACCGTGTTATTTTCAGGGCAGCCTATACATTTACCTGTGTTATTTTCAGGGCAGCCTATAAATTTACCTGTGTTATTTTCAGGCAGCCTATAAATTTACCCTTGTTATTTTCAGGGCAGCCTATAAATTTACCCGTGTTATTTTCAGGGCCGCCTATAAATTTACCCCTGTTATTTTCCCATGTTATTTACAAGGCAGCCTATAAATTGACCCATGTTAATTTCAGGGCAGCCTATAAATCCCTGGTCGAGAATTTATCCTGAGGAGATGATTCAGACGGGGATATCAGCTATAGATACAATGAACAGTATTGCTCGGGGGCAAAAGATTCCAATCTTCTCTGCTGCTGGTCTGCCACATAATGAAGTGAGTTATAGTTAATGCATGTTTCATCGTTAACCCATTTATGATGGGAGCTGCGCTGGTGCAGCATTAAAGATCCTGTACCAGTACATTCTTTTATATATGCGAGTCTCCCATAGGGAGCCTCGCATATAAAGGAGAATGCACTGGCTTACAAGGTGAAGGTAAATAGTGTTAGCCCAATGTATTCTCTTATATATGCAAGGCTCCCCATGGGAGACTCACATATATAATAGGCCTGTAACGATTCATCGCGATTTTGATGCATCGCGATTCGTCATTCACGATTCTATACGCGATTCATTTGACTGTAATTTCGATACACTACGATACAGTTCCGCTATTATGCTTACAAAGTGTTATCGGAAGTGAATCTGTAAATTTCGTTTGTTTCCGTGAGCTCGCACTTTGACCTTTGACACAAACGTTGGCGGAAGTGAAATGACTGACCTCCGTAACCTAGCCTCAGACTGTAAGCCATGCTCTGATTGATTTAATTTGATGAACTGCTGTGATTTCAACCAATCAAATACTAGTATATAGGATATATCGTCTGCGGCAAAACAACAACACGTGGGCCGTGGAAAGATGTCTGCTCAAAGCTTAAAACTTGTGAATCCGCCAGCGGCCTACAGGTCGAAAGTCTGGCAATATTTCGGTTTTTGGACGTACACCGTTGAACTTGAAGAGGATGGACGCATTAAGGCAGACAGAACTAAAACGATCTGCAAATTATGTTCGACGGCAACCTCTTACAAAACTGGTGTTACGACCAACATGTAAAAACCTAGCATAACTTCAATGCCTCATGAATAAGAACATCAACTTCGGGTGAACTTACTTACAAACACTCAGTTAATGTTTGATGCTCCATCATGCTCGCCACTTCGGTTCGGTTCTGACAGTGACAGTGTTATCTGTTACATGTTGTGAGTTGTGACTAATGTCACATTGTTGTGTTGAATTACTGTTGATTAAAATATGAAATGAATTTTAAAAATAAGACTTGAATCACTGTTGCATTAGTTTCGGATTGAAAATTAGCTTTTCTGACAATATACTCAGATATAACTATGAGCATAATACAAAGTAGTGTATAAGAGCCCAGCTGCCCAGCGACATTTCGTCATGTGCCATTATTAGGCATATAGTTTAATGGTGGATGGCGAACTGTCGCTGGGTGCTAACACTACTTGTCAATAGTTATATCTGAGTATATTGTCAGAGAAGCTCATTTTCAGTCAGAAACTCCAGCAACTGACTGCCAACTGTGAAATGATATACTGTTCACTAAATTTAGTATAGTTCATCATTCTACGGTAACACCTGAGAGTTGTGCAAATTTGGAGTGTTGAACTTGAATAGCTATTTACTCGTGGGATCAAATTTTGCGTATCGCGATACGTATCGTATCGTTGGCCCCGTATCGCGATATGTATCGTATCGTGACCAAGCGTATCGTTACAGGCCTAATATATAAGAGAATGCATTGGCACATGGTTTTCGCAATATTTCAGGAAGCTCTAGTCATGGAAGGGTTAAGTCATAAATTCATTTATCATTATAATTATTATTGTTTGCATCGTTCATAGAGCACATGAGGGTATTTTGCAATAACCCATGGCTCAAATTCATTCATTTGTTGCATATATTCTGTTGATTATAAAAGGAGAAGGTCCCCCTTTAAGATAACCTGTTAAGCTAAACGTTTACAGAAGACATCTTCGACTCATATTAATTTATTTTCTTTATATTAGATAGCTGTTATCAAGCCTTGAAATAGTGTCTGTCATTTGCAGAATGAGGTCCCCAGAGGGTGAATTTAGTGATGCTACCCCGCATAGTGGGCTAGCATCACCAAATTCACCCTCTGGGAACCTCATTCTGCTTACACCTCAGCAGAATGAGGTTCCCAGAGGGTGAATTTGGTGATGCTAGCCCGCTATGCGGGGTAGCATCACTAAATTCACCCTCTGGGAACCTCATTCTGCAAATGACAGACGCACTATTTCAAGGCTTGGCTGTTATTACCGAGAATTCATGTTTGGATGCTATATTTCCATTTTACAGATTGCTGCACAGATTTGCAGACAAGGTGGTCTAGTCAAATTGCCTGGAAAGAGCGTGATGGATGATCACAGTGATAATTTCGCTATAGTATTTGCCGCCATGGGTGTAAGTATATAAAACAGGCACGATATCTCTGTTCATGTTATTCTTTAACCCTTTCTAAAGCTTAGTTTGCCTGTCATTTGCAGAATGAGGTCCCCAGAGGGTTAATTTAGTGATGCTATCCCAAATAGCGGGCTAGCATCACCAAATTCACCCTCTGTGGACCTCATTCTGCTTAGGCCTCATCTGCTATGGGAGGCATAGACTCAGATTTAAGTTCCCAAATGGTGAATATTGTGATGTGCACCCATTGGGAACCTCGAATATGCAATGTGTCGTCTGCCAATTTTGGGATATTGAGAAAAAAAACTAAAAAATAGAATCTATGAGAAGTTTCTATAGAAATTGATAATAAAGAAACTTTACAGAGAAGTTGATGCCTAAGCAGAATGAGGTCCCCAGAGTGAATTTAGTGATGCTAGCCGCTCTGTGGGATAGTGTCACTAAATTCACCCTCTGGGGACCTAATTCTGCAAATGACAGGCATACTAAACTCAGGCTTGTTTCTATATTAAATGGATACTCCCATTCAGTTATAAAAGTATACATTAGAATGGTCTATTATTCATTTGGAGGGATGTTCAGGTTATAAGAACATATGACAGATAGAAAAACAGTTAACAAATTCATATTTATACCCCCCGCAACGAAGTTAAGGGGGGTATACTGGAGTCAGCTCGTCCGTCCGTCGTCCGTCCGTCCGTGGACACAAATTTGTCCGGAGTTTTTCTCAGTCGTTTTTTGATCAATTTCTGTGAAACTTGGCACATATATCAACCACCATGGGGACCTGTGCACCTGCGATTATGACGTCTGTCGGACTTTTATTTTTGGAGTTATCCCCCCTTTTTCGACTTAGAAAATTTTCGCAGCATGTATACTTTTGTCCGAGCTTTTATTCCTACATTTTTTTGTCAATTTTTTAAAAACGTGGCACAGATATTTAGTACCATTGGAACTTGTGCATCTGCGATTATGACATCTGTCCGACATTTTTTGGTGGAGTTATCCCCCTTTTTCAACTTAGAAACTTTTTTTGCAACATGCATAATTTTGTCCGAGCTTTTATTCCTACATTTTTCAGTCAATGTTTTTTAATCTTGGCACTGATATTTAGTACCATGGGAACCTGTGCACCTGCAATTATGACGTCTGTCCGACATTTTTTGTGTGGAGTTATTCCCCATTTTCGACTTAGAATTTTTTTCGCAACATACATAATTTTGTCCAAGCTTTTATTCCTACAATTTTCGGTCAATAGGTTTAAGATTAGGGTTATGGTTGTACACCTGCAATGGGAACTGTTATTTTATTATTTTAACTAAATGTTTACTGACATGTCAAACATCTTAGTATTTTTTAAAAAGGGGGGTATCCGTAGTCCCATTGGGACAGTCACACCTCTAGTTATTGCCGCCATGTGTGTAAGCATGCCTGGATATAGTGTGTCTGACATTTGAACATATCTCTCATATTGTGAAGGTAAACAGGTGTTGTTATAGAACTATAGCATGCATTGGTTATAAATTAAAGGATAAATATTTTTTCCTTTAGATTGATAGTATGAAATTGAGAATTTTTTTTAATTCATGAATGGGCGCCTTCTGAAGCTTCATCTTCTGGGAAGCATCTATAGTTTCAAATTAAAAAATTTTTTAGTTACTTTTCCCCCTCTGGAAGTTTCTATATCCCCTAATTTGCAGAAAATAAAATGCATAATTGAGGTGACTAATGGATGAACATCACCAACTTCAACTGGGGAACTTCAATCTGATCCTAGATCTCCCATAGCAGTTGGGGCCTAATCAGAATGAGGTCCCCATAGGGTGAATTTGGTTATGCTAGCTCACCATGCTCAGTCTTGGAGGTAAGTATGCAAAACAGGAACAATATTTCTGTTCATGTTATTATTTGAGGATACCATGTCCTATTGAACACCCCTATTTTATTTAAACACCTCTATTTTATTTAACACCCCTATTTTATTTAACACCCCTATTTTACTATTTCTTTGGCTTTGGATGTGAAAAATAATTGACTTGAGTCGAGTTATTAGATTTTGAGTTTTAGTTGAGTTTTTATAAAACTCGACAATTGCTTCGGCGAGGGATGTTTTGCGGGCGGCGTCCTTATATAACATTTTATTAATGGATTCTGACAGCATAGCCATTTATTGATGGATTCTGACAATTTTGTGTTTGTCAGTTAATTGTCTCTTGAGACAGCTTGTGACACAGAAAATCAGGTCAGTCCCGATTTTCTTAACCAGAGTTATGCCACTTGTTTCTATTTATAGAGATTTGATGCCTGTTAGCATGTATGTTAACCATTTCATGGTGGGATCGGCGCTGGCACAACATTAAAAACCCTTTGCCAATACATTCTCTTATATATGCGAGTCGACCATAGGTCGCCTCGATTATATAAGAAAATGCATTGGCCTAACAATTTTGATAATTTTTGATAATTTTTTCTTTCATTCTTTAACAATTTGTATCATTTTTATCATTATTTCTTACATTCTTTAACAATTTTTTTTAATTTCTTTCATTTTTTCTTACATTCTTGAACAAATATAAAAATTAATATAAAATTTGTTAGGCCAATGCATTCTCTTATATATGCGAGACGACCTATGATAAAACTCGCATATATGAGGGTTTTCACAAAAATTCATGAAGCTCCTGTCATGAAAGTGTTAACCAGAAGTCGACCAATTTCATTCATATTTGGTATATGGTGAATTTGGCACCATGTTAGAATGACAGCACCATCGTAGTATGCCAGCACCTGGTACAACTTCAGGTTTACATTGCTATCATTTCAGGTAAACATGGAAACAGCTAAGTTTTTCAAACAGGACTTTGAAGAGAATGGTTCCATGGAGAATGTTTGTTTATTCTTGAATTTAGCCAATGATCCAACGTAAGTTCAGTATTATGAATTTCTCCATGATTCACACAGAAAATTTTATTTGACCAAACTTTTTGGCCAAAAAGTTTCAAGACTATAGTCCGCAATCACCTCTCAAATTATCATCAGGTCTTCAGCCTGTAATCAGCAGTTGCTCGCCTGTGTTTGAATAACAATTGATAAAAATTCACACATGATTAATTTAAATATCAAAACCATGATAATTAGCTGCTAGAACGGCATCCTTTCTCAATCAAGTGACAATACTTTACTGCTTTGTTGTATCAAAATAAGACAATATTATATTTTGGTGAATCAGTGCTAATTTATGTTGATATCCATTGCTTTATTTTGCATGGCTTAACCCTTATTCCAACATATCGTCTTTTGACGTCTTTTGTTGTAGCGTCCATATCGGCTTTTGAAGTAGCGTCCATATCGTCTTTTGACGTCTTTAATATTTGCATTTTCAACACTCGGATTTGAGACTCGAATAAAGAGTAATAATGACGATTTAAATTGATTGTGTTTTGTTCCGCTGATGGTTAAGATCATGAAGGGCACATATTAAATCCTTTCTTCCTTTGCTAGGCTTTAGATTTGCAAAATGTTTACTTAGAATACTGTTTTGGCCGACAAAATGAAAACAAACGAAATAGAAACACATGGTTTCGACGAAAACGAAAGTTGTCAGAGACGCTTCCTTGTTCATTGCGTTATGCGTGGCCGCGAGGGTAATCTATGTAAAATATGACAACTTGAAATTGATATTTATATTGGATTATGTATTATTTCTTAGGTGGTGATTTTATATTTCCAAATAGTGCAATTTGAACATTTTTCCCAGTTGTAATTAAATCGGCCACAGCTAAGCAAAATCTCAGTGTGACAGTTGCGGAACTGGCCATTGGAATGTTTTTCCTGTCGAGTTCCATTATGATTGTCACTTCACCCGTGAAAAAAGATTTTTATAATAATATTTTTTTTAATGCACTAACTACATAATGAAGGCACGTATTTCCACCTTGCCTTCCTAGATATTAAAAAATGTTGACATAGAGTATGTTATCAGTCTCGTATTGGCTGACAAAATGAAAACAAACGAAACAGAAACACGTGGTTCACTGGTATAGCGAATTTTCGACGAAGACGAAATTTTATCAATATTTAATGTAGGTGAACTTCTCCACAAACCAAATGTTGTGAAACATATTCATTGAGTGTCACAATTGTTGTTTAATTTGAGAACTCGAACATTGCAATTCAAAATTGATGACTCAAAGTGGACCTTTCTGCTTTTATTGCACAAATTTACTCTGCGAAATCAGGTTATGTCGGAGCATCGGAATATTATTTCAGGTTGTAATGTAACTACAGACGCGGCCGTTGTTGTGCTATCGGCGGGATTCTGACAACATAATTAAAACTTTTTTTTCATAAATTATCTACAAATTTAGTATAATAAATTGATGAGATATTACTTTTATATATCAATCTGTTGAAGATTTCAAATATACCGTGCAAAAGACCATCGACCCTGATCGATCGAGAAAGAAATAAAAAAAAAAAAGTAAATATCTCCTGGTTTGACATCAAGTCAGCCCAATGCGGGTGTTTCTAAATAAAGGCGAGTTTACAGTTGACATGCAGATATCTCAAATTCATCTTGGGAAGTTTCTTTGTGTGTATGCATATATAATTACCGAGTATAAAGTAATAGGGTACTTATATCAACGCAATGTCGATAAAACAAAGAATATCCCAAGCGACACATTCGAGCACCTGCTGGCGACGTCTTACTAAGTTAGCCCACTGCCATTTCAAACAATTCGCGTTCGTTTTCTGTCATCTAATTAGCATCAATGGGGAAACTCCACCCCTAAACTTGAGCCAATGAAATCAGTTCAAACTTCTAATCATTGATGTCATTGGTTGTCAATGAAAACATTCTTAGAATCAACAAAAAGTGACCTTTGAACATGTGGTTTTTGCACGAAAATTTACAAACTTTCACAAAGCAACGTGACGTAATTGCTAATAATTTGCGCTTTTATCGGAAGTTTTTTTTACGACTTTTGTCAAATCATGGTTTATATGATTAATGCACATCAAATATAAAGACATTTGGTTTAATTATTTTATTTATAATACGCTTTTTTGTTTTCAAAAATCTGGAATTATTTTTTTTTCAATCAGGACACGAGTCCGTGGGTAAACAAACTTAAAGGACATACTCGCATAGGCATACCGCAAATTTGCATAAAATATCATTTTTTACTCACATGTGTGATAAAATGAAGATAAACGGTTGTTTATATGCACATATTTAGTTCGTCTACTGGTTTATGTTTCCATTATCGTATTCACAGATGACACTTAAGTGAAAGCATGTTTGTTGTTGCATATCGGATGATACACATGGCACATATACCTGTGGCCAGTGTGGGGAAACACCCAATGATATTATAACGTCAAATTCCTGTTGGCTAACTTAATTACCTTCATACCTGGTGACTTTGGCTATATGACGTGGTTTAACTACATTTGCTGTTGGGAAAAGGTTTAATATGCCATGGGAGACCTAGACACATATTTATGTTCCCAGATGGTGAAGATGGTGATGTGCTCCCATTGGGCACCTCAATTATGCATTGTGTAGTCTGCCAATTTGAGGATATAGAGAAACAGCTAAAAAAAAGAAAAAGCAACTTTCTAAAGAAGTTTCTAAATTGTTAATTTGATAATAAAGATAGTTTCCAGAGGGTGAGTTTACTTATGCTAGCCCGCTGTGCAGGGTAGCGTCACTAAATTCACCCTCTGGGGACCTCATTCTGCAAATGACCAGCACCATAGTTTGAGGTCTGGTAAGCATTCATGCTTTCCCCCCGTGTCACCATCAAATACAGTATGAATGTTGAAATGGACTACATGGTACAGATTCTCTCTCAACAGTTGAGAATTTCCCTATGATCAGGGTTGAATTACCTAGAGCATCTTGTGACACCTTGTTTAGTGTTGTTTTATTTCAATAATTGAGCACCGTAATTTCACACCTCATATTGCATTGTTTTATTTACAGAATTAAACATATATTTACACCTGGATTTGTATTGTTTTATTTTCAGAATTGAGCGTATAATCACACCTCGTATTGCACTAACATCTGCTGAATATCTGGCATACCAATGTGAGAAGCACGTGCTTGTTATCCTAACAGACATGTCGTCTTATGCAGAAGCTCTACGAGAGGTCAGTAACACTTATGGCTGATATGCCACTTTTTACCGCTAACTGAATTGTGTGAATTAGGCAAAACAGAAATATAGGTGTGATTCTGACCCTATTTCTGGACGCAAATATTTTCCCCCATACCAAAATCATATTTTGATGTGTACATTCTCCATGAAGGACCGCCAATACTCACCTCATGGGTCAAGGTCACAGAGAAAGATCAAGGTTATTGTAAACAATTTTTTGTTATCACTGTAGGTCTTTATTATGAACCTATCTATATAACAATATCCACCATTTTCCAGAATTCTCAGAAATCATACACTTTGCTATGGTAACACTATTTTTGAAGCAATGTCTCCAGTATATTGGCTTTAAGAAAAAATATAGTATACAAATCCCCCCAAAAATGTACGAAACCCATTTTTAGCTCAACTTACTTTGTAAGTTTGAGCTATTGCCATGGGTTGGCGTCCGCAGGCCTCAGCCTAGGGGTCCAGAACAGGGAGACTTGAAGTCTCCCTCCAGGAAATTTAGGGAGACTTCAGGAAATTTAGGGAGACTTCAGGGTGGGGAAACTACCAAAAATTGACAATTTTCAAATATCGCTTTATTTTATAACATCTGACAATAAAAAATTTAAAAAGATCAAATAAAAAATAAAACTAAAAAAATTTGACTTTATCTGAAATTAGCTTAATTAATTGTTATTATACATTTAAAAATTTTGGAAATGTTTTGTGTAGCTATCATTTAAGCAAGACAATTATCAAGTTACAGTAATAGTAACTTTTTTAACTAAATGAAAGTAGTATTATTTCCAAGACTGCATTTTAAGTTTAATTTGGTCACGGCTGTAATGTGGGTGTCCGCTAAAATAAACAATAAGGACTAACTAACAAAGGAGTTGCAAAAGCTTTTATTAATTAATGGCCTCCCTTAATTAATGCCAACATCACTGGTATAATCCGATTAAAGCAATAAACTTGACATTATTTTATTTACGGAAGTCGGTCTCTTCAAAAAGTCCGACGCGGTCTCTTCAAAAAGTCCGATGCGTTACCGAAACGAACTTCCGTAGCGCCTGGTACATACTCTGATAATGTCGTAATTGTTTTATATCTGAAAAGCGGGACGGCGGTCTTTTAAGTTAATTAAAACATTTATTTGTGACACTCACGATGGTCAGTAACAACACAGATGCGAACATCTCATCGTGTTTTCAGCGTGTCAAAACATTCGTGATTAACATTCATTACCGCAAAGGGAACAAAGGCGATGGAATAGCAACACAATTTTAAAACAATAGGTCATATTTTATTTTTTTATTTTAAACACTTGGGTCTTTGGCTCTGCATCGTCTGTTTCTTTTTGGGATGGCCGTCACAATTCATCTATATACGGACATGTCCGGAAAAAAAAAATAGAAAAAAAAAAAAAAAAAATCTCCCTAAAATTGAAGGCGACTTCGATTTCGCTTTAGAGCGACGATAGGACGAAGTCAGCGACAGTAAGGCGACAATCTCGCCCGAGTCGCCTTGTGAGCTGAGGCCTGGGCGTCCGTCGTCTGTGTGTCCGTGAACAATTTCCTTTGGCGCGGGCTACAGGTCGTACCTTTGGTCTGATCTTTATGAAATTTGTTATGAATGTTGACATTGACATGTAGATGGGAACGAGTCATTTTGGGATCATTCGGCCAAAAAACATGGCCGCTGGTGGCCGTCTTGGATTTCAAAATTAAATCCATTGGCACAGTCTACAGGTCGTACTGTTCGTCTGATCATCATGAAATTTGTCATGGATGTTAATATTGACATGTAGATGGGAACGAGTCATTTTGGGTTCATTCTGTCAAAAAACATGGCCGCCAGCCGCCATCTTGGATTTTACTCTTTGCATGACTAAATTCTTTGGCGTGGGCTACAGGTCGTAGCTTTGGTCTGATCTTCATGAAATTTGTCATGGATGTTAACAATGACATGTAGATGGGAATGAGTCATTTTGGGGTCATTCGGACAAAAAACATGGCCGCTGGTGGCCATCTTGGATTTCAAAATTGAATCAATTGGCGCGGTCTACAGGTCGTACTGTTCGTCTGATCATCATGAAATTTGTCATGGATGTTAATATTGACATGTAGATCGGAACGAGTGATTTTGGGGTCGTTCGGCCGAAAAACATGGCCGCCAGCAGCCATCTTGGATTTTACTCTTTGCATGACTAAATCCTTTGGCGCGGGCTACAGGTCGTAGCTTTGGTCGGAACTTCATGAAATTTGTCATGGATGTTAAAAATGACATGTAGATTGGAACGAGTCATTTTGGGGTCGTTCGGCCAAAAAACATGGCCACCAGCAGCCATCTTTGATTTTACTCTTTACATGACTAAATCGTTTGGCGCGGGCTGCAGGTCGTAGCTTTCGTCGGATCTTCATGAAATTTGTCATGGATGTTAACAATGACATGTAGATGGGAAACGAGTCATTTTGAGGTCATTCGGCCAAAAAACATGGCCACCAGCAGCCATCCTGGATTTTACTCTTTGCATGACTAAATCCTTTGGCATGTAGGTTAGAAATTTCAATTAGCACCTTTCCTATTCCTCCATTACTGTCAACCATTAAATTATTCCCTTACCTAAGTTGAGCTACAGTGTCATTGACACTTTAATTTTTTTACAAGGCTACTATATAGGATCATGGTGGTTTGGATGTTCATCGTCTTAAAGTATGCCCACCCCAGGTGGTATGCCACGTGAGGGTATGCTCCAGGTGACATCCCAGTTCTTGTTTATTGATGTGACCATAATGCGTCTATTCAACTTGTTCCAGGTGTCAGCTGCCAGGGAGGAGGTACCTGGTCGCCGTGGTTTCCCAGGTTACATGTACACCGATTTGGCCACCATATATGAGCGTGCTGGTCGAGTTGAAGGGAGGAACGGATCCATCACACAGATTCCAATTTTAACTATGCCAAATGACGGTAAGCACCAGTAAGAATATCTCAACGATATGAATCAGAGCTATAGCTTAATGAATTCAGTACGTTGTTGTTTCATGACGTCAAATCATTATTTGTCTTTGCGAGCCAGAATACACCCAAGGCTACACTTGTCATGTTGTCTTCAGACAACTAATTTTGCCTCAATAGACAAGAGCTCTATACGCAGACACGCTTCAATTACTATAACAAGGGTCATTCATATAGGGTATACCAGTTCAGTGTCAGTATGAACCCTCCTTTATTGTCATGTTTCTACTCGTACAGTAATGCCATATGTAATTGACTCCATAACCACAGCAGAATTATGGGTAACTTTTCAGGATTTAGTCGGAAATATGGCTTGTTGCCATTCATCGGAAAGCTCTCGGGGAGAGCTTTCCGATGAATGGCAACAATTAATGAGTGAGAACGTCTGTTGCTATAGCCACTTAGTAAATAAAATTGCACATTTTTGCTTCGTTTTTTCTCAGGAAATTGTTGATAGTACACAATGATTTCTTTCTGACGTTTCTTTCAATTATTCCGCTTATAACAAACACTTGATTTTTTTTTATCAAAACTCGACTTATGGTTTGACGAGGGATGGTTGGCAGATGGGTGGGCGACCCCAAATCTTTATAACATAGCCGTTTATTGATGGATGCTGACAATTTTATTGATGGATGCTGATAATTTTTGGTATGTGAGTTTATTGCCATATGCGCCAGATGCACACTGAAAATCAGGCCTCCCCGACTTCCTAACCAGAGTTATGCCACTTATCTCTAATTAGCCCCCACCCTGGAATCAGATTGTCCATCCGTCTGTCCATCTGATGGCCCGTTTGCATTTGGTTTCCAGATGTTAACTTTAGATAGTCTCAACTGAATGGTATGAAATTTGGTATTAGGGTTTTCAAGCACAGAATACAGATCAAATTTGAATTAGGGTTCCACCTAGGGTCCTGCGAATTGGAGATTTTGATCGAATCGAATATCGAATATCAAATCGAATTATACATGTGTGTTGCTTTCTCAATTAGGCATGTTTTGCCAAGGATTAGATGATGTTTGAAACGTTCTATGAACTTCCATGAAGTTCCATCATAACTTATGTTATTAACCGTCAATCGCGATACTATTAAATTCAATTGATTATTGTCGAGAAGAAAACAAATATTATCAAAACGTCCATGCGGACGTCACGATGATTAATATATAACCGGCCTATCGGAACTAAAATCATGCAAAGTTTGTACAGTTTGCATGTACATGCAAAATTGCAAATGGGCATTCGGAAACCCCCTGTTGTTGTAAACTTGAAGATGCAACAACAGTCGCAGGGTAGCCTGTTTATGTATTACTGGGTGCTTGTGGAACTGATGATTCCATAGATGGGTCGTTGTCCCAGATGCTTGGGATTTATACACCATGTTGTATTCGTCACACGTGTAAGTTCTTGCACTGCCGGAGAAGCTTATCATGTTTAAAATAAACATGAATAACGGACGACTTATTGTCAAGTGTCAATGGAACGCTCCGAAACTGACAGTCAACTTCAAAAGAAAACTCCACCAACATGCACTTTTCGACCCCTGAAACACGTGAAGTTTACATCATCAACGATGTCACATACAAATAACGCGGAACCTGAGATAGACAGTCGGCGGATAACGCTAGCAGTTGCTCAGTCTCATAGTTATTATATTTTACGTGCGTCGTCAGAGCTTTTGGCAACCATGTTCAAAGCTGGAATTCAGATGTATTTAGTGGTCCTAATCTGTAGTGCTGAAACGGTTGACCTATTTTTGTAGCCGGTTAACCGCGACGTGTAACCGGATCATAACCGGATATCCGCTATTTTCAACCTATGACTTTACACTCATTATTTACACCATAATATGATCCAATATATAATCATAATTTGATGTATTAACTGTATGGCGAACTCACGTAATGTTTACACAGACATAGCTTGTATTAAACGAATGAAAATCACCAAACACGAACGGTAAACAGCCATGCGTTGACAAATTGACAGGTGACACAGTGAACTAAAACTCGCAGTGTTTATAAATAGACGAATCATGCTTGACCTGTTTGTGTTGCAGTCGTGACTGCTGCCCGACTCGTCGTTCTCCTTTTGGGAAGAATATTGCGTGACCTATATAAATTTTCGTACATGCAAATCGCGGCAGCTTTTTATTGTCATTATAGCGATTAAGGAACTGGGCGAATATTAGGTCATGTGATTTTTCGGCGATTTGAGATGCAAAGGATGACCAACGGCAGATAAACACAATTATGAAGTGTCATGAACATTATGTAGTTGACGAATGAATATTAAAAAAATCAGCTGAAAACAGTGTTTTCTGTTAGAACACAATCAAATGCTGAGAATTAATCAATAGGTTACAAACGAGTCCGACTGCATTGCAACACCACTTCGATGCGAGTTCATTGGAACTTCATCCACTGAGATTACTCAAACTCAGTAATGTTAGAAGATTGACCATGCTATGTAAATAGGGTTAATTCTACATAGTTCGGATTCTGCGAATTTCTTTTTGTTTTCTGAAATGCGCCCAGACATCTGATTTACGCATTTCTTCAGTATCCATGATACTGTCTACACGTAGTGAGTTGGAAAGTAGATGTCAAATGACCAGGCCTTACTCCATTGAAAATGATTGCATTGATCTTTGCCGACGACTCAGTGGCGTCAGTGGACGTGTTTTACAGGACATCGGAACATCAAAGATGACGGCATGCATCTTTGATGTTTAGCCGCCAAAGCCAGACTATACTAGTATGTAACTTGCCATTCGTGGAAGACTTTTTATCTCGCACCAGATTTGGACTTTTTAATACACGTAAGTTCGACTATACTCCTCAGTGATAAAGATTGTAGCACAATTGATAAAGCACACGTGTTTAAAACCTACTGTTACCAGTCTCGTGCTGATTAAGAACCTAATATGTTCGTTTTTGTCGTTGGCATCGCGTGTGTGCTATACGTATTGGTTAACCGGTTGATCGTAGTTCAACCGGTTGTCGACAGTAGCCGGTTGTCAACCGGATATCCGTTTCAGCACTACTAATCTGGTGGCTAATTACTGGTAGCCCGGTCGCCAAACACCCGGAATTCACGAATGCTTGTTTTCGCGTATAAAGTTTTTTTTCTCTGCAGTTTTTGTAAATTCAGGTATCCGACAACAAGATTTTATCGGCTGGCCATCTGTCAGCCTTGAGCAATTTTTTTTATAGCGCCCTAAAAAGTACACCCCCCCCCCCCCCCCCCCCCCCCCCAGATTTCCCCAGACGTAAAACCAGTTACTTGGAATTTGTTGCAAATTCACATGACTAATCGAGTAAAATGTATATATTTTTATGAAGCTAAGACATAATGACACTATTTTGGGCCAAAATTGAAACTCACAATCCAAGATGGCCACCAAAATGGCCGCCGGAAGTTGAAAATATGGTATTTTTTTCTCAAATATCTTCTAGATCAGTTCATGCTGTTTGGAACTGGTTGAGTAATATGACTTTATTTTGTATTTTGTATATTAACTGATCATTGGAGCAATTAAACATGCAATTATTGGGGTCCTATCCGCTTGTGATCCCTCAAAAATTCGATTTTATAGAACGCGGTATAAAATTTTTACAAAAAATCACAACTGGGATTCTAGTCATATTTCAACAAGAAATGAACAGAAGGTTGCAATTAAGTGAGGCATACCATTACTTATGAATATTCCAACTCACTGGAACCAAAATTCTTACTTTGGCTAAAAATGGCTGCCAAAATGGCCGCCAAAATATGGAAAATTATAAATATTGCCCTAGGGTGCCCTGCAATCGCTTACAAGTTGTGGTTGATGTACAAAATTCGCTATTATGCCTTCTATACATTGAATACTAACATGTCTGCTGCACCATGGTTAATTGTTACTGTTGCCACCACTGACATCACCAAAAATATTGGACTTTTCTCTCAAAAACTTGACATAAATATCGGCAAAAATTTACTTTTCAGGTTTGGACCATTTTGTCTTGTAATATGTAACTATCTTTGGATTAAAAGGTGTTTATTGTATTGGTTTATCTTGAATGTGTCACACTATGGTGTTTATAGACCAAATTGCTCAAGATGGCTTCCAAAATGGCAACCAAATTGGTAAAATTTATTTTTTTACATTATAATATTATATATATAACATTATTCTCTGCGTTATCCGAAAATGTAGCAAATTGTGACTCACTTGGTTATTATACGTGTTAAGTAATTAACTGACAACTAAATGTTCTATTATGGTTGTCCCAGTTCCGTATGGGGCATGACAAATTCATTTTAAAGTATGGCAATTTGCGGAGAACCTCTTTTGTGATTCTGACCATATTATTGAAAGAAAATGGGCAGAACTTTGAGACGGAACTGAGATGAAACATAATATATGGCTCTTCTGGTCAATTATGATAAACCAATATCAACTGGATACAGGATTGATGCCAAGATGGTAGACATGGAGTTACTCTATGATCAGAGGTGAGGTGAATAGGTATACATGGAGTTAGTGTATGTCATGAATGATGTGAATATGTATACAATGAGTGACTATATGGTTATGCTTGTGTTGTCCATAGTGATATTTATAGGTATACAGGGAGAGGTCATGGTCAGGTGTGGGGTGTATCGGTATGCATGGAGTCACTGTATGGTGTATGGTTGTGTCTATCCCTTACGGGTGCATCCGGTGTGCCCGTATGGACATTGGTGTGGTGTATGGATATAGCTACATGGTCATCTATGTATTGATTATGTACAGCACTGCTCAAATTAAGCGACCTGTTTTAACGAGGTGTACATGCGTTAATACCGCGGTGCAATACCGCGACATACCGCCGATTTGCGGTTGCACTACCACGCGCGTACCGCGGTACCACCGCGACGTTCACGGTACCACCGCACTACCAGCGGTAACGAATGTTGGTAGCGCGGTGGCACGCATTAATCCACCGCACAAACGCGGTGACATTACCGCTACGCGGTAGCATTTTTGTAACGAGGTTAATGACGGGATTCGATGGCTGACCGTCAATCTTCCAAAATAGGACGGCCGTTCTCACGATCTGCGTCCATGTTTGTGTACCGTGAAGTGTATTATTAAAATATTGAAATAGATGAAAACCGAGTATCGGGAAATATGCCCATTATAACGGGCTTCCAGATTAAGTAAAGGTAAGTATAAGTTACTTTGATAAAGTCATTTTTCAATTAATGTGAATATTAAAATATTACAATAACATTTCTAGTCTCGTTTTATTGCCTAAAATTCCCATAAATGACACTATTTGTAATCAGTGTTGGTTATCGGGAAGGGAACAAATGATTTCAGCCATTTTAGACAGCTCGATAAATACCGTATCTACAGTTTATATCAATGGTCAGATGTACGTGATCCCTAAATTGAATGATAACGACCACTATTTAAATAGTCCCCAGAATAAATATCGTTATTAACTTTATTGACATTCATTAACTGCAAATCACAAACACCATTTGTTCGTATACAACGGGAATTATTGTCTTAGCAATAAAAGACACAACGTGGAACTCCCGTATATCCAGGAAAAAACACATTCTGGCAAAAGCACGTGTCACTGATTACGTCATACTGCAGCTGGCAGACTTTGTTAATATAGGTCACGGGGCACTTAAATTAAGATGTCGTCATGTCTTTTTATAACTGGCCTCAATGGGTGAAATAAATATTTGTGTTTTGTTGATGGTGCTATTATATAGTAAAACTACACACGTGACGCACGCGCGAATGGCTGTTTTGTGTTTTGGACACTTGTATTTCCATTACTTCAATGCGTCCGTTTGGCTTACATAATGCTCGCAGAAGGTAGTTCAGATATTTATCGATCTATTTTGGTATTGCGAATAATATTATGTGCGAACCGCCACGTGGCTTTAAACAGACAAGTCTCATTCGATCTTTAAAATGTTGTGCACGTAATAGCTATTTATAAATATTTGTCGCACAAAAGTGAGACAAACGCTCTTTATTGCTACCGTATCGGGAATAAACTAACAAGGACTAAAACACACCAAATTCGATCACTTGAAATAATTATGTTACAATGTTAACCTCTGTATATAACCAAACAAACATATTTTATCTTTCCAACACCATGCATGTTTTTTTCCGAATAACGAATAGATAGGAATACCGGTATGTGATATAATTTATACTGCGACCCACCGAGAACTACAAGTGCACGCCTTCGCCAAAAGTTGCAATTTCACATCAAACGATGCCGCCCGACACACACTCGTGAGCACAATGAATGTTCACGTAACAAAATCAAAGACTGATTTGACAACGTTGTGTCTTTCAATGTTTGGTGTTTTGCGTGTGTGTTTTTTCGCGCACATTGGTGATGATAACAACTTTACTTTGCTGCATGACATGTGCCACGCTTTCTTAGTTATACATTTTATTCCCACCGACAAGAAATCTTCAGGCGCAAATGTTTGTAAATTGCTTTACTATTTCACGAATGCGTACAATCATACGTCTTGGCGATAATATACTATTTACGCGCCGATTATGTTTGGCATATGAACACAACTATATATTTGAACGAATATGAATATTTCTGCAACGATCGCCGCCCTGGCCTCCAAGACTAAACTCGGACTCAGTGTTGCTAATGCACCGTCCCCACTGGTTTCGACCAAATTCAGATAAATGGAGGATTAACTTTTCCCATTTTATAAGAAATTTAGATTTCGGAAACACAAAAAAACAAAACAAATCCGCATGAGTGGAAACCGATATAGGAATCGGGTGCGTAAATCATTTGACGATATGTAAGATAGATGCTAACAACAAAACTATTACTAGCTCCACGGTGTTTTGCGTAATCCAGTCGCCGTAAGCAATTATAGTTCAAAAACCGCCGACGTGATTAAACGTGATGTACGTGTACATTTGTAATATGTTACATGTAAACCAGACATGTTCATATGTAATCCGATTGCATTATTATTCATTTATATTCATTACGTATACATAATTACGTGCAGCTTACAGGTATTCATTCAATACAAAAGTTATTCATAATCATTTACCTACCGTGTGACGCCTTGTTTCAGTCGTGTTCTCTCCGCGGTGGAGGGCCGTTAGCGGTAATTTGAACGCGGTTACGAAAAAAATACCGCGGTGTACGGCGGTAACGAACACCAATAACGCGGTAACCAACGGTAAAAATACCGTACCAGTACCGCGGGTCAACCGCCCTCCGTCGCGGTACAGAATGATAACCGCGGTAGTTTGGTGGTAACACCGCGGTAAGTACCGGCCCATAACCTCGTTAAACAGGTCGCTTACTGAGAGCATAGCTGTATATATGGAGTGACTGTAAGGTCATGGGTGGGATGTACATGTGTTTTCTGTATGATCATGGATGTGGTGTGTGAATAAATAGTGAGTGATTTTATGGTTACGGGTAATGTGTGGTATACATGGAATGACTGTACTGTCATGATTGAAGTCTATATGCATACCTGGAGTAAGCTGGGTGGACATTATCGTGTGGGTATATAGGAAGTGTCCTTGTAGTAATGGATGGGATGTATATGTATATATATCGTGGATGTATTATCATTGGTGGGTGTGTAGGGATTAGCTGTATGATCATGGATGGCGTGTATGATTATACAGTGCATTGCTGAATTGTCATGTGTGAGGTGTATATGCAAGTATGGATGGTATGAGTGGTCGTGTGTGCGGGATTTTGTATATCTGGAAGGACTGAATGGCCAGTGGTGAGGTGCATATGTATACCTGGAGTGACTCTATGGTCTAGGGTGAGCTTCATATGTATATATCAAGTGGTTATATGACTGTGTGTGGAATATGTATACAGGTAGTGACTGTATGGTCAATGGTGTGATGAGTAGGTATACAAGGAGTGACTGTATGATCATCAATGTAATGAATATATATGCAGGAAGTGACTAAATTGTCAGGTGTGTGAGTATACCTGGTGTTCCTGCTTGGCAACTCGTGGCGGTATGGTCATATGTAGGTTATGCGGATATACAATCGTGTTGCTATATGGTCATGGGCGAGGTGTATATAGCGAGTGGCTATATGGCCACGGGTGATGTGCATATGCTCACATGGAGTGACTATACTGACATGGCTGGGGTGTATTAGTATATCTTTCGTGGCCATTCGGCTATGGTGTGACAAATAAGGATACAGTGAGTGATATGGCCAATGGTGAGGTGGATATGTATACCATACACATTACCCCTGACCATAAAATCACTCACTATTTATCCACACACCCCATTCGTGAGCATACAGAAACACATGTACATCCCACCCATGACCTTACAGTCACTCCATATATATATAATCAATACATAGATGACCATGTAGCTACATCCATACACCACATCAATGTCCATACAGGCACACAAGGTGCACCCGTACATGATACACACAACCATACACCATACAGTCACACCATTCATACCGATTCACCCCACACATGACCATGACCTCTCCCTGTATACCCATATATCTCACTATGGCAGCCCTTTTAATTCAGATTGTTTGGCTTCGGCAATCTTCTACGGCAACCCTTTACTGTGGCCCAGTTTGCTTCAGCAAATGGCTTCGGCATTGCCGATTGCCGTAGCCAATTATGAGGGCTGCTATGGACAATACTCTCATAACCATATAGTCACTCATTGTATAAATATTCACATCATTCATGACATACATTAACTACATGTATACCTATTCACTTCACATGGAGTAACTCCCTGGCTACCATCTTGTCAACCATCCTGTATCCAGTTGATATTTGTTTATCACAATGGACCAGAAGAGCCACATATTATGGTTCATCTCAGTTCCGTCTCAAAGTTCTGCCCATTTCCTTTCAATAATATGGTCAGAATCACAAAAGAGGTTCTCCGCAAATTTCCATACTTTAAAATGAATTTGTCATGCCCCATTCGGAACTGGGACAACCATAATAGAACATTTAGTTGTCAGTTAATTACCTAACACGTATAATAACCAAGTGAGTCACAATTTGCTACATTTTCGGATAACGCAGAGAATAATGTTATATATATAATGTTATAATGATATATGTTAAAAAATAACTTTTACCAATTTGATTGCCATTTTGGAAGCCATTTTGAGCAATTTGGTCTATAAACACCGTAGTGTGACACATTTAAGATAGACCAATACAATAAACACCTTTCAATCTAAATATAGTTACATATTACTAGAAAAAATGATCCAAACCAGAAAAGTTAATTTTTGCCGATATTGATGTCAAGTTTTTGAGAGAAAAGTCCAATATTTTTGATGATGTCAGTGGCGATAACAGTAACAATTAACCATGGTGCAGCAGACATGTTAGTATTCAATGTATAGAAGGCAGAATAGCCAATTTTGTACATCAACCACAACTTGTAAGCGATTGCAGGACACCCTAGGGCAATATTTACCATTTTCCATATTTTGGTGGCCATTTTGGCAGCCATTTTGAGCCAAAGTAAGAATTTTGGTTCCAGTGAGTTGGAATATTCATAGGTAATGGTATGCCTCACATAATTGCAACCTTCTGTTCATGTCTTGTTGAAATATGACTAGAATCCCAGTTGTGATTTTTTGTGAAATTTTATACTGCTTTCTGTAAAATCGAATTTTTGAGGGATCACAAGCAGATAGGACCCCAATAATGGCATATATAATTGCTCCAATGATCAGTTAATATAAAAAATACAAAATAAAGTCATATTACTCAACCAGTTCCAAACATCATGAACTGATCTAGAAGATAATTGTGAAAAAATGATATATTTTCAACTTCGGCGGCCATTTTGGTGGCCATCTTGGATTGTGAGTTTCAATTTTGGGCCAAAATAGTGTCATTATACCTTAGCTTTATGAAAATATATACATTTTACTAGATTAGTCATGTGAATTTGCAATAAATTCCAAGTAACTGGTTTTACGTCTGTGAAAAAAATGGGGGGGGGGGGGGTATACTTTTTAGGGCGCTATAAAAAAAAATTGCTCAAGGCTGACAGATGGCCAGCCGATAAAATCTTGATGTCGGATACCTTAATTTACAAAATCCGCAGAGAAAAAAACTTTATACGCCAAAACACGCATCCGTGACCTGGCGGCCGGACTATGGCCATAAATATATTTAATAGCATGCGTACATTCGTGATGTACAATAAGAATTATAAAGCGCACATATTCATAATTTTAGGGAATTAAATGGCACAGAAACAGCTAAGATCGACGTGTGTACGTGTTCGTAAGCAGCTAATAATTTCATCCATATATATTCAAAATTTCGAGTTGGAAATTTCGACTCGAATTCAAATCGAATTTGACTTTCGAATCTCGAATCGAATATCGAATATTTGCAGGACCCTAGTTCCACCCGCCAATTTTTACCAGAGTTATGGCCCTTTGTCAGAATAACCATGGGCATATTTTACCACGCCCTATCGATGCTCTTGTTTGATGATTTATTATTACTTGCGCCAGTCCATACTGGACGCAAGTAATGTTTTCGGTCCGGATCTTTTGTCTGTCCTTCCGGGAATATGTTACGTCATGACCGAGATAACGGAAGCAGAAAAAGAGGCAACGCGCATGCGTTATTGTTCCAGTAAATTTTATGAAGTGTTGAAGTTGGAAATTTCAATCATATCCGATGCTGAATGAGTGTGAATTACTGATTATGTCTGATAATATGAAATGGTTGCATCAATTGTAGTTTAAATCCACATATATACTTAATTTGCATTGTTATCTGGTTTTATTTTGGTAATAAATCGTTCATAAATGAACAATATTGAAAAATTTCAAAAAGTTAAAAAATTTCAAAAAGTTAAAAAATTTCAAAAATTTCAAAAATTTCAAAAAACTTAGTAATTTTTATAGGCGCCAAATTACCATCCAAGACGTATACCCTTATAAACTGTGGGTCAGTCCTAGTAACGCGCACGTCAACTTGTGTGAAGTTTTTGAAGTTTTCAATGCGAATGTCACTTTAACATTATCCCACAGTGAGTGCCTTGTGTCACTTTAACATTCATCCATAGTGAGTGCCTTGTGTCACTTTAACAATCATCCCCCGTGAGTGCCTAATGTCCCTTTAATATTCAAATACTGAGTGCATTTTGTCCCTTTAATATTCAGGGCGGAAGCTGCCCATCGTTCATCGAGGTCATCACGTGATATACATGTAGATAATACATCATTCACAAGGAGAGACTTCGTTCAGCGAGTGCAGTGTGTCACTTTAACATTCAAGACTGAAGCTATCCCCATCAAGGTCCTCACGTAATATACATGTAGATAATACACCATGCATCGGAGTGGCCTAAATCTGATAGTTGGTTAACAGGTAAAAAACACCACCAATATGTCTCACCTGTAATTAGATCGGATAGAGTTATCGTTCCTAATATGCAGCCAACTGGGGTCCATATCATCATAACAGGGATATTATATCCGTACACACAACTATTTCAGCGATGGATGAATAGAGATTTGATATCTAGATTTTTGTTATCGATCTCTCAAACGAGGGGCCAGCACCCATGGTTCAAACTGTTGTTGGCAAGACACCACACAACATGCCAAATGTGTGATGGGCGCAAGTATAGGCAGCTCCAGTGAGTGCATTCTAGTTTATTTTAAATTTGATCTTATTTTTCAGACATCACCCATCCTATTCCTGACCTGACCGGTTACATCACAGAAGGGCAGATTTACGTAGACAGACAGTTGCATAATAGACAGGTAATACTAACTACGTATGCATAATAGACAGGTAATTCTAACTACGTATGCATAATAGACAGGTAATACTAACTACGTATGCATAATAGACAGGTAATTCTAACTACGTATGCATAATAGACAGGTAATACTATACGTATGCATAATAGACAGGTAATACTAACTACGTATGCATAATAGACAGGTAATACTAACTACGTATGCATAATAGACAGGTAATACTAACTACGTATGCATAATAGACAGGTAATACTAACTACGTATGCATAATAGACAGGTAATACTAACTACGTATGCATAATAGACAGGTAATACTAACCACGTATGCATAATAGACAGGTCATACTAACTACGTATGCATAATAGACAGGTAATACTAACCACGTATGCATAATAGACAGGTAATACTAACTACGTATCCATAATAGACAGGTAATTCTAACTACGTATGCATAATAGACAGGTAATACTAACTACGTATGCATAATAGACAGGTAATACTAACTACGTATGCATAATAGACAGGTAATACTAACTACGTATGCATAATAGACAGGTAATACTAACTACGTATGCTTAATAGACAGGTAATACTAACTACGTATGCATAATAGACAGGTAATACTAACTACGTATGCATAATAGACAGGTAATACTAACTACATATGCATAATAGACAGGTAATACTAACTACATATGCATAATAGACAGGTAATTCTAACTACGTATGCATAATAGACAGGTAATACTAACTATGTATGCAAATAACCAGGCCTGAAAATATAGTCCCGAGAGGGTGAATTTAGTGACGCTACACCTCACAGCAGGCTAGCATCACAAAATTCATCATCTGGGGACCTCATATTGCATGGGCCTCATCTGCTATGAGAGACCTTTACACAGATTTAAGTTCTCAGATAGTGAAGATGATTATGTGCACCCATTGGTCACCTCGATTATGCATTGTGTTTTATGCCAATTTGGGGATATAGAGAAACTGAACTAAAATAGAAAAAGAAACCAAAAAACTTGTTAATTTGATAATAAAGATACTTTCCAGAGAATATACTTCTCCGTTCAAGTCTGAGTTTAGTGTGCCTGTCATTTGCAGAATGAGGTCCCCAGAGGGTGAATTTAGTGACGCTATCCCACATAGCAGGCATCACTAAATTCACCCTCTAGTGACCTCATTCTGCTTAGGCCGCATCCTTCTCTGGAAAGTTTCTTTATTATCAAATTTCTATAGACACTTCTTCACATAGATTCCATTTCTTTTTTAGTTTAGTTTCTCTATATCTCCAAATTGACAGACGGCATATTGCATAATCGAGGTTCTCAATGAGTGTACATCGCAATATTCACCATTTAGAAACTTCAATCTGAGTCTATGTCTCCCATAGCAGATGAGGCCTAAGCAGAATGAGGTCCCCAGAGGGTGAATTTGGTGATGCTAGCCCAATATGCAGGATAGCATAACTAAATTCACCCTCTGTGGACCTCATTCTGCAAATGACAGGCACACTAAACTCAGGCTTGCAAATAAATCTATGATAGAAAATACTTCTCCAGTTACCCTCGTTTCACTCCGTCAGTGTCCAATTTGGTCAATTTTTATTTTAAATGGCCATAAAAAATTGAATTTTGCCAAATTGTTCAAGTTTCAAGGCTATATCATCAATCGCCTCTTGGACTGCCATGAGATTACCCTATATTTTCTAATTTAGCAGATTAACACTATTCATGCATGTCGCACTCAATGTGGAAAGGCCTTTATTAAAACAGTGAGCTCAAAGCAGCGAGCATAATAATAGCAGGGACAACTATATGTTCATATGTTCACTGTCTCGTATATAAATTATACATTAGGGCCCGTCAAATAATTGAGATTTTATTTGATGTTGATATCGTCATTGTGATCTTTTGAATGTCCAAATTCGTCTCCATCTTTGACACTATGTTGGACATTTTGCTTGGGGTGATGAAGAAATATACGAGTGATGCATCCATGATATTTGTCTTATACTAATTTTGTATAGCTGTTTCCATAGTTCCCGCGGCTCCTTGAATGTCCTTGAACACTCTTGAATATGAAAATCCATTTTCAAGGCTAATGAATACCCTTGGATTTCACATAATTCCTTGAAAACCCTTGAATAATAGACATGTATAAATCCTTGAATGTTTGAAAACCCTTGAATAGTAAGTTGGCATTCCATTATGATTGCGTGATTTGGAATGATTACACGAAGTAATCGGCAAAATAATTATTTGCGATAGAAAATTAGAGTATTTACGGTAATTCCTGGAAAAACCCAGAACTCTATTTCTGTTTTCCTAAATTTAATCTATGGTTTCAGTTTCACAAAACAAGCTTCATTACTGTTTGGGCTCTGGGATTGGGTAAACATGTTTGTTTCATTATACCCCCACTTTCGAAGAAAATGGGGGGTATACTGGATTGACTGCGTCTGTCCGTCACACTTTCTCCCTCCGTGTGTCCGTCGAGCCGCCCATCCGTCCGTCCGTCCGTCCGACCTCATAACTCGAACAACTATGAACCAATTTCAATAATTTTTTGTATGCAATCTCCTTAGGACCGCCTCTCCACATGATGCTAATTGCGGTTCGACTTTCTTTTTTAAAGTTACGCCTTACTTTTCGACTTATTTTGACTTAGAAAATTCTGTCCGACTTAATAACTTTAACAAATATGAACCGATTTCAATAATTTTTGGTATACATGCTTCACACAACACCCTCTCTACATGATGCAGCTCAGGGTTGGCTCGGACTGTTTTTCCTAACATTACACTTCATTTTCGACTTATTTGTGATTTTGTTTTTGTGGATGCTATCACACTCGACAAAAGCCATCTTAGATGTTAAGGTTGCGTTTCATTTTCTACCCTTTTTTGGGTTTCTGCAATCATTCGAACAAATATGAACCAATTTGAATATTTTTTTCTGTACAAGTTTCTTCCGACACCATATCAATATTATTAATCCAAATTTTTCTTTAAAGTTTTTATTTTTTTTTGGGGGTTTACGGATAATGCGGGTTGACTTTGCCATGGTGGGGATATGCTAGCACGCGAGTGCACACCTCTTATTTATTTAATTTTAGTTAGTCACAATTGCATACACACACGAAAATTAAATTGATTTAAGTTGGACTAGTATTAAAATGAAAGTATGCTGGGTGGAAAATGTTATTTCCAACATTTGTGGGATCGATATTCGAGTGAACCGAGTCCATGGAACCATTAGATGTTGCCAATACGGGGTAATATGCCTTAGTTTCCGATTCTAAAAAATATTGTTCACAATATATTTAGTTAAAACACTTTTATTTCACCAAATAATTTGTACTATATCAATGAACTAGTCAATCTGAAGCAGCCATCCGGATCGATGCAGAAGAGATCAGACGTAAATGACTTCTAACACTCCCTAATTCCAGTCATCGCACATTGGGGGGGTAGAGCTTCGTGTGTTGCCGCACCTACCTTGTGGAACAATCTTCCTGATGATCTCAGACTTACTAGTGATGATATGGAATTCCTTTTAAAAACTCACCTTTTTAAAATTGCATATCGAGTCAACTGACTTTATCTCACTGTTAATGGCTGTTTTATGATTTTTATTTCTTAGACTGACTTTTAACTGCAGATGTATTTTAAGCATCTTTTTAGGTTTCTCGTGGACACATCCTTGAAAAACCCTTGAATCCTGCCTTGGATACTTCTGGAATACCCTTGAATTTGATCACAAAATAGGTGCAGGAACCATGTGTTTTGTATACTGCTGATAACACAATTGCAGAAGAATTCATATTCATTGGTGGGAAATGTTCAGATAATAAGTTCAACAAATGACCTATGGTCATTTGTTGAACTTATTATCTGAACATTTCCTAAGGGATAACTACTCATCAATGAGTATTTAGTGTAGAAATGGTTAATAAAACCTAATCGAAATGTATATAGTTTATAAAACAGGATAATTGCACATGCAATGTCATTTTCTGTCAACATACTTCAACAGAAATTTATGGACACCGTTTTGGAATAAAATCAGGACTGGCTTCAAAGACCTACATTCTGGACTGGGGGCTAGCCGAATCGATTTGAGATTGGATTCGATGTAGACATTGGCTCCCCGATTTGATATAAGATTTTTAATCTGTGGAAAAGTGCCGATTCACAGAGCCCTACTGTAGATGAGATGGAGGTGCCGCTCCAAGCCAATTAAGACGTCATATATGGAAATATTTATGAATTCTCACATATGACTATATCTGTTACAGATATACCCACCAATTAACGTCCTTCCATCATTGTCGAGGTTGATGAAATCCGCCATTGGAGAAGGTATGACACGAGAAGATCACGCAGATGTATCTAACCAATTGGTAAGTATTATCCCTTCCATCATTGGAGCTTCCTGAAATTTTGCTAAAATCGTGTACCAATGCTTTCTCTAATATATGTGAGTCTCCCATAGGGAGTCCCGCATATATAAGAGAATATATTGGCCTAACAATATTTAACTTGACCTTGTAAGCCAGTGCATTCTCTTGTATATGCGAGGCTCCTATGCAAGCCTTGAAATAGTGTGTCTGTCATTTGCAGAATGAGGTCCCCAGAGGGTGAATTTAGTGATGCTACCCCGCATAGCGGGCTAGCATCACTAAATTCACCCTCTGATGACCTCATTCTGCTTACACCTCAGCAGAATGAGGTTCCCAGAGAGTGAATTTGGTGATTCTAGCCCGCTGTGCGGGGTAGCATCACTAAATTCACCCTCTGGGGACCTCATTCTGCAAATGACAGACACACTATTTCAAGGCTTGCTCCTATGGGAGACTTGTATATGTAAGAGAATCCACTGGCACAGGATCTTTAATGCTTCAACACACGGTTCCCATCAAGGGTTAATATACATAATTTATGTTGAATATGTATGCAAATGTACTTGGTATTCATTTTATTTTCGGGGGCCTCGGTGGCTCAATCGGTTAGGGGTACAACTCCAAGCCGTTTCGCCTTCCAGCGCTGGCGATAAGGGTTCAAATCCACATGTTTCCATCGTGGACTTTGTAACTCGAAATCGTTATCTGGGAAAGTTGCCAGTTACTTGCCAATGGCCGGTGGTTTGCCGCACATGGTCGACGAGTTTATCAGCCATTGAAATCACCGTTAGATAAGCCGTAAGTGTGCGGATTTCCTCCACCATTAAAACTGGCAATGTCGTGATATGGCCTTAGTGGCTAAAGCGACATAAAACCCGTATCAATCAATCAATCAATCATTTTATTTTCTTCCTTTTCACTTTTCAGTATGCATGCTATGCTATTGGTAAGGATGTACAGGCCATGAAGGCTGTTGTTGGTGAAGAAGCCTTAACACCTGAAGATCTCCTATATTTAGAATTTTTAACCAAATTTGAAAAGAATTTCATATCGCAAGGTAAGAATACAATAATATGTCATTGACTAGAATTCACTGGTGCCTGTCCGGAAGAGGTTGATAGAATTATTTTAGCATGAAACAATTTAACCCTTTCGGTGCTAAGTCTGATTTTTGTATCAACCCATATTTCCTTGATCATTTTTCAAATTTATTGATTATAATAATGTGATACATTGATGGAAAGAGCTCTTAGAGATGTAGATAATCTTCCCATGATCTACATGTGCATTGTTTATACGACTGCTGAGTAAAACAATTGAACCGACACAAAAGAAATGATAAAAAATATAAGAAATAAAACACAATTTTTCAGCACTATATTGACGAATATGTTCTGTAATCTGCTTTTGTTTGTTTTGTCAAATTATACATGCATAATTTTGAAGTACAAACAAGCCATGTCTGTTTAACCCTTTCAGTGCCAGGTCCGATTTTTGTATCAACCCATATACCCTGTGCCAATGCATTCTCTTATATATGCGAGTTGACTATAGGTCGCCTCGCATATATAAGAGAATGCATTGGCCTAACCCAAAAAAAAAAAAAATTTAATTTTTATTTTTAGGGCACTCTACAGACCATAAATTAAGACCCTGGCACTAAAAGGGTTAAATATCTTTTTTTGATAGACCAATATGAGTGAAAGGATACATTCATATGATGGGTTGCATTGATTGATTTTCACCAGAATAAAACAGCACAATTTTCCTTATTACCAAGCCTGGAATTAGTGTGTCTGTCATTTGCAGAATGAGGTCCCCAGAGGGTGAAATGAGTGATTGTATCCCACATGGTGGCTAGCATCACCAAATTCACTCTCTGTGAACCTCATTTAGGCCTCAACTGCTATGGGAGACACCTACTAGGATCAGCTTAAATTCCCCAGTAATGTTCACCTATTAGTCACCTCGATTATGCAATTTTTTTTCTGCAAAATAGGGGATATAGAAACTGAACAGAAGTTAAAAATAACTAAAAACAATGTTAATTTGAGACTATATATACTTCTTGGAAGATTAGGCCTAAGCAGAATGAAGTCCCCAGAGTGTGTATTTGGTGATGCTAGCCAACTGGCACTCTGTGAGATGGCATCATTAAATTCACCATCTGGGGACCTCAGTCAGACATACTAAATACAGGCTTGCTCATTAGAAACAGTTGCTCACTCTCTAAACTTAGCATCGGGGGCATGACTGGAGCTGCACTGGTGCAGCATTACAGATCTTGTGCCAGTGCATTATCTTATATATGTGAGTCTCTGATAGAGAGACTCACATATATAAGAGAATGCACTGGCTTACAAGGTCAAGGTAAATATTGTTAGGCCATTGTATTCTCTTATATATGCAAGGCTCCCTATAATTGTTCTGGTTTGTATTTCACTCGAGGTATACAATGATATATATTCAATGGCTGGGATTTGGTTGAATACATGAGGCTGACGTCAATGGGTGTTAACCCTTTACCCAACAAACCGGCCAAAACCGGCCAAATAAAGCTTCAACAGCCTAAAATATCTTCGGTCTGTCTCAATAGAACCATACAAATATGGATATCATTGGAACCGGCTCCTTGACCACATTGTGATAGTTACAGTTAGCCCTGTGTCAATGCATTCTCTTATATATGCGAGTCGACCATAGGTCGCCTCGCATATATACGAGAATGCATTGGCCTAAAAAAAATCTTTTTTAACACTTTTTACCATTTTTCTTACATTCTTTAACAATTTTAGAATTTTTAATGTGTTAAGCCAATGCATTCTCTTATATATGCGAGGCGACCTATGGTCGACTCGCATATATAAGAGAATGCATTGGCACAGGGCCGTTCTGTTGGGTAAAGGGTTAAATAAATCAGTTTACACACTTGTTCTTTTTCAGGCCATTATGAAAACAGATCTGTGTTTGACTCTCTAGATATCGGATGGAACTTATTACGAATTTTCCCAAAAGAAATGCTGAAGAGAATACCACAGACTACACTCGCCAAATATTACCCGAGAGATGCACATGCATCACACCAAAAAGGCGCAAAAACACAATCAACATCTTTATAATTAGTTACATGAAATCTAGTGTTTAAATTTCATTGAATATCAACTGGGAAACTGGGATTGAACAAAGCGACCTTGACTCGACACTCTATTTGGAATTGAATGAAAGTAATGCTATGTACACCAGAATGATAAATTGAAGTATCAGAGGTTGTCTCAACGGTTTACACTGACATTAATGGAATTATCATTTTTGTTTTATGATATGCGACTTCCATTTATCGAGGGTGTATACAGAGATTTTGTTTATATGAGTGAAAAATAAGCCCTATTCCCAAGGAAAAATAGTCAGGTTTTACCCAATTTCTGACCCCAAAAATTCCCAATTCATAGAAACGTTCTTGGTTTGTGGAATACAGAGAGAACTTTGTCTTCATGCTATGGTGATTTTCAAGCCTTTTTATCTCCATTTACTTTAAAATAAGCAAACATAAACTAAAATAAATATAAGCCCCATGGCGGTTTGCGCTCCAAAATACACTTATTAATATTTGCTGTTTAATTTTTCCCGGTATTGAAATAGGTTGATAAATACTTTAACCACGTTTCTGTGTCCCAGAAAAAACGACTTTGAACACTATGATCTGGGAACTTAAGTCTGTGTCTAGGTCTCCTATAGCAGATGACACTATGCAGTATGAGGTCCCCAGAGGATGAATTTGGTGATGTTAGCCCACCATGTTGGGTAGCGTCACTAAATTCACCCTCCAGTGACCTCATTCTGCAATATTCCAGCACCGTAGTTTGTGGCCTACATACATATTCTTGTTATGCAACATTTTATTTCTAGCTTACTTTTAACCTTTGTACATTCCGAGGCGGTTAATTTCAACCACTTAACTTTGTATACACCTTCTAGGCCAACAAAGAAAGAGCAATAAATATTTCTGTTGGACAAAATCATTTGATAATGTGCCCTAGTCAATTTTAATGATAGTGTGTTTACACATGTCAGGGATTGATATAGTCCAAGTTCCTTCGATGTAAACCAGTTGGTAGGGATAATGGTTGCCTTACTGTTACTCTTCTATAGCAGACCACTCAGCCACTCCTCTAAAATCATCAATGACAGTAATAAAATATCACAATTGTGAAAATAACCTGTTTTATTCCATAGAAAAAATTATATTTGTTTCCGAACTCCACAAGAGTTGTCACTGAAAGTAGTAATTTATTGTGAAAAATTTATTTGATCACAACGTTTACATAATTTCCAAAGAATACGAATCCATTTTACCTCGTGACCTTCGTAACAGTTCGGGTCTTCACTAGACGTAAATAAACAGCTCAAATGTGAGGTTGCTCCTAATACCTCGGCATATTCGGTACATAATTTAACACAATGGTAAGTTATAATACATCAATATGACTGTAAGATATCGCTGTTTCCAATAAATGTAGCATTTTGTATGATATTAACGTCAATTAAAATTGATGAAAAATACCACCACTGGATCTGGGCATAAAGTTCACTATAGAAGAGTAAGTCAACGGTACTTTTACATAAACCAGTATCCACCTTACCGATTTCACCATCTGGTTTACGTCAAAAGAAACTTTGCCTAGGATTGATATTACTTGTATTATTGTGTGTTATAGTTTACACTATAATGCTTTCACAAAATCATCTTCACACTTCGTGATCCATTACCAGTTATATTTGGATATGTTAAAGTTGGTGTACTCTCAGATGCCTAATAATCGCGAGGCCTAATAGTAGCGATGGTGGCGATTTTGGCTGAAATTAACCATTTCATGATTGGAGCTTCCAGAAATATTGCGCAAACCCTGTGCCAATGCATTCTCTTATATATGTGAGTCTCCCGTAGGGAGCCTCGAGAATGCATTGGCCTAACAATATTTATCTTGACATTATAAGCATTCTATTATATATGCGAGGCTCCCTATGGGAGACTCGCATTTATAAGAGAATGCACTGGCACAAGATCTTTTAATGCTGCGTCAGCGCCCCTCCCTTCATGAAAGCGTTAATAATAGTGATGGCAATTTCTATCTATGTCTCGATGCCAAATGATAGTGATTGTTGGGAATTTTCTCCAAAATTAATAATCATGCTGACACTATTATTCAGCACCTGAGAGTATTCCTGCAGTGCTGAATGAACAAAGCTCTGTACGTACATTTACAATACTAGTATTTGATACTAGAACCTTCTTGCCACTCTAAACCAGATGTTCTGTTAATAAAAGGAATACTTTGCTAAAATGTGCAATCCATTCACATACAGTAATGCCCTAAATAATCGACTCCTTAACCACAGCAGATTTATGGGTAATTTTTCAGGATTTAGTCGGAAATATGGCTTGTTGCCATTCATCGGAAAGCTCTCATTGAGAGCTTTCCGATGAATGGCAACAAGCCATATTTCCGACTAAATCCTGAAAAATTACTCATAATTCTGCTGCGAGTAAGGAGTCAATTATTTAGGGCATTACTGTAGAATGGCCTGGACGGTCATGGACGAGTTTAGGTTCCTGATGAAATGGACTGGATGGTCATCGATGAATTTGGGTCCTGGGCGAAATGGACTGGATGGTCATGGACTAGTTTGGGCAATGGTCCCGAATGAAATGGACCAGACTGAATCACCTTGCCACTCTGCATGACTATTGCATACACTGATATTGTCAATACAATATATACCTGTACAAATGTCATCACTGTCTCAGAGCATATAGGTTAGCAAGTGCATGTACAAACCTTAGTGCTAAAAATCATAGAATTTTATATAAAATTCCTACATATCTGTTAATATTGTATTCATCTATAGGAACAATTTTGTTTTCATCCAAATTTTGTGGATTCTAACATTCCATATGCAGACAAATTCGCCATTGTATTAATTTTAACGTATGTTTGTCTCGCTGTCTTTCTGTCATTCTTATAACTATGCCATTTCTTGAGCATTCATCAGAAATTGTAAAGCAAGTCGAATATTTGTCACTGAAACAGGCATCCTGATTGGCCGAGAGCTGCTAACTTTAGTTTTTGATTAACCAGCATTGGTTGCTGAACCGTGCACAAATGTTGAATGGAGCATGGTGTTATTGACAAGGTGCGTGAAGTACATCACTGTGCTTCCAGGAGTCAAGTAATCGAGTCAACCGGAACATTCTTTTCTTTAGACACAGTTAACAAGAAGTTATTCTGGTGCTGTTACTAGTAACCACATGGAACATATCCATAGATTTGATTGCGGAAAAAGGATATATCACTTCATTGCATGTCGTATCGATAAAAAGTGCTTTTCATGCAGTTTCTTTTAACTTTTTGATGGATTGAATTAAAATGGAGATAAACGTACACTGTTTCATTGGATATTCAGCAAGCCAGCTCGTTCACAAACCGTTTTTATGCTCGAATCCCGAATACCCAACTCAACAAAGTATGTTTATCTCCTGAATTTTTAGGACATAAAATAAAAAAACATCCATTACCCTGCAGGGAGCCCCACAAATATATAGAAACATATAGAAGAGTGTCGTCTGCTCATGTTTGTCTGGGGCTCTGTATGGGTGAAATTATAAAATTGTTAAAGAATACAAGAAAAAATTATTAAAATTGTAAAAAATTGTTAGGCCAATGCATTTTCTTATATATGCGAGGCGACCTATGGTCGACTCGCATATATAAGAGAATGCATTGGCACAGGGTAAAATTAATCAACTTAGCACGCCAGTTCGATCACAAACAGTTTATGCCCATATTTAAGTACAACACCCCTGTTTATGACTTTGACCAGAGTTATGTACCTTTAAAAATGGCGAAAGATCATTATTGAAATTAGATTGTGGTTGGAAACTGTTAAAAGTGTGATTCACTAACATTAACACTTTCATGACGGGAGCTGCGCTGGTGCAGCATTAAAGATCCTGTGCCATTGTATTCTCTAATATATGCAAGTCTAATGTACTGGCTTAGAAGGTCAGGGTAAATATTGTTAGGCCATTGTATTCTCTTTCTATGTGAGGCTCCCTATGCATTGGCACAGAGTTTTCACAAAATTTGAGGAAGCTCCAGTCATGGCAGCCAGTAAAATAAATATATCTCCTTCATATTTGGAAAGTGTGATTCCCTAACATTAATATTGAAATTCAGTTCAAATATGATTTCCAGCCTTGCCCATATATTCTGACCTGAGTTATGTGCAGTTCACAGTTTATGAAAACCGAGCGACTGTATGGAGCGTTTGACGTTGCTCTTGTTAAGTATTAACATTCTGTTATTTCATTTCCAAACTGCATATGTTTTATGTTTGTTGATCATGCTCTGTGTGGGTATGCAACCTACTGCGAGATGTACGAAGCTTGTGTATTATACTCTTGCATGTATCCATGCTATCTACTCAAGTAATGCACACATTAAGTACTGCCTGTGTATTGTATCCACGGCCTGCCACTGTATGCTATGGCATGATTATTTTATTACAATAGGATCCTCATTTGCTAACCTTCGGGAGATAGATTGACATTGAGACTAACAGATTATATTGCCGAGTTGCTGTTGGGGTCACTTGTCATGAAGGTTGGTCAATGGTGGAAATAAACACTCTATTCATATTGGATTCTGCATATTGTTTTTCGCATTCGGCATTTTAATTTCTTGTATAGTTACATAGACCTCATATACAGTTAATGAAAACTCCCCTGCATTCTAATCACACAGTCACATCATGCAGGCATAGAAGACGGTGATTGTGTTCAGGGAAGAATCCAGAGATAATTTAGGGACACCTGTTTCCAGCAGAGGATACATTTATTCCCATATGACTTAATAAGGCTTCTGTACCAAACCAACAGAGATACATTTACATATACATGTATTATAAATATGACGTAATATTTCTGATTTTAAAATTAAACATGCAAATAAAGGCTATTGCAACTGCAGATTTTTTATTTACATAGCATATTGTTGAATTGCCTTGGAAAATTCAGATTGACTCAATACAGTCCACAAGGAATTTGGGGATAATTGGGCTTCTCGAGTTTGGTCGCCCATACCTGTAACAGGTATCAAAACAGCCCTGAAAATTTCCCTTATTGTGTTATCAACTGATATGGATGACCGATCATCTGAAAACACAACATGGGGATACACTGACGATGTCTTGTCATTACTCAAGAACGAACGATCTTTACTTATGCATATCACCTGGATACACATGTGTAGAATACACACGCTTCCGTACATATCGTTGTAGTATTTTATTGTCTTGTTGGTATGTTAGCTATATGGACTTGTATATGTACCTTTAAATCATGTTAATAATATTTAAACTCAGTTCTTTCATTATATTTAGATTTCTAAGCCTCAATCAGGATTTATCTCCAGGTTCACTCTACAGAGACATCCAGTATGAAATGGGGACCAGTCTTGGGAATTCACTTCTACCTATCAGATTATTAGGGAGAAATCGTAAAGGTTGAAGTTCATGTTAGTCTGTAATATCACATTAATGTGATCCATTATGCAATACAAGATTCCATTTATATTACAATTATAATTAGTAAGTCGCTATTATAGTCCGTAAATACATGTTAATTCAAATATGCTGTTTTGAAAATATACACTGGTATATGAGGAAGAAGTCACTCCCCAGGACAAAAATAGGGAGAAATGGCACATTTTAGGGGGAAGATGTCGCCCCTAAGCTGGTCCATAGTATGAAAACTTGTATCAAATGATATCGTCATTGGCATAAAATGCATATTATTATGGTATTGCTAAAAAAATGCAGTTGGAGGGAAACACCTGATTTTGTGTCGCCAAATCTACATGTTTAAAGAAAGATGTTGATCCAATGTGTAGCAATACATATAAACAAAAGTGAATTTCTTTAACAATATCAAAACACATTGCAAGTTACACGTATGTGTGATAAACTTATACATTTCACATTGTCCGTGACTAAATTACACGTATGCGTGACTAAACCTAGCTAATATGCATATTTTGAAGAATGTTGTGTACATTAAATATATTTATGTGTATTAAATATATATGGTGACAAGTTATTTGAAAGTGTAATCAGTGTTTCAGTAAGTAGGATGAAAACAACCACATATTTTTCAACATTTTGATTTAGCGTTTATCGCCAAAAACAAGGAGCTGCCATCCTTGACGAGATTCCATGCCACAAAATTTTTCTACAGGAAGGTGACCTATTTCACAAAAGAAAGGCCATTTTTTGTTACCATAGTGATGGCAATGGTGAAATAAAATTGTAGGAGCCATTTTACTTATAAGTGAAAAGGAAAGCAACAGTTCAACTCAAGATCCTGACAATTGTCGCTGTTATATCTGCAAATATCTTGTCACCACATCATGTCTAACCAAGACGCAGTGAGTCCAAGCCTGAGTTTAATGTGACTGTCATTGGCAGAATGAGGTCCCCAGAGGGTGAATTTAGTGACGCTATCCCACATAGTGAGCTGGCATCACCAAATTCACCCTCTTGGGACCTTATTCTGCATGGCCTCATCTGCTATGGGAGACATTGACTCAGATTGAAGTTCCCAAATGGTGAATATTGTGATGTACACGCATCGGGAACCTTGATTATGCATTAGGTCGTCTGCCTATTTGGGGATATAGAGAAACTACACTAAAAAATGAATAGAATCTAAGTCTCTATAGAATTTTTTTTACTTTCCAGACAAGATGAGGCCTGATCAGAATGAGGTCTCCAGAGGGTGAATTTAGTGATGCTAGCCCATTATGCGGGATAGTGTCACTAAATTCACCCTCTGGGGACCTCACTCTGCAAATGACAGGCACCTTATTCTCAGGCTTGAGTGAGTATAGAAACTACATTTATATCACATCATTATGTACAACATGTCTAACCAAGAGAGCATGAGGCGAGAAACTGTTAGTATCTCACGTCATTCCGTAATATATATATAGTGCTGTATTGTGTAGCGTAAGGAAGTATTGTCTGTATAAACTAATTTAGAGAAAGGTGTTATTTATAACAGATTTGGTTAATAAATAGTATGAATGTGATATTCCCCATAGTTTGTTTCACTTGGGCCAAATAAATAGAGGATACCTAGAGATTTTTACTGAATACGAGAATTATAATACAAGCAAATACATGAGTATGTGCTTGTACCCACGAATGAGATAATTCTTTATTCAGTCAAAGCTGTAGGTTTCCTTTTTAGCTCAACTTGACAAAGTCAAGTTTGAGCTATTGCCATGTGTTGGCATCCGTCGTCTGTGTGTATGTCTGTCAAATATTTCCTTTGGCACAGCTTACTGGCCACATCCCTCATCCGATTGTCACCAAACTTTATATGGATTCTCTGAGTGACCTCGAGATGGGAGCTCATTTTTTTCCAAATTTTTTTAAAAACATGATCACCAGTAGCCATCTTGGATTTCAAATTTCAATTGATCAGCACACACTGCACAATTATTGAAAATATACAGGCATGATGAAAAATGCTGGCAGCCATCTTGGATGTTATTATTTGCATGGCTAAATATATCCTTTGGCACAATGTGTGCCAAAGGATTTATTTATTCACCAAATTCATGCAAAGAGTACTGCACACCCTGCATGCCACATCCCTGATCCGATTATCACCCAACTTTACATTTGGATCTTCAGGGTGGTCTGTAGATGGGAGCTAATCATTTATAGCTCAACTTGAATTGTCAAGTTTGAGCTGTTGCCATGGGTTGGTATCTGTCGTCAGTGTGTGTCTGTCAACAATTTACATTAGCACGGGGTACAGGTCATTCTCATTATGAAATTTGTCATGGCTGTTGATATTGACATGTAGATGCCATCTTGGATTTCAAAATTTAATCCATTAGCATGGGCTACAGGCTGTACTGTTCGTCTGATCATCATGAAATTTTTCCTGGATTTTAACATTGAAATATAGATTGGAACTAGTCATTTTAGGGTTATTCGGCCAAAAAATATGGCCACTGGCAGCCATCTTGGATTTTACTCTTTGCATGATTAAATACTTTGGCACACCCTATAAACCACATCCCTCATCCGATCATCACCAAACTTCACACGGATCATCAGGGTGACCTCTAGATGGGAGCCACCAATGATTTCTGAAATTCGTTAAAAAACATGGCCACCAGCAGCCATCTTTGATTTCAAATTTGAATCTATCGGCACACCCTGCAGCCTGCATTATTGGATGATTTCTCGATCAAGGGCAACATATGTAATGTATTATATACTAACTGAAACAGGCCGCGAAGGGCTGTCACTATCATACTAAAATCACTAATTTCAGTCAGATGTATGCAACTTTAGTCATAGTATGACATTAGCTCTCTCGTAGCCCAATGTTGTGTTTTCAAAATGAGAGATAAATCTAAGATTCGCGTTATTTCGTTAAATATCCCTTTTATGAAATAACGGACATATCCCATGCATAAAGACACATCAGTATAATACACAAGCTTCGTACATATCACCAATGTTTCACATGTTCTCACAGTTCACAGATATAGCTGTGGAGATGATGCGGCCATACCGTGTCACATTCATAATCGTTCATAGCAGTCGGATTATTCGACCAGTGTATAATTGATGCGCAGCGTTGTTGTCCTCCATCCAGATACATATCAGCTGCAATCCATAGTGACTCGCCATTTCTGTTTTTCCAAACACCAACACTCGATTCATCTGTTCCGTCAATATAGTGCTGCATGGTTTTGGTACCTGTAATGGGTACAATTACGAGAATTGCAGCTGTTTTGCAAACTCACGGATAGAATTATAGGACTATACATTTAAAAATATAATCGATCCATTTTTATGTTGCATTCCACAGTGAATTAGTATCAATGCGCATTGCATGATTTTTACATCGGTTACCCATCCTCGCTTGGTAGGAAGAATCCACGCAGATAATATCCACTGACTCCCGACAGGTTACTCGGTTAACGGGCGAGTCCCCGCGACAACTGTAGTATGAGATCTATCTATCTATCGTTACTGGAGACCCCCCTTATCGGGGTATTATATCCAGTGCGCGTCTGTGCAGAATAGAGGTAGCGTTTGTTCAGAAAGGAGATGACAGTGAGATAGGAGAATAAAGTTTATAGGTGTTATGTTACAGAAGAGAGATAAAAACAGTTAAAAACACTAGGTTAAAAGAATGATAATTTGAGCCAATTATTTGATATGCTGGTACACACCCTTTCTGAACATGTCAGGGTCTGAGAGTGTGACCAGGTCAGGGTTTAGGTTATTCCAGAGAATTGCAGTGGCAGGGAAGAAGGAATATCTGAAGTAATTTGGGCCTGTATGAATGCGTCTGAATGTTTCCTGATGGTGGAATCGAGTTTTTCTTGTGGGCTTTTCAAGATATGTTGGAATTTGAATTTCCACATGGTTTTGGATGGTTTTTTGGAAGAGACACAGCCGTGATATAGTTCTTCTGGCCTCCAGTGATTTTAAATTTAGATCAGAAGTCATAGCCGAAACACTTGCATATCTCGAATATTGATTTTTTATCCACCGTACAGCCCTGTTCTGAACTTTTTCAATTTCTATGATATTTGTGGCTGTGTAAGGTGACCATGCGCTTGCTGCATATTCTAATTTAGGCCGTACCACAGCTTGATATGCTATTTTACGAATAACTTCAATTTTGGTTTTTATATTTCTTTTCAGGAATCCAAGAGTTTGGTTTGCACTTGATGTTATTTTGTTTATATGTTCGTTGAATGACATGTTTGTGGTTAGATCAACCCCGAGATAGCGGGCTGTGCTGTTATATTGCAAGATTTGCCCATGCAAGATGTATTGATGGTAAACTGGGTTTTTCTTGCGAGCCACTGTTAATACTTGGCATTTTCCCGGATTGAACGACATGTCCCATTTTCTTTCCCATTCCTCCAATTTAATTAGATCGGTTTGTAGAGTGTTGTGATCTGAGGGGCTTTTGATGGTTATATATATGGCTGTGTCATCTGCAAAAAGTCTGGTTTGTGATATTAATTCGTCAGGGAGGTCATTAATATACAGTAGAAACAGTAGGGGGCCCAGGATAGAGCCCTGGGGCACCCCTGAGGTGGCAGGGACTGCAGCTGAGGTTTCCCCTTCCAGGACAACTACTTGTCTGCGGCCATATAGGAAGGATCTAATCCAGTTTAAGATTGGGCCTCTGATGCCGTGTTCATTTAATTTGTAGAGTAGCTTTATGTGGTTGACTTTATCAAAAGCTTTGCTAAAATCTAACAGTATTAAGTCAGTTTGGTGTCCTGCAAAAAGGATTCCAACAAGGTTGTCAATAAGTTGTACTAATTGTGTTTCGAAGGACCGGCGTTCACGGAAGCCATGTTGTAAGTCATACAGGATGTTATGGGTTTTGAAGTGTGTACTTATATGAGATGCAATTATATGCTCTGCAATCTTACACATGATACAAGTTAAGGTGATTGGCCTGTAGTTTGAGGGGTCGGTTTTATCTCCCTTTTTAAATATTGGAACTACATTGCCTTTTGTCCAGTCATTTGGTAATGTCCCAGTGTCAAGGGTTTTCTGGATGAGTATTGTGAGGGCTGGAGCTATTTCGTAACGCATTTGTGTCAGAATGGCAGGATTAAGGTTATCTGGTCCGGCAGCTTTGTTGGTTTTGAGGTCAGATAGTTGTTTAAGGACACCAGATTCGTTTACTTTAATTTCCTTGATGGTCGGATAGCCATGACTATTTGACTGGATATAGTTATCAGGTGTATTATTCCGTAAGGTCGTCAGGCAATGTTGTGACAGTGTAAGGGGGTTTAGTGGGGAAAAGACTGACTGCAATTGATTGTTTAGCACCTGGGCTATTTCGGCATTTGAGTTTTTCAGAGTGCCAGTGGTTGGGTCATTGCTGGAGTTTATTGTTTGAGATTGTTGTTGTGTGCTTTTAATGTAAGAGAACAGCTTTTTGGTGACTGACTTGTAATTTCTTTCATTGTGATCTTCATGGATATTTTTGTCAATTTCAAGGATGTTTTCAACATAGGTTTCATGTGCCAGTTTCAGTTTCTTTTTGACCAGCATTTTAAGACTTCGGTGTTTCTGTTTTAGATGGTTATTTGAGGTCTTTTTCATTTGTCGGTATGCTCTGTCGCGCCTATGTATAAGTCTTTTTATCCCTGATGTGATCCATGGTAGTGATCTCCTTGGTGTGAGATATATAGCTTGTTGAAGACAAACAACGCAGCATTTTACATTCAATGTCAGAGAGCGGGGTTCGAAAGCATGGCGTTACAAGTAGAGCACACTAACCCATGGGTCAAAAATTGGTTTTGCAAAATTGACGATGACGAGTAGGATTATTAAACCGGACAAGGCACTGCTTATCGTGCGCAGTGATAGCATGATCTACCAGATTATGCATGACGTGTACAATAATCTTCTATTTAACCCTTTACCCAACAGAACGGCCCTGTGCCAATGCATTCTCTTATATATGCGAGTCGACCATAGGTCGCCTCGCATATATAAGAGAATGCATTGGCTTAACACATTAAAAATTATAAAATTGTTAAAGAATGTAAGAAAAAATGGTAAAATGCATTTTAGGCCAATGCATTCTCTTAAATATGCGAGGCGACCTATGGTCGACTCGCATATATAAGAGAATGCATTGGCACAGGGCTAACTGTAACTATCACAATGTGGTCAAGGAGCCGGTTCCAATGATATCCATATTTGTATGGTTCTATTGAGACAGACCGAAGATATTTTAGGCTGTTGAAGCTTTATTTGGCCGGTTTGTTGGGTAAAGGGTTAATCGGCCGATTCAGTATAGGCTAATGGCTTTAAAATGTACATTATTTCAGGGAATGGATCGATCGAGGCCGTATAGACCGAGTTTGAAGTACAGTTTGAAGCTAATATCTGACTTAAAACTTGGCCGAGTCCATTTGTTTGAAGCATCCCCTCTGATCAAAATTTATTAACCCCAAATTGGGCCAAGACACATGAGTTATTGCATGTACATTTAGTGTAAACCGCTTCGGACCGCGGTTTACACAATGTGTCCCAATGGCCACAGCGCCGTATCCCACAATAACACACACCCACTACATTCATTTCTTTAATAAGATTTCGAAATATCGAAATAACATTTCGTTGTAATGAAATCAGATATCGTTATAATGAAATAATATTTCGCATCGTATACATATAGGCTACCATATATAGAGATGAACATATGCCTATATGTGTATATAGAATGCACGCAATGGCTCAATATGAATGTCCCTTGCTTAAACTTCAGTTGGGGGAGGGGGTAGTCCGACTTGGACATTGGAATCCCCCCTTGAACCATGAAATTCCAACTGCCCGAAATTTCAATTGTACGCCCGCCCCACCTTGCGTTAGGATTTCTAACTGGGATCTTGAAATTTCCCAATGTTGGACATTTTTCGATCTGACACCCCCTATGGAAAACTTCCCACTGATAGACATTTCAGTTTTAAAAAATTGGACAAAAGTAGCAAATTGTTCCACTAAATTTGTTCTAAAACAACACATTAAAGATGATCTCTTTGTAAAGATGTGTTATATAGTTACCAGGGTATAAAATAGTAGATATGAATCGAAGACCCCTGTCCGGAAATGCTTCTATCGATTAATATTAATTATATTTTGAATATTTTCTGCTCTAAAACGTGTGGTTGTTTAGCTAACGAACAATAGTAGTTACTGTCAACAGAGACCAGAAATTTTATTGTGTAATTTTGTCACAAATAAACGTTAATTGGACTCATTGTCGCTTATAACTATGGAATAAAACAATACAAACAATGAATCTGCGACATTTGACGTTCGGAACGTAGTTATGGGAACAGCCTAATGATCTCTATCGCTATATGGTATCAGCTGAATAGTCTGTTCTAAAAATAGAACAATAAAATGTCCCATTTAATCATCTCATTTCATAATAAAATATTCGAAATAAAATAAATATTAATTGATAGAAGCGTTTCAGGGCATTTAATCATCTCATTTCATAATAAAATATTCGAAATAAAATAAATATTAATTGATAGAAGCGTTTCAGGGCAGAGGTCTTCAATTCATATTTATTATTTTATACCCACGCAACTATTTCAAATTCGTAATTTACAGAGATAATCCATCTTTAAATAGTGGTTGGAAATGCAAAGTCCCAGAACAATTTCTACCTAGTTTTGGTCTGAAATTTCTTTCTGATGAACAATTTGGCCAAAGTTAGGATGCGATCGGGACGCATCCCCTAAATACAGTAATGCCCTTTGTAATCGACTCCATAAACACAGCAAAATTATGGGTAACTTTTCAGGATTAATTTAGTCGGAAATATGGCTTGTTGCCATTCATCGGAAAGCTCTCCCCGAGAGCTTTCTGATGAATGGCAACAAGCGATATTTCCGACTAAATCAGACTAAATCCTGAAAAGTTACCCATAATTCTGCTGCGTTTATGGAGTCGATTACTGAGGGCATTACTGTACCTCAAATGAACAGTTCTGTCACATCCCAACTAATTATAGTTATATAGTTGAATTTGACTGTACGAAATCCACATTTTCATATTTCACATTCATATTATATTGAACACTTATTTCGTTATATCGATAATTATAATATGAACTGACATAATCCATCATCATGGACTATACAGTTGTGTTTTTATACAAAACCGTGTAACTTATGTGCGTTTCCTTGCCCACACTGTTTAGGCCTAATTTCACGAACATTCAGCATTAACAAGAGATGTTGTCAAATTTGAGCTTATATGGTCTCTTTTTACAACTATAAATCAATAGGTCCCCAGACAAAAAAAATGACGCCATCCCAATATAGGATTAAGCTAAGTAACAATGGAGAGGAGTCGAATTGTGTGCTGCCGACTTGTCAGTGTGATGTAAGGAGTAAGAACTAGGCCTGCGCCAAAATCACCAATTAATTAACTCACAATGAATTATACACACTGCGTTGTCTCACTATTATCAAATATTTCTTTATATCTAAATCTTATTTCGATATAACGATATCTTATTTCGTTATAACGAAATATTATTTGATATCATACCTCGAAATCTTATTTCATTATAACGAAATAAAAAAAAAATTCACTTGGCACCTCCCTGCGAGATTCAGACCTAATTTACTGGACGAAAAATTTGTAAGTTTAGCTATAAACTGGGGACGAGTAGAGATTCATGACATGATCTATATATTGTTCCAGGACTTGCTGCACTATAGAGCCACCATCAATACCCACATGTATATACAATAATGCGATCAACTAATCAATCACTCTAACAATAACCTGCCCCCCCCCCCCCCCCCTCCAGCATATACTCACCATTATATGCAATAACGCCGATCAACCAATCCAGCATCTCTCGGTTCTTAACCTCGAACAGATGACCTCGTTCACATTCACACAGGATCTTGCTCTGGCGCCATGTTTGCTTATACTTGATCCCAATTCTGTACCACACATCAAACCGACTGTTGTGAGTATAATCTGTAAAGACAATGGATGTAATACAATATGTAAAGCGTGTGTGATAAGCAAAACACTCAACACCGGTGGCACTTATTCGGAAGTTAGTCCGCCGTGGATCGCCAGGTTTGACGGTGATTTTTATTTTGGCGGTGAACATGCATGGAGCGGCTTAACCCTTTCATGACTCGAGCTTCCTGAAATTTGGTGAAAACCCTGTTCCAATGCGTCCACAGAGAGCCTCGCATATATAAGAGAATTTATTATCCACCCCTTAACTAACACTATTTCTGATTGGGCAAAAGCCGCCAAGCGATAATCCGGGAACAAGTCATATTGGACTCCCGAATGTCATATTGGACTCCCAAGTGTGCAATATGACTTTTTTATCGGGACTCTGTGACGTCACAAATTAACCCTATTGCGAAATGAATTGGTAAATTGTGATGCGCGCGCTGGTAGATTTAGCAGACGTTTCACTTCGGCATTGAGTTTTTTTTTTCATTTCCGTGTTTATTGTTCCAAATCATGCTTTTTTGATGATCAAATACGGGCTTTTATAGAGAATTAAGTTTTATTAAGAGCCGACAAATACCAAAAATAACCACTAAAGTGTTATTCCCAAAATTTGGATGAACATACAGATGTATAATAACAATGTCATTATACAATGTTGTGTACAGTATGAGTTTTTCTTGTACTCGTCCAGGTTGTGGTGAAAAGTCATATTGGATACGACACTGCGTGTCTCGTCCAATATGACTTTTCACAACAACCTGGACTCTTACAAGAAAAACACATACTGTACAAAACATTGTATAATAACTTTATAGCATTGGCATTTGGCATAACAATATTTACCTTGACCTTGTAAGTCAGTGCATTCTCTTATACATGCGAGGCTCCCTATAGTCGGAAATGGTAACGCCCTCAAGATCATGTTATTAGGCATTTAGTATCCATCCCTTAACTAACACTATTTCTGATTGGGCGAAAGCCGTCACATGCTAATCCGGGGAAAAGTCATATTGGACTGCCGAAAATCATAATGGAGTCCGGGTGACATCATTTGGATAAACATACGGATGGATAATAACAATGTCATTATACAATGTTGTGTACAGTATGTGTTTTTCTTGTACTTGTCCAGGTTGTGGTGAAAAGTCATATTGGACTCGACGCTACGCGTATGCGTCTCGTGTCCAATATGTCTTTTCATCACAACCTGGACGAGTACAAGAAAAACACATACTGTACACAACATTGTATAACAACTTTATATCACTGTATGTGAAGGTTCCAAGCTCCAATATATTTTATATTATAAAATTATTATACAATGTTGTGTATAGTATGTGTTTCTTGTACTCGTCCAAGTTGTAGTGAAAGCCATATTGGACGAGACGCTACGAGTATGTGTCTCGTGTCCAATATGACTTTTCACAATAACCTGGACGAGTACAAGAAAGCACATAATGTACACAACATTTTGTATAAAGTTATTATTCAATGTTGTGTACAGTATGTGTTTTTCTTGTACGAGTCCAGGTTGTTGTGAACAGTCATATTACTTTCCATCACAACCTGGATGAGTACAAGAAAACACGTATATACTATACACAACTTTGTATAATGACATTTTTGTTATCCATCTTGCGTTTTGATTAGAATTACCATCTTGCGTTTTGATTAGAATTACTCAGTCCATGTGACTTTCGGGACTCCTGTGATGTCATGTAGTATATGCTTGACACTTTCGGAGTCCAGTATTGTATAATACTTTTCTCGAATTATCATGTGACGGCTTTTGCTCAATGAGAAGTAGTGTAAAGGGATGGATAATAAAATACATTATTAAGACACAAATATTAACTAAGAAATATATTACCTGCACTGTTTTTTGCAATGTTATAACCTTATAGAATTCACTGTCACACCATCAAACATGTCCCAGGTTTTGAAGTAGTTGAGTATGATATCTACGGGCGTAGCTGGAGTAGAGATTCATGGCATGATCTAGGGAGTGAGACACCCTGTCGCCACGTGCCTGATAACAGGTCCATGTGCTATGATACAGTAAAAGTACGTTTAGCCTACTGCTAATACAAGTAGATCGTAAGATCGCACCGAATCTAGTGACCACAATTCCTCGCTATGTCCAGTTACCAAAAACGAACGGCACCGTTTTGCAGCATTTTACATTCTACGAGGTAAGTTAAGTGTTTGTCTTCTAGCGTAAACAAGGCACGTATTTGCCTTCTACTTTAACATGAAAGCGTCCGCCTGCAGAGACAAGTTTATGTCTTCGTGGTGGCGAAGAGCCAACGACTGCCAGTGCGCAAACCAAACTAAACGCAAAATAAAAAAAAATTCACCGAGACAAGCCAGGATTCAAAAGTCGCACCAATCCTGATCGATCGTGGTGTAAATTACGGATTATCGACATCGTATATTATCGACCACAGATTCTGAACGCATGACTGATCAGAGCGAAATCACAACGTTAGTGCGGCACCGACTTGTACATAGTGTCATCTGGCCGATAATACAGAGAACACACAAAACAGGTACGCAAATACCGAGTACGTTTTAATCACATTTACTCCATCACCTACGACATGAACAAATACGCTTGCCAATACGCACCTTAAGAGGGCGTGAACATTGTCTTGTCTTGACTTGTTCAAACAATTAAAGGCCCACTTAGTTTTCGAAACCCCAGATCACATTATATACAACATATTCCATATTATATTTGAATGAGGAAGCTCCAAAATATTGTATTATCCACTTATCCGGTCGAATAAACTGTGAACATGTTGTTTTTGTCAAGGTACCGACGTGTGTTCTGTGCTTAATTTCTATCTGGTCTGTACTGCCAGTCTATTATTCTCAATGGGAGGAGAATAACTATATATCTTGGTTGTGAAATATTATGCATTCTGGGTAAATAACGGGTAATTCTTGGTGTGAATCTGAGAATTTCTGTCACTTGGTGGACACTCCTATGCCACAGCTGTTCCGTATTCCGGCAGAATGTATATATTTTGGTTCCTCTTCCAAATGGTATACAATATGGTATATCTTGTATATAATGTGATATGGGCATTCGAAAATTAAGAGGTTGAAAATATTAGTTTCTTTTTTATCCCTTTCGTACCAATAACTGCTAGAATACTTAATAATTTCACACAACAGTCCAATCACCAAGTAGTTTATTGTCTTGGCTCTATGAGAGGATGCTTCATTTGTATCATAAAGTTAAGTTAACGTTATAATTGTATATTTACATACTAAGTGTGATTATCACTAAATCCAGTATTCTGATTGGTCGGCGCCCACGTGGCTAGTTGCAATTATTTCTCGGTGAACGCGCAACAGCTCATAACTGCAGCCTCATAATTACATCGACGCGTCATAGGTTTGGGAAAGACGAAAGCGTAATGTTTTGGACTCGCGCAGGATTGACTTAATAAATCATCGGGTTTCAATATAAAGAGAAATTGTTCTTGTCAACTTTTGCCAAGGGTGCTATGGAGTATTTTGGGCTGGTTTTGTCATGATACACTTTTCGATTTAAATACATTTACAAAAGTGGCTTTTTCGCTAAATGTATATAAATATAAGGATTAACTGTCATGTGGACTGTTTTATGGAGATGTAACCTTGAGGTAAGTGGTCATAACTTGTGTAAAACCATAATATAACATCATACCCCCATATATTATAATGAAGAATAAAGCAGTCACAAATATTCCAGCCCAATGAAAACAAATGTTGATATGCAGTGTGGTCCACTCAAGAAGGGAACAATCAACTGGAATTAGGCCATAGTGTTAAGAGATATGGTGGTCAGCTTTAACGTGGTTATGAAACCATGACCCAGAACTCATCACAGCCCTATTGTTCACTGATCAACAGGCATGGCATGAACATTCTCAAATATAGCACATTATTTATGGGTAGTTGCCATTCTAATCCAAAATAACCATTAAATTTCATGAATCAAGAAAAACTAAGTCTCCTCTCGTGATCTTCAGGTATCATAGCATGGATATATGAACTGCACTTTTGAAAAAAAATAATCTATTTTACAAAAGTTCTTGGTACCGGAAAACAGCTTTTGAGAAAATCACCATTAGCTCAACATTATGACACAAATGAAGCTTCCTCTCATATATACAAGCCAATAAGTTATTTGGTGGTTGGATTGTTGTTGTTGAAATTACTATTTCAGCAGTAACTGTTCTCGGTAAAAAGAAAACAACATTTTCAAGCACTCAAATGATTTAAAATCCATTGTTATGTTTGCTCTTAATAATTGTTCAGATTATTTATACAAAGAACATAATATGTGAATTTCAAGATTTTTCACAAGAGTGATCCAGAGAAATTCTTTTTTAAAAATGTCCTGCAAGTTGTGCACATGCCGGGATTTATGCAAAACGGCGTTTGGCCCTCAACACATTGTATAAGCTGGAGAACTGCAAACGTAGGATATTTTTCTACGGTATCCGATCCTAAAGGTTCACATGAAAGATGCATAATCACAATTAACGCTCCCAAATTACTATTTCCTTGGCTTCGGGGGTAAAAATAATTGATTTGAGTCGACGAACCCACCTTCAAAGCTCAGAGTGATTAGATATCTATTTTTGTAATTCGTTATTTCTCGAGATGTGTAGTTATTGGCGGCCTGGTAAAAAGTCGTCAAACCGATGGTCTCGGACCAAACTGCGGATGAAGATGGATAACTCTAAAAACAAGTGGCTTTGGCGTTAGATATATTGACAATCCGGCCATATTTCGTTGAACAAATGTTGATAAATAACACGTTTTGGACAATTTTATAATATAGTTGACTCTGATTATCATTATTTTTGGGCAATTAATCGATTCTGATAACTGAAGGGGCATTTCAAAATATGTTGTTGATGTTGTTGTTGTTGTTGTTGGAATCTGATGATATGGTGACCATCGAATCGGATTGAGTTCCTTTAAACTAAAACAGCAATTGAAACACTACACACAGCAGTGAAATGACATTTCAAGTCTGGATAACACGTACTTGAATGAAAGGGGTCGGTCCAAAAGTAAACATATAAATGCGCGCTCATATCGACTTTTATGATAAATTAAATAGTATGCATCAGTTGCTAACATGATGTCGATTTTAGCATTTCCCATTTGGAGCGTTCCGTCGGCAACTCAACAAGACAACTGTTTACTTACTTTTAATCCCATCGCCAATATATGTAGTCATTTGTTATCAGATGATGGCTACGCTAATCCAACGGATACACCCACAATAGGAAAATACACACAAAAATGGGACATCCTGTTTTTGCAAAAATATTCCACTTTCACCACACATCGATCAAGCCACTCTTTTGTATTGGATATCCGTTCACGTATGAATTGTTGGCAAGGAACGCACTGACAAGTTTACAAAAGAAAATATTTGAAATGGACCAAAAGGTGTATGACAGTGTCTTCTAGCGTGTTTCTGTGTGTCCAATTTTTTTTTATTGTGAGAATATTTATAGGAAAAATTCAAACACTTGATTAATAGCCAAAAACAATGTCTTATCTGTATAAACGGACATGACCCCAAAATTATATATACATAATTTGGTAAGATGCATTTCAAAACATACATTGGATTAAGTTTTTCGAACAAATACGTCGATATAGCGCTGAAAATACGTGTTTTGCGAAAACCCTTATATATGCGAGTCACCCACATGGCGCCTCGTATATATAAGAGAATGCATTGCCTTGATATTGTAAGCCTGTGCATTCTCTTATATATGCAAGGCTCCCCATGGGAGACTCGCATATATTATAGAATACACTGGCACAGCTGGGTCTTTAATGTCCCGTCATGAAAGGGTTAAAGAAACAGTGTATTAAACGGAAATGGATCGTTAGAACCCGAAATTATGTATACATGTATATATGTACATATTGGGTGGGAGGTATTGGGAGAGGTTTATGGTCACTCTTTAAAATCACTTATTCGAGAGGAAAAAAACGCTCTTTAAAAAAAGGTTGTTTACATTATTTTTATATTTCTGAATATCTCCGTTAATGGTGAAATAAATACAGGTTTGGGGTAGCTCTTTAAAACTAATTCTTCGAGAGAGAAAAAACGCTATAAAAACGCTCTTTCAATTAAACATGTTTTTATTTCTGAATATCTCCGTTACATATTTAGTCAATATAAACTAAGTATTTAAAAATAACTTCTTCAGATGAAAACAAAAACGTTCTTTAAAAAAACGTTTTTTTTCATTTCTGAATATCTCAGTTATTTATTCGATATAACCATTATGCTGTACCCGTGGCATGTTCAGTATTATTAAGGTTTATACAATATAACATAAGCCAATTACGTCGCATGTTACACTCTGTGAGTATTATCAAAATATTCAAATTGACGTGCTATGTCACATTTGAGCGACAAAAACGTGTTTTAAAGTAAACAAAACAAAACAATTTGAGTATGTTAGTCATTGTCAAAGCACAGACGTGGTTCAACCAATGTTAGATCTTAGTAAACGAAATGGTGTGTTGAAAAGATGTTTTTATCGTAGCGGAATGACGGTTTTTTTTTTTGGATCAAATTTCGTCTTTCTGAAATTATATTTATGACAACTTAAGACTTTCGATGAAATATTATGGAATTTATCTGGATTTGTTGACGAATATCTCTGGAATTATATGTCCGATCGGGACGGTTTTCTTTCTACGCGTAGAGTAGCCTCTTGTACGGTGGCTGGATGAGGACATGGGAAATTTTATTTTTATCTCGTTTAAACGAGATAACTATCTCGTTTAAACGAGATAGCAGATGGGAAATTTAATTTTTATCTCGTTTAAACGAGATAGCAGGTGGGAAATTTAATTTTTATCTCGTTTAAACGAGATAACTTATCTTGTTTAAACGAGATAGCAGGTGGGAAATTTAATTTTTATCTCGTTTAAACGAGATAACTTATCTCGTTTAAACGAGATAGCAGGTGGGAAATTTAATTTTTATCTCGTTTAAACGAGATAACTTATCTCGTTTAAACGAGATAGTTATAATACAACAGTTACTAGTGGCCAGTCCAGACGGTTGCACCGGGAATGTATAGGGAACTTCTTGTACCCACCCACCACCCCATCCCGCCACCCATAGTATCTTATGCGCCGCAGGCGCTCGTATATAGGTAGTACCCACCCACCACCCCATCCCACCACCCATAGTATCTTATGCGCTCGTATATAGGTGGTACCCAAACACCACCCAATCCCATCACCCATACACTCTTATGACTAATGTGTAGGTTTTCTACCCTGCTACACAATCATTATTCATTTTTTGATCTTAAACATATTTGTGTAGTATATGTGTAGTTTTATGAAAGTACACACATTGTGTAACAATTGTTACACAATAAATTGGTAAATTTCTACACATTTGTACACACTGGTGTGCATAAAATCAACACATATCCCTTACACATTTTGTGTAGATTCTTACACATATAGATCGTAGACAAGAATGTAAGTTCAGTATTCCGAACTGTGGGTATATATCATTGATGACATATTGAGATTTATACGTTAAAACTTTCATGGCGTACAATGGTACGTAATATTTAGCTCCGTCGTGTGTGGGTTTTCGTTTTAATTGAACAAACCAGGGTCGTGGCGTGGTTGCATAATATTAGTATTACCGTATTACAACAATCATATAAACGAGTCTAACAGCAGTATTCGCCATGAAAGTTTTAACAACTAAATCCTGATATATCATTAATACTATACCCACAAGTCGGAATTCTGAACTTACATTCCTTGTCTACGATCGCTGTAGATTGTATTCCAAAAAATATACTCAAACAATATGGCCGTCATGTAGCAGACTATGAAACTGAAGGCAGCACAATGCGCATGCTCTACATTCTTACACAATTGTGTGTAACAAAATATACACATTATGTGTAAACGGCCCTCGGTCAATGTATATGTGTATGTAAAACTACACATTGCTATGTGTAATCGTTTCTACACATTAGTTATAATAGTGTAGTATATTGTGCGCCGCAGGCGCTCGTATATAGGTAGTTACCAACCCACCACCCCATCCCGCCACCCATAGTATCTTATGCGCCGCAGGCGCTCGTGTATAGGTAGTTACCCACCCACCACCCCATCCCATCACTATGGGTGACGTGATGGGATGGTGGGTGGGTACAACCTATATACGAGCGCCTGCGGCGCATTGGATACTATGGGTGATGGCATGGGGTGGTGGGTGGGTAACTATACCTATATACGAGCGCCTGCGGCGCACAATATACTATGGGTGAAGGGTGGGTAACTACCTATATACGAGCGCCTGCGGCGATAAGATACTATGCGTGGCGGGATGTGGTGGTGGGTGGGTAACTACCCATATACGAGCGCCTGCGGAGCACAATATACTATGGGTGATGGGATGGGGTGGTGTTTGGGTACCACCTATATACGAGCGCAACCGTCTGGACTGGCCACTAGTAACTGTTGTATTATAACTATCTCGTTTAAACGAGATAAGTTATCTCGTTTAAACGAGATAAAAATAAAATTTCCCACCTGCTATCTCGTTTAAACAAGATAAGTTATCTCGTTTAAACGAGATAAAAATAAAATTTCCCACTTGCTATATCGTTTAAACAAGATAAGTTATCTCGTTTAAACGAGATAAAAATAAACTTTCCCATCACTTATCTCGTTTAAACGAGATAAGTTATCTCGTTTAAACGAGATAAAGATAAAATTTCCCACCTGCTATCTCGTTTAAACAAAATAAGTTATCTCGTTTAAACGAGATAAAAATAAAATTTCCCATCACTTATCTCGTTTAAACGAGATAAAAATAAAATTTCCCATCTGCTGTCTCGTTTAAACGAGATAAAAATAAAATTTCCCATGTCCTCATCCAGCCACCGGTCTCTTGTGATTGATGAATGATGACAAATAGTGAATAATATTTTATTTTTTTAAAGGAAACTTTTATCCCGAAGCTATTATTTTTAGAAGCTGTGTCCCTTTCCCAATATTTAATTATCTATAATAAAACATTCCTACCCCCCCCCCCCCCCCCCCCCACCCCCTGTGAATATATATGCAATAAATCATAAATTCAATTTAATTATGATTACCATGTTTTTTGCACGAGTGCGTTTTCACTAATCCATGACTCAACTTAACTCATTTGTTGCTTATATAATGTTGAGTATAAAAGGAGATGGTCCAATAAATGACCGGATTTAGTGTGTAGTAATTGTTAACTTTTTTCTCAGGGCTGGTCAAACAGTAAATATTCTGGTTTAATCTGGTCGTTCTCTTTATATACGCACATGACTCAATTGAAGCTACAAATTATGTCTACGTATGGACAACGTATAACAATGTAGGTGGAAAACACAATGAATAGTTGGGACAACAGACGCTCATTATTTCTACCATATCAGCAATAGACTAACACGGAACTCTCTTTTCCTTTCCATGTCGTGCAAATGGCTGTTTTTGTTTTTATGTGTAACCATATAAGGTAAGGGGGTGTCTGACCGGGTAGCAGAACTGTCAAGGTTAGCGACCCCACACCTAGCACACCAGAAAGACAGAGAAAAGTCAAAGTAATGTGCTGGCAGGTTGACCAGAAGGCCTTTTTGAAAGTCAACTAAAGAAAAAAGTAAAACGGCTAAGAACGCATTTGTCATAAGAATTTTACACACAATTGATACCGGTCGGTGCAAAATGTACGGTCTATATAAAGTGGTAGTATAGTCCCCCCCCCATATAGTATTATAATATATACACTGTAGGTATAATTAGAGTTAAACGCTCTCTATACTATATTGTTAAACGCTCTTTATGTGACCAAGTTAGCTATATATAGCTATGATATATGTCATCGTGAAGTATCTTTACATATTACAATCCGTATATGACTATGTTACATATAGGTGGTGGTTAAACACTTAAACAAGATTCCGAATAATTAATTTAGATGAGTACATGGGGTAATACATCTTATTGTGAGATGTATGCATGCTGGAAAGTACTCACTAACACCAGTAAATTATTACCTTAGGATTATGAAGCATAATATATAGGGTTAGATTATATACTTAAGATAAATGTAAGTGAGCATTATATCTCACAACAATTATTATATGGGTAGAGATAATAATATTATATATATACACATATATATGCACGAAAAAACACACCTAGCCCTCCAGAATGACAATAAAAAGTCAGAATGGTGCACTGGCTGACGGGCCTTGCGCCCTTTCCGTTTGTCAACATAAGTATAGTGAAAGAAATAACGGCTTTCAACCTATCTGTCATATAATTTCCCCACAAAATGAAGGTGGTTCACAAATGCATGGATGTCAAAAGAAAGGGGAGGTTGTCTGCTGTATGCATATTAAAGAAGATTCTAGGCTATATGTGATGATGACCAAGGTCCCAATTTCCCGCAGACAATTTGCTCCTCGTTCTGATGACATGAATTTTGAGGTGGAAGCTGGACCCTGGAGCGGTTTATTAGAATTTTGAAAATAGTTTTTGAACGTACCCCATCGAAATAAGATTCATTTAATGCCAAAGGTAGAATTTCTAGGTTTTTGAAAAATTCTCCCAATGAGTTAAAAAGATGCCAGAATGTTTTGATAAGAACGTCATCAGTTGCAGTTTGCTGACTATATGCCACGCTAAGCGCATGTCATATCATGTTTCGACCCTTTAACTGCAAGACATGTGTACTAAGCCAGCTCGAGTCCGGGCGTCGCCCGCGATCTTATCTAAATACCGACAGAACATAGCTTCCAGGGGGATGATGTGATTGGACCCGTACCGTGGAAGTTCAACACTAATAGTATAGTTTGGATAAGTTAATGGTGTAAGCCATGAGCCATCATAGTGATTCGCTACATAATCAACAACCAGTTGTTCGTACATATAATACACGTGCAATGCTTCACAATTTTCCAAGGTTGTACCATTTGTAGTGTCGTAGCATCAAGCATATATGGGTCGAATATAGCATTGTCTCTATTGATTTCCTAAAAATTCATGCACATTATAAGCCATGATCCTCTAATTGGAGTGTTTCATGTTACTTTAAATCATACAAATTATAAGCCATGGTCACCCTACTGGAGTGTTTCAGTTTCTTATACATTTAAGTAACACCAATTATATCACCCCACTGGAGTGCTTCACATCACTTTAAGTCATACAAATTATAAACTATGATCACCCTACTGGGGTGCTTCACATCACTTTAAGCCATACATATTATAAGCCATGATCACCCTACTGCAGTACTGGAGTGTTTCATATCACTTTAAGTCATACAAATTATAAGCCACGATAACCCTACTGGAATGTATATATCAATTTTTGTTGAGATCCCAGTAACTGTTTAAGTTATGCCATGAACAGAAATCGGACAGACGAACGGACAGATGGATGTCCGGACGTATGCACGGCCGGACAGGTGCAAAACAGTATACCCCACCCAGTAACAGTTGTATAACTATAAAATTATAAATGCATGTGCTAATAATTGCCATAAATATGATCCACAATAATTTCTAAGTTAAATATGGCATAAATATGATCCACAATAATTTCTAAGTTATTATATGATCCACAATAATTTCTAAGTTAAATATGGATTTTTTTTTTTTTTTTTTTTTTTTAAACTTTCATAATAGTGCTTACCAAGTAAATTATTCCCGATTCTGTGAATCGTAAATCCCGTGTAACAGTCCTGCCGTTTTTTACGATTCCACGAATAACGTCCGATTCCATGTATGGCGTGATTAAACTTTAAAGTCCATGTAGATGAATATTGTTTGTATAAGCGAGAAACATATAGTTCTATAATCACTAAATTGACAAAGAAGCACACCGTGACAGAGTATTTTGGATTTTGACCGCTGTATACAAAACCAGACGACCTTCCCCTTTAGCGTCTCGTGCGAAATAGCGTAGTCGCGTGCGGAATTACGACGTCACAACACAGGTGATTTTAACCCTTTGCGTGCCAATATCAAATTGCCCATATCTCCTTTCTAGACAATACCATATTAGATAACGGTAATGCCCTTTAATCGAGTATATTAAAGATATCTTACTGTGATATAGAATGATGGCAAGTACCGACATATATCATACACGTGGCTATACTATGCCGGTAGTGTTGCGTCAACCTGGCGGGGGGGGGGGGGGGTGTTGCTAACTAACACATAAGGTGTCATCAGATTACATTGCATGGACTTGCAAGTATTGAAAAGATGCAGAAATCAACCAATAATATAATTATACGTACAAGTAAACGAATGTATACTGTCACACAAAGATTATATAGGTAAATACATTTATACATGGGGTATAGGGCACAAAGTTGTATAGAATAGGTTGTCATTTGCAAATAAGTATTGATAGGTTATTGTTGATAAATTATAACTATGCATGGGGTAAGGGTATAACGCATATATAATAGGTTGTCGTTTGCAAATAGTTATTAGTAGGTTATTCTGTGGAAAGGTCAACAGTGAATTGCTAACTAGTCCATAATGTAACATACTGTCGCGGTAAGGTTGTGACACCTGTCAGACCGTGGGGGGGGGGGTTTGGAGCCAATCAAACGCCTAAGGGGTATCAGATTACATTTATGGAGCATAATTATTGACCAGATGTAATAATAAAACATCATGCGACTATATTGCCGTGGTGATGTCGTGACAACCTGACCGGGGGGGGGGGGGTTGTGGGGTCAGCCAATCAACCACCTAGTGTGCCCAGATTACATCGTATGGAGTATAATTATTGAACATATATTAATACTGCGCGTAGAAACCACCGACCCCCGGAAAATAACCGACATTATGCAGTAAAGTATAAATTACACCAAAATTGGACGAGCTATTAATAAGTACATAGACCTGTCGTAAATAGGTAGCCCAGCCCTTAAGTCGTGGTGACACACACCGCAAACACTTAGGTTGTGAATCATCACGAAACGCCAATTGGTACAAATTGTAACATGCGGTATATTGTCGCGGAAACGTTTTAACAACTTGAACGGTGGCGGGGGGGGGGGGGTTTGTTTGTGGCCAAACTTTTTTATAGTCCTATATGCTGGTTGCAATTGTGAGGTTGAGATAGAGAAGCTTAAATGTATATGTGCAAACACTTCACGAAACACGCGCATTGACACATGTTTGTGTCGTGTATCTGTACACATGAATATGATCGACATTATGCAGTAAAGTATGAATTATACCAAAATTGAAAGAGCTGTTAATAAGTACCCTTACCAAAACCGAACGCCATTATTTAGCGTTTGCTTAGCGATTACCCTTAGCGTTTTCTTAGCGTTTCCTTAGCGTTCAAATGCATAAAATAAACGCTAAGATGAATGGGGCAAACAAATGTTAAGCTTAGCGTTCAAACGCTATCTTAGCGTTTGGTTAGCGTTTGGTTAGCGTGTATATAGGGTGAAATATTTATGAGCTTAGCGTTCGAACGCTAAGCTTAGCGTTTGAACGCTTACCTCATTTGCATATTGTTGTTATGTTGGCAAATATACCGTTGCAATTCCTTAGCGTTTCCTTATTCCTTAGCGTTTCCTTAGCGTTTCCTTAGCGTTTTCTTAGCGTTTCCTTAGCGTTCAAATATAATCATTTAAACGCTAATATTAACCCTCAAGTTACTGAATGGTACAGTCTTCTGGTTATGACTTAAAAGGCTGCTTAGAAATGCCTCTCCGTTTGCTCACACATATTTAGAATATGCATTTTTTTAAATGTTACAGTACCTTACGTTCTTTTCCTAAAGATTCACTAACTCATTCACTGATTGTTGACTCTCCCAAAATATTCCTTCCTCATGGTGGAATTATGAACTGTAGGCTACTCCAATTTCAGAATCAATAGAATTTATTCAAATATAATCAAATGATCTTAGCCTGATTTTCCTCTCATCTTCATATGCTATAATTACTGGGTGAAGGACAGTGTGAAATTCATCAAAACCTGGTGGTGTGCTATAAAAGATTGAGTGAAACATATATAGCAGGGTTTTGAAGTTTTTTAACTCTGTCTTTCACTCGGTCACAATAACATGTGAAGGCCAGAGGAAATTCAGGCTATAACAAAACAGTAATTAATTAATATATAACATTCTATCCTGATCGAGTTCTTTTCTTTACTTTAGTGATTCATTTCTGAAAACAATAAAAGAAAAAATTAAGATTTCCAAGAATCATTGATGAAATTTCCTTCAATTTAACACAATTAAGCAACTTTACTCTGCATGCTTTCTTTGTTTTATGCAAAATGGTCCCCCACAGTTGTATTTGACAAACTAATTTTCAAGGACATCCCTTGCGATCAGGCACAATCACCTGCAGGTCTTCTGATGGAGTTACTTTACACAAAATTATTTGTCTAGCTGTGCGGTCATAAACTTGGCATTAATATATACTTTACAATGTACCAAACAATGTTGCACATTCTTATGACGCATGAAAAGGTATGATATCATACATGCTGGACAGTATGACATCCATATGAGACAAGAATAACTTACCCTTCATTAGTCTTGAAATTATCATACGAAATCTTCATCCGACTTCTGTCATTTGTACACTTTGAGCATATTTTAGCATTAACGTCAGTCTCCTTCATGATGTCCCACATCTCTTTTTTGGAGACCAAAATTATGAATTCTGAAAATTGAAGAATTAATATAATGATAACTATTTAAAGGCTTCGTACATGTATCACCTGATTATTGATCAATTTCATGATTGGCTTATTTATTACAACTGTAATGCATAGCATGACATATTTCCTGATTTGCAGTTTGGAAAGGGTGCAGTGCTGAAAGTTTGAATGGATGTTAATTAATGGATGAAATAGTTTGTATGTGGATATCCTTCTTCCCATGCTGGTATATTATAGTAGTACCAAAGGACATTACAATCCAATAATTGGTACCGAAGCTACATTCATACAATGCAGAATATCTGTACAGGCCGGGTTACAGGCTGAGCATATATCTGTTTCCAAAGTCAAACATAGGGCATATGTTCTTCTTATTAGGTGCACTACAGCCAACTTATAGAATATATGTGTTTTATGTGTATTGTCAAACCATGAAATATTATCTGCCTAGAAAATTTATAACTCATCAATTCTGCTGTTAAGTTAATTTTTTTGGTAATACCCAAAATTTAATATGGAGTTCATATATTCATTATAAGTAGAAATCCCATTCAACAAAGCATATAAATGACAGATAAATGTTTAGCACAATGGAAATTCTATATTGAGGGGACCTGGTAAATTAACCTATTAATTGTACTGTATTTAAAGTATGAAGCTTAATTACCCTTCTAATATTGCTATCTTTACTTTGACAGAGAGAATTGTTTTGACTCCTTGCACTGGTACATTTCAAGTAGATTTCCTTACTGTAGTCATGCAATTTCTTCTCAAATCTTCTGTGACTGTTTCTTTGAAAAAGAAATTGTGATCTCTGAAATTGAAATAGAATAAGTCATAGTTAAAGCTATGCTGGTGTTATTCAAGCCATATTTTTATTTTAAAAATTGTAGGTAGAAATTAAATTAGCACTTCAAAGTTAATTCGCATGCATCAGGGCATCATGCATATATATATACACCCATAATAAGTTTCATTTAAATATTGCAATATATCAGGGGTGGCATCAGCATTTCCCCAATGCAGGGGCTACTTTATAATACAATTGACCCCTCCCCTGATTCCACCCCTACAATATATTAATATGTAGATTAAACCCTGGATATGTGAGTCATTTGTTTTTATTCAAATTGGTTTATCCTTATGAGATTGATATATTAAATCCCATTTATACAGGGTTGTGCATGGTTTAAAGGGAATCCAAAAATCTGTGAGAGAGTAGTTGAATTGTGGAGGGCCTAGCTAGCTTGTAATGGTTCGATCCCTGTAGCTAAGATTTAATATTGCCATTGTGTGTGACTGCATGAAAGATGATCATGCCAATATTAATTGTACTGTACATTCTCTCTATATAAAATATCATATTTTGAAGTTTCATGAGGCTATAAGCAACATAAATTAATTTGAATTATGAAAGTACTTACCAGAGACACAAATAATGGTTTCCCCGGCCATTCAGGTGCTGTTGATTCTGTGAGACTTCATAAATTAATCCATCAAAAACACAGAAAAATGATCTCTTTTCACATTGCTTTTTAGAACAAAATCTGAGTATAAAGCTGCATAAACATGTACATCATTCATCAGTGAGAGACAAACTGGCCAAAACAAAGAGTCAACACTGGGCCACACATATGTTACATAGTTTAAGAAGTATCAAATTCCAAGCTTATGGGCCAGTTCTCCCAACTTAACAACTTTAAATTGCCCCCAGGGGATTGTCATGCAGACTCAATGATTGCACAAGGCAGTGATTTAATTTTATGTATAGGCATTATCTGGTTCTTAGGGGATGCAGAGAACTAGCAAGTACAGTGAGACAAATTCATCACTTGAATTAGTTAAGCAAATATTCTCTCACTTTAATTTAGAATTGGGGTAGTTTCAATTCATATTAATTATACAATTTTAAATGTATCTAAAATAGCCACATTTTCTGTCCCTATTCAGAGAGAATAATTAAAGAAAAATATTTTCAAGTGATAGAAACTCATATTGACTGGTCTGTCTGACTTTAAATATAATTATTATTTTATATATAAAAAAAATAATAAAATAATAATGTTCATAAAATCACTTCTTTTGATAATGTATAAAGCACAGATGAGCCAATATTTCTTACAACAATAGATTTTCCCCCCACTTTTTCCTTGAAATAGTTGTTGAACATGGACTTAATTAGTTTAATTACAAGAGATTCTCTGCTTGCACTGGCTTGCATGAAAGAAACAAAATTCTCTGTATTCTGTGCACTATACATTAAATATTAGTGTTTGAAAAAAATCCCATAAACATATTACACTTATTTAGTGATTTTTTTAAAAGAAAGGGTATACAGTGGTACATGTATGGTACAATGTACATGTAAAACCTGCCAGACATGTCAAATATTTATCTCTTGTTCAGTTAAATGTGTGGAGTTTTCAAAGTATTTCCAAGACAACAAAATGTACTCAATATATGTATTGTAAAAAAAATATTTTTTGAATTCTACATCATTGTTCAGTTTAACTAATTCTGGCCATTCTCATAGGTAGATTAAATTGTCAAAAACATTAGTCACATATATAGGAGATATGAAAACAAAAAGAAACAAATTACCAGGTACTTGTTGTTGGAAGATATTAGACAGTAGTACATGTACAGGTACAGGTACATATGTCATACCTGCCAGAATTGTCAAATATTATCGCTTGTTCAGTTAAATGTACATGTCTGGAGTATTCAAATTATTTCCAAGGCAAACTACCAGTACATGAACCTATTAAAAATGTATTTAAAAAAATATTTTCAGAATTCTACATCATTTTCTAGTGTAAAGAATTCTGGTCATTCTCGTATGTAGATTGTCAAAAACAAGTCACATATATAGGAGATATGAAGTTTTGATGAATTTTTCCATAAAATTTACCTGAACTCGACTTAGTTTATTTCTGAATTGATAATGGTAGCCTCAAATGCACGGTCATGCAAGAAACACTAAGAACCATTTACTAGCGTTTATGAAAGGCTGAAAATCGCTAAGGAATACAAAGAAACGTTCAGATCTGTCAATGCTTATAATAACAGAGAAGAGATGTTAGCGTTTTTCTTAGCGTTTAACTTTCTAAACGCTAAGGAATAAGAAAATCGCAAATATATTAACGTTTTTCTTAGCGTTTAACTTTCTAAACACTAAGGAATAAAAAAAATCGCTAAGGATCATCGATGCTTAACGTTCAAACGCTAACAGAAGCGTTTTCTTAGCGTTCGAACGCTAAGAAATGTCTTCTCATAACGTTCAAACGCTAACAAATTGCCCCAAACGCTAAGGAAACGCTAAGAAAACGCTTAATAAGCGATTATGTTCGGTAAGGGTATATATACATGTATAATGGATTGTCGTATGCATATAGGTATTAATAGGTTATCGTTGATAAAATGTATCTATGTATTGGTTTGTTAGGATTTATGGTAGCTATAGCTTTATGGGTGGAGGAAAGACCACGCGGGATAGTTTACCGAGAAAACGGTATACTGCGCGTAGAAACCACCGACCCCCGGAAAACAACCGACATTATGCAGTAAAGTATAAATTATACCAAAATTGGACGAGCTATTAATAAGTACATAGACCTGTCGTAAATAGGTAGCCTAGTTTTTAAGTCGTGGTGACACACATCGCAAATATTTAGGTTGTGAATCATCACGAAACGCCAATTAGTACAAATAGTAACATGCGGTATACTGTCACGGAAACGTTTTAACAACTTGAACGGTGGCGGGGGGGGGGGGGGGGGGTTGTTTGTGGCCAAACTTTTTTATAGTCCTATATGCTGGTTGCAATTGTGAGGTTGAGATAGAGAAGCTTAAATGTATATGTGCAAACACTTCACGAAACACGCGCATTGACACATGTTTGTGTCGTGTATCTGTACACATGAATATGATCGACATTATGCAGTAAAGTATGAATTATACCAAAATTGAAAGAGCTGTTAATAAGTATATGTACAATGGATTGTCGTATGCATATAGGTATTAATAGGTTATCGTTGATGAAATGTACCTATGTATTGGTTTGTTAGGATTTATGGTAGCTATAGCTTTATGGGTGGAGGAAAGACACGCGGGATGGTTTACCGAGAAAACGGTATACTGCGCGTAGAAACCACCGACCCCCGGAAAACAACCGACATTATGCAGTAAAGTATAAATTATACCAAAATTGGACGAGCTATTAATAAGTACATAGACCTGTCGTAAATAGGTAGCCTAGTTTTTAAGTCGTGGTGACACACATCGCAAATATTTAGGTTGTGAATCATCACGAAACGCCAATTAGTACAAATAGTAACATGCGGTATACTGTCACGGAAACGTTTTAACAACTTGAACGGTGGCGGGGGGGGGGGGGTTTGTTTGTGGCCAAACTTTTTTATAGTCCTATATGCTGGTTGCAATTGTGAGGTTGAGATAGAGAAGCTTAAATGTATATGTGCAAACACTTCACGAACCACGCGCATTGACACATGTTTGTGTCGTGTATCTGTACACACGAATATGATCGACATTATGCAGTAAAGTATGAATTATACCAAAATTGAAAGAGCTGTTAATAAGTGCGTAGATCCGTAGTAAATACTAATAGGTAGTGTAGTTTTTAAGTCGAGCTTATATATCGTGAATATATAGGTTGTAAAGTATTATAGCATGTATACATGTACATGAGGCGTTTTGATATACCTTAATGGGATGTTTAATAGTAACGGTTGTATATAGATATATAACGAGTTGTTTAGTATTAATTGGAATGCACATGAGGCACGTGTGCATATAATGTGTAGGTACAACGATGGGCTATACATATGAAACACATGGACCTATTCTATAATCTACCGTAATCATGGCCACAACCGTGCAAGCCAGCTGGCAACTAATATCTTAGTTTAATTATAATAAGTTTAATTTCAACACCTATTGCGACTATACCGTCACGAAATGATTTTAAAACCATAAAACTTTAGTAGAATGGGTATGCCACTATACGAGAGGGGGTGTGGTGGTCGTATCGACTATCAGATAAAATTAGTTAGTGCTACAACCGATGACATAGCATATCGCGAACGTGATCGCGTTACATATATCATTAACGAGTATTCATATAATTTACAGAAATTATTGTTAATGGTATAGAATTAACCATGTATACATTGTGCAACCATCAGCAGCATGTGTTATGTATAATCACATTTATCTAAAGTAAGACAAAGTATCGTTCAAAGCAAATAAATAAGTTAATGTAAAATAAAAATAGTCTGTCTATGAAATCAGGATGTAATATAAATAAACAAAAAAGATGCCTATACAACTCAAGTCGTCTAATCGTCTAACGCCAGGATGTTATGTCACTAGTTGACAGTCGCCCCCGCGACGATAATATAATGTTTTTATGTGTAACCATATAAGGTAAGGGGGTGTCTGACCGGGTAGCAGAACTGTCAAGGTTAGCGACCCCACACCTAGCACACCAGAAAGACAGAGAAAAGTCAAAGTAATGTGCTGGCAGGTTGACCAGAAGGCCTTTTTGAAAGTCAACTAAAGAAAAAAGTAAAACGGCTAAGAACGCATTTGTCATAAGAATTTTACACACAATTGATACCGGTCGGTGCAAAATGTACGGTCTATATAAAGTGGTAGTATAGTCCCCCCCCATATAGTATTATAATATATACACTGTAGGTATAATTAGAGTTAAACGCTCTCTATACTATATTGTTAAACGCTCTTTATGTGACCAAGTTAGCTATATATAGCTATGATATATGTCATCGTGAAGTATCTTTACATATTACAATCCGTATATGACTATGTTACATATAGGTGGTGGTTAAACACTTAAACAAGATTCCGAATAATTAATTTAGATGAGTACATGGGGTAATACATCTTATTGTGAGATGTATGCATGCTGGAAAGTACTCACTAACACCAGTAAATTATTACCTTAGGATTATGAAGCATAATATATAGGGTTAGATTATATACTTAAGATAAATGTAAGTGAGCATTATATCTCACAACAATTATTATATGGGTAGAGATAATAATATTATATATATACACATATATATGCACGAAAAAACACACCTAGCCCTCCAGAATGACAATAAAAAGTCAGAATGGTGCACTGGCTGACGGGCCTTGCGCCCTTTCCGTTTGTCAACATAAGTATAGTGAAAGAAATAACGGCTTTCAACCTATCTGTCATATAATTTCCCCACAAAATGAAGGTGGTTCACAAATGCATGGATGTCAAAAGAAAGGGGAGGTTGTCTGCTGTATGCATATTAAAGAAGATTCTAGGCTATATGTGATGATGACCAAGGTCCCAATTTCCCGCAGACAATTTGCTCCTCGTTCTGATGACATGAATTTTGAGGTGGAAGCTGGACCCTGGAGCGGTTTATTAGAATTTTGAAAATAGTTTTTGAACGTACCCCATCGAAATAAGATTCATTTAATGCCAAAGGTAGAATTTCTAGGTTTTTGAAAAATTCTCCCAATGAGTTAAAAAGATGCCAGAATGTTTTGATAAGAACGTCATCAGTTGCAGTTTGCTGACTATATGCCACGCTAAGTGCATGTCATATCATGTTTCGACCCTTTAACTGCAAGACATGTGTACTAAGCCAGCTCGAGTCCGGGCGTCGCCCGCGATCTTATCTAAATACCGACAGAACATAGCTTCCAGGGGGATGATGTGATTGGACCCGTACCGTGGAAGTTCAACACTAATAGTATAGTTTGGATAAGTTAATGGTGTAAGCCATGAGCCATCATAGTGATTCGCTACATAATCAACAACCAGTTGTTCGTACATATAATACACGTGCAATGCTTCACAATTTTCCAAGGTTGTACCATTTGTAGTGTCGTAGCATCAAGCATATATGGGTCGAATATAGCATTGTCTCTATTGATTTCCTAAAAATTCATGCACATTATAAGCCATGATCCTCTAATTGGAGTGTTTCATGTTACTTTAAATCATACAAATTATAAGCCATGGTCACCCTACTGGAGTGTTTCAGTTTCTTATACATTTAAGTAACACCAATTATATCACCCCACTGGAGTGCTTCACATCACTTTAAGTCATACAAATTATAAACTATGATCACCCTACTGGGGTGCTTCACATCACTTTAAGCCATACATATTATAAGCCATGATCACCCTACTGCAGTACTGGAGTGTTTCATATCACTTTAAGTCATACAAATTATAAGCCACGATAACCCTACTGGAATGTATATATCAATTTTTGTTGAGATCCCAGTAACTGTTTAAGTTATGCCATGAACAGAAATCGGACAGACGAACGGACAGATGGATGTCCGGACGTATGCACGGCCGGACAGGTGCAAAACAGTATACCCCACCCAGTAACAGTTTTATAACTATAACTATAAAATTATAAATGCATGTGCTAATAATTGCCATAAATATGATCCACAATAATTTCTAAGTTAAATATGGCATAAATATGATCCACAATAATTTCTAAGTTATTATATGATCCACAATAATTTCTAAGTTAAATATGGATTTTTTTTTTTTTTTTTTTTTTAAACTTTCATAATAGTGCTTACCAAGTAAATTATTCCCGATTCTGTGAATCGTAAATCCCGTGTAACAGTCCTGCCGTTTTTTACGATTCCATGAATAACGTCCGATTCCATGTATGGCGTGATTAAACTTTAAAGTCCATGTAGATGAATATTGTTTGTATAAGCGAGAAACATATAGTTCTATAATCACTAAATTGACAAAGAAGCACACCGTGACAGAGTATTTTGGATTTTGACCGCTGTATACAAAACCAGACGACCTTCCCCTTTAGCGTCTCGTGCGAAATAGCGTAGTCCCGTGCGGAATTACGACGTCACAACACAGGTGATTTTAACCCTTTGCGTGCCAATATCAAATTGCCCATATCTCCTTTCTAGACAATACCATATTAGATAACGGTAATGCCCTTTAATCGAGTATATTAAAGATATCTTACTGTGATATAGAATGATGGCAAGTACCGACATATATCATACACGTGGCTATACTATGCCGGTAGTGTTGCGTCAACCTGGCGGGGGGGGGGGGGTGTTGCTAACTAACACATAAGGTGTCATCAGATTACATTGCATGGACTTGCAAGTATTGAAAAGATGCAGAAATCAACCAATAATATAATTATACGTACAAGTAAACGAATGTATACTGTCACACAAAGATTATATAGGTAAATACATTTATACATGGGGTATAGGGCACAAAGTTGTATAGAATAGGTTGTCATTTGCAAATAAGTATTGATAGGTTATTGTTGATAAATTATAACTATGCATGGGGTAAGGGTATAACGCATATATAATAGGTTGTCGTTTGCAAATAGTTATTAGTAGGTTATTCTGTGGAAAGGTCAACAGTGAATTGCTAACTAGTCCATAATGTAACATACTGTCGCGGTATGGTTGTGACACCTGTCAGACCGTGGGGGGGGGGGGGGTTTGGAGCCAATCAAACGCCTAAGGGGTATCAGATTACATTTATGGAGCATAATTATTGACCAGATGTAATAATAAAACATCATGCGACTATATTGCCGTGGTGATGTCGTGACAACCTGACCGGGGGGGGGGGGGTTGTGGGGTCAGCCAATCAACCACCTAGTGTGCCCAGATTACATCGTATGGAGTATAATTATTGAACATATATTAATACTGCGCGTAGAAACCACCGACCCCCGGAAAATAACCGACATTATGCAGTAAAGTATAAATTACACCAAAATTGGACGAGCTATTAATAAGTACATAGACCTGTCGTAAATAGGTAGCCCAGCCCTTAAGTCGTGGTGACACACACCGCAAACACTTAGGTTGTGAATCATCACGAAACGCCAATTGGTACAAATTGTAACATGCGGTATATTGTCGCGGAAACGTTTTAACAACTTGAACGGTGGCGGGGGGGGGGGGGGGGTTTGTTTGTGGCCAAACTTTTTTATAGTCCTATATGCTGGTTGCAATTGTGAGGTTGAGATAGAGAAGCTTAAATGTATATGTGCAAACACTTCACGAAACACGCGCATTGACACATGTTTGTGTCGTGTATCTGTACACATGAATATGATCGACATTATGCAGTAAAGTATGAATTATACCAAAATTGAAAGAGCTGTTAATAAGTATATATACATGTATAATGGATTGTCGTATGCATATAGGTATTAATAGGTTATCGTTGATAAAATGTATCTATGTATTGGTTTGTTAGGATTTATGGTAGCTATAGCTTTATGGGTGGAGGAAAGACCACGCGGGATAGTTTACCGAGAAAACGGTATACTGCGCGTAGAAACCACCGACCCCCGGAAAACAACCGACATTATGCAGTAAAGTATAAATTATACCAAAATTGGACGAGCTATTAATAAGTACATAGACCTGTCGTAAATAGGTAGCCTAGTTTTTAAGTCGTGGTGACACACATCGCAAATATTTAGGTTGTGAATCATCACGAAACGCCAATTAGTACAAATAGTAACATGCGGTATACTGTCACGGAAACGTTTTAACAACTTGAACGGTGGCGGGGGGGGGGGGGGGGGGTGGGGTTTGTTTGTGGCCAAACTTTTTTATAGTCCTATATGCTGGTTGCAATTGTGAGGTTGAGATAGAGAAGCTTAAATGTATATGTGCAAACACTTCACGAAACACGCGCATTGACACATGTTTGTGTCGTGTATCTGTACACATGAATATGATCGACATTATGCAGTAAAGTATGAATTATACCAAAATTGAAAGAGCTGTTAATAAGTATATGTACAATGGATTGTCGTATGCATATAGGTATTAATAGGTTATCGTTGATGAAATGTACCTATGTATTGGTTTGTTAGGATTTATGGTAGCTATAGCTTTATGGGTGGAGGAAAGACACGCGGGATGGTTTACCGAGAAAACGGTATACTGCGCGTAGAAACCACCGACCCCCGGAAAACAACCGACATTATGCAGTAAAGTATAAATTATACCAAAATTGGACGAGCTATTAATAAGTACATAGACCTGTCGTAAATAGGTAGCCTAGTTTTTAAGTCGTGGTGACACACATCGCAAATATTTAGGTTGTGAATCATCACGAAACGCCAATTAGTACAAATAGTAACATGCGGTATACTGTCACGGAAACGTTTTAACAACTTGAACGGTGGCGGGGGGGGGGGGGGGTTTGTTTGTGGCCAAACTTTTTTTATAGTCCTATATGCTGGTTGCAATTGTGAGGTTGAGATAGAGAAGCTTAAATGTATATGTGCAAACACTTCACGAACCACGCGCATTGACACATGTTTGTGTCGTGTATCTGTACACACGAATATGATCGACATTATGCAGTAAAGTATGAATTATACCAAAATTGAAAGAGCTGTTAATAAGTGCGTAGATCCGTAGTAAATACTAATAGGTAGTGTAGTTTTTAAGTCGAGCTTATATATCGTGAATATATAGGTTGTAAAGTATTATAGCATGTATACATGTACATGAGGCGTTTTGATATACCTTAATGGGATGTTTAATAGTAACGGTTGTATATAGATATATAACGAGTTGTTTAGTATTAATTGGAATGCACATGAGGCACGTGTGCATATAATGTGTAGGTACAACGATGGGCTATACATATGAAACACATGGACCTATTCTATAATCTACCGTAATCATGGCCACAACCGTGCAAGCCAGCTGGCAACTAATATCTTAGTTTAATTATAATAAGTTTAATTTCAACACCTATTGCGACTATACCGTCACGAAATGATTTTAAAACCATAAAACTTTAGTAGAATGGGTATGCCACTATACGAGAGGGGGTGTGGTGGTCGTATCGACTATCAGATAAAATTAGTTAGTGCTACAACCGATGACATAGCATATCGCGAACGTGATCGCGTTACATATATCATTAACGAGTATTCATATAATTTACAGAAATTATTGTTAATGGTATAGAATTAACCATGTATACATTGTGCAACCATCAGCAGCATGTGTTATGTATAATCACATTTATCTAAAGTAAGACAAAGTATCGTTCAAAGCAAATAAATAAGTTAATGTAAAATAAAAATAGTCTGTCTATGAAATCAGGATGTAATATAAATAAACAAAAAAGATGCCTATACAACTCAAGTCGTCTAATCGTCTAACGCCAGGATGTTATGTCACTAGTTGACAGTCGCCCCCGCGACGATAATATAATGTTTTTATGTGTAACCATATAAGGTAAGGGGGTGTCTGACCGGGTAGCAGAACTGTCAAGGTTAGCGACCCCACACCTAGCACACCAGAAAGACAGAGAAAAGTCAAAGTAATGTGCTGGCAGGTTGACCAGAAGGCCTTTTTGAAAGTCAACTAAAGAAAAAAGTAAAACGGCTAAGAACGCATTTGTCATAAGAATTTTACACACAATTGATACCGGTCGGTGCAAAATGTACGGTCTATATAAAGTGGTAGTATAGTCCCCCCCCCATATAGTATTATAATATATACACTGTATGTATAATTAGAGTTAAACGCTCTCTATACTATATTGTTAAACGCTCTTTATGTGACCAAGTTAGCTATATATAGCTATCATATATGTCATCGTGAAGTATCTTTACATATTACAATCCGTATATGACTATGTTACATATAGGTGGTGGTTAAACACTTAAACAAGATTCCGAATAATTAATTTAGATGAGTACATGGGGTAATACATCTTATTGTGAGATGTATGCATGCTGGAAAGTACTCACTAACACCAGTAAATTATTACCTTAGGATTATGAAGCATAATATATAGGGTTAGATTATATACTTAAGATAAATGTAAGTGAGCATTATATCTCACAACAATTATTATATGGGTAGAGATAATAATATTATATATATACACATATATATGCACGAAAAAACACACCTAGCCCTCCAGAATGACAATAAAAAGTCAGAATGGTGCACTGGCTGACGGGCCTTGCGCCCTTTCCGTTTGTCAACATAAGTATAGTGAAAGAAATAACGGCTTTCAACCTATCTGTCATATAATTTCCCCACAAAATGAAGGTGGTTCACAAATGCATGGATGTCAAAAGAAAGGGGAGGTTGTCTGCTGTATGCATATTAAAGAAGATTCTAGGCTATATGTGATGATGACCAAGGTCCCAATTTCCCGCAGACAATTTGCTCCTCGTTCTGATGACATGAATTTTGAGGTGGAAGCTGGACCCTGGAGCGGTTTATTAGAATTTTGAAAATAGTTTTTGAACGTACCCCATCGAAATAAGATTCATTTAATGCCAAAGGTAGAATTTCTAGGTTTTTGAAAAATTCTCCCAATGAGTTAAAAAGATGCCAGAATGTTTTGATAAGAACGTCATCAGTTGCAGTTTGCTGACTATATGCCACGCTAAGCGCATGTCATATCATGTTTCGACCCTTTAACTGCAAGACATGTGTACTAAGCCAGCTCGAGTCCGGGCGTCGCCCGCGATCTTATCTAAATACCGACAGAACATAGCTTCCAGGGGGATGATGTGATTGGACCCGTACCGTGGAAGTTCAACACTAATAGTATAGTTTGGATAAGTTAATGGTGTAAGCCATGAGCCATCATAGTGATTCGCTACATAATCAACAACCAGTTGTTCGTACATATAATACACGTGCAATGCTTCACAATTTTCCAAGGTTGTACCATTTGTAGTGTCGTAGCATCAAGCATATATGGGTCGAATATAGCATTGTCTCTATTGATTTCCTAAAAATTCATGCACATTATAAGCCATGATCCTCTAATTGGAGTGTTTCATGTTACTTTAAATCATACTAAATTTGTTCTAAAACAACACATTAAAGATGATCTCTTTGTAAAGATGTGTTATATTGTTCCAGGGTATAAAATAGTAGATATGAATCGAAGACCCCTGTCCGGAAATGCTTCTATCGATTAATATTGATTATATTTTGAATATTTTCTGCTCTAAAACGTGTGGTTGTTTAGCTAACGAACAATAGTAGTTACTGTCAACAGAGACCAGAAATTTTATTGTGTAATTTTGTCACAAATAAACGATAATTGGACTCATTGTCGCTTATAACTATGGAATAAAACAATACAAACAATGAATCTGCGACATTTGACGTTCGGAACGTAGTTATGGGAACAGCCTAATGATCTCTATCGCTATATGGTATCAGCTGAATAGTCTGTTCTAAAAATAGAACAATAAAATGTCCCATTTAATCATCTCATTTCATAATAAAATATTCGAAATAAAATAAATATTAATTGATAGAAGCGTTTCAGGGCAGAGGTCTTCAATTCATATTTATTATTTTATACCCACGCAACTATTTCAAATTCGTAATTTACAGAGATAATCCATCTTTAAATAGTGGTTGGAAATGCAAAGTCCCAGAACAATTTCAACCTAGTTTTGGTCTGAAATTTCTTTCTGATGAACAATTTGGCCAAAGTTAGGATGCGATCGGGACGCATCCCCTAAATACAGTAATGCCCTTAGTAATCGACTCCATAAACACAGCAAAATTATGGGTAACTTTTCAGGATTAATTTAGTCGGAAATATGGCTTGTTGCCATTCATCGGAAAGCTCTCCCCGAGAGCTTTCTGATGAATGGCAACAAGCGATATTTCCGACTAAATCAGACTAAATCCTGAAAAGTTACCCATAATTCTGCTGCGTTTATGGAGTCGATTACTGAGGGCATTACTGTACCTCAAATGAACAGTTCTGTCACATCCCAACTAATTATAGTTATATAGTTGAATTTGACTGTACGAAATCCACATTTTCATATTTCACATTCATATTATATTGAACACTTATTTCGTTATATCGATAATTATAATATGAACTGACATAATCCATCATCATGGACTATACAGTTGTGTTTTTATACAAAACCGTGTAACTTATGTGCGTTTCCTTGCCCACACTGTTTGGGCCTAATTTCACGAACATTCAGCATTAACAAGAGATGTTGTCAAATTTGAGCTTATATGGTCTCTTTTTACAACTATAAATCAATAGGTCCCCAGACAAAAAAAATGACGCCATCCCAATATAGGATTAAGCTAAGTAACAATGGAGAGGAGTCGAATTGTGTGCTGCCGACTTGTCAGTGTGATGTAAGGAGTAAGAACTAGGCCTGCGCCAAAATCACCAATTAATTAACTCACAATGAATTATACACACTGCGTTGTCTCACTATTATCAAATATTTCTTTATATCTAAATCTTATTTCGATATAACGATATCTTATTTCGTTATAACGAAATATTATTTGATATCATACCTCGAAATCTTATTTCATTATAACGAAATAAAAAAAAAATTCACTTGGCACCTCCCTGCGAGATTCAGACCTAATTTACTGGACGAAAAATTTGTAAGTTTAGCTATAAACTGGGGACGAGTAGAGATTCATGACATGATCTATATATTGTTCCAGGACTTGCTGCACTATAGAGCCACCATCAATACCCACATGTATATACAATAATGCGATCAACTAATCAATCACTCTAACAATAACCTGCCCCCCCCACTCCAGCATATACTCACCATTATATGCAATAACGCCGATCAACCAATCCAGCATCTCTCGGTTCTTAACCTCGAACAGATGACCTCGTTCACATTCACACAGGATCTTGCTCTGGCGCCATGTTTGCTTATACTTGATCCCAATTCTGTACCACACATCAAACCGACTGTTGTGAGTATAATCTGTAAAGACAATGGATGTAATACAATATGTAAAGCGTGTGTGATAAGCAAAACACTCAACACCGGTGGCACTTATTCGGGAGTTAGTCCGCCGTGGATCGCCAGGTTTGACGATGATTTTTATTGGCGGTGAACATGCATGGAGCGGCTTAACCCTTTCATGACTCGAGCTTCCTGAAATTTGGTGAAAACCCTGTTCCAATGCGTCCACAGGGAGCCTCGCATATATAAGAGAATTTATTATCCACCCCTTAACTAACACTATTTCTGATTGGGCAAAAGCCGCCAAGCGATAATCCGGGAACAAGTCATATTGGACTACCGAATGTCATATTGGACTCCCAAGTGTGCAATATGACTTTTTTATCGGGACTCTGTGACGTCACAAATTAACCCTATTGCGAAATGAATTGGTAAATTGTGATGCGCGCGCTGGTAGATTTAGCAAACGTTTCACTTCGGCGTTGAGTTTTTTTTTTCATTTCCGTGTTTATTGTTCCAAATCATGCTTTTTGATGATCAAATACAGGCTTTTATATATAGAGAATTAAGTTTTATTAAGAGCCGACAAATACCAAAAATAACCACTAAAGTGTTATTCCCAAAATTTGGATGAAAATACAGATGGATAATAACAATGTCATTATACAATGTTGTGTACAGTATGAGTTTTTCTTGTACTCGTCCAGGTTGTGGTGAAAAGTCATATTGGACACGACACTGCGTGTCTCGTCCAATATGACTTTTCACAACAACCTGGACTCTTACAAGAAAAACACATACTGTACAAATTAAACATTGTATAATAACTTTATAGCATTGGCATTTGGCATAACAATATTTACCTTGACCTTGTAAGTCAGTGCATTCTCTTATACATGCGAGGCTCCCTATAGTCGGAAATGGTAACGCCCCCAAGATCATGTTATTAGGCATTTAGTATCCATCCCTTAAAGGGGTACTGTACGCCAAATGTTGTTGTTGGTTTCTATAGTCTCCGAATCGGAGAATAAGGTAACAATTTTTCCATTATTTGAAAGTCTGTTGAGTACGAAGTCATGTTACGGATGACAAATTTACCGGAATGCAAAAATACAAATTGTCGTTGTCGAGTAATTTTTGTAAAGTTTTCAACCAAATGAATCAAATAAAAGTTATATTATATGCATACTAGTCCCATATTATCATTTAAGTTATTGTATCGTCGCTAGTCAGTGAGTGGCTTGGGTGTTCTCCCCGTATCATCATAATATTTTAAGCGATCGTGTGTGCGATCGGTTTAACAATCCAATATCCCTCAACTACTGTTTTGATTACGGAAATTCGTAATTTAATTGACGCCATTTTATGGCTCCAGTCATAAATTCAATTTATATCAAATTATTAACTTTTAAATTATTAAATTTTAAGATAGCCTATTAACCTGAGCGTTTACAGAATACATCTTCGACTCAAATTACTTATGTTTCTATATATTATCGATATTAGATCGTTGTTGTCACCGGAAATTTAATGAAAATGGCGTCCAGTACCCCTTTAACTAACACTATTTCTGATTGGGCGAAAGCCGTCACATGCTAATCCGGGGAAAAGTCATATTGGACTGCCGAAAATCATAATGGAGTCCGGGTGACATCATTTGGATAAACATACGGATGGATAATAACAATGTCATTATACAATGTTGTGTACAGTATGTGTTTTTCTTGTACTTGTCCAGGTTGTGGTGAAAAGTCATATTGGACTCGACGCTACGCGTATGCGTCTCGTGTCCAATATGTCTTTTCATCACAACCTGGACGAGTACAGGAAAAACACATACTGTACACAACATTGTATAACAACTTTATATCACTGTATGTGAAGGTTCCAAGCTCCAATATATTTTATATTATAAAGTTATTATACAATGTTGTGTATAGTATGTGTTTCTTGTACTCGTCCAAGTTGTAGTGAAGGCCACATTGGACGAGACGCTACGAGTATGTGTCTCGTGTCCAATATGACTTTTCACAATAACCTGGACGAGTACAAGAAAGCACATAATGTACACAACATTGTATAAAGTTATTATTCAATGTTGTGTACAGTATGTGTTTTTCTTGTACGAGTCCAGGTTGTTGTGAACAGTCATATTACTTTCCATCACAACCTGGATGAGTACAAGAAAACACGTATATACTATACACAACTTTGTATAATGACATTTTTGTTATCCATCTTGCGTTTTGATTAGAATTACCATCTTGCGTTTTGATTAGAATTACTCAGTCCATGTGACTTTCGGGACTCCTGTGATGTCATGTAGTATATGCTTGACACTTTCGGAGTCCAGTATTGTATAATACTTTTCTCGAATTATCATGTGACGGCTTTTGCTCAATGCGAAGTAGTGTAAAGGGATGGATAATAAAATACATTATTAAGAAACAAATATTAACTAAGAAATATATTACCTGCACTGTTTTTTGCAATGTTATAACCTTATAGAATTCACTGTCACAACATCAAACATGTCCCAGGTTTTGAAGTAGTTGAGTATGATCTCTACGGGCGTAGCTGGAGTAGAGATTCATGGCATGATCTAGGGAGTGAGACACCCTGTCGCCACGTGCCTGATAACAGGTCCATGTGCTATGATACAGTAAAAGTACGTTTAGCCTACTGCTAATACAAGTAGATCGTAAGATCGCACCGAATCTAGTGACCACAATTCCTCGCTATGTCCAGTTACCAAAACGAACGGCACCGTTTTGCAGCATTTTACATTCTACGAGGTAAGTTAAGTGTTTGTCTTCTAGCGTAAACAAGGCACGTATTTGCCTTCTACTTTAACATGAAAGCGTCCGCCTGCAGAGACAAGTTTATGTCTTCGTGGTGGCGAAGAGCCAACGACTGCCAGTGCGCAAACCAAACTAAACGCAAAATAAAAAAAAATTCACCGAGACAAGCCAGGATTCAAAAGTCGCACCAATCCTGATCGATCGTGGTGTAAATTACGGATTATCGACATCGTATATTATCGACAACAGATTCTGAACGCATGACTGATCAGAGCGAAATCACAACGTTAGTGCGGCACCGACTTGTACATAGTGTCAGCTGGCCGATAATACAGAGAACACACAAAACAGGTACGCAAATACCGAGTACGTTTTAATCACATTTACTCCATCACCTACGACATGAACAAATACGCTTGCCAATACGCACCTTAAGAGGGCGTGAACATTGTCTTGTCTTGACTTGTTCAAACAATTAAAGGCCCACTTAGTTTTCGAAACCCCAGATCACATTATATACAACATATTCCATATTATATTTGAATGAGGAAGCTCTAAAATATTGTATTATCCACTTATCCGGTCGAATAAACTGTGAACATGTTGTTTTTGTCAAGGTACCGACGTGTGTTCTGTGCTTAATTTCTATGTGGTCTGTACTGCCAGTCTATTATTCTCAATGGGAGGAGAATAACTATATATCTTGGTTGTGAAATATTATGCATTCTGGGTAAATAACGGGTAATTCTTGGTGTGAAACTGAGAATTTCTGTCACTTGGTGGACACTCCTATGCCACAGCTGTTCCGTATTCCGGCAGAATGTATATATTTTGGTTCCTCTTCAAAATGGTATACAATATGGTATATCTTGTATATAATGTGATATGGGCATTCGAAAATTAAGAGGTTGAAAATATTAGTTTCTTTTTTATCCCTTTCGTACCAATAACTGCTAGAATACTTAATAATTTCACACAACAGTCCAATCACCAAATAGTTTATTGTCTTGGCTCTATGAGAGGATGCTTCATTTGTATCATAAAGTTAAGTTAACGTTATAATTGTATATTTACATACTAAGTGTGATTATCACTAAATCCAGTATTCTGATTGGTCGGCGCCCACGTGGCTAGTTGCAATTATTTCTCGGTGAACGCGCAACAGCTCATAACTGCAGCCTCATAATTACATCGACGCGTCATAGGTTTGGGAAAGACGAAAGCGTAATGTTTTGGACTCGCGCAGGATTGACTTAATAAATCATCGGGTTTCAATATAAAGAGAAATTGTTCTTGTCAACTTTTGCCAAGGGTGCTATGGAGTATTTTGGGCTGGTTTTGTCATGATACACTTTTCGATTTAAATACATTTACAAAAGTGGCTTTTTCGCTAAATGTATATAAATATAAGGATTAACTGTCATGTGGACTGTTTTATGGAGATGTAACCTTGAGGTAAGTGGTCATAACTTGTGTAAAACCATAATATAACATCATACCCCCATATATTATAATGAAGAATAAAGCAGTCACAAATATTCCAGCCCAATGAAAACAAATGTTGATATGCAGTGTGGTCCACTCAAGAAGGGAACAATCAACTGGAATTAGGCCACAGTGTTAAGAGATATGGTGGTCAGCTTTAACGTGGTTATGAAACCATGACCCAGAACTCATCACAGCCCTATTGTTCACTGATCAACAGGCATGGCATGAACATTCTCAAATATAGCACATTATTTATGGGTAGTTGCCATTCTAATCCAAAATAACCATTAAATTTCATGAATCAAGAAAAACTAAGTCTCCTCTCGTGATCTTCAGGTATGAACTGCACTTTTGAAAACAAAAATCTATTTTACAAAAGTTCTTGGTACCGGAAAACAGCTTTTGAGAAAATCACCATTAGCTCAACATTATGACACAAATGAAGCTTCCTCTCATATATACAAGCCAATAAGTTATTTGGTGGTTGGATTGTTGTTGTTGAAATTACTATTTCAGCAGTAACTGTTCTCGGTAAAAAGAAAACAACATTTTCAAGCACTCAAATGATTTAAAATCCATTGTTATGAGTAGTATGGATGGCTTGTTACCCCCACATCTAAATATAGATTTTTTGGGGGTAAAATTGTTTGTACTAAAATATTCCCAAAAAAAAAAAATTCCAAACCCAAAATATTTTTTCAAAATTTTCAAAAAAAAAAAGTTTTAATCTAAAAAATTTATAATGAGTTTTCGGTTTCGGATAATCTCGGTATTAAATGTCGAATGTTTTTTAAATTATTTGCGTGTTATATCTTTTGTTATTTTTGTTCAACCAAATTTTAAATATTTTAATTTTATTAATCGATGTTTAGAAATAGCTTTATACCAATTATATGTGTATGGACAGGTCCGAGTCGCTGTAATTTTGGACATTGTCACCATCGGTATGAATGCATACATTCCAGTGTTTATCAATCAGACGCAGTCCATACATCATATAATTGTCATACCTGAAATAATTTGACACCATTACTCTTACATGAATAATAAAGAGCGTTTATTCTTTACTTCTCTATCCCGATGAAGTTATTGAGTATATGACAGGTGTGCATTATCGCGAATTATTGGAAGTATTGAGATGTTGTACTATTTTGAAAGCAGTCACGATCGGACTCAAAAATTTCAAAAACTTCAAAAATTTCAAAAATTTCAAAAATTTCAAAAACTTCAAAAATTTCAAAAATTTCAAAAATTTCAAAAATTTCAAAAATTTCAAAAATTTCAAAAAACTTCAAAAATTTCAAAAACTTTACAAATTTCAATATAATGAAGATGACGAGCAACCAATTTTCGACTGGCCTGAGGTATTACGTTATGGAATGAATAACAACAGCGGATCAGAATGCATACATATAGTACGTCACTTGGACATTTTATCAGTTTATCACGTGATCACTAAATGTGGCAATCGGGTATCCACCGATGCCTTCAATGTATTATTTATAATAAATGGACTCATTGATCTCACGTAAATAATACTCTTAGTTGTTCCAATAAAATAGTTATCAAATTCGATCACCAATAGATTTGACTGTGGAATATAATGACCTTTAACTTATTTATCGATCTAAAGGGACACTCATTGTGAATGAATGTTAACAATACAAGCGCACGAATGAAGAGCGTTGAACATATACGAAATTACTACACGAAATCATAGTGTTATACTGTCTTGCATGTACACACGCTATGCCACCATTAAAGGCGGACAATCCACTCACGGTGTGACAACAGATACAGACATAGGCATAGTGTTATACAGTCTTCTATGTACCCACGCTATGACACCATTAAAGTACATTGGATGTTAGGTCTATAACTCTTGACTATGACTCTTGTCACTTTAACATTCCACACCATGCGTGCATTATCCCCCTTTAATTATGTCATAGCGTTGGAACATAGAAGACTGTATAACACTATGTCTATGTCTGTATATGTTGTCACATCGTGAGTGTATTGTCCACCTTTAATGGTGTCGTAGCGTGTGTACATATAAGACTGTATAACACTATGTCTATGTGTTGGAACATTTAAGAAAGATGTGAAATATAAATGTCAAGACTCAGTTCATTCGTGTAGTAATTTCGTATCAGTTAAACGCTCTTCATTCGTATGAGTAATTACCAACAGGTAAGTTGCACTATTTTTTGAAAGCAATCAAGATGGCGTACCTCGGTGTGACATTTTCATTAAATTACAATAACCCTCGGTTGTGTTGTGTGTGCATGCATGTAGTCAACTAACCCAGAGTGACTTAATTCACAATGAAGTAGACTGCTGCAGATGCGATATGTATTGTTTATCCAGAGCTTAAGTGTGTAAACATCACATTTTGCTCGTCACGCTACGGCGGCGGTTGTTGTTGTTGTTATTGTTGTTGTTCCTCTTTCTCAAAAGTTACGAACGATTAATAGAATACCAGCATCGAATGAAAACATCACCCATACATAACATGATCATGAAGAAAATGGTCAAACTGACCAAACACGGATATAATAATGAAGGGGCTGTAGATTCAGACAACGTTAGAGTGGTATTGTAGCTTCTGCTCTATGAGCGGTACTTTGGCTATGTATCTGCCCTATGGGGCGGTACTTTAGCTTTGTATCACAATCGATTTCATCATGTCACCAGGTTACACATATCTATATAATAGAGTGCTCATATTGAAATCACTCATAATTACATTGACATTTGGATAGGTAGGTTGTATTGTAGACACACGAATTAAATTTGTCTGGCCATGAATGCCAATTCACCATGATAGTTATCGATGTCAATAATGCGTTTCGTTGAGATCTTGATTGAGTTGATGACAATATTCTGACAAAATTTCTTTTCGATCTATAAAAATGCTGCTTTTTATTATCGACATGATCACTTGCTCACTTGCTCATTTGCTCATTTGTATTGCTCATTTGCTCATTTTTATTGCTCATTTGCTCATTTTTATTGCTCATTTGCTCATTTGTATTGCTCATTTTTTTGCTCATTTGCTCATTTTTTTGCTCATTTGCTCATTTGTATTGCTCATTTGCTCATTTTCTTGCTCATTTGCTCATTTTCTTGCTCATTTGCTCATTTTCTTGCTCATTTGCTCATTTTTATTGCTCATTTGCTCATTTTTTTGCTCATTTTTTGCTCATTTGCTGATTGATTGGTGCATACTCAAGAGTCATAGACCTAACATCCAATGTACTTTAATGGTGTCATAGCGTGGGTACATAGAATACTGTATAACACTATGCCTATGTCTGTATCTGTTGTCACACCGTGAGTGGATTGTCCGCCTTTAATGATGGCATAGCGTGTGTACATGCAAGACAGTATAACACTATGATTTCGTGTAGTAATTTCGTATATGTTCAACGCTCTTCATTCGTGCGCTTGTATTGTTAACATTCATTCACAATGAGTGTCCCTTTAGATCGATAAATAAGTTAAAGGTCATTATATTCCACAGTCAAATCTATTGGTGATCGAATTTGATAACTATTTTATTGGAACAACTAAGAGTATTATTTACGTGAGATCAATGAGTCCAATTATTATAAATAATACATTGAAGGCATCGGTGGATACCCGATTGCCACATTTAGTGATCACATGATAAACTGATAAAATGTCCAAGTGACGTACTATATGTATGCATTCTGATCCGCTGTTGTTATTCATTCCATAACGTAATACCTCAGGCCAGTCGAAAATTGGTTGCTCGTCATCTTCATTATATTGAAATTTTTGAAGTTTTTGAAATTTTTGAAGTTTTTTGAAATTTTTGAAATTTTTGAAGTTTTTGAAATTTTTGAAGTTTTTGAAAATTTTGAAGTTTTTGACATTTTTGAAATTTTTGAAGTTTTTGAAATTTTTGAAGTTTTTGACATTTTTGAAATTTCTTGACTATGACTCTTGTCACTTTAACATTCCACACCATGCGTGCATTATCCCCCTTTAATTATGTCATAGCGTTGGAACATAGAAGACTGTATAACACTATGTCTATGTCTGTATATGTTGTCACATCGTGAGTGTATTGTCCACCTTTAATGGTGTCGTAGCGTGTGTACATATAAGACTGTATAACACTATGTCTATGTCTATGTGTTGGAACATTTAAGAAAGATGTGAAATATAAATGTCAAGACTCAGTTCATTCGTGTAGTAATTTCGTATCAGTTAAACGCTCTTCATTCGTATGAGTAATTACCAACAGGTAAGTTGCACTATTTTTTGAAAGCAATCAAGATGGCGTACCTCGGTGTGACATTTTCATTAAATTACAATAACCCTCGGTTGTGTTGTGTGTGCATGCATGTAGTCAACTAACACAGAGTGACTTAATTCACAATGAAGTAGACTGCTGCAGATGCGATATGTATTGTTTATCCAGAGCTTAAGTGTGTAAACATCACATTTTGCTCGTCACGCTACGGCGGCGGTTGTTGTTGTTGTTATTGTTGTTGTTCCTCTTTCTCAAAAGTTACGAACGATTAATAGAATACCAGCATCGAATGAAAACATCACCCATACATAACATGATCATGAAGAAAATGGTCAAACTGACCAAACACGGATATAATAATGAAGGGGCTGTAGTTTCAGACAACGTTAGAGTGGTATTGTAGCTTCTGCTCTATGAGCGGTACTTTAGCTATGTATCTGCCCTATGGGGCGGTACTTTAGCTTTGTATCACAATCGATTTCATCATGTCACCAGGTTACACATATCTATATAATAGAGTGCTCATATTGAAATCACTCATAATTACATTGACATTTGGATAGGTAGGTTGTATTGTAGACACACGAATTAAATTTGTCTGGCCATGAATGCCAATGCACCATGATAGTTATCGATGTCAATAATGCGTTTCGTTGAGATCTTGATTGAGTTGATGACAATATTCTGACAAAATTTCTTTTCGATCTATAAAAATGCTGCTTTTTATTATCGACATGATCACTTGCTCACTTGCTCATTTGCTCATTTTTATTGCTCATTTGCTCATTTTTATTGCTCATTTGCTCATTTGTATTGCTCATTTGCTCATTTTTTTGCTCATTTTTTTGCTCATTTGCTCATTTTTTGCTCATTTGCTCATTTGTATTGCCCATTTGCTCATTTTCTTGCTCATTTGCTCATTTTCTTGCTCATTTGCTCATTTTCTTGCTCATTTGCTAATTTTTATTGCTCATTTGCTCATTATTTTGCTCATTTTTTGCTCATTTGCTCATTGATTGGTGCATACTCATGAGTCATAGACCTAACATCCAATGTACTTTAATGGTGTCATAGCGTGGGTACATAGAAGACTGTATAACACTATGCCTATGTCTGTATCTGTTGTCACACCGTGAGTGGATTGTCCGCCTTTAATGATGGCATAGCGTGTGTACATGCAAGACAGTATAACACTATGATTTCGTGTAGTAATTTCGTATATGTTCAACGCTCTTCATTCGTGCGTTTGTATTGTTAACATTCATTCACAATGAGTGTCCCTTTAGATCGATAAATAAGTTAAAGGTCATTATATTCCACAGTCAAATTTATTGGTGATCGAATTTGATAACTATTTTATTGGAACAACTAAGAGTATTATTTACGTGAGATCAATGAGTCCAATTATTATAAATAATACATTGAAGGCATCGGTGGATACCCGATTGCCACATTTAGTGATCACATGATAAACTGATAAAATGTCCAAGTGACGTACTATATGTATGCATTCTGATCCGCTGTTGTTATTCATTCCATAACGTAATACCTCAGGCCAGTCGAAAATTGGTTGCTCGTCATCTTCATTATATTGAAATTTGTGAAGTTTTTGAAATTTTTGAAGTTTTTTGAAATTTTTGAAATTTTTGAAATTTTTGAAATTTTTGAAATTTTTGAAATTTTTGAAGTTTTTGAAATTTTTGAAATTTTTGAAATTTTTGAAGTTTTTGAAGTTTTTGAAATTTTTGAAATTTTTGAAGTTTTTGAAATTTTTGAGTCCGATCGTGACTGCTTTCAAAATAGTACAACATCTCAATACTTCCAATAATTCGCGATAATGCACACCTGTCATATACTCAATAACTTCATCGGGATAGAGAAGTAAAGAATAAACGCTCTTTATTATTCATGTAAGAGTAATGGTGTCAAATTATTTCAGGTATGACAATTATATGATGTATGGACTGCGTCTGATTGATAAACACTGGAATGTATGCATTCATACCGATGGTGACAATGTCCAAAATTACAGCGACTCGGACCTGTCCATACACATATAATTGGTATAAAGCTATTTCTAAACATCGATTAATAAAATTAAAATATTTAAAATTTGGTTGAACAAAAATAACAAAAGATATAACACGCAAATAATTTAAAAAACATTCGACATTTAATACCGAGATTATCCGAAACCGAAAACTCATTATAAATTTTTGAGATTAAAACTTTTTTTTTTTGAAAATTTTGAATTTTTTTTTTTTTTTTTTTTTTTTTTTTTTTTACGGAATATTTTAGTACAAACAATTTTACCCCCAAACAATCTATTTTTAGATGTGGGGGTAACAAGCCATCCATACTACTGTTATGTTTGCTCTTAATAATTGTTCACATTATTTATACAAAGAACATAATATGTGAATTTCAAGATTTTTCACAAGAGTGATCCAGAGAAATTCTTTTTTTTTAAATGTCCTGCAAGTTGTGCACATGCCGGCGTTTGGCCCTCAACACATTGTATAAGCTGGAGAACTGCAAACGTAGGATATTTTTCTACGGTATCCGATCCTAAAGGTTCACATGAAAGCTGCATAATCACAATTAACGCTCCCAAATTACTATTTCCTTGGCTTCGGGGGTAAAAATAATTGATTTGAGTCGACGAACCCACCTTCAAAGCTCAGAGTGATTAGATCTCTATTTTTGTAATTCGTTATTTCTCGAGATGTGTAGTTATTGGCGGCCTGGTAAAAAGTCGTCAAACCGATGGTCTCGGACCAAACTGCGGATGAAGATGGATAACTCTAAAAACAAGTGGCTTTGGCGTTAGATATATTGACAATCCGGCCATATTTCGTTGAACAAAATGTTGATAAATAACACGTTTTGGACAATTTTATAATATAGTTGACTCTGATTATCATTATTTTTGGGCAATTAATCGATTCTGATAACTGAAGGGGCATTTCAAAATATGTTGTTGTTGTTGTTGTTGTTGTTGGAATCTGATGATATGGTGACCATCGAATCGGATTGAGTTCCTTTAAACTAAAACAGCAATTGAAACACTACACACAGCAGTGCAATGACATTTCAAGTCTGAATAACACGTACTTGAATGAAAGGGGTCGGTCCAAAAGTAAACATATAAATGCGCGCTCATATCGACTTTTATGATAAATTAAATAGTATGCATCAGTTGCTAACATGATGTCGATTTTAGCATTTCCCATTTGGAACGTACCGTCGGCAACTCAACAAGACAACTGTTTACTTACTTTTAATCCCATCGCCAATATATGTAGTCATTTGTTATCAGATGATGGCTATACGCTAAACCAACGGATACACCCACAATAGGAAAATACACACAAAAATGGGACATCCTGTTTTTGCAAAAATATTCCACTTTCACCACACATCGGTCAAGCCACTCTTTTGTATTGGATATCCGTTCACGTATGAATTGTTGGCAAGGAACGCACTGACAAGTTTACAAAAGAAAATATTTGAAATGGACCAAAAGGTGTATGACAGTGTCTTCTAGCGTGTTTCTGTGGGTCCAATTTTTTAAATGTGAGAATATTTATAGGAAAAATTCAAACACTTGATTAATAGCCAAAAACAATGTCTTATCTGAATAAACGGACATGACCCCAAAATTATATATACATAATTTGGTAAGATGCATTTCAAAACATACATTGGATTAAGTTTTTCGAACAAATTCGTCGATATAGCGCTGAAAATACGTGTTTTGCGAAAACCCTTATATATGCGAGTCACCCACAGGGCGCCTCGTATATATAAGAGAATGCATTACCTTGACATTGTAAGCCTGTGCATTCTCTTATATATGCAAGGCTCCCCATGGGAGACTCGCATATATTAGATAATACACTGGCACAGCTGGGTCTTTAATGTCCCGTCATGAAAGGGTTAAAGAAACAGTGTATTAAACGGAAATGGATCGTTAGAACCCGAAATTATGTATACATGTATATATGTACATATTGGGTGGGAGGTCTTGGGAGAGGTTTATGGTCACTCTTTAAAATGACTTATTCGAGAGGAAAAAAACGCTCTTTAAAAAAATGTTCTTTACATTTTTATTTTATTTCTGAATATCTCCGTTAATGGTGAAATAAATACAGGTTTGGGGTAGCTCTTTAAAACTAATTCTTCGAGAAAAAAAACGCTCTAAAAACGCTCTTTCAATTAAACATGTTTTTATTTCTGAATATCTCCGTTACATATTTAGTCAATATAAACTAAGTATTTAAAGGTACGGTTGGCCTTGGCGGTGGGTATCCTGTGAAAATATTTCCACCCGTCAAAAACCGCCACAAACAGAAAGAACATCAAAATGTAGACAGACTTTGTCCGTATATAAATAAGAAATATCGCATAAACAGTATGTCATTCTCATATGTTTAACCATTGTTATGTAAACAAAAGCATAAAAAGTTGCTTTTCTGGTGTTTGTTTATATTATGATGGTAAACATAAAGAGCGTTCTTTGTTGGTGAATTCCTGATATGGAACTAATAAAGAGCGTTTGTGCCATTTGTGTGTAATTAGCCAGTAGCATTGTGCTGTCCTATGAAACCCAATCAGGCTCTTTCTTAGGTAAAATATAGTAGGTATTTATGATAACATGCTGTTTACGCGATGGTCATGGTATATATGAACGAAACTGTATGCTTTTAATGTTTTTCTGTTTACGGTGTTTGGAACAAATATGAATATTTTCGACAATTAAGGCCGCACGTGCCTTTAAAATAACTTCTTCGGATGAAAGAAAAACGCTCTTTAAAAGGTTTTTTAAATTTCTGAATATCTCAGTTATTTATTCGATATAATCATTATGCTGTACCCGTGGCATGTTCAGTATTAAGGTTTATACAATATAACATAAGCCAATTACGTCGCATGTTAGGGTGGATACACACATGCATGTAATCTCTGTAATTATCGTGTATTTGGCGTTTTACATGGATCATACAGACCATGTAATATGTGTCCGTTGACAACCCAATCATTGCGGCTATGTTTGACCACAGTGAGCCAAGCTCTGAGCGTGCAGAGAACCGTTGACTGAACGAAGTCGTCAGGCCGCTTAGAATAATTGTTCGCGCGATAACCCAAATGTTGGACTTTCTGTTTAAATCATTGTCAGTCTTCTCTTGATTTTTATACCGATGATGGTCCCAGGAGTTCCACAACCCAGGGGCTATGATTCCCAACATGGGGGCAATATTATCAGGATTTCCTGACGCAGGGGCTAAATATGACACCCGACTTGGGGCTGTATATGATCCCGAAAGCTACCAGACGGGGTGGCTAACTCTGAGCTATTTAAGTAAAACATTTATTGTACCTTCTTGCCCAGAGTATTCCGACCGATACATTCAACTAAGTCACTTAGCGATTTGAAGCTTTCGAAACCCCACGCCAAGCAAGCATCATGGTCGAAAATGCTCTATATCAAGCCTGTATACACCAGATGTGTCGCTTCTGTTGATGTGCATTAATAAAATGTCAGATATCACACAGACTTAACTAATTTCCACATTCGTAAGAGAAGACATGTTTTGGACTGGCCTTAAAGGTACTCAATCCGATAAAACTCCTCTCAATTACTATTTCAATGGCTTCGGGGGTCAAAAATATTTGATTCGAGTCGAGGAAGTCACCCATCAAAGCTCAGATTTGTTAGATATCGATTTTAGAAATCTATTATTTTTCATTATCGGGAATTCTTTCTGGCCCAGAAGACAGTCAAAATTTCGTTAATATTACCACTTTATTATAGAGTTATCCATCCTTGTCTGTTTGAATAGAGTTTTGGCTTAAAATCTCGAGCAGGTTACCAAATTGACGGCAGTTATTAGTACTCATCTCGAGCAATTAACAAATTTCAAAAATCAATATCTAATAACTCTGAGCTTTGTTTGATGGGTTCCTCGACTCGAATCAAATATTTGTTATCCCCAAAGCCAAAGAAATAGTAATATAGGACCCTCTGATCGGATTGTTGTTGTTGGAATCTGTTGAGATGGGGACCCTCTTTACGGATTGAGTACCTTTAAATGTCCCGATAACAGAGAGTTTGATTTTGCTTATGACTACTCACTTGTCTGGCCTGGTAACAATGAACCGCTCGCGCGCAGGTGATTAATGTTGTCAATTATTGTTGTGGCCATGTAAAATACATGTATTTTACATACAGAGATTACATGCATGTGTGTATCCACCCTTACACTCTGTGAGTATTATCAAAATATTCAAATTGACGTACTATGTCACATTTGAGCGACAAAAACGTGTTTTAAAGTCACAAAAAAAACCAATTTGAGCATGTCAGTCATTGTCAAAGCACAGACGTGGTTCAACCAATGTTAGATCTTAGTAAACGAAATGGTGTGTTGAAAAGATGTTTTTATCATAGCGGAATGGCGGGTTTTTTTTAAAATCAAATTTCGTCTTTCTGAAATTATATTTATGACAACTTAAGACTTTCGATGAAATATTATGGAATTGATCTGGATTTGTTGACGAATATCTCTGGAATTATATGTCCGATCGGGACGGTTTTCTTTCTACGCGTATAGAGTAGCCTCTTGTGAGTGATGAATGATGACAAATAGTGAATAATATTTTATTTTTTGTAAAGGAAAGTTTTATACCGAAGCTACTATTTTTAGAAGCTGTGTCCCTTTCCCAATATTAAATTATCTATAATAAAACATTCATACCCCCAACCCCCTGTGAATATATATACAACAAATCATAAATTCAATTTCATTATGATTACCATGTTTTTTGCACGAGTGCGTTTTCACTAATCCATGACTCAACTTAACTCATTTGTTGCTTATATTATGTTGAGTATAACAGGAGATGGTCCAATAAATGACCGGATTTAGTGTACAGTGCCCCTTTAAATGGCCGGATTTAGTGTACAGTACCCCTTTCGACACTATTTTTTTTTTTTAGATGTGACGCTCAATTGTTCACTTGACTCTCAGGGCTGGTCAAATAGTATATATTCTGGTTTATACCACGATCGCCTATCTTACTATATAAATAGAGCCATCTGTTTAAATTTTACATTTAATCAACACCTGTTAGTGTAGGTAGTTAGTGACAAAAAATGCTCGGATCGATACAAGTCGGATAAAAGCGCCATTTTTTAGTATCTTGTAGGACAGCATCTCTAGTCTAGGAATTTTCTCAAGAACCAACATTTCGACCGACGTAGAGCCAAAAATTCCAGATGGCGTCCAAGATGGCCACCGGTTTGACGGTGGCACACCTAATAGATTTGCTTCTTGATTTGATATGGTAAACATAACGAATTCCTCAACACTATGTAATATTAGTGTTCACAGAATAACAACCGCGACTTTTAGTTGAAAAATGGCCACAATTATTCAAGATGGATGCCAAAATGGCGGCCAAAACATGAGAAATTGGGTTTTTTTCCTTATTTTTTTTTAAATACATTACAATTTTCGAGATAATATAAGAGAAGATATCAACTATGTGTTCATTATTTGATGGAATAACTTCTGTGGAAGAGTTATGCACATTAAAGGTGAAGTAGTATTGTTCGTTCTGGTAGAAATGTGAGGTAGAATATGTGCTGTATAAAATAAATGAAATTATTCTCAGACTGTGTTTCATTCTGTAAATGCTTAATAACCAACCGTGAATAACCCTGATGTCATCAATTCTATTTGCGACACAACTATATGGTTGTATCAATTGAATACAAATTTGTATGTCGAGATGTTTACAAATAAAAAATCAATTTAGTAGTGGATTTACCACGAAATTAGGAAACACTAAATGACAGACCACATACTCATCAAACTCAATTTAGTTCTCAAAAACAAGAACATATGGAAGGTATTCTGCAACATATCTTCATAATCAGGCCTCGTATTCAAATTACCAATACTTAAATTCAGTGTTTTTATGCCCAATTATACACAATTGAAGCGTATACCCGAAAGTATAGTTGAGTTCGGAGTAAGAAATAATATTATATTCCTTGTATCATATAGTGTCGTCAATTATTTCAGCAACATAACATGAAACACAATCATGCGAATAGCGCAGATTCAATAATATATACATTAGTGCAATCTATTGCATAATGCATATATATACATATGTATAATTTTGAGTGTTATATTGTTGCTGGGATATACTCCAGGGGGCCATGTGGTGGGAAGATGGGATCAGTAAATTTGAAAATACACTTTGTTTTAATAAACTGAATTGAACAATTCACTACCCACAACCACATCTGCACAACTCCGTACATGGAAGTTTGCTTTTTGAACATTTGCACCTGGAACAAACCGATTTGCAAACAAATTTAATCAATTCGGTGCACACTCTAGCCACTTCTGGGGTTGTCAACCATACAAGAACAAAAGAATCGTCAATTAGTGTTCGGTATTCGACGGATTTCGGTATTCGAATATTCGGTTCGAATAACGAGCGAATATTCGAATAGTATTCGAATATTTAGATAAATTATAAAATTATATAGATAACATGTTTTGGAACCAAATTATTATTTAATGAAATAGCATATTTATCCATGCACATGCTATACGCAAAAAAAAAAGAGAAAAAAAAAAGTCTTTTGGCTTAATAGCAAGAGTTTATCTGTTTATGAAGTTCAAGTAGTCACTGTCCCATGCTTGGTTCCACAAGTTGGTCGTAGTGCCACAATACCTAAGAACATGATCTGGATTGAGCTTGCAGGTTGCCTTTTAGTTTTGGCATCCAACGTGAAGTGAGTCCATATATCTGATTTCTTAGAATTTGACGCCATATTATACACACAAGTGACAACGCGCAAACAAAACAAAACGATGCCTTATAGGTCCGCTTCCTATGAAAACATGCAAGCACGGTCTGGTTTACACCTAGCCAATAAAATTATTTCGACGTCATGACGCCAATCAAATCAGAACGTTACAGTTACGTCATATTAATTCGTTTATGGTCAGTGGAAAATAGACTATACTTTTAACAGACCATCAGACTAATAACAAACCAGAAAACAATTACCCGGATATTATTCTCGAATATTCGAATAGTCAAATAGTTATTCGAATATTCGAATATTTATTTTTACGAGCGAATATTCGAACATTCGAATATTCGGACCGAACACTATCGTCAATAAATTTCCACCCGAAGTAGTCACACTGGGGAAAAACTGTTCCACCAGAATCGATTCTATCACCCTTCCGGTTCCGTCTCTATCAAATTAAGTTCCGACTCTTTCGCGGTTTGTTAAAAAATATTCAAAGTTTTGATAGGCTGTTTATACACTGAATGTCAATACGGAAAGTATTCTCCAATAACAACCGACAGACTAGGTTTATGTACGTGCTTATTGATGATAGCAATGCAATAGCTGATTGTGGTGCACATTTAGAGACGTGCATTTGTGTGTATTTCCCACGAGAATTAAGCAACAGTTTGATGCTCAGGTTTTCATCACATTTAAATTGGGCTGGAACTTGTTAGGTTTTATGATCGAACATTATAGGTTATTATAATGTCCTGGTGTTCGATCACATAATGAGACATGTTCCAGCCCAACTAAAAGTATCAAGGCCGATAAACTTATCATCAAATTGCTGCTTAATTTACATAGGAAATGCACAAAAACGCATTATGCCTCAACGTGTGTACAAAAATAGCTGATTTCGCATTATTATCATCAATAAGCACGAGCAAAGACCTAATATACGGATATTTGTTTAGAAAATAGTTCTGTTTTGACATTTAGTGTATAAATGGCGGTCAAAACTTTGAAAACAGTTGTGTTAAATCGCGAAAGAGTCGGGCCTTAGTTCGATAGAGACAATAGAATCGATAGAATCGATTCTTGTGAAACAGTTTCCCTCCAGTGAGTCTAGTGCTGGAAACTTTGCATCTATTATGGGGCTTACAGCCCATATACCAGCCTGATGTTTACTAGTAGCACAATTTCTTTGGTGGTAACTGTTCATGTGCACGGCCTTTGCTGGACATTTCATGTCTATCTTCATTAACTGAGGTCAGGTTGGCAGATTTGTCATAAACAATCACGACGAAATGCTAAATACACTCAAATAGTGGTGATGGAACATCAAGTACCACAAAAGGATTCCTCGTAATTGACATCAAGCATTCTGTTAGCTCTGGGTAAGATTTTCAAGCATCCCAAAATGTGCGCTTACCATTACCAAAGAAAAAGGAAGTTGAGTCGCATCCTGATATCACATGGAAATGATGGAATATTGGAAGCACAGTTGAATTTTCTGAGCCCAATTGAATTGTACATATCAACTATGTTGCGGATAACATGGGATTTAGACTTGTCGAAAGACACAGTTTCAAATTTTTGCATTGGAGTAGCTTAGCATGCAGATGTCACACAAGAATCACGATAATATCCTTGTAAATATCCTTGAACAATAATCGATGAATAATGAGTTTGTAGCATATGAGATATATGTCCGACTAATCTACTGTCAGCTTCTTCATATGTGCATCCACAGAGAATAGGTTCCACATTAGGACCGCGTTATCATCCTCCGTTGTGAAGATGGTTTTCCTTGGTAGGGTTTCCAATTTAAAGAGACATTCATTGACCAATGCAAACAATACTTGCTTGTTGGTGGTGTTTCTTAGAAAGTCATTCCAATTCGGTGGAATTGTTGTGGTAAGCCCCCACCTTACATCGAATGCCACAACCACGTTTCTCTCACGTTCCTGTTGTGCTACTAACCTATATTTACCTGTTCAAAACCAAGTCAATTCTTCTACTATCTGGGAGCTGCATCATAACATATGGAATAAACGTTGTGCTGATATACATTGAGAAAGTATGCCCGACTTCAGGTCTCAGTAAGTGTATCAGAGCACCCCCGTCGAACACCTTACACTCGACCTTTGGATTTGGCTCTGCAGTGTCTATGTAGTTTGAATCGGATGGGACCTTCATGCAGCTTAGGAAGTCACATTTATTACCGCCCCTGCTTTCGCCCACTTTCGATATAGATGGGGGAACCGCTGGTTTTCGTGTGAGAAGAACATATATTTCATATGCTACAAACCGATAATTCTTCGATTATTGTTCACACTGTTGACACATATTTTATCGTGATCATGTTGGGACATCTGTATGCTATGCTTTTTCAATGCAAACATTTGAAACTCTTTGTCTTTCGAGAAGTCTAAACCCCATGTTACATACAACATAGTTGATACGTGCAATTCAATGGGCTAACACAAATTGAACTGTACTTCCAATATTCCATCCGATATCAGGATGCGACTCAACTCCTCTTTTCCTTGGTAAGGGTAAGCGCAATTTTGGGATGCTTGGAAAGCTTAGCTCACAGAATGCTTGATGCCAATACCAGGTATCCGTGTGTGGTTCTTGATGTTTCATCGCCACTGTTATGACAAATCTGTGAACCTGACCTTGGTTAATGAAGCAAGACATGAAATGTTCAGCACAGTTCAACACACACACACACATATATATATATATATATATATATATATATATATATATATATATATATATATATATATATATATATATATATATCAGGCTGGTATATGGACTGTACTAGTAAGCCCCATAGCACATGTAAAGTTTCCAGCACCTGACGTCTTTGGACGGAAATTGATTGGCGGTTCTTTTGTTACTGTTTGGATGACAACCCAGAAGCAGCTAGAGAGTGCACAGAGTTGATTAAATGTGTTTGCAAATCGGTTTGTTCCAGGTGCAAATGTTCAAGAAGCAAACTTCCATGTACGAAGTTGTGCAGATGTGGTTGTGAGAAGTGAATTGTTAAATACAGTTTATTAAAACAAAGTGTATTTTCAAATTTCAAAGTATTGGTAATTTGAATACGAGGCCCGATGATGAAGATGTGTTGCAGAATACCATACATTTGTTCCTATTTTGATAACCGAATTGAGTTTGACGATTATGGGTTTTGTAATTTGGTGTTTCCTAATTTCGTGGTAAATCCACTACTAAATTGATTTTTTTTTGGTTAAGATCTCGATATTCTAATTTGTATTCAATTGATCCAACCATATAGTAGTGTCACAAATAGAATTGAAGACATCAGAACCATTCATGGTTCGTTTCTAAGCATTTACAGAATGAAACCCTGTCTTAGAATAATTTTGCTCATTTTACATAGCACATATTCTACCTCACATTTGTACCAGAACAAACTATACTACTTCGCCTTTAATGTGCATGACTCTTTCACAGAGGTTATTCCATCGAATAATCAACACATTGTTGATATCTTCTCTTATATTATCTCGAAAATTGTAAAGTATTTAAACAAAATTAAGGACAAAACCAAACATTTCCATGTTTTGGCCACCATTTTGGCATCCATCTTGAATAATTGTGGCCATTTTTCAACTAAAAGTGTGGGCTGTTATTCGGTAACCACCATTCTTAGATAATAGGGTGGAATTCGTTATGTTTAACATATCTAATTGGGAAGCAAAACTATTAGGTGTACCATCGTCAAACCGGTGGCCATCTTGGACGCCATCTTGAATGTTCGGCTCTACGTCGGTCAAAAAGTTGGTTCTTGAGAAAATTCCTAGGCTAGAGATGCTGTCCTACAAGATATGAAAAAATGGCGCTTTTATCCGACATGTATTGATCAAAACGCTAACTACCTACACTATGTTTATTAAACATGCCTATTGTTGATTAAACTTCGCAGAGTGGATTAAACTTTCTCCATACAATTTGAACGGAAAAGTGTTTATCCATCGCATTGTAAAGATCGTGGCATAAACTTCGCCGAGTGGATTAAACTATCTCCAAACAATTTGAACGGAAAAGTGTTTATCCAGCATTGTAAAGATCGTGGCATAATCAAAATATACGCATAGTGTTTCTGAATAACAAATTTAATCCACTCGTGGGATTGGCGATTTACACCACTCGCTGAAGCTTGTGGTGTAAATCGCCAATCCCACTCGTGGATTAAATTTGTTATTCAGAAACAATATGCGTATATTCTATATTAATCTGGTCGTTCTCTTTATATACGCACATGGCTCAATTGAAGCTACAAATTATGTCTACGTATGGACAGCGTATACTAATGTAGGTGGAAAACACAAGGAATAGTTGGGACAACAGACGCTCATTATTTCTACCATATCAGGAATAGACTAACACGGAACTCTATTTTCCTTTCCATGTCGTGCAAATGGCTGTTTTTGGTTTGCGACCCAAACATCGTGTTCTATTGTATTTTTGACTACTTCAATCCATCTTTCTGGGACATATAATGCTCGTAGAAAGGTAGATAAATTATTTATCGACCTATCTCGGTACCGGGAAAAGTTCAAAAACGAATATTAGTTGGTGTATTTGGAGCGCAAACCGCCATATGGCTTTAAAGATGGTCCATATCTTCCTAATCACGCTTTATATAGTTTCCGTGGTATAAAATGCTAAATATGAGTCGAAGACATCTGTCCGGAAACGCTTCTATCAATTAGGGTGCATTTACACTGCTATAGAACTGTACACAGATCTACACGCAGACTAGTGCGAACGGGTTGATATAGAAATGCACACAGAAAGAAAACGGTATTCGTTCGTGTGAGCAAAAATCGTGTCCGCTATACGTCACGGTCAACGCCGAAGCATTGCGACAGGCAAATCTGTTTTGATTAATTGTTACTCGGACTTGGCGAATGTGTTACAGTTTTCGTATGTAATTCGTATATTCAAGATGGACAGGGACGTGTCAACGGGGGGGGGGGGGGGGGGGGTGAGGGGTGTCTTTGGTCAAAAGTTTCAACAGTTGGAAATTTCACACCTGACAAAGCATTAGTTGTAATTTCCAAACCAACAATGGGTTGAACATGATATTGTAGTTTGATTTTCAAACATTTTGGAGTATTGTTTTCTGACCAATATTTGCATAATATTCCTACCTTATATGGAAAGATTGTGCCCTGGTCCCGGCCTCCCCGTGGCCAGTCAAAACTGCTAGTTATTTAAGAAAAGCAATATTGTCCTACATTTGGTCAACATTGTCATTAGAATTGTCATCCGTTGGAAATTTTGCTACATTTGGTCAAATACAGGGTGTTGTAGCATGGATACCCACTCCATACCAATCCAAAATGGCTACCTCCCAGATGGTGTCAAACAGGAAACCTATATATATATATATATATATATATATATATATATATATATATATATGTTCCTACAACCAATGTTAGGGCGACATTTCGCAGGGGAAATACATATATTAGGGAGACATTAATGTTAGGGGGACATATTTGTGTCTCCATAACATTTTAATTAAATTTTCTGGATATATGCATCAACAATTTATTCAAAATCCATGTTGTATGTAATCTGACTGACTTTGTTTGTCGTTGTTCGTCATCAGTTTTGGGTTTAAATAATTAATTTGGTAGATTTTTGCAACTGATTTTTAGCATGCTATATCTGGCATAGGTAAATTCATGGTATTAAGTAGACTTTGTTCTAATGTAAAAAACAATTTTATTTTGGACATATGTATGTATTATCAGAATAGATACCATTATAAGTTATGTATAAGAATCAAACAGCCAAATATTAAATCGTATTAATCGATATACAGACATATATTTCGGTTTACATTTTTTTGTGGTGGCGTTTCAAGCACATCAAAGATATACGGTACGGTGGAAATTAACTATATATTTGGGAGACATTGGCCTAAGACCGCAAACGGCCAGCGGTTTTCGTTTTAATTACTCAACAGTGTTACATTTCTTGAATGTGGCTTAATAGACCCCTTCATTGCCGGACTGCAGTCGTCATAGGCAGGGGCGTAGGAACCGGGGGGGGGGGGCAAAGGGGGTATTCCCCACCAATATTTTCCAAAGGTTAGTAAAAATATTTGGCAAACTAATTAAGTGGTGGGTGGCTATACCTATATACTTGCGCCGGTGGCGCATAAGATACTATGGGAGATGGGATGGGGTGGTGGGTGGCTATACCTATATACTTGCACCTGCGGCGCATAAGATACTATGGGAGGCGGGATGGGGTGGTGGCTGGTTATACTTATATACTTGCGCATGGCGCATAATATACTATGGGAGACGGGATGGGGTTGTTGGTGGCTATACCTATATACTTGTGCCTGCAGCGCATAAGATAGGCTACTATGGGATGCGGGATGGGGTGGTGGGTGGCTATACCTATATGCTTCAATAAAGTCTGCTGTTGTCAGAAAATAATGACATTGACACATATTTAAAGATGTACTGTATTTACAACCTAGTCATTCCATCTATAGCCTACCAGCTGACAGCTGTTTCTGGTGATTTATGTGACAATAGAATTAATAGAAATTCCATTTTCTGTTTATCACTTGGCCATTCCTGGTCATGCAAGCTTCTTCTGGTGATGTGTGCATCCATGTAGTCTACTTTCTCATGGTTGTTTGTGACATATTTACTTTTTGAATATCTTATCCCAGTTATGGGAGTAATTTCACATCATAAATGACTAGATAATAACACAACATGAATTCCCATATACCTATTTGTTCATTACACTTTCAATCGGCCTACCATTTTATGAAATTACAATTGATAAATGAATGTTGATCTAATATATGATAATGTAGTGGTGGGAAAACAATGTCAGATGGGTCAGAAGCCACCAGAGAGCCACTTTAAGCTTCCAATTTCAGAAAAACATTCCCGGGTGAGGACCCCCACCCCCAAACAAGAGGGGCGACCCCCTCTCGTGCTCTCCCCCACACATAGCAACACATAAGGAAGAAAAATCGTTCTAGTAAACGAAATTTGCGGATTCATGGCGCACGTCGAACAGACAAAAGTCGTTATCGCTAGGCAAACGTTTGAATACATATTAATACCGGTACCATAAAAGTGAACTCTGTTTGATCAATTCTGGTGATCGTTTTACAAATTCATTTACGTAACAAATTATACATCAAAATTGTGCCTAGTTGGGATTTTGTGCTCAGATAATACGACCGCCAATTTTGTATTGTTCAAACATTATAGGTGCCTTTGAATGTGTACAATTTGAAACTTATCAAAGTGCATACCGATTAAAATAGCAACTAGTAAATAGCAACTGGTAATTGCCCGTTTAGGCACATTCGGGGTTTCTGCCATAAGGTTGGGGAATGGGACCACTACAGCTCCTGTGGAAAGATATCAGTCCATGCAACCACATGCAAATAACAAATATTAGTAAATAGGCCCATAACAAGCCCAAATTCCGAACACCTTAACCCTTCCATGGCTGGAGCTTCCTGAACTTTTGCAACATCCTGTGTCAATGCATTCTCAGACAAACATGTATTATATTTAATACTGCACCAGCGCTGCTCCATTCATGAAAGTGTTAAGGTGTCGGTAATATAATTAGATTGAAATTTAAGGAATCACAATTCACTTTGTTTTGATTTGTGTATTGCAACTGGGAGACAGTTCCTCTTGAATAATGATCTAGTGTGGTACAGTTCATAAGTCGGGACATTTATATTTATTTTCCTAGTCATAATTTGAAAAAACAATGTACACGGTATTGGACAAATATGTTATGTGGGGCTCAAATTTAACACCCATCGGCAGTTGTATCCTGGATATTTATCGCGACCCCCATGGTTATGGGGAGCAATATGGAAGTAATTACTATAAGCAATTACTCGATATCAAATATTATCCTTCATGATAATAGCAGAGATAGTTTATAGGGCCAGCATCCACCAGGCGAGAAGCAGAACATGGTGTGTCTGCTTTTGCCCCACCCACTTATTCACAAACACCAATTACCCTAAAGCCACCAACAATCTTGGTGCCAATCTATTTAAAAAAAATGTTTTGAATCCCATCATTGTATAGATAAAAGACAACCCAAATCGGTTGATCAAGGACGGGTGTTTACAATTAAAGCACCAGATAACTAGTTGTGACTGGTATTCCAAAAAAATAGGCAGACCGGATTCGTCTGCATAATGTCGCAGTCCGCCTTTTGAATATCGAATTTCCAGCTATCCCGCTGCGCTGTTCGCGCATTGCATCACTTAATATGCCACTCGCACAGCTGGATGAGATTTTAACAGCATATGAAGCCATTCTACACAAGAAATAAAACCATAGTCAGAAATGGTAACGCCACCAAGATCATATTATTAGCCATAAATATAAATTATAATATAATTATAATATAAACTAGCTTTCAAATTCCATCTGGGATATTTGGATACTTCCATATATCAAGTTTTCCCGTTTATCGTGTTACATTACATTCTTCAAACTGTCTTCTTTTTTATCACACTAGCTGGTGGGCCCGACATCGTCCGGGCTGTTTCCCATCTGATTTCCGGTGAAAGGCGCGATTTGACTATTTTGAAAGTCAAGGTCAGGTCGGGGTCACGATTTGACCCGTCCAAAACACTCCACGGAGAAAAGTATCCCTAGGTATCAAATTTCGCCGAAATCCGTCCGTTTTACCCAACTTGACCTTTAATTGACCATTTTGAAGCTCAAGTCGTGGTCACGAATTGACCCGTCCAAAACTCTCCCCTGACAATAGTACTCATAGGTATCAAATTTCGTCGAAATCCGTCAGTTTTACCCAATTTGACCTTGAATTGACTGTTTTAAAGGTCAATGTCAGGTCGGGGTCACGATGTGACCCGTAAAAAACACTCCCGGACAAAGGAACCCCTAGGTATAAAATTTCGTCGAAATCTGTCCGTTTTTCCCGATTTGACCTTGAATTTACAATTTTGAAGGTCAAGGTCAGGTCGAGGTCATGATTTGATGATGTCCAAAACATTTCCCGGACACAAGCACCCCTAAGTATCAAATTTCGTCGAAATCTATGGAAAGCCGAAGGGGACATATGCTAGTTGCTAATTGCTAGTTACTAGTTATACGACGCACGACTTGACGCTTTTTTTCAAGGTGTTTCAGGGTGTTTCAAACTAGGAGACAGAATTATTCTGCGTTTCAAATGGTGATGAATTATAGTATTTTATTCATATTTTATGGCATAAATTGTTATTAAAACCGTATATACTATAAAAGAAATCGATGACTCGGAAATTAAGTGGGCCTTTAAAGTCAATACAAAGTCACAATTGCAGTTAGGTTCATCTCATACTCGTCTATTCAGCGATATTCTGCTACACAGTTTGTTATAGCCTCCAGTATTCATTAAGCGTTATAGCCCCACTGTTATAATCGCCTATAGCTGGCGTAGTCTTGCCTCTGAGATTATTGAGATATTACCTCACACGTCATGACATTATATCGCATGGAACATAGCAATTGTGTGGGTTGCGTGGCGTGAAATATGTATTGAGAAATAGCATCATACGTAATGACATTAAATCTCAATAAAACCCGCGAAAACAAAACAAAATCACATTTATTGTTTAATGTTTTAAGTTATTTCCTCCATAAAAAGAATCTTTGTGATAATGAACCCTCTCAATTCTTTAGAATATTGAATTAACCTTAACCCTTTGAACCTTGACGCCCTACCACAACCGACACCCTGACCATGGGCTCCTCGTGGGATTTTCCTTTAAATTTTATAGTGTCTTGTTAGATGATGTTGGTTATGTTTAATTTGTGACACAGGTATGAAACTTTACAGGTCCCCGCATTGATCACTGATCATTATAAAATCGGGAGACTTTGCCACGCGGCAGCGTCTTGATAACGGTTGCTAGGCAACTACCCCGAATTGACTGGAAAGGGCAATTATACTATGGTATGTCATAACTCAATGCCAGTGATTGCGTTTTTGATGACGATAATTCCCTAATGTGAAATTTGAGATATATCGGTCAAGAATTTAAGAGAGATCGAATGAAATTAATTATTTAAGGGTAGCAGCGGTTGCTAATCAAGTACCACCAATGAAAAGATGACACCACTGAACTAACCATTAAGTGGTAGTGTTTCCTTAATTTATACAATATCTAGTCGCATAATGCTGTATATGTTCAATGGGTGCACCTGTTTGAAAATGTGCATACATATGTATGTTATGCATGGACCATTCTATGATCATATAAGGACACTTTGCCACTCAATCTCTCCTTAGTAACGGTTACCAGACAACTACCCGGCATTAGCAAGAAACTGCAATTATGATGCAGCTATATGTCCTATATATAACACCACATTTCGCTTAAAATGCATGTTTTTGTCATTTACAACCTATATTCTGCGCATGCGCATATATTCCTACCAGATACTCTAGCGGGTAGACATTCCATATACACACCCTGACCACCGCCGATGTCTATGGGGCCATTTAAACATATATTAGTGGGTGTGTCGTGCATAAGTACGCTATAAACCATTTATTTCGCATTTCGCTTCTCTGCGCATGCGCGAAGAAATCAACTTGAAATGCGATCGAGGCCCTTTGTTATTGAATCGCATAGCTATAAACTATAAACACGTGGCGGTCGTTATAATGGCCGGTTCAGCGGCCAGTATACCGGCCGCTCGGGTGTTTCAAGGTTCACGCAGCGGCCGGTTTTCCGGCCGCTGGGGTTCAAAGGGTTAAATAACAAAAACCTTCGGAATAGAGAACCGTCGGAATAGTGAACCTTCGGAATAGCGAACATTAAGAATAGAGAACCTTCGGAATAGTGGACTTTCGGAATAGCGAACCTTCAGAATAGACACATGCCATCCCCCAATTAATATTATATGCCCAGAGTTCAAAGGTATGGACCTATAAATTTCTAAAATTGGCCCTTAAAATATTGAACCCCAAATTGGAGCCCGTGCACATCAAAGCTTAAGTCAATTGTACCTGTGTCATGCCCCAATGCAGGAGGGTCCATATATACCGCAACATTCATATTATATGCCAAGAATTCAAAGGTATGGGCCCATAAATATTTTTCTAAGATTGGCCCTTAAAATATTGAACCCCAAATTGGAGCCCGTGCAGAAAAACCTAAGTCAGCTATACATGTGACATGTCCCTTTGGTTTTGATTATAGTATAACTAGCAACCAGCAACTAGCATGTCCCCTTCAGCTTTCCATCTTTGATTATCACACGATCGCATGCTTTTCAAAGGGTGTTGTTATAATACCAATATCAGCACATGTGCTAATCTGTGTCGGACTATCGTGACTCTATCGGTACGGTTTACTCAAGTACGAGAATACTTATATACCCATAATGCATTCGCCCATTGGTCCACGGGTTATTAAAATTTCCAAAACATCTTACACCGGTGGCGTAAATAAAGCGTCAATATATAACGGGTGAGGGCGCGTACACATGAAGCTGCAAGAAAATATCTGCAGAAAATATCAGGTAAAATTGCACACTGATATTTTCTTGCTGCAAAGATTACGCCCGTGAGAACGCCGCGGTTTAGACGGCGTTGATTGGGCTCAATCAGAGCAGTATTAGTCATGCTGGTTCAAGTGAATTGCGTCCGGTAAATAACCTATAGTCCATTTTGGCATTCATAGCTTCGTGAAATTTCCAATTGTTGACATGTATTACCGAAGTCGGGTGGGATTAGACAACCACCAAGCCTGTAGCAACGTAGCTGATCTCATGCATAAAGACCTTCTGCATAATGAGAAAGTTGTCACGTTATTTGGAAATTTGGAAACGTTATAATTTCATAGTGCATGTATATGTGGGGTGACAAATGTTATTATGGTTTTGTGGCAAATCGGATGACCCCACCATCATTGAGACCCCCATATGAAGTTTTCGGGAGATTGTTGCTTGGTGCATGGGGCTGTGGTGTACATTACGTTACCGAACTTACATGGGTGCTTGTGGGGACATGAGACCCCCGCCAACTTGGAAATAATATTAGTTGGAAATGTCACACCAACAATGGTTTGAAATTGTTCTTGTAGTCTGATTTTTCAACCATTAATGAATGTGGAATTAGTGGTTTTAGACCAACATTTGCATTTTTCCTACTGTAGTAAATTATTTGTTTGGAATACCTCCCCGGTGTCCAGTCAAATTTCAAGGTATGTGGGGTACCATATGGGAAATTCAAAGACGATGGCAGGTGTGCAAATTCAATTCTGTGATCTTGGGTCTTTGGTCCGACTCAAGAGGGGGTGCAGTTGGAAATCCATGGACATCCTCCGTCAGTGGAAGCCTCAAAAGATATATGTCCCCACACATATCCATATAATAGCTCAGCGATTATGTCAAAGAATCCAAAATGGAATTACGATGTCAATTGTTGAAACAGGCGATCATAACTCGAGTGCGTGCATGAACGGTTACCAGCGTGACCCTTAGGGTGGATACACATATGCATGTAATCTCTGTAATTATCGTGTATTTGGCGTTTTACATGGATCATACAGACCATGTCATATGTGTCCGTTGATAACCCAATCATTGCGGCTATGTTTGACCACAGTGAGCCAAGCTATGAGCGTGCAGAGAACCGTTGACTGAACGAAGTCGTCAGGCCGCTTAGAATAATTGTTCGCGCGATAACCCAAATGTTGGACTTTCTGTTTAAATCATTGTCAGTCGTCGCTTGATTTTTATACCGATGATGGCCCCAGGAGTTCCCCAACCCAGGGGCTATGATCCCCAACATGGGGGCAATATTATCAGGATTTCCTGACGCAGGGGCCAAATATGACCCCGACTTGGGGCTATATAAGATCCCGAAAGCTACCAGACGGGGTGGCTAACTATGAGCTATTTAAATAAAACATATAATTGTACCTTTTTTCCCGGATTATTCCGACCGATACATTCAACCAAGTCACTTGGCGATTTGAAGCTTTCGATACCCCACGCCAAGCAAGCATCATGGTTGAACATGTTTTATATCAAGCCTGTATACACCAGATGTGTCGCTTCTGGTGATGTGCATTAATAAAATGCCAGATATTACACAGACTTAACTAATTTCCACATCCGTGAGAGAAGACTGGCCTTAAATGGCCTGATAGCAGAGAGTTTGACTTCGCTTATGACTACTCACTTGTCTGGCCTGTTAACAATGAACCGCTCGCGCGCAGGTGATTAATGTTGTCAAGTATTGGTGTGGCCATGTAAAATACATGTATTTTACATACAGAGATTACATGCATGTGTGTATCCACCTAAGAGATTAGTTAACGGATCCGATGGCCACCATTCAAGGTGAACACATATCACCAACTGGCGATAAAATATCAGCCAGTGTATAATCATGTTATACATTTCTTGAAATACCGTTGTAAAATGGTGATGAGAAATAAAAGTGTTTGTATTTGAATATCGCAACGTTTAGTTGTTGACATGGGATCATTGGAGATAATAATAAAAAATAGAAACAAATCATTGAATACAAAGATAAAGACCAAGCCAGGGTGGATGTGCCCATTTCTTTTTAAGACTATCTATTTATTTAATACACTCGCATCATTCACACGGGGATACTGTCATAGCGCCATTGATATACTTAAATGTATAAATGTCGACTTGAGACGATGGGGCACATGAGCTACAGATATAAGTTTGAATTTGAAAAAAAAATATATATCGTATGGATAAAGTCTGGTATATGTTTTAATCATCCTATAACTTGAAATCGAGGTTATGTGTGAATTCGAATAGTGATGTTTAGGATAAAGCGTGACTACAAATAAACTGACACTCAGTGTATGCTGATGTACATTATATTTATATTACGGTTGATATTTTCAAAAATTACAGAATGATTAACTTTACAGATACATGCATTCCCCCAAAACCAACATTCGCCACAAATTGTTGTTAATTTGAAATCAGCGACATGGCCGGTGTCGAGACACATACGTTTTCTCGAGTCATGGCATTTTTCTATGAAGAAATCACACTTTCAAAGCCGAACGACATACAAACGTATTCAGTAACTTGTTCTCTATAATTAGATACGCGAGCACAAGAAAAAACAACGTATTCCTTTGCAATTATTTAGAATTAGAATCGTATACAACACAACAGCGTATTTCCCTCCAAAAATTACAAGTGCACGAAACGGTCGGTTGTCAAAATAACACTTATGCACATGACAATACTTTGTACTGCAATGGGTGCGACTAATTACCGCCTGGGACCGCCCGGGACCGCCCGGTGACCGCCCGGGACCGCCCGGGTGGCCCCACGTGCCCGTGGACACAATTTATCGACGTTATAACGTAGCGACATGCCACATGAGGGCAACATAGAAAAATTTACTCGCTCGCTCGAGGTGATTCTCGGTAGTGCAATACACCTGAGTGTTAATTCCATATATTGACTCGTTGAGGCGTCCACGGCCGATGTTATTAACCCCGATAAAATAGTGTATAAACAAAAATAACATTGGGACCGCCCGGGACCACCCGGGCGGCCCCATAGGCGCGTGTACACTATATCTCGAAGTTATAACATAGGGACATACCCCACGAGGTCAACCTAGAAAATGTTACTCGCTCGCTCGACTCCGGCCGATGTTATCAACCCCTCAAAAACCGATAAAATGGTATATAATCAAAAAGAACATTGGGACCGCCCGGGAGGCCCCATGGGCCCGTGGACACTATATCTCGACGTTATAACGTAGCGACATAGCCCACGAGGTCAACATAGAAAATGGTACTCGCTCGCTCGACTCCGGTCGGTGTTATTAACCCCTCAAAATCCGATAAAATGGTATATAAACAAAAATAACACTGAGACCGCCCGGGAGGCCCCATGGGCCCGAGGACACTATATCTCGACGATATAACGTAGCGACATACCCCACGAGGTCAACATAGAACATGGTACTCTATCGCTCGACTCCGACCGGTGTTATTAACCCCACAAAATCCGATAAAATGGTATATAATCAAAAAGAAAATTGGGACCGCCCGGGCGCCCCCTGGGCCCATGGAGACTATATATCGACGTCATAACGTAGCGACATACCCCACGAGGTCAACCTAGAAAATGTTACTCGCTCGCTCGATTCCGGCCGGTGTAATTAACCCTCAAATTCCGATAAAATGGTATACAAACAAAAAGAACAAGTGGTGCTGGGACCGCCCGGGACCGCCCGGGCTGCCTCACGGGCCCGTGGACACTATATATCAACGGTATAACGTAGCGACATACCCCAACGAGGTCAACCTAGAAAATGTTACTCGCTCGTTCTACTCCGGCCGGTGTTATTAACCTCAAAATCCGATAAAATAGTATATTAACAAAAAGAACATTGGGACCGCCCGGGACCGCCCGGTGGCCCCACGTGCCCATGGACACAACATCTCGACGTTATAACGTAGCGACATGCCACCTGATGGCAACATAGAAATATTTACTCGCTCGCTCGTCTCCGGCGGGTCATATTAACCCCACAAATGCCGATATTGGCTAACAGAGCCTGGGTGATTACTGGTGGCTTCGTGTGTTTTCAGACAGATTATTTTGGTGATTCTAGGTAGTGCAATACACCTGAGTGTTAATTCCATATATTGACTCGTTGACGCGTCCACGGCCGATGTTATTAACCCCTCAAAATCCGGTAAAATAGTGTATAAACAAAAAGAAACTTGGGACCGCCCGGGCGGCCCCACGGGCCCGTGGACACTATATCTCGAACTTATAACATAGCGACATACCCCACGAGGTCAACCTAGAAAATGTTACTCGCTCGCTCGACTGCGGCCTGTGTTATTAACCCCCCAAATCCGATAAAATGGTATATAAACAAAAAGTACACTGGAACCACCCGAGAGGCCCCCTGGGCCCGTGGACACTATATCTCGACGTTATAACGTAGCGACTTACCCCACGAGGTCAACCTAGAAAATGTTACTCGCTCGCTCGACTCCGGTCGGTGTTATTAACCCCTCAAAATCCGATAAAATGGTATATAACCAAAAAGAACATTGGGACCACCCGGGACCGCCCGGGGGCCCCATGGGCCCGTGGACACTATATCTCGACGGTATAAAGTCGCGACATACCCCACGAGGTCAACCTAGAAAATCTTTCTCGCTCACTCGACTCCGGCCGGTATCATTAACCCCATAAAAATCCGATATTGGCTAAGAAGGCACGGACAACTCGGTGTCTTCTTTTGATTTCGGACAGCATATTTTGATGATGTATGGTAGTGCAATACCACCTGATAGTGACTTCCAGATATTGACTCGCCGACGCGTCAACACAAAATCCCGCAAAATACCGTATCACAATAAATATTCGGCCCTACGTGATCGTAAATATCGCAATTTTCTTGAATGTTTTCAATACAAATTAATAACTTTGCACCTATAATTTTTATAATTTGACACGAGCGGGTGTAATTGTGTTGATTTCGACAGCAACTGCTTGTATGAAGAGAGCCGCGGCAGATGTTTGAATGTGTTGATATCAATTAGCAGTAAAACGGTATCGCAATTGTTATATTGTATACATTAACCCGTTCACAATAATCAGAAGACATATTGGCGGATTTAAACCGAAAGTGTATTTTCATAACACTTGGGGAAGACCAACAGGTAATCTCGTGACAACAGTGGAGATTTGCGATGAGGGGTTTCCGGGTTTTTTTATTGCAATCGAAAATGGTCGTAATCCCAAAATCTTCTTGGTGCTAGACAATAACGATCAATATGACGAAGAGAGTATTTGTGATACTGGAAACCCGTGTACTTAATTTGCTTACCGACCAATCACACGATATTTCGTTATGGGGTAGATTATATATAATCGTGTGTGAATTAAAAATAAAATTTAATTCTAAATATCTTAAAATCATGCGACCACGTATTCGATTCACAATTCCATCCATGGTGCTGTATCCGTGTTCCGTCTGCTCTACTGAAGCTGAAGATGAGTCAATATATTTTATATAGTGGGGGAGATGACCATATTACATATTATATATTTTCTTTATAAGCTCCACATATGGAGAGTATGATGACCTCCATCACCGGGAATAATGTTTTCAGTCCTTGCCCAAAAGGTCGTGGGTTGGGTTGCAATATGGGGAGGTACTTTGACCAGGAAAATCCTATTATACATGTCCAGTTGACATCAGAGGTCTTAAAAGGGCACTAATTATTAATAAAATAAAATCATTAATTATATAACCAAAATTGTTGAAATCTGATCGGTGAAAATTGAAACATGTGGGTGAAATTGGCCCATGGCGTGTCAAGAGAAAAGGGCACTAAGTATTGGTAAAATAAAATAATTAATTTTATAACCAAAATTGTTGCAATCTGATCGGTGAGAATTGAAACATGTGGGTAAAATTAGCCCACAGCGTGTCAAGAGTTATAGATGCTGTTGACTTCAGACGACTTAAAGGGGCAAATACGAGCAATTGTTGGCTGATGTTACAATAACCGCTCTTTAGTTGTCACAATATGATAATATTCCAGGCATTTATAAATTGGTGCGTTAGATTAGACTAGTCGATCCTTAAATAGTGACTTTTCAATTTCTATTAGTGGAGATAGAGCTGCGAACAAATATATGTGATCTGATTTGGTTTGGGGGGGGGGAGGTAACGTCCCAGTGTTATTTTTGTTTATATACCATTTTATCGGATTTTGAGGGGTTAATACCACCGGCCGGAGTCGAGCGAGCGAGTATCATTTTCTATGTTGACCTCGTGGGGTATGTCGCTACGTTATACCGTCGAGATATAGCGTCCACGGGCCCATGGGGCCTCCCGGGCGGTCCCGGGTGGTCCCAGTGTTCATTTTGTTTATATACCATCTTATCGGATTTTGAGGGGTTAATAACACCGACCGGAGTCGAGCGAGCGAGTAACATTTTCTAGGTTAACCTCGTGTGGTATGTCGCTATGTTATAACGTCGAGATATAGTGTCCACGGGCCCATGGGACCGCCCGGGCGGTCCCAAGGTTATTTTTGTTTATACACTATTTTACCAGAGTTTGAGGGGTTAATAACATCGGCCGTGGACGCGTCAACGAGTCAATATATGGAATTAACACTCAGGTGTATTGCACTACCGAGAATCACCAAAAATAATCTGTCTGAAAACACACGAAGACACCGGTAATCACACAGGCTCTTTTAGCCAACAGCGGCATTTGTGGGGTTAATATGACCGGCCGGAGACGAGCGAGCGAGTAAATTTTTTTATGTTGCCCTCAGCTGGCATGTCGCTACGTTATAACGTCGAGATATTGTGTCCACTGGCACGTGGGGCCACCTGGGCGGTCCCGGGCGGTAATTAGTCGCACCGTCTGCAATTAACGGAATCGGCAACGGAACGGACGGCAATTTGAACGCCAATGTTAACGCCAATGTTAAGTCATCCTGAACGCACCATTGAACACTGGTGTTCAGCTAAATGTACATTTTGTTGTGTTTAGTGGTATTATATGTGCCATAATTGAAAATATGTTATATAATTTCATTCCGAACCGATCAACGGGAAACACTCAAATTTTCATGTAATTAATTAATCATTAACAGTGGCCTGTTTAATGCAACTTTCAGTCTATTAAATAAATAATTTAATGCCATTAACTTGCTCCAAAACAAGTCATTACTTACTATTAACGGCATTAAACGAATCCAACCCCGCTCGTCACAATCACAAAAAGCATGCGATAAATACGAAATGCATGGTGTTCCCGAAGCCCCATTACTCTGAAGAGTCTATTTTACTCGCAGTAGGGTATGTGCATGGCATGCATCAGTATGATTATTGCTTTTAATCAATAATAGATGGCGCCTGTACATGTCTTCGAAGTAAAGGAAAATTTACTTGTATTTATGTCAATAAAGTGTTATTTGTTGGAATTGCACGGGTTTGACATAATCCTAGAATTAATTTATTACGTATATATCAATTTCCAATTAATCATGCGATTGATAATTGATTAGTCTATGGCCGCACGCACTCAACGCAACATGCCAAGATATTCTATTTACCGAATTTAGTCAAATAGGCCAACAAGATGTGATGTCGGTTTGTGTTATGGTGTGTATTATTGGAATTTGAAATGCATGAGCCAATTGGCAGTTAACCATATGACCGAATAGGATATATTGTAACACACACGATCTGTGTAAATATTTGTTGCTGACTTAGCATTGGTTTTTGCCGCGCGATTAAGAAGGGTATCACCCCCTCTCCCTGAATCCTGAATACCAGTTAATTGGGGGGTGGTGAATCCCGAATACCAGTTAATTTGGGGGGTGAATCCTGAATACATGTTAAGAAATAATATGCGATAAATGACATACAATTTGACGCTGGTCGCGTTATGGGCGTTATGAGGCCGTTATGATACGACTAATGATTGTTTATGATGGCATGGTGGTCGAATATGCCCAATAAGCTATTCTACCCACTCATTCATATATAAACAGGCACAAAATATTATTTTGCGCCATCAAAACCTGCGTCCAAGATGCTTTGCTTGAACCTGGATACCAGTTAATTCGAGGGTACAAATCCCGCGTACGGCTTCAAACCACCCTGAATCCCGCGCACCGAAAAGGGGGGGGGGTGATACCATCATTAAGGGAAATACCCTTATTATAATATGATTAGCGTTTGTTATTCTGCAGCTTTTTTCGTCTGTTTCCGCAAATTGTATTAGATTCGAGTCGTCAAAAATACGACGGATTTCTTACCGATTTCTGGACGGATTTCAGGACGGAGATTCGTCTGCCACGAATCTAACTGTTTTACACGTTGCACCACCGACGCATTTAATACAATTATGGGTCTTGTGTTAGATTCGAGCCGCCAATAATCCGTCGTGTAAACGGGCCTGATGTGACAAGGCCAAACTTGAGGGTATCGCCCCCTCCCCCTGAATCCTGAATACCATCATCATCATCATGTTTATTTGTACGGTACACCATATATGGTCAAATGTACATGAACACAGAATAACAAGACAAAATGGACGGATTACAAAAGACAAAGTTAAGTAATAACAATGATATATGGTGGTATACGATGAGAGATGGCAATATACATATGTTATACCGGTATATGCCTCCCATAAGTTGTGATACTATATGAAGATGGTTGGCAAATATACCATTCATATTTGAAACTGGCAACACTGGCATGGTCTCAAGTCGAAGAATCTTTGTTAATTCTTTTTAGTTGTACTCGATTTAGGAATACCAGTTAATTTGGGGGGGGGGTGTTAATCCTGAATACAAGTTAATTTTGGGGGTGAATCCTGAATACAAGTTAATTTTGGGGGGTGAATCCTGAATACATTGTTAAGAAATATGCGATAAATGACATACAAATTGACGCCGGTCGCGTTATGATGCCTTTTATGATACGATTAATGATACTTTATGATGGTATGGTGGTCGAAATGCCCAAGAAGCTATTATCTACCCACTCATTCATACATATAACTAGCACAAAAATATTATTTTGTGCCATCAAAACCTGCGTCCAAGATGTTTTGCTTGAACCTGAATACCTGTTAATTCGGGGGTATGAATCCCGCGTACGGCTTCAAAACACCCTGAATTCCACATACCGAAGGGGGGGGGGGTGATACCCACATACATGACTCTGTGGAAAGCGAGTATGACAGTGCATGGCAATATTAGTGAATGTCAATGACGCATAACGGGATCTAAAATATTGTTGGTTAACATTGTGTCACTTCCTGTATTTAATTATTTATTTTGATGCAAATTCTGATATTTCTGGGCTTAATACGATATTATATCGTAACGGCAGTTAAATTGTCACGCATGTGTTCACACCATGCAGTGATATTGTAAACGGTATGATACACTGTGATAGAGCTCGATAGTAATTACTTTTTAGCAGCGCCACCTGTCCACTGAGAGGGTCGGTCTGCAAGCAGGTATAGGTTACACTGGTGTAAATGTTTTCCATAGGCCTCAGTGATAACGTTTTAGCGTATGCTGTTGGCTATATGAACCATGGGTCCAATTTTTTTTTTTAATCTGAAAAATTGACATTTCGGGAAACTTTTTACACAAAAAAATCATATCTGTCTAGCAGGGAATTCGCCTTTAAATCTTGTGTTTTCGTAACTAGTGTCAGATCCGCATAAAAAAATACTGTCATATTTTAGACCACACCAACAAATTCAAACTTCACTACAAAGGGTTAATTCCTGTGCCAATGGCTATCTTACCTATGGGAAATCATAGGGAAGAGGTGTGATGATTTTTTTATGCAAAAAGCACACAAGGCTATTGACCAATCAGGGCCCAGTGTCTATTTTATTCTCTCCTATATATTCCTCCCGCATCCGCTAGAGGTCTCTCCGAACCTTATTTACACCAGTGTAACCTAAAGCGATAGCCCGCTTTTTCGCGGAATAATTGTAACACCCTACATTTTTTCAGAATTGCCCATGAATGAAAAAAATGTGTTCAAAAATAATATCACTTCTGTGGTTCTTTATTTATCACACACAATTTAACCCCACTCTCTGTAACACATTATTCATCAAAAAAGCACATTTTTCCACCACAAGTCATATTCAGGCCCCATTTTCACACAGTTTTTGGGGTCTGGTGTTGCAAACTTGGATCAGCTATGGAAGACTGTACAAGATCCTTTCCATGAGAGAACTTCTGGTGATGTGAGGTCATTGAGTCCAGATCTGATCAGCTGAGCATCAAGCACATGACTTTATCAGCACATGGAAGACTAAAATATGACATTTTCAGGTCTGCAAGGGTGATCCAAGATAACTGGATGTGGGTGTATATTGAATTAGTTGAACAAAGATATGCTCTCTTTGAAATGCTGAAGAATTTTCTTAAATGTGTCCAAGTTTTAGTGCTATTATCCTTCAAATGGCCATACCCACCAGTGAAAATGAGACACTTTTATTATATATATCTGTATATCACTGGCTATAAAATCCAAAATACTTGTTAGATTAGCTTTTTATAACAATTGGTATGTGTGTCATTGACATGCTCATGTTATGGGTAATTTGCATTATCATGTGACAATTACCACCTTGAAATTTTTTGAAAATACCTTGAAAAATTGGCATTTTTTATGAAAAATCATACCATTTTTTTGGCCGATGTAAGTGAAAGAAGACATCAGCAGCAAGAATAGCCACACCATGCATGGGAGATTCATTGGACTGAAAGACCAGGCTGTGAAAAATGCATTAAAATACTTTAAAGTGACTCACAGGAATCAAAAATGCCAAAAAGCTCATTTTTCCCTTTAGGTTACACTGGTGTAAATGTTTTCCATAGGCCTCAGTGCTAACGTTTTAGCGTATGCTGTTGGCTATATGAACCATGGGTCCAATTTATTTTTTTAATCTGAAAAATTGACATTTCGGGAAACTTTTTACACAAAAAAATCATATCTGTCTAGCAGGGAATTCGCCTTTAAATCTTGTGTTTTCGTAACTAGTGTCAGATCCGCATAAAAAAATACTGTCATATTTTAGACCACACCAACAAATTCAAACTTCACTACAAAGGGTTAATTCCTGTGCCAATGGCTATCTTACCTATGGGAAATCATAGGGAAGAGGTGTGATGATTTTTTTATGCAAAAAGCACACAAGGCTATTGACCAATCAGGGCCCAGTGTCTATTTTATTCTCTCCTATATATTCCTCCCGCATCCGCTAGAGGTCTCTCCGAACCTTATTTACACCAGTGTAACCTATATAGACAGTCTAAAAAATAGGATCGACTCAATATCTGCAGCAATAAAATCTTCAAATGCGAATCAGAAACACCAGCCACCGATATAATGCCAGAAACTCTTGTGGAATGACTTTTGGATGCATTAAAATTAAATAGCACAACACTCAAACAGCTGCAGAGCAAAGTGTTAGCGAACATGGATAGAGATAAGACTCCACCACCTAGTAAGCATATGCCACCAGCAAGAAACGAGTCAAGGACACAAGTCTGATGATGCTTTTTCTTGCCAATAGAGATGCAAAATATGGCAAGTTCCTGCTGGAATTTCCACTGCTACACCTCCGCAAATCTAAGATCACAAACCTATTCAGTGCATATAAGAATGCCGGACTACTTCATTTATTTATGTTCATGAAGGACTTGGAAAACGAAAAAGATTGGATGAAGCTAATAAGTATTTTGCACATAGATGCAGCAACAAGGAACATCCGAAGACTATCTATAGCCCTCCACTGTGCGATGATGATCCGGTTCTCCGAGTCACTCCCAGCTGACCAACAGTCACAGTTTGGTGCTGAATTGGATAGCACAGATCAAACAGAAATTCGTACCAAATGGCATGATCGTTACAGCAAATTTATGACAGACTCATCAACAAAGAATGGCACATTTGGACTCCATGCTGATATTCTGACTCACTGTGATGAGATAATTAGCATATTTCATGCAGAAAGGATGGGTGGACCAAATGGATACAATCTGCTTTTGAGTACCGTCAAATTATCACTACCATTTTCATTTCTAAATATGGCTACATCATATGCTTCCTTCTGTGTTCAACTTCTTCAAGAACACTACAGTGCTGGGATATTCCATGCCAATATGAAGAAAACTCTGTTTACCACACCGCACAAAAATGGCCAAGTGAATCTTGCACTCGACACTCAACGTGAGATGGACCACTGTGATGCTTTGAAAGCTTTTCGTCCAAGATCAACACCTGAAAGCGTTCTCCCACGGCTGTCTGTCGTTGATTTGTTTGTCGATATGCACGGGAAGAGAAAACAATTATCTGGCAATAGGTCAACAGAACGGAACCGAATTTGTGAAGAGCAGGACGAGAAGAAGACAGAGGAAACATGCAATTATTTATCACGACAACTATCAAAGAATGGCATCAATCATATTATACCAACAATACAGTTATTACTGCGACAAAATGCTTTATCAACTGATGAAGACAAAACGATACACAACGTGTATGATCAAAACATCATCCTTCCTGATACCATGTTACATGGTAATACATTTGCTGTCGGCAGATACCTTATACAGAGATATTGTTGTGAAAGTGAGTTATTTGGAATGAAGAAAGAGATGGTTTCAAAACTTCCAACATTCGAAGGTCCCAAACAATTGGTTATGAAAGTTAAAAGAAGTAAATCGGTGACAGTGAACAGAAATAAGTGTGGAACAGGTTCAACGAAGGATACAGATGAACACAAACGTATCAAGAGGGTCAAAAGGGATATGAAAACCGTGGAGGGTTTGCGTTCTAAACACAACGCATGTCAGGCTATTTTGAAGCCCGATTGCTCAAAAAAGATTACTGGAAAATCTGGCGGGATTAAGAAGGCTGTCACCTTTTTGATGAATACCACAGCACAAGCGGATACGATTGAAGACCACGATATATCAGGTTCTGTACCAATCATATCTGATTTCAAGGGATTCTCAGAAGATCACATCAAAAGAATTAAACATGCCACAGTTGAATTCGCAGGTGTAAAGTTTAAGACCAATGCAAATTTGTGTCATTGTATATTCCGCCCAGCAATTCTAGTTTTTGGAAGACGAAAGATAAAGACGATGATATATTTGAATGTGTCGAGAAGGCTTTAGCTCGATACAAGAGCGGTGAACTATTAATTCTCGGTGGGGATTTCAATGCACGCACAGGTGAATTGCCAGACCACGTGGTATCTGACAGTGATAAGCACACGCCACTCCCAGCTGATTACATAATTGACACGTGCCCCAATAGAGCCAGTATGGATAGTCGTATAAACTCTTTTGGTCGCCAGCTCATAAATCTCAGCCGAAGTCGTGGTATTCGTGTAATTAATGGACGATCTACAGGCGATAGACTTGGTCATTTCACAAGCTATCAATATAATGGGGCGAGCGTCGTTGATTATATCCTTATAACAGAAAGTTTTCTTTGCGCGGTTGATTACTTTTGTGTTAAACTTCCAACTGAATTCTCTGACCATTGTCAATTAGTTCTTCACTTAAAATATCACAACGAACGATGCCAATCACAAAACAAATATAAATATACCCAACTTAGAACACATCTTAAATGGGCAGAGCATAGTGAGGAGAAATTACGCAACGCCATGCATAATACGTCAATTCGCGGACGCTTAGCTGATTATAAAACGTATCACTATCAGCATGATGTTTATGGTGCCAAAAATGCGACCAAAGACCTTATGCAAATAGTAAAAGACGTAAACATGTACGCATGTGTACGAAGGGTAGTTAATAGGAAGAAAACTCCGCGTAAAAGAAAATGGTTTGACGGACAATGTAGGGAATTTAAGCGCGATCTCGGAAAAATCATTAACGATATGAGGAATAACCCATTTGACCCAAACCTAAGAACGCGATAACATGTGAAACGAAAAGCGTACAAAAAGGCGCTGAAGGCTAAACGACGAGCATTCTACGCAGATATATATTGTAAACTAGATACTTTAGAAACAACCAACCCAAAACAATATTGGGAAATCATAACAAAATGCGGCAGAGACCGGTCTCACAAAATGAACTTGATGCTGATCGATCAGTTGATTTTTTCACTGAGCTTTATGGTCCGAAACCTGATAATCCAGATTGTGGATTATCTTCGGACACATATCAAACTTGTAATCAAGCTATCAATAATGATGATATCACGACAGAGGAAGTTCTTGGCGCTACAAGAGAACTAAAAAACGGAAAGGCGATTGGACCCGACCAAATTTCGAACGAATTGCTGAAGTCACTCGTTCCATTGATAATTGATGAAATTGTAAAATTGTTTAACTTAATTCTGGAGACAGGACACTATCCGAGTGATTGGAGCGAATCTACCCTCACTTTAATTCACAAAAAAGGAGACAAAATTGATCCCAATAACTACAGGGCAATAGCAGTATCATCGGCGGTCGGTAAATTGTTTAACAAAATAATTAATCGTCGGTTAATCGATTTCTTACATGTAAACAATATTATCAGCGAAAACCAATTTGGTTTTTCGAAAGGGAAGAGCACCATTGATGGAGCATTTGTTCTGCACGCGGCAATTCAAAAATACAAACGATTGGGAAAGCCCCTATATGCTGCATTCATAGATTTCAGAAAAGCGTTCGATACAGTAAACAGACAATTACTTTTAAAAAAATTAAAATGCGCGGGCATAATACTACGGATAATACTACGGATAATACAGTCACTATATGACAATAGCTACTATATCACCAAAACAAAGGGTTGGGGCCTCCATGCTTATCCACGATAGGTGTTAGGCAAGGATAAACGAGTTTGACAGTCCTTGCGATGCTGTCCATTTAGGCAATGATACACTTAATCACATTTTATTCGCTGACGACCTGGTTTTACTTTCGGATACGCCAAGTGGGCTACAGTGCTGTCTAAACAGACTAAATAGATACACTGAGACCAATAAACTCACCGTGAACACTGATAAAACTAAATGTGTGGTGTTTAGAAGTAGGAAAACTAAAACTTCACCAAACTTTCACATTGGAAATCAAAAGTTGGAAATTGTTAATGAATACAATTATCTTGGAATTAAATTTAGTAATACGGATAGATTCTCACATGCAATGGAAGAATTGAGTGCTAAAGGACTCAAAGCAATGCATTCTTTATTTAACGCATGTACAAACGACGCACCGATTCCAATAGTGACGTCTTTAAAACTCTTCGATAGATTAATTAAGCCGATATTGTTATATGGTAGCGAAATATGGGGTGTGGAAATAACCACTGAAAATCACGACCGCCTTCCGTGTGAGAAGGTACACATAAAATATTGTAAGCGGTTACTCGGAGTCGGCAGATTTTCTTCGAACAACGCGGTTCGCGCCGAGTTAGGGAGCCATCCATTATTTATTGACGTGGCATGCAGACTTTCATCTTATGTAATTAAGATAATTTCACGGTCGGACTGTAATCTGCTCCGTAATGCTGCGTTGGAACAACAAGTGGCATCGGTTAAGAAATCAATCTTCAAAACGGCAGAATCACTGGGGTGGAATATTGCAGACCTAAACAATCCGGGTCCAGTTCTGAATCAATTCAAAAGAAATTTTATTGAAGATTATTATATATATTTCAGACAGAGTCTCACTGATGAATGCTCAAAAACGGGAAGTAATAAATTACGAACATACCGACTTTTCAAACTTAAGTACGAAATAGAACCTTATCTTCTTCACACACCATCAATAGAACATAGAATCGTTTTTACTAGACTGCGTATAAGTAATCATAAACTGGCTATTGAAAAGGGACGCCACACCCAAGCACCGACGGCATTGGAACAAAGACTATGTATATTTTGTTCCGATGATGCTATTGAAGATGAAAAACACTTTCTTTTGGAATGTAGTGCTTACCGCACACCGCGGCTCGAACTAATAACTCTTATGAAGACACAGTTCCCAGACTTTGAAAACATGACACAAACTGAACAGCTTGTCAAAATCCTATCCAACTATATTTCAAATTCATGCACTTCAATATGTCATATAATCCGAAAATTATTTTCCGCACGCGATGAGCATCGCCTCATTAGCAATGAATAAATGAAGACGAGACGACCCTATGCACATTCAGCTTTACTTAAATGGTTATATATTACCATCTATTATTATATCATTTATTGTATTGTTCCATGTACAACTATATATTAATATGTTTGCATACTGTCCTTATAAGGATGTTTTGCCTATTAAACTTATCTTATCTTATCTTACATAAACTTGACCTAATGAACATCACCATTATAGTGGATAGCGAGCAATTGATTTCCGAAAGTATTCCCAAATATTCAACACCAATTGAAGCAAAATTTGACAAATCTGGAAATATAACAACAAATCGCCTGGATCACATAAAACAACGCAAAGGTGAAGCAGAAATGTCGCAAGTGGATTGGCTGAAAACTCTTGTTGATACCATGCCAAATGATGATGCAGTTCTTGCATATGTAACTTCAGCAGACATTGATTCCATCGTCTTACATATGTTTGCGCTGTCATTACATTGACCACGGAATGATGATCAAAGCTTCAAGAATGATGTTATCTTACTTCTGCAGAAAAAGTCACCCGAATTATACAATATTACCCAGCTGATTACAACAATAGAACAGAAATATCCATGGAGACACGTCATTCCGACGATAGCAATTCTTCTCTGCATGGGTGGGAACGACTTTCTTCCAAAATTTCATAACATATCACATACCAAATTTATAGAAGCAGCCTTGGATAGGGAGTTCTTCGAATCTCTCATTCAGTACAATGCAAGTATGACAGCAGCGAAAATCAACCGTGATTCTTACCTTCATCTGATGAAAAAGCTCCACTCACCGAAATCCATTGTTATAGATTCTTTCTCATTGGAAGAAATTCGACAACTTCCAATCAAACATCCTGGAGTCAATAAATACAAAGCACCTCAACTTTGGATGCCGCCAAAATCTGCACTACTCAACATATGCGACTTAATAGACCTGCAGATTGAATACATGTTCACCATGTGGAACCCCAGTGCTGATTTGCCTGATTTTCTTAAAGGAGGAAACATCTCAAAATCAATGGATGGAACAATAGAATATTGCTTTGCAGATGATTCGCATGTAACAGATCAGGGACAATTAATTAATATTGATGAAAATGAATTGGAAAATAAGTTGAAATCGTGTCGCAAAAATACAGCCAAGAGAAGATGTGAAGATACGCCCCAAAAAGGAGAGAGAAGGAAGCGGAGACCCATAACATCTACTCCAAAGAAACTAAAAGCAAAGAAACACCTGCCAATGCCACCAGAAGACAATCCTCCAGCTGAATGTCACTAAAATAAGTGAATGATTGTCCTCCATTACATCCATCGCTCTATATGGGGGCTTTCGAACCGTGCCTGCCTAAGCATTGGGAAGGCACATGAATTAATGGTGGGTGGGCAATTGAACAATTATATAAATAATGACCGATGTGGACGAGTGCATTCTATATGCGACATGGATTTATAATTTGAATTCTATAGGCGACACGGATTTATATGGACAAAATATGGTGGATTATATATGTGACATGGATTTATAATTTTATATGGCAAAAATAATTAGTCTAAAAGCGATACAAATTTATATGGAAATATTGGGTTATTATATTGGATACACAGATACATATTATATACAAAATAATAACGGTGGATTCGACAAGCAATAGGGACATATTTGGCGAATTATGTGTGCGACACTGTGCCGACAAGTGGATTCTTTAATGTCAACACGATTTTAAATGGATATATCGAGTGGATTCCTGGCAACTTGAATTTGTAGGGACATATCAGGTGGAATACTGGTAATGAGTAAATTTATACATGTGTAGTGGATTCTTTAATAGCAACACAATTTTAAATGGACATATCGGGTGGATTTCTGGCAATGTGAATTGATATGGACATATATCGAGCGGATTCTATTGGTGAAACGGATCTGGGAATACCAGGTGGATTCTACATGTGTGTGATGAGTGAATAACCTTCAGAGTGGATGTGCATTAGATCCAGGTCAGATCATTTTATATAATCCTACATGAGCAAGAGCATGTCCTATATATTATGACATTCAGCAATTTAAAGATAATTGTGTACATAGAGGTTTTTAGAAAAAGTGGTACTAGTAGGCTCACAAACAATATACATAAGAACATTGCCAACATTCTAAGATACACGGATATGCTTGAGTGTACTAAATAATTTTCAAAATGTACTTTGGTGACACCAAAATTAGCTAGAAAAATGAACATTTTTATACTGTCACGAGATATATGCACGTCCCTCTGTCCATATGCAGAAGAATTTATCAATTATAAACAGGGACGTTTCGATGGGGAGTAGGACACCACACCCCCTCCAATATTTGATTGAATTTTCAACTTTGGACATTGGTAGGTCAATAATTGAAAATTTGGAAATTTCAGACTGTGAACAAGTATAATTTGGTACCAAATCCTACCTGTAATTTTGTCAAATCTGTATATTGCATTTCGTAAACTAGTTGAAAAGTTCAGGAAAATCAGGAATACTTTGTTGAAAAGTTTTTAAATATTTGGAAAGTTTAGAACAGTTGATGCACTGGTTGATGTGGACACCACGCGTGCAAATGGAATTTCCCATGCATCTATATTTTGTATAGTTGATTGGAAAATTTTAGTCCCAGGTGGGTACAATTGGAATTTCTGAATGGTACACCCCCCATTACTGATATCTTCGAAATGTCCTTGGTTATAAATAACAGTTTATATATATTTCTCTTTTAGCAAGTGCAGGAAACAATGAAAACGAATGGCATAATTTAACAATAGCCATGATAGTTATCCTTCTGTGTTGTTTTTTTCTTCTAGTTTTATGTAGATTTTAGGATTACGATTTGTTTTAAATGATAAATTATGTATGAATTATTCTGGATGATCATGAAAAAATACACTCTTGGTGTGTGAGCTTGGTTGGGCCTTGGGACATTCCAATGTCGTGGCTATTATGTACGATTATCTAGACATCTATGTTTGTCCACATACTAACGTATGGGTTAGCATGTGGACAAACGCAGATGTCTAACGATTATACTGAAGGAACCCGAATTAGAGGTTACACAAACTTAACTCTGTATTTTGAAAGGGCTGTACCAGCTGTATAAAACTATGAGCCAATGTGTTGGAGTAATTTCAATCTTGACACTTTAATTGACCTCCCGCAGTGCAAAGCCAATAACACTATTCCTTCCACAACACAGGTTCTGGGCATATACGCTATACTGTATGTGGAGACGACAGAAAACCACGAAATAGAACACCACAACATGCCAGTTGATAATGTGTATGATACCCTGCGGCGCGATAACTATCAAAGCGATTCGTTTATGGATACATATGTTGGCACACAGTCTGTGAAGAACCAACAAGAGAGAACAACCATAAATCAGACTAGATCTGATAGTTTGGAGTATGGTAATCTTATTGTCACGAATTAAATAGCTATGTGGATGAAATGACAAAGATTAGACCGCAAAGGAAACACCTGGGTGAAATATGTACCTATAGGAATATCAGATATGGATGAGTTTCTTTGGAATGCGGATATCAACAATGTGGTTAAGCACACAGGTCCCCAGAACAAAAATTGACCCCACCCCCAATAATACTTAATCCTATAGAAAGGTATCCAACTTGGCGCGGCCTAATTTTTATTATTTTTACAATGTCCACAATCAGGTTAAAATACACCAAAATAATTTTTGTTACATAAACGCCTCATATATAGTTAGAAAGATATGTTATTACTCTTCAATTTGATGTATCCCATGTAAAAATTGGTTAAGAAAAACTCTGGTTATGAGCACAGGTCTGATACAAACCGACTGTAAAATTTCACTCGTTCGACGTGATGTCCGCTAAACTCGGTCAAAATATGCGATTTTTACACCGACTTGGGCTTCAAAAACACAATCAACGGTTAGTAGAATATATATATTATACATCATTAGCAGCGGAATTGTTTACTGACCCACCCAAACCAATCACGCTACATCACGGCACCGTATCTCTCGTATTTATTGAAAAATTCAGTTTCATAAACCCGGAAGGAAAGAGAATTTTTCAAAAGACAGCCATTTTGTCGGGGTCGGCTATGAGTACTATTTATAGTTCTTATGCAACACACTATATAGTTAAATAAATACACAAACACTGAATTAACACGAATGCCGATTTGAAAACATACATATATATGGACAGAAATATAACTCCATAAATATTTGGAGCGTATATACAGTAGTATACACTACTTCTTCGTTATATATTGTGTTGGGTATGAACTATGGAGGGTACAGATAGTGCACCCGGACAAAATGGCTGCCTTTGGAAAAATCGAATCAGGCACTGTTTGTGATGTTCATGAGAAATTCAAGCAATTGATCGAACTCCGTCGAAGTCGTTTCCCCAAAGCAACAATCAACATCTGCGCACTACACCTGCACAGATCAGGCGATGAGGTGAACAATAAAATAATTGAACTCAATTCAAAACTGGAAATCGAATGCGAATCGGACCCTCGTCTCAAACTGTCAAATATAAAGACTTTGTCGACATATTTATGTTCCGTCCAGCCATTCGCAACCGTAAGCTATATTGGGACAACTTGCATCTTAACGATCGAGGGATCGGCAGATTGTGTACCATCTTGAAGGAGATACTTGAGCTGTCAACTGTAAACATTCTGAACGCATATAACCGTGACGGCAGTAGCAGCGTGAATTTCGTTACTTATTCCTTATTTAAAAAATTTGGGAAACTGTGGCAAATGACCATGGCAATATACGTATTTGCTTTTGACATTTCTTAGGGCGACATATACACTATTGTATATATGTATACCTAGTACTAATGAATTCTAATTCTTTTTATTGAAAGTGTACACAAGAAGAAGGAAAATTAATTTGTTTTTATATATACAGTTTTGTTCATATGCCAAACATAATTAGGGCGTAAATAGTATGTTGTCGCCAAGACGTACGGTGGTGTACGTAAACAAGAGCCTGTTTGTGTCACAAAAGCTGTGCTTCTGTTTACATAACACAGCGCAATTATTTTGGTTAATCACATAGAAATGATATAAGCGCTCTTTATTATTTCCATATAAGGAAAACAGTAACAAAAAACGCTCTTTACCATATCGGGTCTAAACAAAAGCCAAGAAACGTTACTTTTTTGCTTTTGTTTACATAACAAGTGAAAAAATTGCCGCCCGTATCTTTAATGACTGACCACAGATTAAATTCCATAATAAAATTTTAGATTTCGTAGGTCAAGACTTTAGTTTCTCCAGTAAGTGGAAGAAATAGCTGCAAGTGCAATAAGGTGGGTGTCATGCGTATCAATTCAACCAATTGTTTTGAAACAGAAACACTCTATCCATATCTTCGTCTGCGTTTGGGTCAAGATAAGATAAGTTTAATAGGCAAAACATCCTTATAAGGACAGTATGCAAACATAATAATATATAGTTGTACATTGAACAATATAATAAATGATATAATACTATAGATGGTAATATATAACCATTTAAGTAAAGCTGAATGTGAATAGGGTCGTCTCGTCTTCATTTATTCATTGCTTATGAGGCGATGCTCATCGCGTGCGGAAAATAATTTTCGGATTATATGACATATTGAAGTGCATGAATTTGAAATATTGTTGGATAGGATTTTGACAAGCTGTTCAGTTTGTGTCATGTTTTCAAAGTCTGGGAACTGTGTCTTCATAAGAGTTATTAGTTCGAGCCGCGGTGTGCGGTAAGCACTACATACCAAAAGAAAGTGTTTTTCATCTTCAATAGCATCATCGGAACAAAATATACATAGTCTTTGTTCCAATGCCGTCGGTGGTTGGGTGTGGCGTCCCTTTTCAATAGCCAGGTTATGATTACTTATACGCAGTCTAGTAAAAATGATTCTATTTTCTATTGATGGTGTGTGGAGAAGATAAGGTTCTATTTCGTACTTAAGTTTGAAAAGTCGGTATGTTCGTAATTTATTACTTCCCGTTTTTGAGCATTCAGCAGTGATACTCTGTCTGAAATATATATAATAATCTTCAATAAGGTTTCTTTTGAATTGACTCAGAACTGGACCAGGATTTTTTAGGTCTGCAATATTCCACCCCAGTGATTCTGACGTTTTGAAGATTGATTTCTTAACCGATACCATTTGTTGTTCCAACGCAGCATTACGGAGCATATTACAGTCCGACCGTGAAATTATCTTAATTACATATGATGAAAGTCTGCATGCCACGTCAATAAATAATGGGTGCTCCCTAAGGCCCATTTCAAACGACGGATTTTTGTCGACTCGAATCTAATTGTATTAAATCCGTCGGTGATGCGTCTGCGGTCAATTTTGTTACAGACGGACGCATCTTTGTCGCGTCGAATCTAATACATCGGTCGATTTATTTAATGGTGGATTCCCGGTTACCGTAAAAAATTGGTCACGCGTAGATATAGAGGCCTATATATACCGGTATATGTTATACATATGTATACTAAAATACAGTATAAATTATGTATATATATATATGCGCGACTGCAGCGCGAATATATATGCTCAAGTATATGAGGATGTATATAGTACATGCAGGTATATAATATACTATAATAGGCGCTACAAATAAATGTTATATCGTGCAACCAATTGCCATCTATATATGTGTATACCATGCATGTAAATACCGGTATACAAGAATATTAGAAATCAGAGACTACCACCCCTACCACTTATAATAAGGATTACCGGAATATATTAATTATTATAAATCATAGGCACCACCCTATATCCTTTATAATAAGGAATACCGTTATCTATGAATATTATAAATCATAGGCTACTATCCCTACCCCTCATAATAAGTAATACCAGTATATATAAATTATTATAAATCATAGGCTACCACTCTGCCCCTTATTATAAGTAATACCGGAATATATGAATTATTATAAATAAGAGGTTACCACCCATATACCCTCATAACAAGTAATGCCGGTATATATGAATTATTATTAATCAGTGGTACCACCCCTACCCCTTATAAAAAGTAATACCGGTGGTATATATTAATTATTATACATCAGAGACTACCACCCCTATCCCTTACAATAAGGAGTATCGGTTTATATGAATTATTATAAATCAGTTGCTACAACCCATATCCCTTATACCGGTATATATGAATTATTATAAATCATTGATAATATATCCATTATAAGATGTGAGTCAGTGACATGCCATGTTCGTTGAGAAATCAAACTGCCATAATAATTAAAATTTTCACAATTTTACCTAAGTAATTCTTATAGATATATCTTTCTTTATTACAAAGAGAGCGTGTGACAAATGACGTCATGTGGGTATTTCCGCAGATAAGGGGAACTCCCTCATTATTATACCATTATCATATCATTACCATAGCATTTGCGTTCGTTATTCGGAAACTTTCGGCTCTTCTCGTCACATGTATTAGATTCGAGTCGACAAAAATCCGTCGTTTGAAACCAAGACGGATTTCAGACGCATCACGACGAAGATTCGTCTGAATTGGACGGAGATTCGTCTGTGGTGCGTCTGACACGGATCTAATTGTATCAAACGTCGCATTTTAGACGCATTTAATACAATTGTGGGTCTGGTATTAGATTCGAGTCGACAAAACTCCGTCGTTTGGAACGGGCCTAACTCGGCGCGAACCGCGTTGTTCGAAGAAAATCTGCCGACTCCGAGTATGAACACTCACAAACGAAGAGAGCGACTTAGGCCCGTTCCAAACGACGGATTTTTGTCGACTCGAATCTAATTGTATTAAATCCGTCGGTGATGCGACTGCGGTCAATTTTGTTTCAGACGGACGCATCTTCGTCGCGTCGAATCTAATACATCGGTCCATTTATTTAAAGGTGGATTCCCGGTTACCGTCACAAAATGGTCACGCGTAGATATAGAGGCCTATATATACCGGTATGTTAAACATATATATACTAAAATACAGTATAAATTATGTATAAATATATGCGCGATTGCAACGCGAATATATGTGCATATGTATATCAGGATGTATACAGTACATATATATATAGTTATATAATATACTATAAATGGCGCTACAAATAAATGTTATATATCGTGCAACCAATTGCCATATATGTGTATACCATGCATGTAAATACAGGTATACAAGAATTATTTTAAATCAGAGACTACCACCCCTACCCTTATACTAAGGAATACCGGAATATATGAATTATTATAAATAAGAGGTTACCACCCCTATACCCATCATAATAAGTAATGCCGGTATATATGAATTGTTATAAATAAGATCAGTGGTACCACCCCTACCCCTTATACTAAGGAATACCGGAATATATCAATTATTATAAATCATAGGATACCACCTATATCCTTTATAATAAGGAATACCGGTATCTATGAATTATTATAAATCATAGGCTACCATCCCGACCCCTCATAATAAGTAATACCGGTTCATATGAATTATTATAAATCTGAGGCTACCACCCCTACCCCTTATAATAAGGAATACCGGTATATATAAATTATTATAAATCATAGGCTACCATTCTGCCCCTTATAACAAGTAATATATACCTGAATATATGAATTATTATAAATAAGAGGTTACCACCCCTATACCCCTCATAATAAGTAATACCGGTATATATGAATTATTATAAATCAGTGGTACCACCTCTGCCCCTTATAATAAGTAATACCGGTATATATTAATTATTATACATCAGAGACTACCACCCCTATTCCTTACAATAAGGAATATCAGTCTATATGAATTATAATAAATCAGTTGCTACAACCGCTACCCCTTATACCGGTATATGGATTATTATAAATCATTGATACTATATCCATTATAAGATGTGAGTCAGTGACATACCATGTTCGTTGAGGAATCAAACTACCAAAATAATTACAAATTGCACAATGTTACCTGAGCAATGCTTATAGATATATCTTTCTTTATAACAAAGAGAGCGTGCGACAAATGACGTCAGGTGGGTATTTCCGCAGATAAGGGGAACCCCCTCATTATTATACCATTATCATATCATTTGCATTCGTTACTTCGGCAACTTTCGGCTCTTCTCGTCACATGTATTAGATTCGAGTCGTCAAAAATCCGTCGTTTGAAACCAAGACGGATTTCAGACGCATCACCGACGAAGATTCGTCTGAATTGGACGGAGATTCGTCTGTGATGCGTCTGACACGGATCTAATTGTTTCAAACGTCGCATTTTTGACGCATTTAATACAATTGTGGGTCTAGTATTAGATTCGAGTCGACAAAAATCCGTCGTTTGGAACGGGCCTCACTTTCATGGATAAGAATCTTAGTCTTTAAAAGATCTCATCATTTACATAAAACCATTTTGCGACGGACCTGTACACAAGTCCCATACTAGAACACGACGGAGCTTTCGGAAATGTATTTGCGTTTTGTCATATATTTTATACATGCGGCGATATAATGCGATAAATAAAGAGGAAACACTGACTAATCCACGCGTGCTATATTGAAGTGGTGGATATGTAATTTGCACCATTAGGGCGACATATATGTTTAGCCAAAATTCCAGGTAACTGTAATACTTTATTTCTTCATGAGTGGCACCGGCGATTTTTGTAATGATAATGTCGGCTCGAGCTTTAAGGATTGGTTCAACCTAACGTTGGCAAGATATATACCACTATACTGTTCTAAACTGATACATTAAATAGATAATAGAACTGTCATGTACACTGAGCCTCCATTAGGACGACATATATACTATAGTACTTATGGTTACAGTGAAGTAATTATTTCCCATCGGCCTCAGTGTTATCATATAATGGCCTGCAGCCCTGACTATCCAAGAATTGTGATAAATGAGTACATGGTCACCGGAATTGGCATCTGCGCAAAGTTTCTGCATGAACAAATTCATATCGTCGAGCATGGAATGTACCTTTAAATTTGGGATTTATAATCGAGAGTCAGAGTTGCATGAAAAAAATATTGATATTTTTTACCGCACACCAACAAAATTAAATCTAGGAACCACGTGCTTTACAATGTGCCAATGTTTAGTTTGGAGTCTGAAATTTCAAGAGGAGTGATTGCATGTATTTTATATGTTTAAATATCGAAACTACTATTAACCAACCAGAGCCCAGAATGTTTTTAATTCTCTCCTGCATCTTGGTCCAAAATCCGTTGGAGAGCGCTACCAATCGAATTACTTCACTGTAACCTAAAATGTCTCCCTTAGGGTGGATACACACATGCATGTAATGTCTGTATGTAAAATACATGCATTTTACATGGCCACACCAATAATTGACAAAATTAATCACCTGCACGCGAGAGGTCAATTTCACCAGTGAGTAGTTATAAGCCATTATCAAACGAACTGCCATCAAGAAATTTCAGGCCAGTCATAAACATGTCTTCTTTCATGGATGCCGAAATGAGTAATTCTTGTCTGATATATGTTGCTGTTTTTCACGAGTTATAATTCATTTCGAAAAGTGGATTAGAGCCGGTCGATTTTATACTTGATTTGTTTCTGTCATTTCTTGGAAACAGGGTCATCCAAAACAAAAATAAAATATGCAGAATTCTTTTATAGGATGATACCGGCTTGTTGAGATTTCTCTGATAATTTAAGAGCGAGCTCATGTGATAACATTAATTCAATTGGGATTGCAAATATTCATTATAGCGCCAAAAAATAATGCAGGTACAGCGTTGAAATTAAAAAGAGTGACACCCCCCCCCCCCCCCCCCCATTGATATCTATGTTTCTCAAGCCAAAGGTTGAGCAAGCTCCTAACTGTCACAAGCTTGAATTATAACATTTTCGACCATAATCCATGATTGGGGGAGGGGCTGGTTCCCGAAAGCTTCCAATAACTAAGGGAGTTAATTGAATGTATCAGCCGCGATATCTGGGCAAGAATTACAATATAATGTTTTACTTAAATATTCCATAGTTGTAAATTTTGGGTATACATGTATAACTGTATAACACAAGAGAAGAAATGTGACGTAGTTGGGAACTCGTAGCTAGGCAACCCTTTCGCAGAATGAAGACAAACAGCAACACCATGCATTCAAATTTAAAGCTGTATAATATGTTCATAATTATATGAATAGCATAAATTGCTGCATATTAGATTGATCACTCGTATAAAACAGACACGACAGACATTACTACGATATTTATAAAGCAGGGTGTCAGGACTCAGGGTGCTGCATACACACCCCCGTCGAGGAAATATGCAATGGTGAATTCGGTAGCTTCTGGGATAATATAGCTCCCCGTGCATGTTGGGGCTCATAGCCCCCTGCGTTGGGGAAGAGGCCATCACTGGTATTAACATCAATAGAAGATTGACAATGATTTAAACAGAACGTCGATCATTTGAGTTATAGCGCGAATAATTATTTTAAGCGGCCTGACGACTTCGTCCCAGTCAACGGCTCTTCAGCGGTTCAGAGTTTAACTCACTGTGGTCAAACACAGTCGCAATGATTGGGTTGTCAGCGGACACATATTACAGGGTGTGTATGATCCATGTAAAACGCCAAATACACGATATTTACAGAGATTACATGCATGTGTGTATCCACCCTAATGTTAGATTACACATACACACACAGGCGATTATACTGAACACGATAGCTTGTCTCATTTTCACTCACTATTCGTGTATATATATATATATATGGGTAGAACATATACCGGTGCTGTGCTGAGTTAAAACGTTGCGTGCCACAATGAAGCGATGGACCTTTAAGCAATCCGCATTAGGGCGACATATACGCATTTTATATGTGTCTCCCTAATATTAGGTTACTATACATGCAGCAAAGAACGAATCAGATTTAACAATATTTCTCGAATGGGAGGATGATTCTTGTATGTGTATATAGCCTATATATCGTTAATATGGAGAGCTGAAAATGTTCATAATTTATTGAAACAATATACGTATTTGCTTTCGACATTTCTTAGGGCGACATATACACTATTGTATATATGTATACCTATTACTAGGGTATTCTAATTCTTTTTATTGAAAGTATACACAAGAAGAAGGAAAATAAAAAATAAATATATATATAGTTTTGTTCATATGCCAAACATAATTGGGGCGTAAATAGTATGTTGTCGTCAAGACGTACGATGGTGAACATAAACAAGAGTCTGCTCGTGTTACAAGCGCTGTGCTTCTGTTTACATAACACAGCGAAATTATATTGGTTAATCACACATAAATGACATAAGCGCTCTTTATTATTTCCATATCAGGGAAACAGTAACAATTAACGCTCTTTGTGTTTACCATATCGAGTCTAAACAAAAGCCAAGAAACGTGACTTTTTTGCTTTTGTTTACATAACAAGGGGAAAAAATTGCCAATCACATACTGTTTATGCCAGATTTCAGATTGGTATAACCGTATAAGAACAAAGTCTGTCTATATTTTACCATTCTTTCTGTTTATGGCGGTTTTTGATGGAGGTGTATATTTTAACAGCATACCCTCCGCCAATGCCGCCCGTATCTTTAATGACTGACCACAGATTAAATTCCATAATAAAAATTAAGATTTGTTAGGTCAAGACTTTAGTGTCTCCAGTAAGTGGAAGAAATAGCTGCAAGTGCACTAAGGTGGGTGTCATGTGTATCAATTCAACCGATTGTTTTGAAACAGCAACACTCTATCCATGTCTTCGTCTACGTTTGGATCGAAATAGTATGAACACTCTCAAACGAGAAGAGCAACTAACTTTCATGGACAAGAATCTTAGTCGTTAAAAGATCCCATCATTTACATAAAACCGTTTTGCGACTGACCTGTACGCATGTCCGCATACTGAAACACGACTGAGCTTTCGGAAATGTATTTGCGTTTTGTCATATATTTTATACATGCGGCGATATAAAGCGATAAATAAACAGGAAACATTGACTAATCCACGCATGCTATATTGAAGTGGTGGATATGTAATTTACACCATTAGGGCGACATATATGTTTATATGGAATCCTATTACGGCCACTTGCTAATGGCGCTTTCGGCGCACTTTTTGTCGCTTTCGGCGCGATGCGCCGAAAGCGCCGAAAGCGACAAAATGTGCGCCATTAGCGTTGTTTCGGCGCGCGCCGAAAGCGCCGAAAGCGACAAAATATGCGCCGATACGGCGCACTTTTTGTCGCTTTCGGCGCGATGCGCCGATACGGCGCACTTTATGTCGCTTTCGGCGCGATGCGCCGAAAGCGACAAAAAGTGCGCCATTAGCGCATTCGGCGCGGTGCGCCATTAGCGCATTCGGCGCGGTGCGCCATTAGCGCATTCGGCGCGGTGCGCCATTAGCGCATGTACAATTAAGTATGTGATCACACCAGCAGGGGTGCCGGAAGAGGGGGCAGAGGTGGCAGCTGATCCCCTGCCCTTGACCAAGGGGGCAGGACTTGCCCTTTCTGGAGACAGAAAATGCTGTGTTTAATCTCGTGTTTTTATAGCAAAATGTGACTTTTTTGGTCCAAATACCACCAATTTCACAAGGAATATAATTTTTTTGTCAATTTTATCAAAAAACGGCCATAAAAACCGACAAATACCTTTAAAATAGGGATTTTTGCCACAATGAATTTATGGTTGTTTTTCCGAGTTTGCGGAGAAAATGTCCCTTTTTTTGCAGAAAAGTGCCCTTTTTGTAGGCTCTGCCCCCCCCCGCCCTTGGATGCTTCCGGCGCCCCTGCACCTCAGTGCAGATCGGACATGGCCATATGTACAATGTATAGGCCTATGTATCAATTTTAAAAGGGAGAGGCTGAATTTTGCTGTAGATAGACCTCTAAATGCTATAATTTGTCATTATTCAGATTTAAAATTATTGTGGCCGCGTGGTCCTGGTCCCTCCTTTGTGGGCAGTTAAAGGTGCTCAATCCGATCAGACGGTCCTAAGTTACTGGACAATTTGCGGATGAAGATGGATAACTCTAAAATCTAATACGGACATATTTTGTTGAACAAATAAAAAGTTTTGAGAAAATTGATACCATACATGTAGTTGGTAGTGGTTATCGTTATTTTGTAGAAATGCATAGATTGTGATAATTTACGTGTATTTTGAAGAAATATTGTTGTATCTTGGTGGTATGCATGGGGACCGTCTGATCGGATTAAGTACATTTGAAAGCTGATCATTTATTTTTAAATCTAGGCCTGCATTTGCCTGGAGTGAAATTGACAAACATTTTATTAGGGCTGTATCCCGAGGTGACAGTTCTGAAAATATCGACCTGCAGAAAGTTTGGCAATTGGTTTTACGTGAATTTTTGGGGTCCATTTGGACATTCCAAGGTGATCTCCGATTCTGTCCGACAAGGTGGTCTCCGATTCTGCCCGACAAGGTGGTATCCGACGAATCTGGCGCAGGACGAATTTACAGAGAAGGTATCCATATCCCGTTCCGGACTTTTATCAAATTGTTCTCCCCATTTCATTGGGAGACTGATAAATTGTACTTTTAATATTTGAGAGCGTGATATTGATGTTCTCACTTGTTTCGCCAAAAAGATCCAGCCTGCATTTACCTGATTTTACTAGACTTTCTTTTTTACTACCATTATTTTATATACCCAATAATGGGTGCTCCTCACCTAAAGGAGGGAATTCCACAACAAGCAAGAAAGCATCTTGACTGTATTAGTAACAACACAGGAACCGTTGCTGAGTTACCATCGTAAGATTGGGAACTATATATCTGTATATAAGTGCCTTTATTATTAAAATTTTGTTTGAAATTAATTGCAATATTTGTACATGTTGATATTTCACTAATGCAGGTATTGGCAATATCTGGGATTGAATAGGACAAGTGTTTTTTTTGTGTGCTGTCTTTTGTACAGTGCCATCCTCCTTCCCCAAGCCCACCCACCCTCAGTTTATCATTTCTTATACGTTTTGCGAAGTTGTGGTGTAAATCTTAAAATGCCGGTTATTTCGTAAAAGTAATATTTAACGAAATAACGGGCATCTTCGAGTTATTTCTCACTTCAAAACATAAACATTGTATCAAATCCCATACCATGCCCGTTAATCACTCTAGTCATTCTTTTATCTCCCTGTGGGCAGTAAATCCCAGATGTGGGTGTCAGTAAACTAAATCACACATCGGGCTATAACAGTCACAGTTTTCCATACCAGGGGTAGTCTAATTAAAAGTAGTCAATTTATAAGTTATTCATGTAACGACCAATGCCGTGACACTGACAGAAAAATTAATATTCCTTGTGAAATTGGTGGTATTTGGACCAAAAAAAGTCACATTTTGCTATAAAAACACGAGATTAAACACAGCATTTTCTGTCTCCAGAAAAAGGGCAAGTCCTGCCCCCTTTGTCAAGGGCAGGGGATCAGCTGCCCCCTCTGCCCCCCTCTTCCGGCACCCCTGCTGGTGTGATCACATACTTAATTGTACATGCGCTAATGGCGCATATTTTGTCGCTTTCGGCGCACCACGCTAATGGCGCACCGCGCCGAATGCGCTAATGGCGCACCGCGCCGAATGCGCTAATGGCGCACCGCGCCGAATGCACTAATGGCGCACCGCGCCGAATGCGCTAATGGCGCACTTTTTGTCGCTTTCGGCGCTTTCGGCGCGCGCCGAAATAACGCTAATGGCGCACATTTTGTCGCTTTCGGCGCACCGCGCCGAAAGCGCCGAAAGCGCCGAAAGCGACAAATAGTGCGCCGTTACGGCGCACTTTTTGTCGCTTTCGGCGCTTTCGGCGCTTTCGGCGCTTTCGGCGCGTTACTAATGGCGCACTTTTTGTCGCTTTCGGCGCGATGCGCCGAAAGCGCCATTAGCAAGTGGCCGTAATAGGATTCCATATGTTTAGCCAAAATGCCAGGTAACTGTAATACTTTATCTCTTCATGAGTGGCACCTGCGATTTTTGTAATGATAATGTCGGCTTGAGCATTAAGGATTGGTTCAACCTAACGTTGGCAAGATATATACCACTATACTGTTCTAAACTGATACATTAAATAGATACTAGAACTTGCATGTACACTGAACCTCCATTAGGACGACATATATACTACAGTACTTATATGTCTCCCTAATGTTATAATATCACATACAAACGCAGGTGATTCTACTGAACATGATAGCTTGTCTCATTTTCACTTACTATTCGTGTATATATATGGTAGAACATATACCGGTGCTGTGCTGAGTTAAAACGTTGCATGCCAGAATGAAAGCGATGGACATTTAAGCAATCCGCATTAGGGCGACATATACGCATTTTATATGTGTCTCCCTAATATTAGGTTACTACATGCAGCAAAGAACGAATCCGATTTAACAATATTTCTCGAATGGGAGGATGATTCTTGTATTTGTATATTGCTTATACATATATCGTTAATATGGATAGCTGAAAATGTTCATAATTTATTGAAACAATATACGTATTTGCTTTTGACATTAGTTAGGGCGACACATACACTATTGTATATATGTACCCTATTACTATGGTATTCTAATGTCACGCTAAAGTCAACACCGTGTAAACTCAGTGACAGGAACGCAAACATATGTCATATTAATTAATTTCATAAATATTAGCAGGATATTCACATTCGAAGTATCAAAATGAAGGGCACACTGCTTTTATGTGGATCTTCATTGATTGTCATAAATTCCATGTGACAATTCATGGTAGTCTGTTTGTGAATGGTCACACCAACTGCATCAACACGAAGAACGACAATCGAGACGGATCGAGGTTTGTTTATTCAAAGTGTTCACAAGGCAGCCGATTACAATTGTAGATAGTCCTTACATTCGTGGTATAGACAAGACACAAAGCACTATTTAAAGGCACGGGTGGCGCTCGATGCAAAAATATTCATATTTGTTCAGATCGCCACTAGCAGAAGGAAAATAAAAAACTATACAGTTCTGTTCATATGCCAAACATACCCAGGGCGTAAATAGTATGTTGTCGTCAAGACGTACAATGGTGTACGTATACAAGAGCCGTGCTTCTGTTTACATAACACAGTTCAATTATATTGGTTAACTAGCAGGGTTACCCGGCGTTGCCCAGGTTAATGCGATGAGAAACCCTCTGTATGCTGTGGATATTTGTTGGGGATAGAGAATGCTCTTGCTGAAAAGTGTTATACGTTTTCTCATAAATTTTATATTCAAATAGCATCATAAAACACGATTATTACAGTCATGGGATATAAGTAGTGGCTCACCTTGTCAATTGTCATTCTGTTTGTCGCGATTAATCCGTTCCAACAATAACGAAGTATGTATTTATTTACAACTGCGTATACATTAGACGTTATAATATGATACATGAACATCATACACACATTAGTTCGATAAAAGATGATAATTGGGTTTTAAATATTGAGATGTATCAATCAATTTAGTGGGTTGAACTAAGTTCTCGAGGACACCTGGCTATCTCCATGAAGATGCAGAAATTTCCAGGTGCTCCTCTGTCCATGGTGCTATATATTGGCTAAATATTCTCAGTTTAAACGAAATGTTGATGCGCATAAATATTAGCAACATGTGCCAGGCACAGAGCGAGATTTTGAGTTGTTTATGTCAGTCGAGGAGTCTGTTACAAAACACTTGTCAGATGTGCAGTATTGGGAGGATCCTGAATAGTCTTAAGCGTTTTGTACGTTTTCTTGTATATCAGAAGAAACCATATTTGACTGCACACTGTGACCACTATTTTTGAACAGGCCTTCCATATCTCTTGACAAAATGTAACTTTTTTGTGGAAGCTGTATTGAATGGAACAGACTCAATTTTGTTATAATATATATGCAATCCTCTGACGGTTCGGGGTCTCTCAGTTTGCACGAATATATGTATCTCTTCAATAGAATGATAAATGTACGTTTAATGCTTCTTCTATGTATCTCTTTTTGCTAGCTCATTTTGTGAATGCCCTGATTGCTATTCCCATATAAATATGACAGTTAAGAAGATATAATTGTTTAAGTGACTTAAGTGGGTAACCATATGTCGGGATTGAGAAATGTGAACGTCCAAAACTACTTAAAATGATATGGAGATGGCCTGGGTGACTGTATATAACTTATATGTGGATAGAGGCGAATAGCAATCTTATCAATGATAGTGCATATCCGCTCGCCATCCGCGACGCAAACGACACAAAATGTGATTTAATTCATGGTATATCAATAGAGAAAAACGTGTATGAATTCGGTGGAAATTGGTGCCAAATAAATGTGTACCAGTGTTTGCCTCTTTTGACATATTTAAACCATTCCCATTAGACTCATTGTCAGTCATGGATGCATGATATACTGGCGATGATTATATGTATGTTTGGTGGTATTCAGCAACTAAACAAATTCTGAGAATAGTTATGACCCATATCTCTCACCCAACTGACAACAATATGACGTCTTTAAATCACACGATGATATTCCTCGTATCATAGAGAAGAATAATATATCAATTTGGTGGAAATCTGGGCTAGAAATAGTTTTTTAAATCAATTGTTGATGCAACGTTGACTCGAACAACGCCATATTGCGAAGGTGATTATGTATTCGTTTAGTGGAAATCGGCGACAAAACTATTTCACGATATATTTTTAATTTTGCCGACCTCCCCTTTTCTTCCCCTGACACCAACAGCGTCATTTTAGAAAATTTTTACCCGCACCGTTATCTTCCTTGTAAACAGTTACCCCTCTTAGAACGCCTTGGTGCCATCTCGATTGTACCGCGTAAAGTTATATATAGAACGCACACAGACAGACAGAAAGACAGACAGACAGACAGCACGATTTTATTTCTTGTATCATTTGAGAAGAACGTGTCTGAATTTGATGGTAATTAGTACTAAAAATATTTTGTATCAGTCTTGGTGACCCCCGTCCCTATTTCAGTCACAGGCTGCACACACTAAGACTCATTAGAGATTAGAGATGCATATATATGAAATTGGTGAAAATTGGCGAGTATACAAATTCGTATCAAATTTAAGGTCCCCATATCTCTCACCCATAGGGCACAAATTTGGTGTATCTAAACGACACGATAAGATTCCTCGTATCACGGAGAAGAATATGTATCAATCTGGTGGAAATCGGCACTAAACATATAGATATAATTTGTTGTGTCCCTCTCATCTCTATACACCACTGACTCGAATGGCCCAAATTATGACATCCTTAAACCACACGATTATACTCCTGATATCATGGAGATCATTGTTTATAAGTTTGGTGATAATCGGCGACTAAACAATTGTTTTTATCAAATTTGGTGCCAATCCACACCACCATCTCTCAAACAAACAGCGCCACTATGGCGTCTTTAAATCACACGATTAGTTTCCTCGTATCTTGGATAAGAACGTGTATCAATTTGGTGGAAATTGGCGCAAAAAAATTGTGCATCAATTTTGGTGCCCTGTCCCTTTCAATGCAACCCTGACTCGAATGAGGCCACATTTGGCAGATATATATAAGCAACACCATTAGACTCATCATACCATGGGGATGAATTTGTATAAGTGTGGTGGCAATCGGCGACTAAACTAATTATTATCAAATTTAGTGCCCACCCCCTCCCAATCTCTCAACAAAAAGACAACAATTTGGCGTTGTTAAAGCGCACAATTTGATTCCTTGTATAATGAAGAAGAATATATATCAATTTGGTGGAGATCGGCGCTAAAATTAGTTTTTCAATTTTGGTGCCCCTCTCCCCTTCCGTGCACCCCTGATTCGAACGACGCCACTTTTAAACCACACCGTGGGTTTTTTTCATATCATGGGGATGATTATATATAAGTTTGGTGGAAATCGGCGACAGAACAAATTCTGCCCCTCCCCCTTCCGGGCACCCCTGACGCGAACGGCGCGACTTTTGTCATATTTAAACCACACCATTAGATTCCTGATATCATGGGGATTATTATATATAAGTTTGGTGGCAATCGGCGACAATTTATTTTTCTGCCCCTCCCCCTTTTCTGCCCCTGACAACAACGACGTCACTTTAGAAAATTCTAACCCCGACCATTATCTTTCTCGTAAAAAGCTACTCCTAGTAGACCCCTTTGGCATCATCTAGATGGTCCCCTGTGAATTTCTATAGAACACAGACAGACAGACAGACAGACAGACAGACAGACAGACATTCGCAAATATAGATATAGATCACACACATGTGATATAAACGCTCTTTATTATCTCGACATCAGAAAAACAGTAACAAATAACGCTCTTTATGTTTACCATATCGTGTATAAACAAAATCCAAGAAACGTGACTTTTTTGCTTTTGTTTACATAACAAGGGAAAAAATTGCCAATCACATACTGTTTATGCCAGATTTCAGATTGGTATAAGAACAAAGTCTGGCTATATGTTACTATTCTTTCTGTTTATGGCGGTTTTTAATGGAGGTGAATATTTTAACAGCATACCCTCCGCCAATGCCGCCCGTATCTTTAATGACTGACCACAAATTAAATTCCATAATAAAAATTAAGATTTGTTAGGTCAAGACTTTTGTGTCTCCAGTGAGTGGAAGAAATAGCTGAAAGTGCACTAAGGTGGGTGTCATGTGTATCAATTCAACCGATTGTTTTGAAACAGCAACACTCTATCCATTTCTTCGTCTGCGTTTGGATCGAAATAGTATGAACACTCTCAAACGAGAAGAGCAACTAACTTTCATGGGCAAGAATCTTAGTCGTTAAAAGATCCCATCATTTACATAAAACCGTTTTGCGACTGACCTGTACGAATGTCCGCATACCGAAACACGACTGAGCTTTCGGAAATGTATTTGCGTTTTATCATATATTTTATACATGCGGCGATATAAAGCGATAAATAAACAGGAAACAGTGACTAATACACGCATGCTATATTGAAGTGGTGGATATGTAATTTACACCATTAGGGCGACATATATGTTTAGCCAAAATACCAGGTAACTGAAATACTTTATTTCTTCATGAGTGGCACCGGCGATTTTTGTAATGATAATGTCGGCTTGAGTTTTAAGGATTGGTTCAACCTAACGTTGGCAAGATATATACCACTATACTGTTCTAAACTGATACATTAAATAGATACTAGAACTTTCATGTACACTTAACCTCCATTAGGACGACATATATGCTATAGTACTTATATGTCTCCCTAATGTCAGATTAGCACATACAAACGCAGGCGAGTCTACTGAACATGATAGCTTGTCTCATTTTCACTTACTATTCGTGTATATATATGGGTGGAACATATACCGGTGCTGTGCTGAGTTAAAACGTTGTGTGCCATAATGAAGCGATGGGCATTTAAGCAATCCGCATTAGGGCGACATATACGCATTTTATATTTGTCTCCCTAATATAAGGTTACTACATGCAACGAAGAACGAATCCGATTTAACAATATTTCTCGAATGGGATGATTATTCTTGTATTTGTATATAGCTTATACATATATCGTTAATATGGAGAGCTGAAAATGTTCATAATTTATTGAAACAATATGCGTATTTGCTTTTGACATTAGTTAGGGCGACACATACATAATTGTATATATGTCCCCATATTGCTATGGTAGTCTAATGTCACGCTAAATTCAACACAGTGTAAACTCAGTCACAGGAACACAAACATGTGTGATATTAATTAATTTCATAAATATTAGCAGGATATTCACATTCGAAGTATCAAAATGAAGGGCACACTGCTTTTATGTGGATCTTCATTGATTGTCATAAATTCCATGTGACAATTCCTGGTCGTCTGTTTGTGAATGGTCACACCAACTGCATCAACACGAAGAACGACACTCGAGACGGATCGAGGTTTTTTGTATTCAAAGTGTTCACAAGGCAGCCGACTACAATTGTAGATAGTCCTTACATTTGTGGTATATACAAGACACAAAGCACCATTTAAAGGCACGGGTGGCGTTCGATGCAAAAATATCCATATTTGTTCAGATCGCCACCAACAGAAGGAAAATAAAAAAAACTATACAGTTCTGTTCATATGCCAAACATACCCAGGGCGTAAATAGTATGTTGTCGTCAAGACGTACAATGGTGTACGTATACAAGAGCCGTGCTTCTGTTTACATAACATAGTTCAATTATATTGGTTAATCACACACACACACATATGATATAAACGCTCTTTATTATCTCGACATCAGAAAAACAGTAACAAATAACGCTCTTTATGTTTACCATATCGGGTCTAAACAAAATCCAAGAAACGTGACTTTTTTGCTTTTGTTTACATAACAAGGGAAAAAATTGCCAATCACATACTGTTTATGCCAGATTTCAGATTGGTATAAGAACAAAGTCTGGCTATATATATTTTACTATTCTTTCTGTTTATGGCGGTTTTTGATGGAGGTGAATATGTTAACAGCATACCCCCGCCAATGCCGCCCGTGTCTTTAATGACTGACCACAGATTAAATTCCATAATAAAAATTAAGATTTCTTAGGTCAATACTTTTGTGTCTCCAGTGAGTGGAAGAAATAGCTGCAAGTGCACTAAGGTGAGTGTCATGTGTATCAATTCAACCGATTGTTTTGAAACAGCAACACTCTATCCATGTCTTCGTCTGCGTTTGGATCGAAATAGTATGAACACTCTCAAACGAGAAGAGCAACCAACTTTCATGGACAAGAATCTTAGTCTTTAAAATATCCCATCATTTACATAAAACCGTTTTGCGACTGACCTGTACACATGTCCGCATACTAAAACACGACTGAGCTTTCGGAAATGTATTTGCGTTTTATCATATATTTTATACATGCGGCGATATAAAGCGATAAATAAACAGGAAACAGTGACTAATCCATGCATGCTATATTGAAGTGGTGGATATGTACTTTACACCATTAGGGCGACATATATGTTTAGCCAAAATGCCAGGTAACTGTAATACTTTATTTCTTCATGAGTGGCACCGGCGATTTTTGTAATGATAATGTCGGCTTGAGCTTTAAGTATTGGTTCAACCTAACGTTGGCAAGATATATACCACTATACTGTTCTAAACTGATACATTAAATAGATATTAGAACTTGCATATACACTGAACCTCCATTAGGACGAGATATATACTATAGTTCTGATATGTCTCCCTAATGTTATATTAGCACATACAAACGCATGTGATTCTACTGAACACGATACCTTGTCTCATTTTCACTTACTATTCGTGTATATATATGGTAGAACATATACCGGTGCTGTGCTGAGTTAAAACGTTGCATGCCAGAATGAAAGCGATGGACATTTAAGCAATCCGCTTTAGGGCGACATATACGCATTTTATATGTGTCTCCCTAATATTAGGTTACTACATGCAGCAAAGAACGAATCCGATTTAACAATATTTCTCGAATGGGAGGATGATTCTTGTATTTGTATATTGCTTATACATATATCGTTAATATGGAGAGCTGAAAATGTTCATAATTTATTGAAACAATATACGTATTTGCTTTTGACATTAGTTAGGGCGACACATACACTATTGTATATATGTCCCCTATTACTATGGTATTCTAATGTCACGCTAAAGTCAACACCGTGTAAACTCAGTGACAGGAACGCGAACATGTGTCATATTAATTAATTTCATAAATATTAGCAGGATATTCACATTCGAAGTATCAAAATGAAGGGCACACTGCTTTTATGTGGATCTTCATTGATTGTCATAAATTCCATGTGACAATTCCTGGTAGTCTGTTTGTGAATGGTCACACCAACTGCATCAACACGAAGAACGACAATCGAGACGGATCGATGTTTTTTTAATTCAAAGTGTTCACAAGGCAGCCGATTACAATTGTAGATAGTCCTTACATTCGTTGTATATACAAGACACAAAGCACTATGTAAAGGCACGGGTGGCTTTCGATTCAAAAATATTCATATTTGTTCAGATCGCCGCTAACAGAAGGAAAATAAAAAACTATACAGTTCTGTTCATATGCCAAATATACCCAGGGCGTAAATAGTATGTTGTCGTCAAGACGTACAATGGTGTACGCATACAAGAGCCGTGCTTCTGTTTACATAACATAGTACAATTATATTGGTTAATTACACACATATGATATAAACGCTCTTTATTATCTCCATATCAGAAAAACAGTAACAAATAACGCTCTTTATGTTTACCATATCGGGTCTAAACAAAAGCCAAGAAACGAGACTTTTTAGCTTTTGTTTACATAACAAGGGAAAAAATTGCAATCACATACTGTTTATGTCAGATTTCAGATTGGTATAAGAACAATGTCTGGCTATATTTTACTATTCTTTCTGTTTATGGCGGTTTTTGATGGAGGTGAATATGTTAACAGCATACCCTCCGCCAATGCCGTCCGTGTGTTTAATGACTGACCGCAGATTAAATTCCATAATAAAAATTAAGATTTGTTAGGTCAAGACATTTGTGTCTCCAGTGAGTGGAAGAAATAGCTGCAAGTGCACTAAGGTGGGTGTCATGTGTATCAATTCAACCGATTGTTTTGAAACAGCAACACTCTATCCATGTCTTCGTTTGAGTTTGGATCGAAATAGTATGAACACTCTCAAACGAGAAGAGCAACTAACTTTCATGGACAAGAATCTTAGTCTTTAAAAGATCCCATCATTTACATAAAACCGTTTTGCGACTGACCTGTACACATGTCCGCATACTGAAACACGACTGAGCTTTCGGAAATGTATTTGCGTGTTATCATATATTTTATACATGCGGCGATATAAAGCGATAAATAAACAGGAAACAGTGACTAATCCACGCATGCTATATTGAAGTGGTGGATATGTACTTTACACCATTAGGGCGACATATATGTTTCTTCATGAGTGGCACCTGCGATTTTTGTAATGATAATGTCGGCTTGAGCTTTAAGGATTGGTTCAACCTAACGTTGGCAAGATATATACCACTATACTGTTCTAAACTGATACATTAAATAGATACTAGAACTTGCATGTACACTGAACCTCCATTAGGACGACATATATACTATAGTTCTTATATGTCTCCCTAATGTTATATTAGCACATACAAACGCAGGTGGTTGTACTGAACATGATACCTTGTCTCATTTTCACTTACTATTCGTGTATATATATGGTAGAACATATACCGGTGCTGTGCTGAGTTAAAACGTTGCATGCCAGAATGAAAGCGATGGACATTTAAGCAATCCGTATTAGGGCGACATATACGCATTTTATATGTGTCTCCCTAATATTAGGTTACTACATGCAGCAAAGAACGAATCCGATTTAACAATATTTCTCGAATGGGTGGATGATTCTTGTATTTGTATATTGCTTATACATATATCGTTAATATGGAGAGCTGAAAATGTTCATAATTTATTGAAACAATATACGTATTTGCTTTTGACATTAGTTAGGGCGACACATACACTATTGTATATGTGTCCCCTTATTGCTATGGTATTCTAATGTCACGCTAAAGTCAACACAGTGTAAACTCAGTGACAGGAAAGCGAACATGTGTCATATTAATTAATTTCATAAATATCAAAGTGAAGGGCACACTGCTTTTATGCGGATCTTCATTGATTGTCATAAATTCCATGTGACAATTCCTGGTAGTCTGTTTGTGAATGGTCACACCAACTGCATCAACACGAAGAACGACAATCGAGACGGATCGAGTTTGTTTTAATTCAAAGTGTTCACAAGGCAGCCGACTACAATTGTAGATTGTCCTTACATTCGTGGCATATACAAAACACAAAGCACTATTTATAGGCACCGTGGCGTTCGATGCAAAAATATTCATATTTGTTCAGATCGCCACCAACAGAAGGAAAATAAAAAACTATACAGTTCTGTTCATATGCCAAACATACCCAGGGCGTAAATAGTATGTTGTCGTCAAGACGTACAATGGTGTACGCATACAAGAGCCTGATCGTGTTACAAACGCCGTGCTTCTGTTTACATAACATAGTACAATTATATTGGTTAGTCACACACATATGATATAAACGCTCTTTATTATCTCCATATCAGAAAAACAGTAACAAATAACGCTCTTTATGTTTACCATATCGGGTCAAAACAAAAGCCAAGAAACGTGACTTTTTTGCTTTTGTTTACATAACACGGGAAAAATTGCCAATCACATACTGTTTACGCCATATTTCAGATTGGTATAAGAACAAGGTCTGGCTATATTTTACAATTCTTTCTGTTTATGGCGGTTTTTGATGGAGGTGAATATGTTAATAGCATACCCTGCGCAATGCCGCCCGTATCTTTAATGACTGACCACAGATTAAATTCCATAATAAAAATTAAGATTTGTTAGGTCAAGACTTGTGTGTCTCCAGTGAGTGGAAGAAATAGCTGCAAGTGCACTAATGTGGGTGTCATGTGTATCAATTCAACCGATTGTTTTGAAACAGCAACACTCTATCCATGTCTTCGTCTGCGTTTGGATCGAAATAGTATGAACACTCTCAAACGAGAAGAGCAACTAACTTTCATGGACAAGAATCTTAGTCTTTAACAGGTCCCATCATTTACATAAAACCGTTTTGCGACTGATCTGTACACATGTCCGCATACTGAAACACGACTGAGCTTTCGGAAATGTATTTGCGTTTTATCATATATTTTATACATGCGGCGATATAAAGCGATAAATAAACAGGAAACAGTGACTAATCCACGCATGCTATATTGAAGTGGTGGATATGTAATTTACACCATTAGGGCGACATATATGTTTAGCCAAAATGCCAGGTAACTGTAATGCTTTATTTCTTCATGAGTGGCACCTGCGATTTTTGTAATGATAATGTCGGCTTGAGCTTTAAGGATTGGTTCAACCTAACGTTGGCAAGATATATACCACTATACTGTTCTAAACTGATACATTAAATAGATACTAGAACTTGCATGTACACTGAACCTCCATTAGGACGACATATATACTATAGTACTTATATGTCTCCCTAATGTTATATTAGCACATACCAACGCCGGTGATTCTACTGAACATGATAGCTTGTCTCATTTTCACTTACTATTCGTGTATATATATGGGTAGAACATATACCGGTGCTGAGCTGAGTTAAAACGTTGCGTGCCAGAATGAAAGCGATGGATATTTAAGCAATCCGCATTAGGGCGACATATACGCATTTTATATATGTGTCTCCCTAATATTAGGTTACTACATGCAGCAAAGAACGAATCCGATTTAACAATATTTCTCGAATGGGAGGATGATTCTTGTATTTGTATATTGCTTATACATATATCGTTAATATGGAGAGCTGAAAATGTTCATAATTTATTGAAACAATATACGTATTTGCTTTTGACATTAGTTAGGGCGACACATACACTATTGTATATATGTCCCCTTATTGCTATGGTATTCTAATGTCACGTTAAAGTCAGCACAGTGTAAACTCAGTGACAGGAAAGCGAACATGTGTCATATTAATTAATTTCATAAATATCAAAGTGAAGGGCACACTGCTTTTATGTGGATCTTCATTGATTGTCATACATTCCATGTGACAATTCCTGGTAGTCTGTTTGTGAATGGTCACACCAACTGCATCAACACGAAGAACGACAATCGAGACGGATCGAGGTTTTTTTAATTCAAAGTGTTCACAAGGCAGCCGACTACAATTGTAGATTGTCCTTACATTCGTGGCATATACAAAACACAAAGCACTATTTATAGGCACCGTGGCGTTCGATGCAAAAATATCCATATTTGTTCAGATCGCCAACAACAGAAGGAAAATAAAATAATTATACTGTTCTGTTCATATGCCAAACATACCCAGGGCGTAAATAGTATGCTGTCGTCAAGACGTACAATGGTGTACGTATACAAGAGCCTGATCGTGTTACAAACGCCGTGCTTCTGTTTACATAACATAGTACAATTATATTGGTTAGTCACACACATATGATATAAACGCTCTTTATTATCTCCATATCAGAAAAACAGTAACAAATAGCGCTCTTTATGTTTACCATATCGGGTCAAAACAAAAGCCAAGAAACGTGACTTTTTTGCTTTTGTTTACATAACACGGGAAACATTGCCAATCACATACTGTTTACGCCAGATTTCAGATTGGTATAAGAACAAAGTCTGGCTATTTTACAATTCTTTCTGCTTATGGCGGTTTTTGATGGAGGTGAATATGTTAACAGCATACCCTCCGCCAATGCCGCCCATATCTTTAATGACTGACCACAGATTAAATTCCATAATAAAAATTAAGATTTGTTAGGTCAAGACTTTTGTGTCTCCAGTGAGTGGAAGAAATAGCTGCAAGTGCACTAAGGTGGGTGTCATGTGTTTAAATTCAACCGATTGTTTTGAAACAGCAACACTCTATCAATGTCTTCGTCTGCGTTTGGATCGAAATAGTATGAACACTCTCAAACGAGAAGAGCAACTAACTTTCATGGATAAGAATCTTAGTCTTTAAAAGATCTCATCATTTACATAAAACCATTTTGCGACGGAGCTGTACACAAGTCCCCATACTAGAACACGACGGAGCTTTCGGAAATGTATTTGCGTTTTATCATATATTTTATACATGCGGCGATATAAAGCGATAAATAAACAGGAAACAGTGACTAATCCACGCATGCTATATTGAAGTGGTGGATATGTAATTTACACCATTAGGTCGACATATATGTTTAGCCAAAATGCCAGGTAACTGTAATGCTTTATTTCTTCATGCGTGGCACTGGCGATTTTTGTAATGATAATGTCGGCTTGAGCTTTAAGGATTGGTTCAACCTAACATTGGAAAGATATATACCACTATACTGTTCTAAACTGATACATTAAATAGATAATAGAACTTGCATGTACACTGAACCTCCATTAGGACGACATATATACTATAGTTCTTATATGTCTCCCTAATGTTATATTAGCACATACAAACGCCGGTGATTCTACTGAACATGATAGCTTGTCTCATGTTCACTTACTATTCGTGTATATATATATGGGTAGAACATATACCGGTGCTGGTCTGAGTTAAAACGTTGCGTGCCACAATGAAAGCGATGGACATTTAAGCAATCCGCATTAGGGCGACATATACGCATTTTATATGTGTCTCCCTAATATTAGGTTACTACATGCAGCAAAGAACGAATCCGATTTAACAATATTTCTCAAATGGGAGGATGATTCTTGTATTTGTATATTGCTTATAGATATATCGTTAATATGGAGAGCTGAAAATGTTCATAATTTATTGAAACAATATACGTATTTGCTTTTGACATTAGTTAGGGCGACACATACACTATTGTATATATGTCCCCCTATTGCTATTGTAATCTAATGTCACGCTAAAGTCAACACAGTGTAAACTCTGTGACAGGAAAGCGAACATGTGTCATATTAATTAATTTCATAAATATCAAAGTGAAGAGCACACTGCTTTTATGCGGATCTTCATTGATTGTCATAAATTCCATGTGACAATTCCTGGTAGTCTGTTTGTGAATGGTCACACCAACTGCATCAACACGAAGAACGACAATCGAGACGGATCGAGGTTTTTTTTAATTCAAAGTGTTCACAAGGCAACCGACTACAATTGTAGATTGTCCTTACATTCGTGGCATATACAAAACACAAAGCACTATTTATAGGCACTGTGGCGTTCGATGCAAAAATATCCATATTTGTTCAGATCGCCGCCAACAGAAGGAAAATAACAAACTATACAGTTCTGTTCATATGCCAAACATACCCAGGGCGTAAATAGTATGCTGTCGTCAAGACGTACAATGGTGTACGTATACAAGAGCCTGATCGTGTTACAAACGCCGTGCTTCTGTTTACATAACATAGTACAATTATATTGGTTAGTCACACACATATGATATAAACGCTCTTTATTATCTCCATATCAGAAAAACAGTAACAAATAACGCTCTTTATGTTTACCATATCGGGTCAAAACAAAAGCCAAGAAACGTGACTTTTTTGCTTTTGTTTACATAACACGGGAAAAATTGCCAATCACATACTGTTTACGCCAGATTTCAGATTGGTATAAGAACAAAGTCTGGCTATATTTTACAATTCTTTCTGTTTGTGGCGGTTTTTGATGGAGGTGAATATGTTAACAGCATACCCTCCGCCAATGCCGCCCGTATCTTTAATGACTGACCACAGATTAAATTCCATAATAAAAATTAAGATTTGTTAGGTCAAGACTTTTGTGTCTCCAGTGAGTGGAAGACATTGCTGCAAGTGCACTAAGGTGGGTGTCATGTGTATCAATTCAACCGATTGTTTTGAAACAGCAAAACTCTATCCATGTCTTCGTCTGCGTTTGGATCGAAATAGTATGAACACTCTCAAACGAGAAGAGCAACTAACTTTCATGGACAAGAATCTTAGTCTTTAACAGATCCCATCATTTACATAAAACCGTTTTGCGACTGATCTGTACACATGTCCGCATACTGAAACACGACTGAGCTTTCGGAAATGTATTTGCATTTTATCATATATTTTATACATGCGCGATATAAAGCGATAAATAAACAGGAAACAGTGACTAATCCACGCATGCTATATTGAAGTGATGGATATGTAATTTACACCATTAGGGCGACATATATGTTTAGCCAAAATGCCAGGTAACTGTAATGCTTTATTTCTATGAGTGGCACCGGCGATTTTTGTAATGATAATGTCGGCTTGAGCTTTAAGGATTGGTTCAACCTAACGTTGGCAAGATATATACCACTATACTGTTCTAAACTGATACATTAAATAGATAATAGAACTTGCATGTACACTGAACCTCCATTAGGACGACATATATACTATAGTACTTATATGTCTCCCTAATGTTACATTAGCACATACAAACGCCGGTGATTCTACTGAACATGATAGCTTGTCTCATTTCCACTTACTATTCGTGTATATATATGGGTAGAACATATACCGGTGCTGTGCTGAGTTAAAACATTGCATGCCAGAATGAAAGCGATGGACATTTAAGCAATCATCATTAGGGCGACATATACGCATTTTATATGTGTCTCCCTAATATTAGGTTACTACATGCGGCAAAGAACGAATCCGATTTAACAATATTTCTCGAATGGGAGGATGATTCTTGTATGTGTATATAGCCTATACATATATCGTTAATATGGAGAGCTGAAAATGTTCATAATTTATTGAAACAATATACGAATTTGCTTTTGACATTAGTTAGGGCGACACATACACTATTGTATATGTGTCCCCTTATTGCTGTGGTATTCTAATGTCACGCTAAAGTCAACACAGTGTAAACTCAGTGACAGGAAAGCGAACATGTGTCATATTAATTAATTTCATAAATATCAAAGTGAAGGGCACACTGCTTTTACGCGGATCTTCATTGATTGTCATAAATTCCATGTGACAATTCCTGGTAGTCTGTTTGTGAATGGTCACACCAACTGCATCAACACGAAGAACGACAATCGAGACGGATCGAGGTTTTTTTTAATTCAAAGTGTTCACAAGGCAGCCGACTACAATTGTAGATTGTCCTTACATTCGTGGCATATACAAAACACAAAGCACTATTTATAGGCACGGGTGGCGTTCGATGCAAAAATATCCATATTTGTTCAGATCGCCGGCAACAGAAGGAAAATAAAAAACTATACAGTTCTGTTCATATGCCAAACATACCCAGGGCGTAAATAGTATGTTGTCGTCAAGACGTACAATGGTGTACGCATACAAGAGCCTGATCGTGTTACAAACGCCGTGCTTCTGTTTACATAACATAGTACAATTATATTGGTTAGTCACACACATATAATATAAACGCTCTTTATTATCTCCATATCAGAAAAACAGTAACAAATAACGCTCTTTATGTTTACCATATCGGGTCAAAACAAAAGCCAAGAAACGTGACTTTTTTGCTTTTGTTTACATAACACGGGAAAAATTGCCAATCACATACTGTTTACGCCAGATTTCAGATTGGTATAAGAACAAGGTCTGGCTATATTTTACAATTCTTTCTGTTTATGGCGGTTTTTGATGGAGGTGAATATGTTAATAGCATACCCTGCGCAATGCCGCCCGTATCTTTAATGACTGACCACAGATTAAATTCCATAATAAAAATTAAGATTTGTTAGGTCAAGACTTTTGTGTCTCCAGTGAGTGGAAGAAATAGCTGCAAGTGCACTAAGGTGGGTGTCATGTGTATCAATTCAACCGATTGTTTTGAAACAGTAACACTCTATCCAAGTCTTCGTCTGCGTTTGGATCGAAATAGTATGAACACTCTCAAACGAGAAGAGCAACTAACTTTCATGGACAAGAATCTTAGTCTTAAACAGATCCCATCATTTACATAAAACCGTTTTGCGACTGATCTGTACACATGTCCGCATACTGAAACACGACTGAGCTTTCGGAAATGTATTTGCGTTTTATCATATATTTTATACATGCGGCGATATAAAGCGATAAATAAACAGGAAACAGTGACTAATCCACGCATGCTATATTGAAGTGGTGGATATGTAATTTACACCATTAGGGCGACATATATGTTTAGCCAAAATACCAGGTAACTGTAATGCTTTATTTCTTTATGAGTGGCACCGGCGATTTTTGTAATGATAATGTCGGCTTGATCTTTAAGGATTGGTTCAACCTAACGTTGGCAAGATATATACCACTATACTGTTCTAAACTGATACATTAAATAGATAATAGAACTTGCATGTACACTGAACCTCCATTAGGACGACATATATACTATAGTACTTATATGTCTCCCTAATGTTATATTAGCACATACAAACGCCGGTGATTCTACTGAACATGATAGCTTGTCTCATTTTCACTTACTATTCGTGTATATATATGGTAGAACATATACCGGTGCTGAGCTGAGTTAAAACGTTGCGTGCCAGAATGAAAGCGATGGACATTTAAGCAATCCGCATTAGGGCGACATATACGCATTTTATATGTGTCTCCCTAATATTAGGTTACTACATGCAGCAAAGAACGAATCCGATTTAACAATATTTCTCGAATGGGAGGATGATTCTTGTATTTGTATATTGCTTATACATATATCGTTAATATGGAGAGCTGAAAATGTTCATAATTTATTGAAACAATATACGTATTTGCTTTTGACATTAGTTAGGGCGACACATACACTATTGTATATATGTCCCCTTATTGCTATGGTATTCTAATGTCACGCTAAAGTCAACACAGTGTAAACTCAGTGACAGGAAAGCGAACATGTGTCATATTAATTAATTTCATAAATATCACAGTGAAGGGCAAACTGCATTTATGCGGATCTTCATTGATTGTCATAAATTCCATGTGACAATTCCTGGTAGTCTTTTTGTGAATGGTCACACCAACTGCATCAACACGAAGAACGACAATCGAGACGGATCGAGGTTTTTTTAATTCAAAGTGTTCACAAGGCAGCCGACTACAATTGTAGATTGTCCTTACATTCGTGGCATATACAAAACACAAAGCACTATTTATAGGCACCGTGGCGTTCGATGCAAAAATATTCATATTTGTTCAGATCGCCGCCAACAGAAGGAAAATAAAAAACTATACAGTTCTGTTCATATGCCAAACATACCCAGGGCGTAAATAGTATGTTGTCGTCAAGACGTACAATGGTGTACGTATACAAGAGCCGTGCTTCTGTTTACATAACATAGTTCAATTATATTGGTTAATCACACACATATGATATAAACGCTCTTTATTATCTCCATATCAGAAAAACAGTAACAAATAACGCTCTTTATGTTTACCATATCGGGTCAAAACAAAAGCCAAGAAACGTGACTTTTTTGCTTTTGTTTACATAACACGGGAAAAATTGTCAATCACATACTGTTTACGCCAGATTTCAGATTGGTATAAGAACAAGGCCTGGCTATATTTTACAATTCTTTCTGTTTATGGCGGTTTTTGATGGAGGTGAATATGTTAACAGCATACCCTCCGCCAATGCCGCCCGTATCTTTAATGACTGACCACAGATTAAATTCCATAATAAAAATTAAGATTTGTTAGGTCAAGACTTTTGTGTCTCCAGTGACTGGAAGAAATAGCTGCAACTGCACTAAGGTGGGTGTCATGTGTATCAATTCAACCGATTGTTTTGAAACAGCAACACTCTATCCATGTCTTCGTCTGCGTTTGGTTCGAAATAGTATGAACACTCTCAAACGAGAAGAGCAACTAACTTTCATGGACAAGAATCTTAGTCTTTAAAAGATCCCATCATTTACATTAAACCGTTTTGCGACTGATCTGTACACATGTCCGCATACTGAAACACGACTGAGCTTTCGGAAATGTATTTGCGTTTTATCATATATTTTATACATGCGGCGATATAAAGCGATAAATAAACAGGAAACAGTGACTAATCCACGCATGCTATATTGAAGTGGTGGATATGTAATTTACACCATTAGGGCGACATATATGTTTAGCCAAAATGCCAGGTAACTGTAATGCTTTATTTCTTCATGAGTGGCACCGGCGATTTTTGTAATGATAATGTCGGCTTGAGCTTTAAGGATTGGTTCAACCTAACATTGGCAAGATATATACCACTATACTGTTCTAAACTGATACATTAAATAGATAATAGAACTTGCATGTACACCGAACCTCCATTAGGACGACATATATACTATAGTACTTATATGTCTCCCTAATGTTATATTAGCACATACAAACGCCGGTGATTCTACTGAACATGATACCTTGTCTTATTTCCACTTACTATTCGTGTATATATATGGGTAGAACATATACCGGTGCTGTGCTGAGTTAAAATGTTGCATGCCAGAATGAAAGCTATGGACATTTAAGCAATCATCATTAGGGCGACATATACGCATTTTATATGTGTCTCCCTAATATTAGGTTACTACATGCGGCAAAGAACGAATCCGATTTAACAATATTTCTCGAATGGGAGGATGATTCTTGTATGTGTATATAGCCTATACATATATCGTTAATATGGAGAGCTGAAAATGTTCATAATTTATTGAAACAATATACGTATTTGCTTTTGACATTAGTTAGGGCGACACATACACTATTGTATATATATATGTCCCCCTATTGCTATTGTATTCTAATGTCACGCTAAAGTCAACACAGTGTAAACTCTGTGACAGGAAAGCGAACATGTGTCATATTAATTAATTTCATAAATATCAAAGTGAAGGGCACACTGCTTTTATGCTGATCTTCATTGATTGTCATAAATTCCATGTGACAATTCCTGGTAGTCTGTTTGTGAATGGTCACACCAACTGCATCAACACGAAGAACGACAATCGAGACGGATCGAGGTTTTTTTTAATTCAAAGTGTTCACTAGGCAGCCGACTACAACTGTAGATTGTCCTTACATTCGTGGCATATACAAAACACAAAGCACTATTTATAGGCACCGTGGCGTTCGATGCAAAAATATCCATATTTGTTCAGATCGCCGGCAACAGAAGGAAAATAAAAAACTATACAGTTCTGTTCATATGCCAAACATACCCAGGGCGTAAATAGTATGCTGTCGTCAAGACGTACAATGGTGTACGTATACAAGAGCCTGATCGTGTTACAAACGCCGTGCTTCTGTTTACATAACATAGTACAATTATATTGGTTAGTCACACACATATGATATAAACGCTCTTTATTATCTCCATATCAGAAAAACAGTAACAAATAACGCTCTTTATGTTTACCATATCGGGTCAAAACAAAAGCCAAGAAACGTGATTTTTTTGCTTTTGTTTACATAACACGGGAAAAATTGCCAATCACATACTGTTTACGCCAGATTTAAGATTGGTATAAGAACAAAGTATGGCTATATTTTACAATTCTTTCTGTTTGTGGCGGTTTTTGATGGAGGTGAATATGTTAACAGCATACCCTCCGCCAATGCCGCCCGTATCTTTAATGACTGACCACAGATTAAATTCCATAATAAAAATTAAGATTTGTTAGGTCAAGACTTTAGTGTCTCCAGTGAGTGGAAGAAATAGCTGCAAGTGCACTAAGGTGGGTGTCATGTGTATCAATTCAACCGATTGTTTTGAAACAGCAAAACTCTATCCATGTCTTCGTCTGCGTTTGGATCGAAATAGTATGAACACTCTCAAACGAGAAGAGCAACTAACTTTCATGGACAAGAATCTTAGTCTTTAAAAGATCCCATCATTTACATAAAACCGTTTTGCGACTGATCTGTACACATGTCCGCATACTGAAACACGACTGAGCTTTCGGAAATGTATTTGCGTTTTATCATATATTTTATACATGCGGCGATATAAAGCGATAAATAAACAGGAAACAGTGACTAATCCACGCATGCTATATTGAAGTGGTGGATATGTAATTTACACCATTAGGGCGACATATATGTTTAGCCAAAATGCCAGGTAACTGTAATGCTTTATTTCTTCATGAGTGGCACCGGCGATTTTTGTAATGATAATGTCGGCTTGAGCTTTAAGGATTGGTTCAACCTAACATTGGCAAGATATATACCACTATACTGTTCTAAACTGATACATTAAATAGATAATAGATCTTGCATGTACACTGAACATCCATTAGGACGACATATATACTATAGTACTTATATGTCTCCCTAATGTTATATTAGCACATACAAACGCCGGTGATTCTACTGAACATGATAGCTTGTCTCATTTCCACTTACTATTCGTGTATATATATGGGTAGAACATATACCGGTGCTGTGCTGAGTTAAAACATTGCATGCCAGAATGAAAGCGATGGACATTTAAGCAGTCATCATTAGGGCGACATATACGCATTTTATATGTGTCTCCCTAATATTAGGTTACTACATGCGGCAAAGAACGAATCCGATTTAACAATATTTCTCGAATGGGAGGATGATTCTTGTATGTGTATATAGCCTATACATATATCGTTAATATGGAGAGCTGAAAATGTTCATAATTTATTGAAACAATATACGTATTTGCTTTTGACATATCTTAGGGCGACATATACACTATTGTATATATGTATACCTATTACTAGGGTATTCTAATGTCACGCTAAAGTCAACACAGTGTAAACTCGGTGACAGGAACCCGAACATGTGTCATATTAATTAATTTCATAAATATTAGCAGGATATTCACATTCGAAGTATCAAAATGAAGGGCACACTGCTTTTAGTGGATCTCCATTGATTGTCATAAATTCCTAGTGACAATTCCTGGTAGTCTGTTTGTGAATGATCACACCAACTGCATCAACACGAAGGACGACAATTGAGTTTTTTTTTATTCAAAGTGTTCACAAGGCAGCCATCTACAATTGTAGATAGTCCTTACATTCGTGGTATATACAAGGCACAAAGCACTATTTAAAGGCACGAGTGGCGTTCGATGCAATAATATTCATATTTGTTGAAATCGTCACCAACAGAACGAAAATTTAAATATATATAATTTTGTTCATATGCCAAACATAATCAGGGCGTAAATAGTATATTGTCATCAAGACATACGATGATGTACAAGAGTCTGCTCGTGTTACAAACGATTTGGTTCTGTTTACAATATACAGCGCAATTATACTGGTTAATCACATTGAAACGATATAAACGCTCTTTATTATCTCCATATCATGAAATCGGTAACAAATAACGCTCAGATCGAGCGAATGGGCTCACTTAGTACTTGCGAGGGTAAAAACTATTTATTATGGAGACTGTCTCCCTAATATAGGTTTTGGGGAAATAAAAATAAAAATATATTAGGGCGACACTGTTAGGGAGACACTTGCGATATATCTTTTTTAAATGTGTATTATATTACAACAATATATTAGAACATTGTTATGATTAAAAATGAGTATGCACACAAACTTTGGCGTCGCTGGATAGCATAGAAAGAGATGTCTCCCTAAACTAGTTTTTTTTTACATGTCTCCCTAACCCAGAAAACAGTGATATATATGCTGATATATGCTGACACGGCACATACCAAATCGCTGTTGTCTGCTGATAGTTGATCTATTTTTATGTCTGGCCTAAACTGAAACGACTCGTAGTGAGTTGTCAATTACCAGAGTACTGGTCAGCGCGCGTTCACTATTAGTCATCATGTTGTGATGACAGCAATGCACGACACGTGACTTCATACAGATCTGTATACAGATCTATACACAGTGTAAACGCACCCTTAACATTGGTTTTTATATATATATAAACATTTTCTTATATAATGCGATAATCAATTGAGACATTTTTTCGTTATTAGTTTTAGAACATATCACCGTGAAGGCGATCTCAGACGGAGCTATAGTTATCCCGCATGCTACGCTCCGAATGTTCCGCGAGCTATAAAATATTCCAAAATTGATCGGATGTTTTATACCAGAAAATTTTAAATAAAATCAATATTAATTGATAGAGTTTCCGGACATGGGTCTTCGATTCATATTTTATAACTAGGAAACTATTTAAAGGGATACTGTACTCAAAGGTTGTTGTTAGTTCTATAGTCTCTGAATCTTAGAATATAAGGTAACCAGATGTCCATTATTTGAAAGTCTGTTGAGAACGAAGTAATTTTACGGATGGCAGATTAGCCAGAATGCGAAAATACAATTTGTCATCGTCAAGTAATGTTTGTACAGTTTTCAAGCAAATATATCAAATAAATGTTATATTATATGCATAATAGTCCCATATACTCATTTAAGTTATTTTATAGACACTAGTCAGTGAGTGACTTGAGATAGGGCCCCGTATCAACATATTTTCTACGCGATCATGTGTGCCACGCGGTATACCCAATCCACTATCCGTCAATTAATTTGATTACGTCTTGTACACGGAAATTCGTAATTTAATTTATGGCTCCAGCCATAAATTAAATTGATATCAAATTATTAACTTTGATTTTAAGATAATCCATTAACCTGAACGTTTAAATAATACATCTTCGACTCAAATTACTTATTTTTCTACATATTATTGATATGAGATCGTTGTTTATTATATCGAGAATTTATTGAAAATGGCGTACAGTACACCTTTTAAACTTATTGCAGGAAGAGATAGACCATATGTATATATTCCCCCAGGGTCTAGCTTGTAGCTTCCAATTGACCACACTAGCCTTCTATTATCTCTTTCATATAGACCCCATGCATGATAAGGCAAAAAAAAAATTTAACAAAATATTGCGAATTCGAGAAACAAGTTAGATTTAACAAAGAAATATATTCCCTGCCTTGTTTGTTCAATGTTATAGTTCCCTGTCAGAACGGGTCAGAACATCAAAAGTTCCCAGGTTTTGTACTGATGGAATATGGTCTCTATGGGCATAGCTATATAAAGTAGAGATTATATATATAGAGGTAACATCTACCAGTGGTCACCAGTGGTATGATGCTGGAAAGCCAAATATAAAATTGCCCAAAACCTGTTATTTAATAAAATTTTGTCAAATATCAAATATTTTGGTCCAAGTCCGTCTTCTCCTCGACTGTTTACTGGGCCACTTAAAATATTGGGTTGTGAAAAATAATATATTTCAAACATCGACATCGAACCACTCTGAACTTTGATGGGCGGGTTCCTCGACTCGAATCAAATATGTTTTACCCCCGAAGCCAAGGAAATAGGAATTTGCTAGCGTTAATTCGGATTATGCATCTTTAAAGTAGATCGGTTTTTGAATGTTTCATTCAGATACTGACTTTTCTTCGATTCGTTGAGATTAGAGCCAAAACACCGCGAAAATGACAACTATAAACAAATAACGCCACAAGTTTGTCCTATCAACAACATAGCAAAGTAACAGGGCCACTTGACTAGGGGTGATTATAGCGATTACTATTTTTCACGCGAATTTAAAACTGAACGAAAAATAGTATACGACTTCTGAGTTTATATATAACTAGCAGGTGGACCCGACTTCGTCCGGGCTGATTCCCCTCTGCTTTTCGGCGAATTGCGCGATTTGACCTTGAATTGTCCATTTTGAAGGTCAAGGTCAGGTGGGGTCACGACTTGACCCGTCCAAAACACTGCCCAGACAAAAGTACCCGACAAAAGTACCCGTCGAAATCCATCCGGTTTTACCCGATTTGACCTCGAATTGATCATTTCGAAGATCAAGGTCAGGTCGGGGTCACGATTTGACCCGTCCAAAACACTCAGTGGACAAAAGTAACCATACGTATAAAATTTCGTCGAAATCCCATCAAAATTCGCGATTCGACCTTGAATTGACCCGATTTCAAGGTCAAGGTCACGTCGCACGGGCAAACGAATAGGCTTAATTACGACACTCCCCATACGAAAGCACCCCCACATACCAAGTTTTCATCGAAATCCCGTGATACTCGGGCGTTCGACCTTGAAATGACCCGATTTCAAGGTCAATGTCACGTCGCACGGTCAAATTAATAGGCCAATGCCACTCCCCGGCCGAAAGTACCCCCACATACGAAGTTTCATCGAAATCGGCTCGGCCGTTTTCGAGTCCATCGCGAACAGACAGACAGACAGACAGACAGACAGACACACACACAGACAGATTTACCAAAATATATAATAGACTAGCAGGTGGACCCGACTTCGTCCGGGCTGTTTCTCCTCTGCTTTTCGGCGAATTGCGCGATTTGACCTTGAAATGTCCGTTTTGAAGGTGAAGGTCAGGTGGGGTCACGATTTGACCCGTCCAAAACACTGTCCGGACAAAAGTACCCGACAAAAGTACACGTCGAAATCCATCCGGTTTTACCAGATTTGACCTTGAATTGATCAATTTGAAAGTCAAGGTCAGGTCGGGGTCACGATTTGACCCGTCCAAAACACTCAGTGGTCAAAAGTAACCCTGTGTATCAAATTTCGTGGAAATCCCATCAAAATTCGCGATTTGACCTTGAATTTACCTGATTTCAAGGTCACGTCGCACGGGCAAATTAATAGGCCTATGCCACTCCCCGGCCGAAAGTATCCCACATACCAAGTTTCATCGAAATCCCGTGATATTCGGGCGTTTGACCTTGAAATGACCCGATTTCAAGGTCAATGTCACGTCGCACGGGAAAATTAACAGGCCCATGCCACTCCACGGCCGAAAGTACCCCCACATACCAAGTTTCATCGAAATCGGTTCGGTCGTTTTTGAGTCCATCGCGAACAGACACACAGACAGACACACAGACACACAGACAGATCTTCCAAAATATATAATAGACTAGCCGATGAGCCCGACGTTGTCCGGGCTTTTCAAAAACCAAATTTCAAGTCGATAGCTCCACCCGTTTACGAGATCTCGTCTGCGCATGCGCGAAGCTGGCGTCGCACGGGCTCGGCGACCCGATAAAATTCGTATCCGGGGCAAGATACATTCACATACCAAATTTCAAGTCGATAGCTCCACCCTTTTCCGAGATCTCGTCTGCGCATGCGCGAAGCTGGCGTCGCACTGGCTCGGCGATAGCTCTACCCAGCCCGACGTTGTCCGGGCTACTCAAAAACCAAATTTCAAGTCGATAGCTCTCCCCGTTTCCGAGATCTGGTCTGCGCATGCGCGAAGCTTGCGTCGCACGGGCTCGGCGACCCGATAAAATTCGTATCCGGGGCAAGATACATTCACATAGCAAATTTCAAGTCGATAGCTCCACCCGTTTCCGAGATCTCGTCTGCGCATGCGCGAAGCGGGCGCCGCACGGGCTCGCAAATACGACAACGTCCACCGCCTGGTCAAATTACACACACGTACCAAGTTTCGTCCCGATCGGTCGAGAATCGTAGATTTGTATCAATGACATACAGACATACATACAGACAGAGGTCTTCAAAATATATATGAGACTAGCCGATGAGCCCGACGTTGTCCGGGCTATTCAAATTCCAAATTTCAAGTCGATAGCTCTACCCGTTTCGAGATCTGGTCTGCGCATGCGCGAAGCTGGCGTCGCACGGGCTCGGCGACCCGATAAAATTCGTATCCGGGGCAAGATACATTCACATACCAAATTTCAATTCGATAGCTCCACCCGTTTCCGAGATCTCGTCTGCGCATGCGCGAAGCTGGCGTCGCACGGGCTCGGCGACCCGATAAAATTCGTATCCGGGGCAAGATACATTCACATTGCAAATTTCAAGTCGATAGCTCCACCCATTTCCGATATCTCGTCTGCGCATGCGCGAAGCTGGCGTCGCACGGGCTCGGCGACCCGATAAAATTCGTATCCGGGACAAGATATATTCACATAGCAAATTTCAAGTCGATAGCTCCACCCGTTTCCGAGATCTCGTCTGCGCATGCGCGAAGCGGGCGCTGCACGGGCTCGCCAATACGACAACGTCGACCGCCTGGTCAAACTACACGCACGTACCAAGTTTCGTCCCGATCGGTCGAGAATCGTAGATTTGTATTAATGACAGACAAACATACAGACAAACAAACAAACAGACAGAGGTCTTCAAAATATATATGAGACTAGCCGATGAGCCCGACGTTGTCCGGGCTATTCAAAAAACAAATTTCAAGTCGATAGCTCCACCCGTTTCCGAGATCTGGTCTGAAAACCGAATTTCAAGTCGATAGCTCTACCCGTTTCCGAGATCTGGTCTGCGCATGCGCGAAGCTGGCGTCGCACGGGCTCGGCGACCCGATAAAATTCGTATCCGGGCAAGATACATTCACATACCAAATTTCAAGTCGATAGCTCCACCCGTTTCCGAGATCTCGTCTGCGCATGCGCGAAGCTGGCGTCGCACGGGCTCGGCGACCCGATAAAATTCGTACCCGGGGCAAGATACATTCACGTACCAAATTTCAAGTCGATAGCTCCACCCGTTTCCGATATCTCGTCTGCGCATGCGCGAAGCTGGCGTCGCACGGGCTCGGCGACCCGATAAAATTCGTATCCGGGGCAAGATACATTCACATAGCAAATTTCAAGTCGATAGCTCCACCCGTTTCCGAGATCTCGTATGCGCATGCCCGAAGCGGGCGCCGCACGGGCTCGCCAATACGACAACGTCCACCGCCTGGTCAAACTACACACACGTACCAAGTTTGGTCCCGATCGGTCGAGAATCGTAGATTTGTATTAATGACAGACAAACATACAGACAAACAAACAAACAGACAGAGGTCTTCAAAATATATATGAGACTAGCCGATGAGCCCGACGTTGTCCGGGCTATTCAAAAAACAAATTTCAAGTCGATAGCTCCACCCGTTTCCGAGATCTGGTCTGAAAACCGAATTTCAAGTCGATAGCTCTACCCGTTTCCGAGATCTGGTCTGCGCATGCGCGAAGCTGGCGTCGCACGGGCTCGGCGACCCGATAAAATTCGTATCCGGGCAAGATACATTCACATACCAAATTTCAAGTCGATAGCTCCACCCGTTTCCGAGATCTCGTCTGCGCATGCGCGAAGCTGGCGTCGCACGGGCTCGGCGACCCGATAAAATTCGTACCCGGGGCAAGATACATTCACGTACCAAATTTCAAGTCGATAGCTCCACCCGTTTCCGATATCTCGTCTGCGCATGCGCGAAGCTGGCGTCGCACGGGCTCGGCGACCCGATAAAATTCGTATCCGGGGCAAGATACATTCACATAGCAAATTTCAAGTCGATAGCTCCACCCGTTTCCGAGATCTCGTATGCGCATGCCCGAAGCGGGCGCCGCACGGGCTCGCCAATACGACAACGTCCACCGCCTGGTCAAACTACACACACGTACCAAGTTTGGTCCCGATCGGTCGAGAATCGTAGATTTGTATAAATGACAGACAAACATACATACAGACAAACAAACAGAGGTAATCAAAATATATATGAGACTAGCCGATGAGCCCGACGTTGTCCGGGCTATTCAAAAACCAAATTTTGTTGTCCGGGCTATTCAAAAACCAAATTTCAAGTCGATAGCTCTACCCGTTTCCGAGATCTGGTCTGCGCATGCGCGAAGCTGGCGTCGCACGGGCTCGGCGACCCGATACAATTCGTATCCGGGGCAAGATACATTCACATACCAAATTTCAAGTCGATAGCTCCACCCGTTTCCGAGATCTCGTATGCGCATGCCCGAAGCGGGCGCCGCACGGGCTCGCCAATACGACAACGTCCACCGCCTGGTCAAACTACACACACGTACCAAGTTTGGTCCCGATCGGTCGAGAATCGTAGATTTGTATAAATGACAGACAAACATACATACAGACAAACAAACAGAGGTAATCAAAATATATATGAGACTAGCCGATGAGCCCGACGTTGTCCGGGCTATTCAAAAACCAAATTTTGTTGTCCGGGCTATTCAAAAACCAAATTTCAAGTCGATAGCTCTACCCGTTTCCGAGATCTGGTCTGCGCATGCGCGAAGCTGGCGTCGCACGGGCTCGGCGACCCGATACAATTCGTATCCGGGGCAAGATACATTCACATACCAAATTTCAAGTCGATAGCTCCACCCTTTTCCGATATCTCGTCTGCGCATGCGCGAAGCTGGCGTCGCACGGGCTCGGCGACCCGATAAAATTTGCATCCGGGGCAAGATACATTCACATACCAAATATCAAGTCGATAGCTCCACCCGTTTCCGAGATCTCGTCTGCGCATGCGCGAAGCGGGCGCCGCACGGGCTCGCCAATACGACAACGTTCACCGCCTGGTCAAACTACACACACGTACCAAGTTTCGTCCCGATCGGTCGAGAATCGTAGATTTGTATAAATGACCGACAGACAGACACACAGACAGACAAACAAACAAACATACAGACAGAGGTCTTCAAAATATATATGAGATAAACAACACGGAAAATCAGAGGCCAATGTTAATTAGTTAAATGAGTTACATACATCGGAGAAGGTTGGACGGAAAGACAATAGGCCTATATTTACGTGCGGGCATCCAATCTCAACACCATCATTTATATGTAAATCATGGTAAAATCTTCGATGTTGCTTGTAAGAAATGCTTGTAAGAAATACATAGTCCAGTGCGAATTATTAAGGAACACGAACATGCGTCTTCATATTCACAACCATGGATGATGGAGTGACACCGTGGCACACAGTCGGGGTTAAATAATTATAAAAACCCACTATATATTTTACGAAAATATTTAGTTTCAGTCTTCAATTCGCGCGAATACAAAGTGTGCGAATACAAAACTGAGCGAAAATGGTACTGCGCGAATAAACTTACCCTCATAAATTCTGAAAATTTTCCGGGACGTGCGTGCAAGTGTGCCATCAGATTATGTCAAGGAGCACTCTTTTTTCTCCTCGTCATAAGAGAACTCTTTACATGAACCCTCGCATAGCCCAGCGCACTGAATCTCTGAGTGAGCCGTCTCAACGCGTGATGGGAATGGTGCACACCCGACCGGTGATAAATCATCAACTATCATAAACTTTCTTCATTTCGCGTGGCATATGGTTGCCAGGACAACCGTGAAAGTTGACAGATTCATAACACTGAACGTGACTGTGTTAGCCTATATATGCAAATTCACACTGGCTTCCTCTGGTATCCTATATGGCGTTTTGTGTTTAAAGACGTTACTCGAGAGAATAAATACCTGGCCCGCCTTGACATATTCTATAAACTATAGACCGCATAGTACACCTTTAAACTCAAGCTCATGTTGTGCCTCTTTGAATTTGCGGTATTGATGACTGGTTGGTGCGACCGGAAGGGTTACTATGGTGATCTGATTGATGTGTCCACAAATATTTAAAGATGGTCCATCTCTTCACATAACAAGTTTCATATAGTTTCCTGGGAATCTATCTATATAAAAAGCCAAGTGTTTGTCTGTGCGTGTGTTTATTTGTGTGTTTACCTGTCACGATTTTGGTGCGTTTAAAATCTATATCACGGTTATCACCCCATTTCCGATTGCATCCAATATCATGAGGCACATTTTAGAATACGACACGCGAAACATGAGCCAATCGGTACATCCTGAGATAATGCGTTACTTTCTCTAAAGACGAATATGGTTTCAGCGGCGTCCGTCATAAATTCCGGACAAACTCCGCGCACCGTTTGTCCGCTTTCTTTATATCTTTATCAGCGGTGCAGTGGTGGCGACATGTCATGTTTGTCACCCGACTTAAGGTCAATCTACACCGGACGCAAGCGCGCGAATATAACGGCCGTTTTCTGTCGTCCGCAGCAGTTCAAAGCGCGCGATTTTTATATTCACACTGCAAGCGACTGAATCGCTGACCACGACGCGATCATTTTATACTTCGTCGATAGCGGGATAATTGGGTCGCTGTCAAATAGGATATTTTACGTGCGAAAGTCCTCATATATTTGAAGGCGACACAGTCATGCATTCGTCGTCGCGATAACAAAGTGGTGGGGGACTTTAGCGACAGGCTGATAACTGAGAAGAGAAAATGCCTGGCAAGAGCTGGCTGGACGCAATAACAGGATCGTCTGGTTAATTTTTGGTGCCAATCTATTCCAAGCTTCGAAGTCACTTCGCGCACAATTGCCCCCCCCCCCCGATAAAAAAAACTCACAAACAGGAATTATAGAATTAAATTCAATTAAACGCATGCAATGCAAGTGCTATGAGAATTTAGGAAGCCCGTGCACCATTCCACTTGACATATATTTAGCAAATTCTGATTGAAATGTCCATATTCATAGTATTTGTGAACTGACTGTAATTAATGCATACACTCAAACGATTATCTACCCAATTCATCGCGCGCGACGAAGTGATCCAGTCGCTTTCGGTGTGAATATAAAAATCGCGCGCTTTGAACAGCTACGGACGACAGAAAATGGCTGTAAAAATCGCGCCCTCGCGCCCGGTGAGGATTGACCCTTAAAGGGACATATGAACGAGTAAAAAAGATCCTTCCTTATCCGCTTAGAATCTATGTAGGGAAATGGTACACATTGGTCACATGGCCAGGGGAATGTCATGGGATAGGAGCCTTCGACCTCAGATGACTTGAAGGTGGATTGATAAATTACATGATTAATAAAGACCGTTTATTATCATCTCGGAAAATATGTCGGAAATTTGGTTCACAGAGGTACGAGACACCACACATGTCACGGGATAGGTGGCGTTGTCTTCAAGTAACTTAACCCTTTACCCAACAGAACGGCCCTGTGCCAATGCAATCTCTTATATATGCGAGTCGACCATAGATCGCCTCGCATATATAAGAGAATGCATTGGCTTAACACATATTAAAAATGATAAAATTGTCAAAGAATGTAGAAAAATATTATAAAATTGTTAAGAATGTAAGAAAAAAATGGTAAAAAGTGTTAAATTTTTGTTTTGTTTTAGGCCAATGCATTCTCTTATATATGCGAGGCGACCTATGGTCGACTGGCATATATAAGAGAATGCATTGGCACAGGGCATAACTGTAACCATCACAATGTGGTCAATGAACCGGTTCCAATGATATCCATATTTGTATGGTGTTATTGAGACAGACCGAATATATTTTAGGCTGTTGAAGCTTTATTTGGGCGTTTTTGGCCGTTTTGTTGGGTAAAGGGTTAAAGGCACTATTAGCCATAAAGAGCGTTTATTATCAAATTAAACTAATTCTTCACACGATGTTCCTACACGTCATGTTGTCACCCGTCGTTTTTGACGGGCAATCCCCTATAGCAGAATAATGAATATGAATCGAAGACCTCTGGCGAAAATGCTTCTGTCAATTAATATTGATTTTATTTCCTGGTATAATACGCATACAATCAATCTGGGACATTTGATGACTCGCGTTCGTTCGGAGCATAGCAAGCTGGATAATATAAGTGGATATCCGGTCCGTTATATTCATCAAAATGGACACCTTTCGCATAATGAACTACTACTGATAAGAATTACGAATAGCTAGTAGTAGTCGTACATTTTTCGGACGGTCCAAAAATATTTTAGCAAAGTGGGAACTTCTGGTAAGTTTGTGAGAAAATAATGCCGTTCAAACTGCTTGCCACTCGCAGTAATTAAGTGATGTGCTTCTGTTTGTCGTGATTATTTTGTAATTAATTATGTTATTATCTGGTCAAAGACAATGGTTGGGTCAACGAGTGTATGCAAAGTTCTCGTGACCGTGCTTGGCTTGTCGAGACCGTAATCGTAACTACGGATATGGAAAAAACGCCAACTGATAGAAAGAACACACATTCCAGTGACGTAAAATAGCCTTTCGCATTTCTTGTTGGTAGTATAGATCATTATGCGAAAGGTGTCCACTCATGTCATTGTTCGTCGACCGGTCTGATCACGATGGGTGCATTCGAATCCGCGGTCTGATCACGATGGTGCATTCTAATCCACGTGCTTGATGATTACAGCACTATCCTATTGTTGCAATCGTTCTCTGATTTTTGGTAAAGCACACCAATTCCCAAGGCTGACGAACGAATAGTTCAGTGATTATCCCATTGTTAGGCACACGCAAATCATAACAGACAAATCGCAGTGGGACCAGTCCGTGTTGTTTCGGACAGATCTATTCACATTCAACGGCGATCATGTTAATCACGTTGTTGGGCGTGGCTAACCGGCTATTGTGTCCAATCGCGGTCAGCCCACGGATTTTAGGTCGTGGTCAAAACACGCTCAATGGCACATTTATTGTTGATTGAATTATGTGGGATCAATTGTGCTCTAAGTCGGCCAGAGCACGCGAATAGTGTGTTACCAGAATAAATCTCGTCTTCGACTCGATTGATTCTGGTAAAGAACAATTCGTGTGCTCTAACCATTACGTAGCGAATGACAGGTCACCAACATACCAAGAACATGTTCGCGGGTTTGTATTCTCACTCGAATCTGGAGTGAGAATCTAAACCCGAAAACGTGTTCTTGCATGGTCTGTTCCTGGCCTGTTATCGGTGCTCGAGTCTTGAAACCCGGGTCACGTTTTGGGTCTGTCCCTGACATGTTGTTTGTGTTCGAGTCTTGACACCCGGGTCACGACTTTGCCGTCTGTTCCTGGCCTGTTTTCGGTGTTCGCGTCTTGACACCCGGGTCTCGTCATGATGATCCGTTCCTGGCCTGTTATCGGTGTTCGAGTCCTGACACCCGTGTCACGTCTCGGTGGTCTACTGGTCGCGAACACAAGGAAAGAACACAGATTCGAATACACCAGCGGTGAGATGTACGAAGCTTGGGTATTATATTCACGCCTGTATCCACGACATACACTCCGGCAATGCACATGCAAAGTACTGCATGTGTATTGTGGAATTGTGCGTGTAGTCATAGCTGGTCATTGTCTGCTATATATATGGCGTAATTCTTTGATTGGGTCATTTACTAACCTCGGATGTTAGATTTGATTAACGGTTTGTGTTTCCGGGTCGATGTTGCTGTTGTGTTACATTTCAAGAAAATTGTTCAATGTCGGAAATAGACGCTCTTTTCATTTTGGATTTTGCACATTGTTTTTTCTCTTGATTTCTAGTATAATTAGATAGACCTTATAAGGTAAATGAAAACGACTCTATACGGTCACGGCGTGCATGCCGATAATAGTGTGGTATCAACTGACACGGACGAAGGATTGCATAAAAACGCGACACCAGGATACACCGGCAAGGTCTTGACTTTGCGACTGAGACCAATGAACGACCGAGTTTTGCTTGTGTATATATTCCCCTGGAGATATACACGTGTGAATTATGCACAAGTTTGATACATCTCGCCGCCAATGTTTCGACTGTTCTCACAACTCACAAATATAGCTGTGACGTTGAGCCGGGTTTGCCGTGTCACAGTTATAATCGTTCATCGCAATCCAAGGAACACTTGCTGGCCAGTGTATGATTGTCGCGCAGCGTTGATTTCCTCCATAATTTTCTAGATACATGTCAGCCGCAGTCCACAATGGCTCGCCATTTCTGTTCCTCCAATCACGTGCACCAACGATCGATTCATCTGTTCCGTCAATATAGTGCTGCATGGTATATGTACCTGTAATATATAGGTATAAAGAACCTTCCACAGCTACTAATATAATTATCCTAGTTTATTACCTTTGTCCTCGTTTCTTGTGGCGTTTGCGATCGCTTCGGCCATTTTGAATGCGTGATACTCATCAACTCGAAACCACGTGATTCCACAGCGTGGACTGAGCCGGTTGTTGTTGCATTATCAGAAACTGATACGCAAACAATGTTGAAAACAGTTCAAAATTGGTGTAAAAAATGGCGAATGACAGTTTATTTAGAAAAAACGAAATTGTCCATTTTTAGAAAGAATCGCATTCAAAGAACCAATTGTAGTTTCATTTTCGAAAATCAAGCTGTAAACATGACTGAGCAATTAAATATCATGGTGTGATTTTCCACGAGTTTGGTAGTTTAAATATAACAGCTGAAATGTATCAAAGTCAACAGGTAGAGCTCTCGAGGCCATCATATCAAAATTTATGTTCACACATATATATAAGGACATATTCTTCAAAACTTTTGGTGAATTTTTTTCCAAAACCGTGTTAGTAAATCCATAATTATGGATTATGCGTCTGGTGTCTGGGGATACAGAGCATACCCTTGTATAGAGCATTCGGGTATTTCATTAGTGTCCGTCGTTTTTGTCTGCTATTAGCCATTGAATCTTGAGATGGTGGGACCCAGATAAAAGATTGGGCGAGCATACATATAACTTGAATGTGTAGATATGGAGAAGGCTGCTAAGAGGAATAAACAGAATCAGAACAGATGAGTGAAAAGAAGGGAGAGAAAATATAATATAACTTGATATATATGCAAGTCTAAAAATAATGTGCTGGTCATCAGCAAAATGATCGAGGTCTGCAGAGGGCGAATTTGGCGATACTACCCGGCATAGCATCAACAAATTCAACCTCTGACGACCTCATTCTATTTTGGTCTCGACCAACCATGGAGAACTAGCTACAGAATGAGGGTCACATATGGTGAATTTGGTAATGCTATAGCCCACTATGCTGGGTAGCATCGCTACCTCCTTGGAGCTTATTCTGCAGACTGCATATGACCGTCTTATTTTCAAGTTTCTATTTACACGTACATGTATGTGTCTGAATGCTTGACCTGAGTCTGGCCTTAGCACAGTACCTTGCCCAAGAACTCAGCTCATGGAAATGAAAATTACATGTTGGATTTCAGCTGAATACCTGTATTGTTGGAGAGTTACTTGCCAGCTGGTGTTGCCCTAATATTTTTTCAAAAATCATAATTGACATAAATTCATGTGATACTATCATACTATGCGACACATCTAAAGTTACACTTGCTGTGATGAAAGGAAGGTACACTAATGCTTTTATAATGAGCTACCTCAGACAATATTTGGGGACGAAACAATCAATAATTTACTGATCAGCACATGTAAGCTGTGTGTTATTTTGGGTTTTCCAGGTTTTTTCTTTAGATCACTTCCTGTTTCGTGTTATTACAAAAGTTGGAATGACTTAGAAGAACCAGAAACGAAAATAGGGTAACTGTAATACTGACCACCAAGCTTAAATGGTGTGAGACTACATATTTGGAGGTAAAAAGGGAGTGGGTACCCCTGTGTACCCCGCATGAAATTGGAAACAATATTTTTTCCTTCAAATAGGGGGTGGTGGGTACACAAGAGCCGGAAAAAAGTTTTTTCAGCCTAATGTTCAAACGGCCGAATATCACGGGATTTCGATGAAACTTGGAATGTGGGGGTACTTCGGCCGGGGAGCGGCATAAACCTATTAATTTGTCCGTGCGACGTGACCTTGACCTTGAAATCGGGTCATTTCAAGGTCAAACGCCCGAATATCACGGGATTTCGATGAAACTTGGTATGTGTGGGTACTTTCGGCCGGGGAGTCTCATAAGCCTATTCATTTGCCCGTGCGACGTGACTTTGACCTTGAAATCGGTAAATTCAAGGTCAAATCGCGAATTTTGATGGGATTTCGACGAAATTTGATACGTGGGGTTACTTTTGTCCACTGAGTGTTTTGGGCGGGTCGAGTCGTGACCCCGACCTGACCTTGACCTTCAAAATAATCAATTCGAGGGCAAATCGCAGCATATTCATTTGCCCGTGCGACTTGACCTTGAATCGGGTCAATTCAAGGTCAAATCGCCAATTTTGATGGTATTTCGACGAAATTTTATACATAGGGTTACTTTTGTCCACTGTGTGTTTTGGACGGGTCAAATCGTGACCCCGACCTGACCTTGACCTTCAAAATTATCAATTCAAGGTCAAATCGGGTAAAACCGGATGGATTTCGACGGGTACTTTTGTCGGGTACTTTTGTCCTGGCAGTGTTTTGGACGGGTCAAATCGTGACCCCACCTTACCTTCACCTTCAAAATGAACAATTCAAGGTCAAAGCCCGGACGAAGTCGGGTCACCTTCTAGTATATATATATATATATATATATATATATATATATATATATATATATATATATATATATATATATATATATATATATATATAGCTGATTATAGTATGTGTACAGAAATATATATAAATGGTTTTATGAATCAACATGACGACTTTTTCTATTAAAATACGTCCTTTATTCCGAGGCCTTTTCCGGGAATGACGTGAATAGTATTATGGCGTCATATGGCAACATGGGGGATAATTGCCTGACGCCAGAGTTAAGAACTGTTGAGTTTTGTCCGGAATTTGCGACGGAAATAATCCTCCTTGGCCAGTCTTTCCGAACAATTGTCACTTACCATCTTATAAAATGGGAAGATTTTGAACATGCCTCTGCCACATATATCAATATGCTCACTTAGAGGGATCATCCTTGTGCTGGGATCTCTAATCTGTTGTCGGTGAATCCGACTGTCTAGCTATAAGAAATGATCTTTTCTAATTGTTAGAAATTGCAAGAAAAACATCTTATACTTCTAGACATTTGAGAATGTCTTTCTGACTTTTGTCTGGAAAGTAGGTCATAACGTATTAGGAAAAATTTCTATCTATTTTCTAGAAATAAGAACAAGAAAATTTTATAAGTATACTCCTAAATTTTCTAGTATTTTCTAGTTTTCTAGTCTTGTGAGAAAATAATTTCTTGACATTTAAGAAATTAGTTCTTACCTTTTTCTAGGTACCGCGAAAATGACTTTCTAAGATTTAAGAAATAATTTCTTACTGATAAGAAATAATTTATTACCTTTTTCTAGATTATGAGAAAATTACTTTCACGGATTTAAGAATTTGTTCTTTTATTAAGAAACCATGAGAAAACTAATGGATCCTTTCTTTAAAAATGAAAAATATTATCATAATTATAATTATAATTTCTATAAGAAATAAATTTTCTGAATATTAGAAAATTTGATGTAAGAACATTTTCTAGGAATACTCACAGGATAATATTTCTTATTTTAAGTTTTTTTCTCTCAAAATAAGAATATTTTTTTTGACAGTGTGTGGATTGCTACAATATGTATAATTACGAGAGGTTCGAACTGTCACCAATGCAGCCAAGACAGTCATTTACCTAGAATGATAACTATTGAGACTCGAACCAAATTGGCGGAGAAGTAAATCTTTAGATAGCGTTTTGATTCCAAGTGTCGCGTCTTCTATATGGGATATATGGCTGCAATGTCATACGTAGATTTAGCTACATACTTGTGTATCTCGTTACATATATAACACACATTATGTATGATTAGTTTATACCATATGGACATTTATAATTAGATTGGAAATTTCTAACCAGTTGGAAAATTCAAATTCAAATTGGATGGGTGCCGCGATCAATTCAGTTTCGGTCTACAAGGGCGGGTGAATTCTAACCAGAGACTCTTTAGTCATTTTCTTAAACTACATCGTGCCATGTCTACCCTGGCTACGCCCTTAGATATCATATTCCACCAGTTCAAAAACCTGCGAACTTTTTGATATTCTGACCTTTATGTTCAAAATTTATGTTCACACATATATATAAGGACATATTCTTCAAAACTTTTGGTGAATTTTTTTCCAAAACCGTGTTAGTAAATCCATAATTATGGATTATGCGTCTGGTGTCTGGGGATACAGAGGCTGAGCATACCCTTGTATAGAGCATTCGGGTATTTCATTAGTGTCCGTCGTTTTTGTCTGCTATTAGCCATTGAATCTTGAGATGGTGGGACCCAGATAAAAGATTGGGCGAGCATACATATAACTTGAATGTGTAGATATGGAGAAGGCTGCTAAGAGGAATAAACAGAATCAGAACAGATGAGTGAAAAGAAGGGAGAGAAAATATAATATAACTTGATATATATGCAAGTCTAAAAATAATGTGCTGGTCATCAGCAAAATGATCGAGGTCTGCAGAGGGCGAATTTGGCGATACTACCCGGCATAGCATCAACAAATTCAACCTCTGACGACCTCATTCTATTTTGGTCTCGACCAACCATGGAGAACTAGCTACAGAATGAGGGTCACATATGGTGAATTTGGTAATGCTATAGCCCACTATGCTGGGTAGCATCGCTACCTCCTTGGAGCTTATTCTGCAGACTGCATATGACCGTCTTATTTTCAAGTTTCTATTTACACGTACATGTATGTGTCTGAATGCTTGACCTGAGTCTGGCCTTAGCACAGTACCTTGCCCAAGAACTCAGCTCATGGAAATGAAAATTACATGTTGGATTTCAGCTGAATACCTGTATTGTTGGAGAGTTACTTGCCAGCTGGTGTTGCCCTAATATTTTTTCAAAAATCATAATTGACATAAATTCATGTGATACTATCATACTATGCGACACATCTAAAGTTACACTTGCTGTGATGAAAGGAAGGTACACTAATGCTTTTATAATGAGCTACCTCAGACAATATTTGGGGACGAAACAATCAATAATTTACTGATCAGCACATGTAAGCTGTGTGTTATTTTGGGTTTTCCAGGTTTTTTCTTTAGATCACTTCCTGTTTCGTGTTATTACAAAAGTTGGAATGACTTAGAAGAACCAGAAACGAAAATAGGGTAACTGTAATACTGACCACCAAGCTTAAATGGTGTGAGACTACATATTTGGAGGTAAAAAGGGAGTGGGTACCCCTGTGTACCCCGCATGAAATTGGAAACAATATTTTTTCCTTCAAATAGGGGGTGGTGGGTACACAAGAGCCGGAAAAAAGTTTTTTCAGCCTAATGTTCAAACGGCCGAATATCACGGGATTTCGATGAAACTTGGAATGTGGGGGTACTTCGGCCGGGGAGCGGCATAAACCTATTAATTTGTCCGTGCGACGTGACCTTGACCTTGAAATCGGGTCATTTCAAGGTCAAACGCCCGAATATCACGGGATTTCGATGAAACTTGGTATGTGTGGGTACTTTCGGCCGGGGAGTCTCATAAGCCTATTCATTTGCCCGTGCGACGTGACTTTGACCTTGAAATCGGTAAATTCAAGGTCAAATCGCGAATTTTGATGGGATTTCGACGAAATTTGATACGTGGGGTTACTTTTGTCCACTGAGTGTTTTGGGCGGGTCGAGTCGTGACCCCGACCTGACCTTGACCTTCAAAATAATCAATTCGAGGTCAAATCGCAGCATATTCATTTGCCCGTGCGACTTGACCTTGAATCGGGTCAATTCAAGGTCAAATCGCCAATTTTGATGGTATTTCGACGAAATTTTATACATAGGGTTACTTTTGTCCACTGTGTGTTTTGGACGAGTCAAATCGTGACCCCGACCTGACCTTGACCTTCAAAATTATCAATTCAAGGTCAAATCGGGTAAAACCGGATGGATTTCGACGGGTACTTTTGTCGGGTACTTTTGTCCTGGCAGTGTTTTGGACGGGTCAAATCGTGACCCCACCTTACCTTCACCTTCAAAATGAACAATTCAAGGTCAAAGCCCGGACGAAGTCGGGTCACCTTCTAGTATATATATATATATATATATATATATATATATATATATATATATATATATATATATATATATAGCTGATTATAGTATGTGTACAGAAATATATATAAATGGTTTTATGAATCAACATGACGACTTTTTCTATTAAAATACGTCCTTTATTCCGAGGCCTTTTCCGGGAATGACGTGAATAGTATTATGGCGTCATATGGCAACATGGGGGATAATTGCCTGACGCCAGAGTTAAGAACTGTTGAGTTTTGTCCGGAATTTGCGACGGAAATAATCCTCCTTGGCCAGTCTTTCCGAACAATTGTCACTTACCATCTTATAAAATGGGAAGATTTTGAACATGCCTCTGCCACATATATCAATATGCTCACTTAGAGGGATCATCCTTGTGCTGGGATCTCTAATCTGTTGTCGGTGAATCCGACTGTCTAGCTATAAGAAATGATCTTTTCTAATTGTTAGAAATTGCAAGAAAAACATCTTATACTTCTAGACATTTGAGAATGTCTTTCTTACTTTTGTCTGGAAAGTAGGTCATAACGTATTAGGAAAAATTTCTATCTATTTTCTAGAAATAAGAACAAGAAAATTTTATAAGTATACTCCTAAATTTTCTAGTATTTTCTAGTTTTCTAGTCTTGTGAGAAAATAATTTCTTGACATTTAAGAAATTAGTTCTTACCTTTTTCTAGGTACCGCGAAAATGACTTTCTAAGATTTAAGAAATAATTTCTTACTGATAAGAAATAATTTATTACCTTTTTCTAGATTATGAGAAAATTACTTTCACGGATTTAAGAATTTGTTCTTTTATTAAGAAACCATGAGAAAACTAATGGATCCTTTCTTTAAAAATGAAAAATATTATCATAATTATAATTATAATTTCTATAAGAAATAAATTTTCTGAATATTAGAAAATTTGATGTAAGAACATTTTCTAGGAATACTCACAGGATAATATTTCTTATTTTAAGTTTTTTTCTCTCAAAATAAGAATATTTTTTTTGACAGTGTGTGGATTGCTACAATATGTATAATTACGAGAGGTTCGAACTGTCACCAATGCAGCCAAGACAGTCATTTACCTAGAATGATAACTATTGAGACTCGAACCAAATTGGCGGAGAAGTAAATCTTTAGATAGCGTTTTGATTCCAAGTGTCGCGTCTTCTATATGGGATATATGGCTGCAATGTCATACGTAGATTTAGCTACATACTTGTGTATCTCGTTACATATATAACACACATTATGTATGATTAGTTTATACCATATGGACATTTATAATTAGATTGGAAATTTCTAACCAGTTGGAAAATTCAAATTCAAATTGGATGGGTGCCGCGATCAATTCAGTTTCGGTCTACAAGGGCGGGTGAATTCTAACCAGAGACTCTTTAGTCATTTTCTTAAACTACATCGTGCCATGTCTACCCTGGCTACGCCCTTAGATATCATATTCCACCAGTTCAAAAACCTGCGAACTTTTTGATATTCTGACCTGTTTTGACGGGGAAATTTATAACTTTGAACATGCCACGCGGGAAACATATTTCTATAGTCCTTATGGGTGTGATCATTGCCATAGAGTCGTGTATCCGCATTTTTATCGTTGTCGTCAACACCATCATCCTCATGACCATCATCATCATCACCACCAGCATCATCATCATCACCATCATCATCATCCATCATCATCATCATCCATCATGATGATGATCATCATCATCACCACCAGTATCCTCATCATCATCATCATCACCATAATCTTTTTGTCAATTCTGATTTTTTTGGCCAAATAAAAAAAACTGGCCAAATTAAATCCCCATTTTCTGGTATCACAGTTTGTGAATTTTTTTTTTTTTAACATCTAAAATTCTATATAATTATGTCCATATCTTCAAATACCGTGTCCAGACTTCTTTAATTGTTACTTGACAATATACCAATACCCACAATCTACCATTTAGCCTCATTGTAGACATAGGATTCATTAGTGTTAATCCTCATTACTGTTTAATGCATTTGGTGGCCCATTATTTGATAATGCGCTGATATGAGTACATTTTTTTACACAATAAGCTGTATCACCTAATCAATCACCGGATAATCAGTATAAATTTGATTTTCTTGTCGCTCCTGTTACAAAATCAATTTGGGTTTTTGAATTAGATTTCCGCTTTTGGGTTTAAAAAAAGACTTGAAATTTATTTTGAAAAGAATAGGCCATTGGCCAATTTGGCCTATGTCAACATGAACCCTGGTCCCATGAATACCCACCTGTATATGCAATAACGCTGATAATTAACTCACAATGAATTATACACACTGCGTTGTCTCACTATTATCAAATATTTCTTTATAACGAAATCTTATTTGATGTCATACATCGAAATCTTATTTCATTATAACGAAATACAAAAAAAAGTTCACTTGGCACCTCCCGGCGAGATTCAGACCTAATTTACTGGACGAAAAATTTGTAAGTTTCGCTATAAACTGGGGACGAGTTGAAGATTATATTTATTACTTGATCCAAAAGACAATTTACTTTTGACTTCGAAATAATTTGACACACAAATTCTAGACCCAGAAATGTTGTTTCACTTATCTTTTTATATCAATGTTATAAAGTTTCCTGTTATAACACTAAAAACGTGCACATACTTTGAACTGGTGGAATATTATCACTACGGGCGTAGCCAGAGTAAAGATTCGTGACATGATCTATATATAGTTCCAGGACTTACTGCACTATAGAGCCACCATCAATACCCACATGTATATACAATAATTCTGATCAACTAATCAATCACTCTAACAATAATATGCCCCCTCCAGCATATACTCACCATTATATGCAATAACGCCGATCAACCAATCCAGCATCTCTCGGTTCTTAACCTCGAACAGATGACCTCGTTCACATTCACACAGGATCTTGCTCTGTCGCCATGTTTGCTTATACTTGATCCCAATTCTGTACCACACATCAAACCGACTGTTGTAAGTATAGTCTGTAAAGACATTCGATGTAATATGGATAGATTTAGGTTAACCCTTCCATGACTCGAGCTTCCTGATTTTTTTGCGAAAACCCTGTGCCAATGCATTCTCTTATATATGCGAGTCTCTCGGGGGGGGGGGGGCTGGCATGTATAAGAGAATGCATAGACCGTACAATATTTATCTTGACCTTGTACCCGAGTGCAATATCTTATTTGTTACATGATCCTACCCTTATTCCATTCAATAAACTCGTTCTATAAATTGTGATATTAAACGTTCGTTTAATAACAGGAAATAGTGCCAGGTGACCTTTGACTTCCGGTTTGTTGTCTGTTTACATTCCGCACGCTACGTCTCAAAATACCATGGCTTCCAATATTTTTCCAACAAACTATAATGAATGAAGAGTTTGAAAAGTTATTTTTATTAATATACGGCATTAAATACGTCAAATGGTCTTTATTTATCTGGGACTATTTGTTTACGCGGGCATAGTTACGTAAAACGTCATCGTATGCCTTATAGAAGCCTATAGAAGCCGATGTTAGTTTCGCGCCCCATTTGTTGATTTACGTAGGTTTTTACGAGGTTTTGGATCATCTAATACATAGAATCTACAACTCGTCCCCAGTTTATACCAAAGGCTGGGTCCAGACCTAATTTACTGAACACGTTTTATAAATTCCGCTATAAAATGGGGACGAGTTGTAGATTCTCTATATATACGAGTATGCACTGGCACAGGACCAGCGCAGCTCCCGTCATGACCGTCAGGGTTAAGGGTCAGCAGCATGTTTTATCAAGATGTCCTAATATTTCAAAATGAATTTTCTAAAAAGTTATCTGGAATTTATTTTTGAAATTTGGTACAGGTGATATTTTGTGATAACTAGTTGAACATTTGATGATAAGGACCCTGTTTGACGGCAGTATAGACAGTTTGTGACATCACGGAAGTACATGACCTATATTCTCTGCAGTACCCCTGTTTGGGGTCAGCCTAGACATATTGTTACACCATGGTCTATTTGTATGCCGGTCGGGCATGTCCGGACATGACCCGGCTGGTTAACTCCCGCCTTCTCCCTATGAACGGTATATTATCTACATGTATATCACATGATGATCTCGGTTGGGTAGCTTCAGCCTTGAATGTTAAAGAGACACTCAGCACTCACTATGAATGAATGTTAAAGTGACACTAGGCACTCACTATGGATTAATGTTAAAGTGACACTCGCAGTGAAAAACTTTGTTTTCAAAAAATAAAAAAATAAAAAATGGGAAAGTTTAAAAAATTAAAAAACTTCAAAAACTTCAAAAACAAATCTAATTTTCCAAAAACTTCAAAAATTAAAAAAAATTCCTAAATTAAAAAAAAAATGAAAAAAATGAAAAAACTTAAATTGTTTCTAAAATTTAAAAATGTTCAGCATTCAGCACCCAGATGAACATAATGGGGTGAAATATGATGACAACAATAGCCCGGGTCAATGGAATGGGATGAAATACGATGACAGAGAACTCCCTGGTCAACAGGAGGGCATGACATATAATTATATTGTGCCCCCAGGGTCAACATAATGGCTATACTAAGGACATAAGGACACCTGGTGAGCTCGATGAAATTAATAAGGAAAACCGTCAAAACATAGAGATTCGAGAAGACATATCGTACCCTTGTAATAACTGCGGGCTTTTGTTCGAAGATCAGCATGATGTTCAGAGACACGTAAAAAACTGGTGTCAAGAAAATAAGTTAAAACGAAAATTAACTGAGGACACGGATGATAGTCAGAATAAGAAAATTAAACTGAATGAAGATGAATACTTCAAAAGGTTGTGTGATGAGAGTAGAGATAAAGCACAAGAAGAATGGAGTGATAAAGTGGAAATGTATACGGAAAATGGCTCGACGGAAAAAGAGGCAAAAGTACAAGCTGACAAGGACCTTAAAAGTGAAGGCATGAGGCAATTTATGAATGGTTATGCTAGGACAATAATAAAGAATCTGTGGCTGCGCAATGGGACTCTGCACAACAGAGTCATGGATAAAGTGGACAAATATTTGAATAATGGTTATGAAGATCGTGATGCAGTGAAAATGTCAATATTGAAGTACAAACCATTGCTAGAAAAATTCATGGACGAAACAAATGACACATCTGACGAAAGTGAAGACAATTCGGACGAAAGTGACAGTGAATAGTTAATATAATAAAACAAAATTGTAGTATGTACCACATGTCATGTTATTTTTCTCTTTTTCCCTTGCTCACTTGCTCTTTTCGGTGGCGCTCGCCACCGTAGTATGGTACCCCAGAGCTTCCCGATGAATGGCAACAAGCCATATTTCCGATTAAATCCTGAAAATTTGGAAAATTTTGAACATTTTAAATTATTTTTAAATTTTAGAAACAATTTTAAGTTTTTATATTTTTTTATTTTTTTTTTAATTTAGGAATTTTTTGAATTTTTGAAGTTTTGGAAAATTATATATATTTTTTTTAAGTTTTTGAAATTTTTGAATTTTTGAACTTTTTGAACTTTTTGAAGTTATGAAATTTTTGAAATTTTTGAAATTTTTAAACTTTTCCATTTTTTATTTTTTTATTTTTTGAAAACAAAGTTTTTCACTGCGAGTGTCACTTTAACATTCATCCATAGTGAGTGCCTAGTGTCACTTTAACATTCATCCATAGTGAGTGCTGAGTGTCTCTTTAACATTCAAGGCTGAAGCTACCCCACCGAGATCATCATGTGATATACATGTAGATAATATACCGTTCATAGGGAGAAGCGGGAGTTAACCAGCGGGGTCATGTCCGGACATGCCCGACCGGCATACAAATAGACCATGATGTAACAATATTTATTCCACACCCATTGACGTGAGGCACATGTGTTCAACGGAATCCCAGCCATTGAATACATAGTAGTGTATACCTCTAGTGTAATACAAGCCGGAACTATAAAGATGACGTACATTACGTCGATCATCCGCTTCCGGTGATCCCCCCATAATTACTGGCTATTTGTCAGACTTAAATCACAATAAAGGTGGCTATAGTAACAATGGAGGTGACACTCATGGATTGAACTTATCTGACTGAACGGTGTAGAATAAATACAGAACACAACTTGCATCATAATCTCGAATCTTTTATCGAACTCGTTGCAGACGGCGCAAAGTTATATTTCGCTCGAGCTACGCTCTCGCGAAATATATCCTTGCGCCATCCGCAACTCATTCGATAAAAGATTCTCGATTAAGATGCGCGTTGTGTTCTGTCTATTTATTCCACACCCATTGACGTGAGTCACATGTATTCAACGGAATCCCAACCATTGAATACGTATTAGTGTATACCTCTAGTGGAATACAAGCCGGAACTATTCTCGTTGCCGTTGTCGCCAAGAAAGATGACGTACATTACGTCGATCGTCCGCTTCCGGTGACCCCCCCCCCATAATTACTGGTTATTTGTCAGACTTAAATCACAATAAAGGTAGCTATAGTTACAATGAAGGTGACATTCATGGATTGAACTTATCTGACTGAATGGTGTAGAATAAATACAGAACACAACTTGCATCATAATCTCGAATCTTTTATCGAACTCGTTACGGACGGCGCAAATTATATTTCGCTCGAGCTACGCTCTCGCGATATATATCCTTGCGCCATCCGCAACTCATGCGATAAAAGATTCTCGATTAAGATGCGCGTTGTGTTCTGTCTATGTCTAGGCTGACCCCAAACAGGGGTACTGCAGAGAATATAGGTCATGTACTTCCTTGACGTCACAAACTGTCTAGACTGCCGTCAAACAGGGTCCTTATCATCAAACATTATAACACCATTTACTATATATTTATCACCACTAACTACACTTTGTCTATTCATATTCATAATATCACCAAGATTTGTGATATGATAAACTCATAATTTGCATATTCCTCTAATTACTACCCAACGAGCTTCAATTATTCCCATCTTATCTAGTCCATGGGCTGGTATGACCACCCGTGCACCCCATCTACTTAACTTCTTTGGTATTTCCATGTACCCTCATGTGTATTATTCATTCAAAATGATTTCAACAGCAAACAGTTTGAGTCCTTGTGCCTACATTACTGGGAGACGCACGTTTTGAGTGAATCCAGCCAAAAATGGCAAGAGATTTTCAACAAAGAATTTCCCTGGATCTATTTGGCAAACAATTTTGAGTTTCTCATATCACCATCTTCATTGTATATAGAATCAGCAATTATTAAGAGAAACAAAAACATGGATTTCAATCAATTTGAGAGTTTGAAAATATTATATATGTTTTTGTCCATTTCGGTACCAAGAACTGGTAGAATAATCAATAATTTCACTCAAAACTCCAATCACCAAATAGCTTATTGTCTTGAGAAGAGGCTTCATTTGTTGAGTTAGAGTTTTAAGTGCATCATATAGCATCACAGCCCCATATATTGTAATGAGCAATAAAGCAGTCACAAATATTTCAGTTCAATGAAAACAAATATTGATATGCAGTTATGTCCACTCAAGCAGGGTGCAATAAACTTGCTTGAATTGGGCCACAATGTTAAGAGACATGGTAGTCAGCTTTAACTTGGTTATGAACCCATGGCACCCACAACTCATCTCATTTTTCATTGACCATCAGGCATGACATGTACATTCTCAAATATAGAAAATTATTTATGGGTAGCTGCTTTTCTAAATGAAAATTAACATCCCGAATTAAGCACAATTAAGTCTTCTCTCGTGATCTTGAGCTATGATATCGTGGATATATGAACTGCACTTGTGAAAACAATTATTTTACTCAAGTTCTTGGAACATGAAAATAGTATACATTTAAATATTGTTTATGCCAATAAAGTATAATATCCAATAGGTTGATTGTTCTTTAAATATTATGTCACAATAATCGCTTGTACCAAATTTCACAAAGAAATTACTGGCAGATTTTGAGAAAATCCATTTTGAAATACCAGGACATTTTGGCAAAACGTGCGCCTGACCCTTAATTTTCCTTGATTTGAGACAGTTCATACCTAGTTTTAATTAGAAAGTTAGAAAATTAGAAAAAAATTCAATAAATAAATTTCTATATTTGAGAATTTTCCTGTCATGCCTGCTGATCAATAAAACTTTGGGCTGAATGAGTTTTAGGTCCCATGCCCATTGGGATGAATAATTGTGGCTGCTTTATTTTGATGTTATATCATGTAACCAAACATTTAAAGGTACACAATCCGATTTGATGGTTCTCGTATAATCAGATTTCAACAACAACAACAACTACAACATTTCTTAAAAAGACGCTTTAGTTATCAAAATTGGTTATCAAAAAATAATGCTAACCACTGTCAACTCCATTATATAATTCCCCAAACGCGTTATAAATCAACATTTTGTTCAACGCAATTTGGCATCGAAAGTATGTCGGTCGACTCATCGAATATTTGCTAGGCCACCAAATATTCCAGGTGGTGAAAATTAGCAGATTACAAAAATCGACTCTCATATCTGATAAATCTGAGCTTCAAGTTTGATGGGTGGGTTCCTCGACTCGAAACAAATATTTTGTACCATCGAAGCCAAACAAATAGTAAGCTAGGAGCGTCCATTCGGATTATGTATCTTTAACTCATCCTTATAACACAAATGAAGCCTCCACAGGGTCAACACAATAAGCTATTTGGTGATTGGATTGTTGTTGTTGTTGTTGAAATGATTATTTAGCAGCTTCTTGGTACCCAAAGGGACAAAAAAGAAAACAATAGATTCAACCTCTCAAATGTTTTTAAAATCCATTGTTTTGTCTTAATAATTGTTCAGATTCTATATACAAAGAAGATGATATGTGGAATTTAAGATATTTCGCCAGAGAGACCCACAGAAATTCGTTGTTGAAAATGTTGGGATTTATGCAAAAACGGGCATGTGCCCCTTAACACGTTTTATCACATAATTAGCCCCTAAACCCGGTCTCATATTTTAGTAAGACACACATATATTATCGGCACGTGCAGTGACACAATAGCTTAGCTTAATGATGTCGATGTCAATATCGGAACTTTATTAGTATGTTAATTAGAATATAATTATGATATTCGATTTGTGTTGGGTTATTTAGTGTTGACTGTGAAATAAACATGGGTGATAAGGATAGTTGAACAATTTTGTGAACATGAAAAGACACATTTAAAATGGAACTATATTTTCTTGAAGAAGTCTTGACATCCTCTTTAGTTGTGATAAGGAAATCAATATTAATTGTTTAACCCCAGCCGTTTCGAGATCATTTTCCCTTGCTAAAATGTGATTATGTGATAAAAAGGATCTCAATTTCAACGCAATTCTATACGAAATTTATTAACCTCGTCCACTAAATTCAATTCGAACCTCACTAAAATCGAATCGAAGTTATTGCACTCGGTTAATAAATATCGTATAGAATTTCAACTCATTAGAGATCCGTTATGTATACAATGAAAGCTGCATAATGACAAACGGAGTGCTCACCGTCCCCAATGTTCACTGAAACAACCATTGAAACATTACATTACTGTGCATTGATATTTGAAGTGTGAATAAGGCATGTACTGATGAAAAGGGGGTCGGTCCAAAAATAAACAAACAAATGCGTGCATCGGTCCTTATGGAAACATATATCGACTTTAAAGGATACATTAAATATTATACATTATTATCATACATGATGTCGATTTTAGCAGTGCCCATAATGTATGTGGACCGTGCGGACTGCTCGACGGCTCGAAAGCCAACTTTTAATCCCCATTGCCGATATAATATAATTATTGTCCTTTGTTACTAGATGATGGTCATGTTAACTCTTTCTATACTAAATACTCATTGACGAGTAGTTAGTTATCTCTTAGGAAATGTTCAGGTAGGTCGTTTATTCAACTTATTATCTGAACATTTCCCTCCAATACATTTGACTCTTGTTGTATTTGTATTACCCATCGTCTGCTTATTTTTTCCGAAAACCCCAGGGGGGGGGGGGGGGGGTGGAAAAAAAGTTTTTCCGGGCACGTATGCCGGGGTGGGTGGGTAGTCAATGGGACCAACAATCAATTTTTTACGCCACTCAAAAAAAAATATCCTGCAAGTTTTTTGACAGTTTTTGCAATGAGTTTGGCTTAAAACAACTTAGAATGAGAGAAATAATGTAATTCTAACTGCTAAACTGACTGCAGGCAGTTATCGTGTTGTATTTTGTTACAAATTTTGAAATCCAAGATGGCCGCTGGCAGCCATGTTTTGTTGGCCGAATGACCCCAAAATGACTCGTTCCTATTTACATGTCAATGTTAACATTCTTGACAAATAGTATGTACATAAATTCATATACAGCTGTTTACGGTGAATCCCCCCCGCAAATCTCTGTTTTTGTACTAAAAGGGGGTGGGTGTCCAAAAATGGTCGGAAAAAACTGCCGAAAACAGAAACAAATTTGGACGCGGGGGTGGGTGGGTCCCAACAAGGGTCGAAAGTCAAAAATCAGCATACGTGCCTGCAAACTTTTCCGACTCCCCCCTGAAAACCCCTCCAAATGAATAACAAACCATTCCAATGTAGACTTTTATAACTGTATGGGAGAATCCACTCAGTGCAGAAAGGGTTAACAGTTGGGTATACACACACAATAGCAGAACACACAAATAAAGCCATAGGTCATGCAGTGTGCACAGTGACGTAGGCTCGATGACCTGACAAGACAACTTTTAATCCCATCACCAATATAATGGTCCTTTGAAACTTTGTTTTTTACGCCACAGGTGTAAGATGTTTTGGTAATTTTATTTACGAGTGGACCAATGGGCGAATGCATTATGGGTGATTAGGTATTCTTGTACTTGAGTAAACCGTACCGATAGTCACGATAGTCCGACACAGATTAGCACATGTGTTTACGCCACCGGTGTAATTGGGGGACATGTCTCTATTCCGAAGGTTCGCTATCCCGAAGGTCCATTATTCCGAAAGTTCTCTGTTCTGAATATTCGCTATTCCGAAGGTTCACTATTCCGAAGGTTTTTGTTATTTTAAGGTTAATTCTATATTCTAAAGTATTGAGAGGGTTCATTATCACGAATATTCTTTTTATGAAGGAAATAACTTAAAACATTAAATGTGATTTTGTTTTGTTCTCGCGGGTTTTCTTGAGATTTAATGTCATTACGTGGGCCCATAACTTTGAATTCTTGGCATATACTATGAATGTTGCGGTATATGTGGACCCTCCTGCTTTGGGACATGACACAGGTATAGTTGACTTAAGTTCTGTTCTGCGCGGGCTCCAATTTGGGGTTCAACATTTTAAGGGCCAAATTTAGAAATTTATGGGCCCATACCTTTGAACTCTGGGCATATAATATGAATATTGGGGGGGAGGCATGTCTCTATTCCGAAGGTTCGCTATCCCGACGGTCCACTATTCCGAAGGTTCCCTGAATGTTCGCTATTCCGAAGGTTCTCTATTCCGAAGGTTTTTGTTATTTTAAGGTTAATTCTATATTCTAAATTATTGAGAGGGTTCATTATCACGAATATTCTTTTTATGAAGGAAATAACTTAAAACATTAAATGTGATTTTGTTTTGTTTTCGCGGGTTTTCTTGAGTTTAATGTCATTACGTATGACCTTATTTCTCATTACATATTCACGCCACGCAGCCCACACAATTGCTATGTTTCCATGCGATTTAATGTCATTACGTGTGACGTAATATCTCAATAATCTCAGAGGCATGAATACGCCAGCTAAAGGCGGATTATAACAGTGGGGCTATAACGCTTAATGAATACTAGAGGCTATAACAAACTGTGTAGCAGAATATCGCGGAATAGACGAGTATGAGATGAACCTAACTGAAATTGTGACTTTGTATTGACTTTAAAGGCCCACTTAATTTTCGAGTCATCCATTTTGTTTTATAGTATATACGGTTTTTATAACAATTTATGCCATAAAATTTGAATAAAATACTATAATTCATCACCATTTGAAACGCAGAATACTTCTATCTCCTAGTTTGAAACACCCTGAAACACCTTTAAAAAACCGCGTCAAGTCGTGGGTCGTATAACTAGCAATTAGCATCTAGCATGTCCCCTTCGGCTTTCCATAGATTTCGACGTAATTTGATACCGAGGGATACTTGTGTCCGGGAAGTGTTTTGGACGGATCAAATCGTGACCCTGACCTTGACCTTTAAAATGGTCAATTCAAGGTCAATTTGGGTAAAACGGACGGATTTCGACGAAATTTGATACCTAGGGATACTTTTGTCCGGGGAGTGTTTTGAACGGGTCAAATCGTGACCCGGCGTGATCTTGATCTTCAATATGGTCAATCAAATGACAAATCGGGTAAAACGGATGGATTTCGGCGAAATTTGATACCTATGGGTACTTTTGTCGGGGGGGGGGGGGGGTTGGACGGGTCAAATCATGACTCCGACCTGACCTTGACCTTCAAAATTGTCAATTAAAGGTCAAGTCGGGTAAAACGGACGGATTTCGACGAAATTTGATACCTAGGGGAACTTTTCTCCGGGGGTGTTTTGGACGGGTCGTCAAATCATGACCCTGACCTGACCTTGACTTTCAAAATAGTCAATTCAAGGTCAAATCGCGCTTTCGCCGGAAATCAGATGGGAAACAGCCCGGACGAAGTCGGGCCCATCAGCTAGTGTAATAAAGAAGAAAGTTTGAAGAATGTAATGTATAACACGAGAAACGGGTAAACTTGATATATGGAAGTATGCAAATTTCCCATATGAAATTTGAAAGCTAGTTTATATTATAATTATATTATAATTTATATTTATGGCTAATAATATGATCTTGGTGGCGTTACCATTTCTGAATATGGTTTTCTTGTTAGATGATGGCCATGTAAACAATTGGGTACACCCATGCACAATGGCAGAATGCACAAATAAAGCCACAGGCGAGTGTGCACGATGACGTAGACTCGATGACTCGACAAGACAACTTTTAATCCCATCACCAATATAAATTATATAATGGTCCTTTGTTATTAGATGACGGTCATGTAAAACAATTGGGTACATTCATACACAATGGTGGAACACACAAATAAAGCCATGGGCCATGCAGTGTGCACAGTGACGTAGGCCCGATGACTCGACAAGACAACTTTTAATCCCATCACCAATATAATGGTCCTTTGGAACTTTGTTATTAGATGATGGCCATGTAATCAATTGGGTGCACCCATGCACAATGGCAGAATGCACAAACAAAGCCAAAGGCGAGTGTGCACGATGACGTAGACTCGATGACTCGACAAGACAACTTTTAATGCTATCACCAATATAATAGTCCTTTGTTGTTAGATGATGGCCATGTAAAACAATTGGGTACATTCATGCACAATGGTAGAACACACAAATAAAACGAAACATCCGGTTTTTACAAAATAAAAATATTCTTCCTTCACCGCTGATTTATCATTGGACCTTGGTGTTAGATATCCGCTCACGTATGGATCGTTGGCAAGAAACGCACCTACAAGGTTGCAAAAGCAAATCTTTGAAATGACCCCACAAGACGGCAATGTCACAAACAGTGACATCCGTTGTCCGATTAACCAGCTTGTAAAGACATGATGGTATCTAATGGTATCTAATGTCCATGTGAAGACGCTAACAATTTTTTCTTCAGTTGTGTCCTTGGTACGCAGACTCCAGAGAAAGTATATGGGCAAGGTTGGATGAACTTAATGTATCTATCGTCTCTGAAAAAGACCTCCTGTTCGGCATCCCGCACTATATAGTGAAGCAATAAATACGCGCATTTTCGAGACAGTCCATTCATTTATTTCCTCGACAGACCGCTTCTCATAAATGTTACCCTACCCTCTACCGCGAGACCATAGCCACTCCAAACAGCTACAGCATGCAGCATCCACTTTAAACACAAATTTTGAACCTATCTCTAAATACTTTTATTAGCAGCCGAATGCCAGAGGAGAGGGGCTCTGATAAGTTCCACAACTTGTGCTCCGATCCTCTGTGCCCACACAACTATCTATGTCTATAATAATATGTGTAATTTGTATATACATTTGTGGGTCACAATAAATATGTTCAATCAAATGTGGCACTGTCGGACCCAGTACAAGCTGCACGAAACTAAACAAACTGATTGTCCCACTCCCGCGGTGAGACGTACGACGCTTGAGTATTATATTCACTTAAAGATGCATAATCCGAATTAACACTTTCAGTGCCAGGGACCGATCTCATCGGCCCTAATTTACGGTCTGTAAAGATTTGTTTTGGGTTGAATTTGTTTTGGGTATGCTTAAGCATGCTATAGCGAATTTAAAAACAAACTGGATTAAACCTTAGGGGCATGTTATAACTCAAAACTATCACCAAGTATTCATATTAATAATTATGATGCCCATGAAAAACGTAAGATTCCCTGGCACTAAACCTACAAAATAAGTCTGTTAAAGACATTTCTACCAGAACGAACAATACTACTTCACCTTTAATGTGCATAACTCTTCCACAGAAGTTATTCCATCAAATAATGAACACATAGTTGATATCTTCTCTTATATTATCTCGAAAATTGTAATGTATTTAAAAAAAAATAAGGAAAAAAAACCCAATTTCTCATGTTTTGGCCGCCATTTTGGCATCCATCTTGAATAATTGTGGCCATTTTTCAACTAAAAGTCGCGGTTGTTATTCTGTGAACACTAATATTACATAGTGTTGAGGAATTCGTTATGTTTACCATATCAAATCAAGAAGCAAATCTATTAGGTGTGCCACCGTCAAACCGGTAGCCATCTTGGACGCCATCTGGAATTTTTGGCTCTACGTCGGTCGAAATGTTGGTTCTTGAGAAAATTCCTAGACTAGAGATGCTGTCCTACAAGATACTAAAAAATGGCGCTTTTATCCGACTTGTATCGATCCGAGCATTTTTTGTCACTAACTACCTACACTAAAATGGCTGTTTTTGGTTTTCGACCCAAACATCGTGTTCTATTGTATTTTTGACTACTTCAATCCATCTTTCTGGGACATATAATGCTCGTAGAAAGGTAGATAAATTATTTATCGACCTATCTCGGTACCGGGAAAAGTTCAAAAACGAATATTAGTTGGTGTATTTGGAGCGCAAACCGCCATATGGCTTTAAAGATGGTCCATATCTTCCTAATCACGCTTTATATAGTTTCCGTGGTATAAAATGCTAAATATGAGTCGAAGACATCTGTCCGGAAACGCTTCTATCAATTAGGGTGCATTTACACTGCTATAGAACTGTACACAGATCTACACGCAGACTAGTGCGAACGGGTTGATATAGAAATGCACACAGAAAGAAAACGGTATTCGTTCGTGTGAGCAAAAATCGTGTCCGCTATACGTCAGGGTCAACGCCGAAGCATTGCGACAGGCAAATCTGTTTTGATTAATTGTTACTCGGACTTGGCGAATGTGTTACAGTTTTCGTATGTAATTCGTATATTCAAGATGGACAGGGACGTGTCAACGGGGGGGGGGGGGGGAGGGGGTGAGGGGTGTCTTTGGTCAAAAGTATCAACAGTTGGAAATTTCACACCTGACAAAACATTAGTTGTAATTTCCAAACCAACAATGGGTTGAAAATGATATTGTAGTTTGATTTTCAAACATTTTGGAGTATTGTTTTCTGACCAATATTTGCATAATATTCCTACCTTATATGGAAAGATTGTGCCCTGGTCCCGGCCTCCCCATGGCCAGTCAAAACTGCTAGTTATTTAAGAAAAGCAATATTGTCCTACATTTGGTCAACATTGTCATTAGAATTGTCATCCGTTGGAAATTTTGCTACATTTGGTCAAATACAGGGTGTTGTAGCATGGATACCCACTCCATACCAATCCAAAATGGCTACCTCCCAGATGGTGTCAAACAGGAAACCTATATATATATATATATATATATATATATATATATATATATATATATATATATATGCTGATATATGCTGACACGGCACATACCAAATCGCTGTTGTCTGCTGATAGTTGATCTATTTTTATGTCTGGCCTAAACTGAAACGACTCGTAGTGAGTTGTCAATTACCAGAGTACTGGTCAGCGCGCGTTCACTATTAGTCATCATGTTGCGATGACAGCAATGCACGACACGTGACTTCATACAGATCTGTATACAGATCTATACACAGTGTAAACGCACCCTTAACATTGGTTTTTATATATATATCAACATTTTCTTATATAATGCGATAATCAATTGAGACATTTTTTCGTTATTAGTTTTAGAACATATCACCGTGAAGGCGATCTCAGACGGAGCTATAGTTATCCCGCATGCTACGCTCCGAATGTTCCGCGAGCTATAAAATATTCCAAAATTGATCGGATGTTTTATACCAGAAAATTTTAAATAAAATCAATATTAATTGATAGAGTTTCCGGACATGGGTCTTCGATTCATATTTTATAACTAGGAAACTATTTAAAGGGATACTGTACTCAAAGGTTGTTGTTAGTTCTATAGTATCTGAATCTTAGAATATAAGGTAACCAGATGTCCATTATTTGAAAGTCTGTTGAGAACGAAGTAATTTTACGGATGGCAGATTAGCCAGAATGCGAAAATACAATTTGTCATCGTCAAGTAATGTTTGTACAGTTTTCAAGCAAATATATCAAATAAATGTTATATTATATGCATAATAGTCCCATATACTCATTTAAGTTATTTTATAGACACTAGTCAGTGAGTGACTTGAGATAGGGCCCCGTATCAACATATTTTCTACGCGATCATGTGTGCCACGCGGTATACCCAATCCACTATCCGTCAATTAATTTGATTACGTCTTGTACACCGAAATTCGTAATTTAATTTATGGCTCCAGCCATAAATTAAATCGATATAAAATTATTAACTTTGATTTTAAGATAATCCATTAACCTGAACGTTTAAATAATACATCTTCGACTCAAATTACTTATTTTTCTACATATTATTGATATGAGATCGTTGTTTATTATATCGAGAATTTATTGAAAATGGCGTACAGTACACCTTTTAAACTTATTGCAGGAAGAGATAGACCATATGTATATATTCCCACAGGGTCTAGCTTGTAGCTTCCAATTGACCACACTAGCCTTCTATTATCTCTTTCATATAGACCCCATGCATGATAAGGCAAAAAAAAATTAACTAAATATTGCGAATTCGAGAAACAAGTTAGATTTAACAAAGAAATATATTCCCTGCCTTGTTTGTTCAATGTTATAGTTCCCTGTCAGAACGGGTCAGAACATCAAAAGTTCCCAGGTTTTGTACTGATGGAATATGGTCACTATGGGCATAGCTATATAAAGTAGAGATTATATATATAGAGGTAACATCTACCAGTGGTCACCAGTGGTATGATGCTGGAAAGCCAAATATAAAATTGCCCAAAACCTGTTATTTAATAAAATTTTGTCAAATATCAAATATTTTGGTCCAAGTCCGTCTTCTCCTCGACTGTTTACTGGGCCACTTAAAATATTGGGTTGTGAAAAATAATATATTTCAAACATCGACATCGAACCACTCTGAACTTTGATGGGCGGGTTCCTCGACTCGAATCAAATATGTTTTACCCCCGAAGCCAAGGAAATAGGAATTTGCTAGCGTTAATTCGGATTATGCATCTTTAAAGTAGATCGGTTTTTGAATGTTTCATTCAGATACTGACTTTTCTTCGATTCGTTGAGATTAGAGCCAAAACACCGCGAAAATGACAACTATAAACAAATAACGCCACAAGTTTGTCCTATCAACATCATAGCAAAGCAACAGGGCCACTTGACTAGGGGTGATTATAGCGATTACTATTTTTCACGCGAATTTAAAACTGAACGAAAAATAGTATACGACTTCTGAGTTTATATATAACTAGCAGGTGGACCCGACTTCGTCCGGGCTGATTCCCCTCTGCTTTTCGGCGAATTGCGCGATTTGACCTTGAATTGTCCATTTTGAAGGTCAAGGTCATGTGGGGTCACGACTTGACCCGTCAAAAACACTGCCCGGACAAAAGTACCCGACAAAAGTACCCGTCGAAATCCATCCGGTTTTACCCGATTTGACCTCGAATTGATCATTTCGAAGATCAAGGTCAGGTCGGGATCACGATTTGACCCGTCCAAAACACTCAGTGGACAAAAGTAACCATACGTATAAAATTTCGTCGAAATCCCATCAAAATTCGCGATTCGACCTTGAATTGACCCGATTTCAAGGTCAATGTCACGTCGCACGGGCAAACGAATAGGCTTAATTACGACACTCCCCATACGAAAGCACCCCCACATACCAAGTTTCATCGAAATCCCGTGATACTCGGGCGTTCGACCTTGAAATGACCCGATTTCAAGGTCAATGTCACGTCGCACGGTCAAATTAATAGGCCTATGCCACTCCCCGGCCGAAAGTATCCCACATACCAAGTTTCATCGAAATCCCGTGATATTCGGGCGTTTGACCTTGAAATGACCCGATTTCAAGGTCAATGTCACGTCGCACGGGAAAATTAACAGGCCAATGCCACTCCCCGGCCGAAAGCACCCCCACATACCAAGTTTCATCGAAATCGGCTCGGCCGTTTTCGAGTCCATCGCGAACAGACAGACAGACAGACACACACACAGACAGATTTCCCAAAATATATAATAGACTAGCAGGTGGACCCGACTTCGTCCGGGCTGTTTCTCCTCTGCTTTTCGGTGAATTGACCTTGAAATGTCCGTTTTGAAGGTGAAGGTCAGGTGGGGTCACGATTTGACCCGTCCAAAACACTGTCCGGAGAAAAGTACCCGACAAAAGTACACGTCGAAATCCATCCGGTTTTACCAGATTTGACCTTGAATTGATCAATTTGAAGGTCAAGGTCAGGTCGGGGTCACGATTTGACCCGTCCAAAATACTCAGTGGACAAAAGTAACCCTGTGTATCAAATTTCGTGGAAATCCCATCAAAATTCGCGATTTGACCTTGAATTTACCTGATTTCAAGGTCACGTCGCACGGCCAAATGAATAGGCTTATGAGACTCCCCATACCAAAGTATCCCTAGACACTAATTGTCATCGAAATCCCGTGATATTCGGGCGTTTGACCTTGACATGACCCGATTTTAAGGTCAATGTCACGTCGCACGGGCAAATTAATAGGCCTATGCCACTCCCCGGCCGAAAGTATCCCACATACCAAGTTTCATCGAAATCCCGTGATATTCGGGCGTTTGACCTTGAAATGACCCGATTTCAAGGTCATTGTCACGTCGCACGGGAAAATTAACAGGCCCATGCCACTCCACGGCCGAAAGTGCCCCCACATACCAAGTTTCATCGAAATCGGTTCGGTCGTTTTCGAGTCCATCGCGAACAGACACACAGACAGACACACAGACACACAGACAGATCTTCCAAAATATATAATAGACTAGCCGATGAGCCCGACGTTGTCCGGGCTATTCAAAAAACAAATTTCAAGTCGATAGCTCCACCCGTTTCCGAGATCTGGTCTGCGCATGCGCGAAGCTTGCGTCGCACGGGCTCGGCGACCCGATAAAATTCGTATCCGGGGCAAAATACATTTACATAGCAAATTTCAAGTCGATAGCTCCACCCGTTTCCGAGATCTCGTCTGCGCATGCGCGAAGCTGGCGTCGCACGGGCTCGGCGACCCGATAAAATTCGTATCCGGGGCAAGATACATTCACATACCAAATTTCAAGTCAATAGCTCCACCCGTTTCCGAGATCTCGTCTGCGCATGCGCGAAGCTGGCTTCGCACTGGCTCGGCGATAGCTCTACCCAGCCCGACGTTGTCCGGGCTACTCAAAAACCAAATTTCAAGTCGATAGCTCTCCCCGTTTCCGAGATCTGGTTTGCGCATGCGCGAAGCTTGCGTCGCACGGGCTCGGCGACCCGATAAAATTCGTATCCGGGGCAAGATACATTCACATAGCAAATTACAAGTCGATAGCTCCACCCGTTTCCGAGATCTCGTCTGCGCATGCGCGAAGCGGGCGCCGCACGGGCTCGCAAATACGACAACGTCCACCGCCTGGTCAAATTACACACACGTACCAAGTTTCGTCCCGATCGGTCGAGAATCGTAGATTTGTATCAATGACATACAGACATACATACAGACAGAGGTCTTCAAAATATATATGAGACTAGCCGATGAGCCCGACGTTGTCCGGGCTATTCAAAAACCAAATTTCAAGTCGATAGCTCTACCCGTTTCGAGATCTGGTCTGCGCATGCGCGAAGCTGGCGTCGCACGGGCTCGGCGACCCGATAAAATTCGTATCCGGGGCAAGATACATTCACATACCAAATTTCAAGTCGATAGCTCCACCCGTTTCCGAGATCTCGTCTGCGCATGCGCGAAGCTGGCGTCGCACGGGCTCGGCGACTCGATAAAATTCGAATCCGGGGCAAGATACATTCACATTGCAAATTTCAAGTCGATAGCTCCACCCGTGTCCGATATCTCGTCTGCGCGAAGCTGGCGTCGCACGGGCTCGGCGACCCGATAAAATTCGTATCCGGGACAAGATATATTCACATAGCAAATTTCAAGTCGATAGCTCCACCCGTTTCCGAGATCTCGTCTGCGCATGCGCGAAGCGGGCGCTGCACGGGCTCGCCAATACGAAAACGTCGACCGCCTGGTCAAACTACACGCACGTACCAAGTTTCGTTTCGATCGGTCGAGAATCGTAGATTTGTATTAATGACAGACAAACATAGACAAACAAACAAACAGACAGAGGTCTTCAAAATATATATGAGACTAGCCGATGAGCCCGACGTTGTCCGGGCTATTCAAAAAACAAATTTCAAGTCGATAGCTCCACCCGTTTCCGAGATCTGGTCTGAAAACCGAATTTCAAGTCGATAGCTCTACCCGTTTCCGAGATCTGGTCTGCGTATGCGCGAAGCTGGCGTCGCACGGGCTCGGCGACCCGATAAAATTCGTATCCGGGGCAAGATACATTCACATACCAAATTTCAAGTCGATAGCTCCACCCGTTTCCGAGATCTGGTCTGCGCATGCGCGAAGCTGGCGTCGAACGGGCTCGGCGACCCGATAAAATTCGTACCCGGGGCAAGATACATTCACGTACCAAATTTCAAGTCGATAGCTCCACCCGTTTCCGATATCTTCGTCTGCGCATGCGCGAAGCTGGCGTCGCACGGGCTCGGCGACCCGATAAAATTCGTATCCGGGGCAAGATACATTCACATAGCAAATTTCAAGTCGATAGCTCCACCCGTTTCCGAGATCTCGTCTGCGCATGCCCGAAGCGGGCGCCGCACGGGCTCGCCAATACGACAACGTCCACCGCCTGGTCAAACTACACACACGTACCAAGTTTGGTCCCGATCGGTCGAGAATCGTAGATTTGTATAAATGACAGACAAACATACATACAGACAAACAAACAGAGGTCATCAAAATATATATGAGATAAACCACACGGAAAATCAGAGGCCAATGTTAATTAGTTAAATGAGTTACATACATCGGAGAAGGTTGGACGGAAAGACAATAGGCCTATATTTACGTGCGGGCATCCAATCTCAACACCATCATTTATATGTAAATCATGGTAAAATCTTCGATGTTGCTTGTAAGAAATGCTTGTAAGAAATACATAGTCCAGTGCGAATTATTAAGGAACACGAACATGCGTCTTCATATTCACAACCATGGATGATGGAGTGACACCGTGGCACACAGTCGGGGTTAAATAATTATAAAAACCCACTATATATTTTACGAAAATATTTAGTTTCAGTCTTCAATTCGCGCGAATACAAAGTGTGCGAATACAAAACTGAGCGAAAATGGTACTGCGCGAATTTAAGGTCGAGTAGGGGGATTATAAACTTACCCTCATAACTTCTGAAAATTTTCCGGGACGTGCGTGCAAGTGTGCCATCAGATTCTGTCAAGGAGCACTCTTTTTTCTCCTCGTCATAAGAGAACTCTTTACATGAACCCTCGCATAGCCCAGCGCACTGAATCTCTGAGTGAGCCGTCTCAACGCGTGATGGGAATGGTGCACACCCGACCGGTGATAAATCATCAACTATCATAAACTTTCTTCATTTCGCGTGGCATATGGTTGCCAGGACAACCGTGAAAGTTGACAGATTCATAACACTGAACGTGACTGTGTTAGCCTATATATGCAAATTCACACTGGCTTCCTCTGGTATCCTATATGGCGTTTTGTGTTTAAAGACGTTACTCGAGAGAATAAATACCTGGCCCTCCTTGACATATTCTATAAACTATAGACCGCATAGTACACCTTTAAACTCAAGCTCATGTTGTGCCTCTTTGAATTTGCGGTATTGATGACTGGTTGGTGCGACCGGAAGGGTTACTATGGTGATCTGATTGATGTGTCCACAAATATTTAAAGATGGTCCATCTCTTCACATAACAAGTTTCATATAGTTTCCTGGGAATCTATCTATATAAAAAGCCAAGTGTTTGTCTGTGCGTGTGTTTATTTGTGTGTTTACCTGTCACGATTTTGGTGCGTTTAAAATCTATATCACGGTTATCACCCCATTTCCGATTGCATCCAATATCATGAGGCACATTTTAGAATACGACACGCGAAACATGAGCCAATCGGTACATCCTGAGATAATGCGTTACTTTCTCTAAAGACGAATATGGTTTCAGCGGCGTCCGTCATAAATTCCGGACAAACTCCGTGCACCGTTTGTCCGCTTTCTTTATATCTTTATCAGCGGTGCAGTGGTGGCGACATGTCCTGTTTGTCACCCGACTTAAGGTCAATCTACACCGGACGCAAGCGCGCGAATATAACGGCCGTTTTCTGTCGTCCGCAGCAGTTCAAAGCGCGCGATTTTTATATTCACACTGCAAGCGACTGAATCGCTGACCACGACGCGATCATTTTATACTTCGTCCATAGCGGGATAATTGGGTCGCTGTCAAATAGGATATTTTACGTGCGAAAGTCCTCATATATTTGAAGGCGACACGGTCATGCATTCGTCGTCGCGATAACAAAGTGGTGGGGGATTTTAGCGACAGGCTGATAACTGAGAAGAGAACATGCCTGGCAAGAGCTGGCTGGACGCAATAACAGGATCGTCTGGTTAATTTTTGGTGCCAATCTATTCCAAGCTTCGAAGTCACTTCGCGCACAATTGCCCCCCCCCCCCCCCCGATAAAAAAACTCACAAACAGGAATTATAGAATTAAATTCAATTAAACGCATGCAATGCAATTGCTATGAGAATTTAGGAAGCCCGTGCACCATTCCACTTGACATATATTTAGCAAATTCTGATTGAAATGTCCATATTCATAGTATTTGTGAACTGACTGTAATTAATGCATACACTCAAACGATTATCTACCCAATTCATCGCGCGCGACGAAGTAGTGATCCAGTCGCTTTCGGTGTGAATATAAAAATCGCGCGCTTTGAACAGCTACGGACGACAGAAAATGGCTGTAAAAATCGCGCCCTCGCGCCCGGTGAGGATTGACCCTTAAAGGGACATATGAACGAGTAAAAAAGATCCTTCCTTATCCGCTTAGAATCTATGTAGGGAAATGGTACACATTGGTCACATGGCCAGGGGAATGTCATGGGATAGGAGCCTTCGACCTCAGATGACTTAAAGGTGGATTGATAAATTACATGATTAATAAAGACCGTTTATTATCATCTCGGAAAATATGTCGGAAATTTAGTTCACAGAGGTACGAGACACCACACATGTCACGGGATAGGTGGCGTTGTCTTCAAGTAACTTAACCCTTTACCCAACAGAACGGCCCTGTGCCAATGCAATCTCTTATATATGCGAGTCGACCAGAGATCGCCTCGCATATATAAGAGAATGCATTGGCTTAACACATATTAAAAATGATAAAATTGTCAAAGAATGTAGAAAAATATTATAAAATTGTTAAGAATGTAAGAAAAAAATGGTAAAAAGTGTAAAATTTTTGTTTTGTTTTAGGCCAATGCATTCTCTTATATATGCGAGGCGACCTATGGTCGACTCGCATATATAAGAGAATGCATTGGCACAGGGCATAACTGTAACCATCACAATGTGGTCAATGAGCCGGTTCCAATGATATCCATATTTGTATGGTGTTATTGAGACAGACCGAATATATTTTAGGCTGTTGAAGCTTTATTTGGGCGTTTTTGGCCGTTTAATTGGGTAAAGGGTTAAAGGCACTATTAGCCATAAAGAGCGTTTATTATCAAATTAAACTAATTCTTCACACGATGTTCCTACATGTCATGTTGTCACCCGTCGTTTTTGACGGGCAATCCCCTATAGCAGAATAATGAATATGAATCGAAGACCTCTGGCGAAAATGCTTCTGTCAATTAATATTGATTTTATTTCCTGGTATAATACGCATACAATCAATCTGGGACATTTGACGACTCGCGTTCGTTCGGAGCATAGCAAGCTGGATAATATAAGTGGATATCCGGTCCGTTATATTCATCAAAATGGACACCTTTCGCATAATGAACTACTACTGATAAGAATTACGAATAGCTAGTAGTAGTCGTACATTTTTCGGACGGTCCAAAATTATTTTAGCAAAGTGGGAACTTCTGGTAAGTTTGTGAGAAAATAATGCCGTTCAAACTGCTTGCCACTCGCAGTAATTAAGTGATGTGCTTCTGTTTGTCGTGATTATTTTGTAATTAATTATGTTATTATCTGGTCAAAGACAATGGTTGGGTCAACGAGTGTATGCAAAGTTCTCGTGACCGTGCTTGGCTTGTCGAGACCGTAATCGTAACTACGGATATGGAAAAAACGCCAACTGATAGAAAGAACACACATTCCAGTGACGTAAAATAGCCTTTCGCATTTCTTGTTGGTAGTATAGATCATTATGCGAAAGGTGTCCACTCAAGTCATTGTTCGTCGACCGGTCTGATCACGATGGGTGCATTCGAATCCGCGGTCTGATCACGATGTGCATTCTAATCCACGTGCTTGATGATTACAGCACTATCCTATTGTTGCAATCGTTCCCTGATTTTTGGTAAAGCACACCAATTCCCAAGGCTGACGAACGAATAGTTCAGTGATTATCCCATTGTTAGGCACACGCAACTCATAACAGACAAATCGCAGTGGGACCAGTCCGTGTTGTTTCGGACAGATCTATTCACATTCATGTTAATCACGTTGTTGGGCGTGGCTAACCGGCTATTGTGTCCAATCGCGGTCAGCCCACGGATTTTAGGTCGTGGTCAAAACACGCTCAATGGCACATTTATTGTTGATTGAATTATGTGGGATCAATTGTGCTCTAAGTCGGCCAGAGCACGCGAATAGTGTGTTACCAGAATAAATCTCGTCTTCGACTCGATTGATTCTGGTAAAGAATTCTTGTGCTCTAACCATTACGTAGCGAATGACAGGTCACCAACATACCAAGTACATGTTCGCGGGTTTGTATTCTCACTCGAATCTGGAGTGAGAATCTAAACCCGAAAACATGTTCTTGCATGGTCTGTTCCTGGTCTGTTATCGGTGCTCGAGTCTTGAAACCCGGGTCACGTTTTGGGTCTGTCCCTGACATGTTGTATGTGTTCGAGTCTTGACACCCGGGTCACGACTTTGCCGTCTGTTCCTGGCCTGTTTTCGGTGTTCGCGTCTTGACACCCGGGTCTCGTCATGATGATCCGTTCCTGGCCTGTTATCGGTGTTCGAGTCTTGACACCCGGGTCACGTCTTGGTGATCTGTTCCTGGCCTGTTTTCGGTTTTCGAGTCCTGACACCCGTGTCACGTCTCGGTGGTCTACTGGTCGCGAACACAAGGAAAGAACACAGATTCGAATACACCAGCGGTGAGATGTACGAAGCTTGGGTATTATATTCACGCCTGTATCCACGACATACACTCCGGCAATGCACATGCAAAGTACTGCATGTGTATTGTGGAATTGTGCGTGTAGTCATAGCTGGTCATTGTCTGCTATATATATGGCGTAATTCTTTGATTGGGTCATTTACTAACCTCGGATGTTAGATTTGATTAACGGTTTGTGTTTCCGGGTCGATGTTGCTGTTGTGTTACATTTCAAGAAAATTGTTCAATGTCGGAAATAGACGCTCTTTTCATTTTGGATTTTGCACATTGTTTTTTTCTCTTGATTTCTAGTATAATTAGATAGACCTTATAAGGTAAATGAAAACGACTCTATACGGTCACGGTGTGCATGCCGATACTAGTGTGGTATCAACTGACACGGACGAAGGATTGCATAAAAACGCGACACCAGGATACACCGGCAAGGTCTTGACTTTGCGACTGAGACCAATGAACGACCGAGTTTTGCTTGTGTATATCCCCTGGAGATATACACGTGTGAATTATGCACAAGTTTGATACATCTCGCCGCCAATGTTTCGACTGTTCTCACAACTCACAAATATAGCTGTGACGTTGATCCGGGTTTGCCGTGTCACAGTTATAATCGTTCATCGCAATCCAAGGAACACTTGCTGGCCAGTGTATGATTGTCGCGCAGCGTTGATTTCCTCCATAATTTTCTAGATACATGTCAGCCGCAGTCCACAATGGCTCGCCATTTCTGTTCCTCCAATCACGTGCACCAACGATCGATTCATCTGTTCCGTCAATATAGTGCTGCATGGTATATGTACCTGTAATATATAGGTATAAAGAACCTTCCACAGCTACTAATCAGAATGTTAGAGCAAATACACTTTGTTTGGACACAAATGGGGTATCAGCGTGTTTGAAAAATAGTATAGCTTATGCTCGTAGCTGCCAAAATGCTAAGTAATATATAATTATCCTAGTTTATTACCTTTGTCCTCGTTTCTTGTGGCGTTTGCGATCGCTTCGGCCATTTTGAATGCGTGATACTCATCAACTCGAAACCACGTGATTCCACAGCGTGGACTGAGCCGGTTGTTGTTGCATTATCAGAAACTAATACGCAAACAATGTTGAAAACAGTTCAAAATTGGTGTAAAACATGGCGAATGACAGTTTATTTAGAAAAAAACGAAATTGTCCATTTTTAGAAAGAATCGCATTCAAAGAACCAATTGTAGTTTCATTTTCGAAAATCAAGCTGTAAACATGACTGAGCAATTAAATATCATGGTGTGATTTTCCACGAGTTTGGTAGTTTAAATATAACAGCTGAAATGCTATCAAAGTCAACAGGTAGAGCTCTCGAGGCCATCATATCAAAATTTATGTTCACACATATATATAAGGACATATTCTTCAAAACTTTTGGTGAATTTTTTTCCAAAACCGTGTTAGTAAATCCATAATTATGGATTATGCGTCTGGTGTCTGGGGATACAGAGCATACCCTTGTATAGAGCATTCGGGTATTTCATTAGTGTCCGTCGTTTTTGTCCGCTATTAGCCATTGAATCTTGAGATGGTGGGACCCAGATAAAAGATTGGGCGAGCATACATATAACTTGAATGTGTAGATATGGAGAAGGCTGCTAAGAGGAATAAACAGAATCAGAACAGATGAGTGAAAAGAAGGGAGAGAAAATATAATATAACTTGATATATATGCAAGTCTAAAAATAATGTGCTGGTCATCAGCAAAATGATCGAAGTCTGCAGAGGGCGAATTTGGCGATACTACCCGGCATAGCATCAACAAATTCAACCTCTGACGACCTCATTCTATTTTGGTCTCGACCAACCATGGAGAACTAGCTACAGAATGAGGGTCACATATGGTGAATTTGGTAATGCTATAGCCCACTATGCTGGGTAGCATCACTACCTCCTTGGAGCTTATTCTGCAGACTGCATATGACCGTCTTATTTTCAAGTTTCTATTTACACGTACATGTATGTGTCTGAATGCTTGACCTGAGTCTGGCCTTAGCACAGTACCTTGCCCAAGAACTCAGCTCATGGAAATGAAAATTACATGTTGGATTTCAGCTGAATACCTGTATTGTTGGAGAGTTACTTGCCAGCTGGTGTTGCCCTAATATTTTTTCAAAAATCATAATTGACATAAATTCATGTGATACTATGCGACACATCTAAAGTTACACTTGCTGTGATGAAAGGAAGGTACACTAATGCTTTTATACTTGTTTACATGTATAATGAGCTACCTCAGACAATATTTGGGGACGAAACAATCAATAATTTACTGATCAGCACATGTAAGCTGTGTGTTATTTTGGGTTTTCCAGGTTTTTTCTTTAGATCACTTCCTGTTTCGTGTTATTACAAAAGTTGGAATGACTTAGAAGAACCAGAAACGAAAATAGGATAACTGTAATACTGACCACCAAGCTTAAATGGTGTGAGACTACATATTTGGAGGTAAACAGGGAGTGGGTACCCCTGTGTACCCCGCATGAAATTGGAAACAATATTTTTTCCTTCAAATAGGGGGTGGTGGGTACACAAGAGCCGGAAAAAAGTTTTTTCAGCCTAATGTTCAAACGGCCGAATATCACGGGATTTCGATGAAACTTGGAATGTGGGGGTACTTCGGCCGGGGAGCGGCATAAACCTATTAATTTGTCCGTGCGACGTGACCTTGACCTTGAAATCGGGTCATTTCAATGTCAAACGCCCGAATATCACGGGATTTCGATGAAACTTGGTATGTGTGGGTACTTTCGGCCGGGGAGTCTCATAAGCCTATTCATTTGCCCGTGCGACGTGACCTTGACCTTAAAATCGGTAAATTCAAGGTCAAATCGCGAATTTTGATGGGATTTCGACGAAATTTGATACGTGGGGTTACTTTTGTCTACTGAGTGTTTTGGGCGGGTCGAGTCGTGACCCCGACCTGACCTTGACCTTCAAAATGATCAATTCGAGGTCAAATCGCAGCATATTCATTTGCCCGTGCGACTTGACCTTGAAATCGGGTCAATTCAAGGTCAAATCGCCAATTTTGATGGTATTTCGACGAAATTTTATACATAGGGTTACTTTTGTCCACTGTGTGTTTTGGACGGGTCAAATCGTGACCCCGACCTGACCTTGACCTTCAAAATTATCAATTCAAGGTCAAATCGGGTAAAACCGGATGGATTTCGACGGGTACTTTTGTCGGGTACTTTTGTCCGGGCAGTGTTTTGGACGGGTCAAATCGTGACCCCACCTTACCTTCACCTTCAAAATGGACAATTCAAGGTCAAAGCCCGGACGAAGTCGGGTCACCTTCTAGTATATATATATATATATATATATATATAGCTGATTATAGTATGTGTACAGAAATATATATAAATGGTTTTATGAATCAACATGACGACTTTTTCTATTAAAATACGTCCTTTATTCCGAGGCCTTTTCCGGGAATGACGTGAATAGTATTATGGCGTCATATGGCAACATGGGGGATAATTTCCTGACGCCAGAGTTAAGAACTGTTGAGTTTTGTCCGGAATTTGCGACGGAAATAATCCTCCTTGGCCAGTCTTTCCGAACAATTGTCACTTACCATCTTATAAAATGGGAAGATTTTGAACATGCCTCTGCCACATATATCAATATGCTCACTTAGAGGGATCATCCTTGTGCTGGGATCTCTAATCTGTTGTCGGTGAATCCGACTGTCTAGCTATAAGAAATGATCTTTTCTAATTGTTAGAAATTGCAAGAAAAACATCTTATACTTCTAGACATTTGAGAATGTCTTTCTTACTTTTGTCTGGAAAGTAGGTCATAACGTATTAGGAAAATTTTCTAAATTGAAGACATCTATTTTCTAGAAATAAGAACAAGAAAATTTTATAAGTATACTCCTAAATTTTCTAGTATTTTCTAGTTTTCTAGTCTTGTGAGAAAATAATTTCTTGACATTTAAGAAATTAGTTCTTACCTTTTTCTAGGTACCGCGAAAATGACTTTCTACGATTTAAGAAATAATTTCTTACTGATAAGAAATAATTTATTACCTTTTTCTAGATTATGAGAAAATTACTTTCACGGATTTAAGAATTTGTTCTTTTATTAAGAAACCATGAGAAAACTAATGGATCCTTTCTTTAAAAATGAAAAATATTATCATAATTATAATTATAATTTCTATAAGAAATCAATTTTCTGAATATTAGAAAATTTGATGTAAGAACATTTTCTAGGAATACTCACAGGATAATATTTCTTATTTTAAGTTTTTTTCTCTCAAAATAAGAATATTTTTTTTGACAGTGTGTGGATTGCTACAATATGTATAATTACGAGAGGTTCGAACTGTCACCAATGCAGCCAAGACAGTCATTTACCTAGAATGATAACTATTGAGACTCGAACCAAATTGGCGGAGAAGTAAATCTTTAGATAGCGTTTTGATTCCAAGTGTCGCGTCTTCTATATGGGATATATGGCTGCAATGTCATACGTAGATTTAGCTACATACTTGTGTATCTCGTTACATATATAACACACATTATGTATGATTAGTTTATACCATATGGACATTTATAATTAGATTGGAAATTTCTAACCAGTTGGAAAATTCAAATTCAAATTGGATGGGTGCCGCGATCAATTCAGTTTCGGTCTACAAGGGCGGGTGAATTCTAACCAGAGACTCTTTAGTCATTTTCTTAAACTAGATCGTGCCATGTCTACTCTGGCTACGCCCTTAGATATCATATTCCACCAGTTCAAAAACCTGCGAACTTTTTGATATTCTGACCTGTTTTGACGGGGAAATTTATAACTTTGAACATGCCACGCGGGAAACATATTTCTATAATCCTTATGGGTGTGATCATTGCCATAGAGTCGTGTATCCGCATTTTTATCGTTGTCGTCAACACCATCATCCTCATGACCATCATCATCATCACCACCAGCATCATCATCATCACCATCATCATCATCCATCATCATCATCCATCATGATGATGATGATCATCATCACCACCAGTATCCTCATCATCATCATCATCACCATAATCTTTTGGTCAATTCTGATTTTTTTGGCCAAATAAAAAAAACTGGCCAAATTAAATCCCCATTTTCTGGTATCACAGTTTGTGAATATTTTTTTTTAACATCTAAAATTCTATATAATTATGTCCATATCTTCAAATACCGTGTCCAGACTTCTTTAATTGTTACTTGACAATATACCAATACCCACAATCTACCATTTAGCCTCATTGTAGACATAGGATTCATTAGTGTTAATCCTCATTACTGTTTAATGCATTTGGTGGCCCATTATTTGATAATGCGCTGATATGAGTACATTTTTTTACACAATAAGCTGTATCACCTAATCAATCACCGGATAATCAGTATAAATTTGATTTTCTTGTCGCTCCTGTTACAAAATCAATTTGGGTTTTTGAATTAGATTTCCGCTTTTGGGTTTAAAAAAAGACTTGAAATTTATTTTGAAAAGAATAGGCCATTGGCCAATTTGGCCTATGTCAACATGAACCCTGGTCCCATGAATACCCACCTGTATATGCAATAACGCTGATAATTAACTCACAATGAATTATACACACTGCGTTGTCTCACTATTATCAAATATTTCTTTATAACGAAATCTTATTTGATGTCATACATCGAAATCTTATTTCATTATAACGAAATAAAAATAAAAATTCACTTGGCACCTCCCGGCGAGATTCAGACCTAATTTACTGGACGAAAAATTTGTTTCGCTATAAACTGGGGACGAGTTGAAGATTATATTTATTACTTGATCCAAAAGACAATTTACTTTTGACTTCGAAATAATTTGACACACAAATTCTAGACCCAGAAATGTTGTTTCACTTATCTTTTTATATCAATGTTATAAAGTTTCCTGTTATAACACTAAAAACGCACACAGACTTTGAACTGGTGGAATATTATCACTACGGGCGTAGCCAGAGTAGAGATTCGTGACATGATCTATAAATAGTTCCAGGACTTACTGCACTATAGAGCCACCATCAATACCCACATGTATATACAATAATTCTGATCAACTAATCAATCACTCTAAGAATAATATGCCCCCCTCCAGCATATACTCACCATTATATGCAATAACGCCGATCAACCAATCCAGCATCTCTCGGTTCTTAACCTCGAACAGATGACCTCGTTCACATTCACACAGGATCTTGCTTTGGCGCCATGTTTGCTTATACTTGATCCCAATTCTGTACCACACTTCAAACCGACTGTTGTGAGTATAATCTGTAAAGACATTCTATGTAATGTGGATAGATTTAGGTTAACCCTTCCATGACTCGAGCTTCCTGATTTTTTGGCGAAAACCCTGTGCCAATGCATTCTCTTATATATGCGAGTCTCTCGTGGGGGGGGGGCTGGCATGTATAAGAGAATGCATAGGCCGTGCAATATTTATCTTGACATTGTACCCGAGTGCAATATCTTATTTGTTACATGATCCTACCCTTATTCCATTCAATAAACTCGTTCTATAAATTGTGATATTAAACGTTCGTTTAATAACAGGAAATAGTGCCAGGTGACCTTTGACTTCCGGTTTGTCGTCTGTTTACATTCCGCACGCTACGTCTCAAAATACCATGGCTTCCAATATTTTTCCAACAAACTATAATGAATGAAGAGTTTGAAAAGTTATTTTTATTAATATACGGCATTAAATACGTCAAATGGTCTTTATTTATCTGGGACTATTTGTTTACGCGGGCATAGTTACGTAAAACGTCATCGTATGCCTTATAGAAGCCGATGTTAGTTTCGCGCCCCATTTGTTGATTTACGTAGGTTTTTACGAGGTTTTGGATCATCTAATACATAGAATCTACAACTCGTCCCCAGTTTATAGCGAAATTTACAAAACTCGTCCAGTAAATTAGGTCTGGACCTCACCAAAGGCTGGGTCCAGACCTAATTTACTGAACACGTTTTATAAATTCCGCTATAAAATGGGGACGAGTTGTAGATTCTCTATATATACGAGTATGCACTGGCACAGGACCAGCGCAGCTCCCGTCATGACCGTCAGGGTTAAGGGTCAGCAGCATGTTTTATCAAGATGTCCTAATATTTCAAAATGAATTTTCTAAAAAGTTATCTGGAATTTATTTTTGAAATTTGGTACAGGTGATATTTTGTGATAACTAGTTGAACATTTGATGATAAGGACCCTGTTTGACGGCAGTATAGACAGTTTGTGACATCACGGAAGTACATGACCTATATTCTCTGCAGTACCCCTGTTTGGGGTCAGCCTAGACATATTGTTACACCATGGTCTATTTGTATGCCGGTCGGGCATGTCCGGACATGACCCGGCTGGTTAACTCCCGCCTTCTCCCTATGAACGGTATATTATCTACATGTATATCACATGATGATCTCGGTTGGGTAGCTTCAGCCTTGAATGTTAAAGAGACACTCAGCACTCACTATGAATGAATGTTAAAGTGACACTAGGCACTCACTATGGATTAATGTTAAAGTGACACTCGCAGTGAAAAACTTTGTTTTCAAAAAATAAAAAAAATAAAAAATGGGAAAGTTTAAAAAATTAAAAAAACTTCAAAAACTTCAAAAACAAATCAAATTTTCCAAAAACTTCAAAAATTAAAAAAAATTCCTAAATTAAAAAAAAAAGGAAAAAAATGAAAAAACTTAAATTGTTTCTAAAATTTAAAAATGTTCAGCATTCAGCACCCAGATGAACAGAATGGGGTGAAATATGATGACAACAATAGCCCGGGTCAATTAGTGTAGGTAGTTAGCGTTTTGATCAATACATGTCGGATAAAAGCGCCATTTTTTCATATCTTGTAGGACAGCATCTCTAGCCTAGGAATTTTCTCAAGAACCAACTTTTTGACCGACGTAGAGCCGAACATTCAAGATGGCGTCCAAGATGGCCACCGGTTTGACGATGGTACACCTAATAGTTTTGCTTCCCAATTAGATATGTTAAACATAACGAATTCCACCCTATTATCTAAGAATGGTGGTTACCGAATAACAGCCCACACTTTTAGTTGAAAAATGGCCACAATTATTCAAGATGGATGCCAAAATGGTGGCCAAAACATGGAAATGTTTGGTTTTGTCCTTAATTTTGTTTAAATACTTTACAATTTTCGAGATAATATAAGAGAAGATATCAACAATGTGTTGATTATTCGATGGAATAACCTCTGTGAAAGAGTCATGCACATTAAAGGCGAAGTAGTATAGTTTGTTCTGGTACAAATGTGAGGTAGAATATGTGCTATGTAAAATGAGCAAAATTATTCTAAGACAGGGTTTCATTCTGTAAATGCTTAGAAACGAACCATGAATGGTTCTGATGTCTTCAATTCTATTTGTGACACTACTATATGGTTGGATCAATTGAATACAAATTAGAATATCGAGATCTTAACCAAAAAAAAATCAATTTAGTAGTGGATTTACCACGAAATTAGGAAACACCAAATTACAAAACCCATAATCGTCAAACTCAATTCGGTTATCAAAATAGGAACAAATGTATGGTATTCTGCAACACATCTTCATCATCGGGCCTCGTATTCAAATTACCAATACTTTGAAATTTGAAAATACACTTTGTTTTAATAAACTGTATTTAACAATTCACTTCTCACAACCACATCTGCACAACTTCGTACATGGAAGTTTGCTTCTTGAACATTTGCACCTGGAACAAACCGATTTGCAAACACATTTAATCAACTCTGTGCACTCTCTAGCTGCTTCTGGGTTGTCATCCAAACAGTAACAAAAGAACCGCCAATCAATTTCCGTCCAAAGACGTCAGGTGCTGGAAACTTTACATGTGCTATGGGGCTTACTAGTACAGTCCATATACCAGCCTGATATATATATATATATATATATATATATATATATATATATATATATATATATATATATATATATATATATATATGTGTGTGTGTGTGTTGAACTGTGCTGAACATTTCATGTCTTGCTTCATTAACCAAGGTCAGGTTCACAGATTTGTCATAACAGTGGCGATGAAACATCAAGAACCACACACGGATACCTGGTATTGGCATCAAGCATTCTGTGAGCTAAGCTTTCCAAGCATCCCAAAATTGCGCTTACCCTTACCAAGGAAAAGAGGAGTTGAGTCGCATCCTGATATCGGATGGAATATTGGAAGTACAGTTCAATTTGTGTTAGCCCATTGAATTGCACGTATCAACTATGTTGTATGTAACATGGGGTTTAGACTTCTCGAAAGACAAAGAGTTTCAAATGTTTGCATTGAAAAAGCATAGCATACAGATGTCCCAACATGATCACGATAAAATATGTGTCAACAGTGTGAACAATAATCGAAGAATTATCGGTTTGTAGCATATGAAATATATGTTCTTCTCACACGAAAACCAGCGGTTCCCCCATCTATATCGAAAGTGGGCGAAAGCAGGGGCGGTAATAAATGTGACTTCCTAAGCTGCATGAAGGTCCCATCCGATTCAAACTACATAGACACTGCAGAGCCAAATCCAAAGGTCGAGTGTAAGGTGTTCGACGGGGGTGCTCTGATACACTTACTGAGACCTGAAGTCGGGCATACTTTCTCAATGTATATCAGCACAACGTTTATTCCATATGTTATGATGCAGCTCCCAGATAGTAGAAGAATTGACTTGGTTTTGAACAGGTAAATATAGGTTAGTAGCACAACAGGAACGTGAGAGAAACGTGGTTGTGGCATTCGATGTAAGGTGGGGGCTTACCACAACAATTCCACCGAATTGGAATGACTTTCTAAGAAACACCACCAACAAGCAAGTATTGTTTGCATTGGTCAATGAATGTCTCTTTAAATTGGAAACCCTACCAAGGAAAACCATCTTCACAACGGAGGATGATAACGCGGTCCTAATGTGGAACCTATTCTCTGTGGATGCACATATGAAGAAGCTGACAGTAGATTAGTCGGACATATATCTCATATGCTACAAACTCATTATTCATCGATTATTGTTCAAGGATATTTACAAGGATATTATCGTGATTCTTGTGTGACATCTGCATGCTAAGCTACTCCAATGCAAAGATTTGAAACTGTGTCTTTCGACAAGTCTAAATCCCATGTTATCCGCAACATAGTTGATATGTACAATTCAATTGGGCTCAGAAAATTCAACTGTGCTTCCAATATTCCATCATTTCCATGTGATATCAGGATGCGACTCAACTTCCTTTTTCTTTGGTAATGGTAAGCGCACATTTTGGGATGCTTGAAAATCTTACCCAGAGCTAACAGAATGCTTGATGTCAATTACGAGGAATCCTTTTGTGGTACTTGATGTTCCATCACCACTATTTGAGTGTATTTAGCATTTCGTCGTGATTGTTTATGACAAATCTGCCAACCTGACCTCAGTTAATGAAGATAGACATGAAATGTCCAGCAAAGGCCGTGCACATGAACAGTTACCACCAAAGAAATTGTGCTACTAGTAAACATCAGGCTGGTATATGGGCTGTAAGCCCCATAATAGATGCAAAGTTTCCAGCACTAGACTCACTGGAGGGAAACTGTTTCACAAGAATCGATTCTATCGATTCTATTGTCTCTATCGAACTAAGGCCCGACTCTTTCGCGATTTAACACAACTGTTTTCAAAGTTTTGACCGCCATTTATACACTAAATGTCAAAACAGAACTATTTTCTAAACAAATATCCGTATATTAGGTCTTTGCTCGTGCTTATTGATGATAATAATGCGAAATCAGCTATTTTTGTACACACGTTGAGGCATAATGCGTTTTTGTGCATTTCCTATGTAAATTAAGCAGCAATTTGATGATAAGTTTATCGGCCTTGATACTTTTAGTTGGGCTGGAACATGTCTCATTATGTGATCGAACACCAGGACATTATAATAACCTATAATGTTCGATCATAAAACCTAACAAGTTCCAGCCCAATTTAAATGTGATGAAAACCTGAGCATCAAACTGTTGCTTAATTCTCGTGGGAAATACACACAAATGCACGTCTCTAAATGTGCACCACAATCAGCTATTGCATTGCTATCATCAATAAGCACGTACATAAACCTAGTCTGTCGGTTGTTATTGGAGAATACTTTCCGTATTGACATTCAGTGTATAAACAGCCTATCAAAACTTTGAATATTTTTTAACAAACCGCGAAAGAGTCGGAACTTAATTTGATAGAGACGGAACCGGAAGGGTGATAGAATCGATTCTGGTGGAACAGTTTTTCCCCAGTGTGACTACTTCGGGTGGAAATTTATTGACGATAGTGTTCGGTCCGAATATTCGAATGTTCGAATATTCGCTCGTAAAAATAAATATTCGAATATTCGAATAACTATTTGACTATTCGAATATTCGAGAATAATATCCGGGTAATTGTTTTCTGGTTTGTTATTAGTCTGATGGTCTGTTAAAAGTATAGTCTATTTTCCACTGACCATAAACGAATTAATATGACGTAACTGTAACGTTCTGATTTGATTGGCGTCATGACGTCGAAATAATTTTATTGGCTAGGTGTAAACCAGACCGTGCTTGCATGTTTTCATAGGAAGCGGACCTATAAGGCATCGTTTTGTTTTGTTTGCGCGTTGTCACTTGTGTGTATAATATGGCGTCAAATTCTAAGAAATCAGATATATGGACTCACTTCACGTTGGATGCCAAAACTAAAAGGCAACCTGCAAGCTCAATCCAGATCATGTTCTTAGGTATTGTGGCACTACGACCAACTTGTGGAACCAAGCATGGGACAGTGACTACTTGAACTTCATAAACAGATAAACTCTTGCTATTAAGCCAAAAGACTTTTTTTTTTCTCTTTTTTTTTTGCGTATAGCATGTGCATGGATAAATATGCTATTTCATTAAATAATAATTTGGTTCCAAAACATGTTATCTATATAATTTTATAATTTATCTAAATATTCGAATACTATTCGAATATTCGCTCGTTATTCGAACCGAATATTCGAATACCGAAATCCGTCGAATACCGAACACTAATTGACGATTCTTTTGTTCTTGTATGGTTGACAACCCCAGAAGTGGCTAGAGTGTGCACCGAATTGATTAAATTTGTTTGCAAATCGGTTTGTTCCAGGTGCAAATGTTCAAAAAGCAAACTTCCATGTACGGAGTTGTGCAGATGTGGTTGTGGGTAGTGAATTGTTCAATTCAGTTTATTAAAACAAAGTGTATTTTCAAATTTACTGATCCCATCTTCCCACCACATGGCCCCCTGGAGTATATCCCAGCAACAATATAACACTCAAAATTATACATATGTATATATATGCATTATGCAATAGATTGCACTAATGTATATATTATTGAATCTGCGCTATTCGCATGATTGTGTTTCATGTTATGTTGCTGAAATAATTGACGACACTATATGATACAAGGAATATAATATTATTTCTTACTCCGAACTCAACTATACTTTCGGGTATACGCTTCAATTGTGTATAATTGGGCATAAAAACACTGAATTTAAGTATTGGTAATTTGAATACGAGGCCTGATTATGAAGATATGTTGCAGAATACCTTCCATATGTTCTTGTTTTTGAGAACTAAATTGAGTTTGATGAGTATGTGGTCTGTCATTTAGTGTTTCCTAATTTCGTGGTAAATCCACTACTAAATTGATTTTTTATTTGTAAACATCTCGACATACAAATTTGTATTCAATTGATACAACCATATAGTTGTGTCGCAAATAGAATTGATGACATCAGGGTTATTCACGGTTGGTTATTAAGCATTTACAGAATGAAACACAGTCTGAGAATAATTTCATTTATTTTATACAGCACATATTCTACCTCACATTTCTACCAGAACGAACAATACTACTTCACCTTTAATGTGCATAACTCTTCCACAGAAGTTATTCCATCAAATAATGAACACATAGTTGATATCTTCTCTTATATTATCTCGAAAATTGTAATGTATTTAAAAAAAAATAAGGAAAAAAACCCAATTTCTCATGTTTTGGCCGCCATTTTGGCATCCATCTTGAATAATTGTGGCCATTTTTCAACTAAAAGTCGCGGTTGTTATTCTGTGAACACTAATATTACATAGTGTTGAGGAATTCGTTATGTTTACCATATCAAATCAAGAAGCAAATCTATTAGGTGTGCCACCGTCAAACCGGTGGCCATCTTGGACGCCATCTGGAATTTTTGGCTCTACGTCGGTCGAAATGTTGGTTCTTGAGAAAATTCCTAGACTAGAGATGCTGTCCTACAAGATACTAAAAAATGGCGCTTTTATCCGACTTGTATCGATCCGAGCATTTTTTGTCACTAACTACCTACACTAAATGGAATGGGATGAAATACGATGACAGAGAACTCCCTGGTCAACAGGAGGGCATGACATATAATTATATTGTGCCCCAGGGTCAACATAATGGCTATACTAAGGACATAAGGACACCTGGTGAGCTCAATGAAATTAATAAGGAAAACCGTCAAAACATAGAGATTCGAGAAGACATATCGTACCCTTGTAATAACTGCGGGCTTTTGTTCGAAGATCAGCATGATGTTCAAAGACACGTAAAAAACTGGTGTCAAGAAAATAAGTTAAAACGAAAATTAACTGAGGACACGGATGATAGTCAGAATAAGAAAATTAAACTGAATGAAGATGAATACTTCAAAAGGTTGTGTGATGAGAGTAGAGATAAAGCACAAGAAGAATGGAGTGATTAAGTGGAAATGTATACGGAAAATGGCTCGACAGAAAAAGAGGCAAAAGTACAAGCTGACAAGGACCTTAAAAGTGAAGGCATGAGGCAATTTATGAATGGTTATGCTAGGACAATAATAAAGAATCTGTGGCTGCGCAATGGGACTCTGCACAACAGAGTCATGGATAAAGTGGACAAATATTTGAATAATGGTTATGAAGATCGTGATGCAGTGAAAATGTCAATATTGAAGTACAAACCATTGCTAGAAAAATTCATGGACGAAACAAATGACACATCTGACGAAAGTGAAGACAATTCGGACGAAAGTGACAGTGAATAGTTAATATAATAACAAAAAATTGTAGTATGTACCACATGTCATGTTATTTTTCTCTTTTTCCCTTGCTCACTTGCTCTTTTCGGTGGCGCTCGCCACCGTAGCATGGTACCCCAGAGCTTCCCGATGAATGGTAACAAGCCATATTTCCGATTAAATCCTGAAAATTTTGAACATTTTAAATTATTTTTAAATTTTAGAAACAATTTTGAAGTTTTTATATTTTTTTATTTTTTTTTTAATTTAGGAATTTTTTTAATTTTTGAAGTTTTGGAAAATTATATATATTTTTTTTAAGTTTTTGAAATTTTTGAATTTTTGAACTTTTTGAAGTTATGAAATTTTTGAAATTTTTGAAATTTTTAAACTTTTCCATTTTTTATTTTTTTATTTTTTTAAAACAAAGTTTTTCACTGCGAGTGTCACTTTAACATTCATCCATAGTGAGTGCCTAGTGTCACTTTAACATTCATCCATAGTGAGTGCTGAGTGTCACTTTAACATTCAAGGCTGAAGCTACCCCACCGAGATCATCATGTGATATACATGTAGATAATATACCGTTCATAGGGAGAAGGCGGGAGTTAACCAGCGGGGTCATGTCCGGACATGCCCGACCGGCATACAAATAGACCATGATGTAACAATATTTATTCCACACCCATTGACGTGAGGCACATGTGTTCAACGGAATCCCAGCCATTGAATACATAGTAGTGTATACCTCTAGTGTAATACAAGCCGGAACTATTCTTGTTGACGTTGTCGCCAAGAAAGATGACGTACATTACGTCGATCATCCGCTTCCGGTGATCCCCCCATAATTACTGGCTATTTGTCAGACTTAAATCACAATAAAGGTGGCTATAGTAACAATGGAGGTGACACTCATGGATTGAACTTATCTGACTGAACGGTGTAGAATAAATACAGAACACAACTTGCATCATAATCTCGAATCTTTTATCGAACTCGTTGCAGACGGCGCAAAGATAAATATATCCTTGCGCCATCCGCAACTCATTCGATAAAAGATTCTCGATTAAGATGCGCGTTGTGTTCTGTCTATTTATTCCACACCCATTGACGTGAGTCACATGTATTCAACGGAATCCCAACCATTGAATACGTATTAGTGTATACCTCTAGTGGAATACAAGCCGGAACTATTCTCGTTGACGTTGTCGCCAAGAAAGATGACGTGCATTACGTCGATCGTCCGCTTCCGGTGACCCCCCCCCCCATAATTACTGGTTATTTGTCAGACTTAAATCACAATAAAGGTAGCTATAGTTACAATGAAGGTGACATTCATGGATTGAACTTATCTGACTGAATGGTGTAGAATAAATACAGAACACAACTTGCATCATAATCTCGAATCTTTTATCGAACTCGTTACGGACGGTGCAAATTATATTTCGCTCGAGCTACGCTCTCGCGAAATATATCCTTGCGCCATCCGCAACTCATGCGATAAAAGATTCTCGATTAAGATGCGCGTTGTGTTCTGTCTATGTCTAGGCTGACCCCAAACAGGGGTACTGCAGAGAATATAGGTCATGTACTTCCGTGACGTCACAAACTGTCTAGACTGCCGTCAAACAGGGTCCTTATCATCAAACATTATAACACCATTTACTATATATTTATCACCACTAACTACACTTTGTCTATTCATATTCATAATATCACCAAGATTTGTGATATGATAAACTCATAATTTGCATATTCCTCTAATTACTACCCAACGAGCTTCAATTATTCCCATCTTATCTAGTCCATGGGCTGGTATGACCACCCGTGCACCCCATCTACTTAACTTCTTTGGTATTTCCATGTACCCTCATGTGTATTATTCATTCAAAATGATTTCAACAGCAAACAGTTTGAGTCCTTGTGCCTACATTACTGGGAGACGCACGTTTTGAGTGAATCCAGCCAAAAATGGCAATAGATTTTCAACAAAGAATTTCCCTGGATCTATTTGGCAAACAATTTTGAGTTTCTCATATCACCATCTTCATTGTATATAGAATCAGCAATTATTAAGAGAAACAAAAACATGGATTTCAATCAATTTGAGAGTTTGAAAATATTATATATGTTTTTGTCCATTTCGGTACCAAGAACTGGTAGAATAATCAATAATTTCACTCAAAACTCCAATCACCAAATAGCTTATTGTCTTGAGAAGAGGCTTCATTTGTTGAGTTAGAGTTTTAAGTGCATCATATAGCATCACAGCCCCATATATTGTAATGAGCAATAAAGCAGTCACAAATATTTCAGCTCAATGAAAACAAATATTGATATGCAGTTATGTCCACTCAAGCAGGGAGCAATAAACTTGCTTGAATTGGGCCACAATGTTAAGAGACATGGTAGTCAGCTTTAACTTGGTTATGAACCCATGGCACCCACAACTCATCTCATTTTTCATTGACCATCAGGCATGACATGTACATTCTCAAATATAGAAAATTATTTATGGGTAGCTGCTTTTCTAAATGAAAATTAACATCCCGAATTAAGCACAATTAAGTCTTCTCTCGTGATCTTGAGCTATGATATCGTGGATATATGAACTGCACTTGTGAAAACAATTATTTTACTCAAGTTCTTGGAACATGAAAATAGTAAACATTTAAATATTGTTTATGCCAATAAAGTATAATATCCAATAGGTTGATTGTTCTTTAAATATTATGTCACAATAATCGCTTGTACCAAATTTCACAAAGAAATTCCTGGCAGATTTTGAGAAAATCCATTTTGAAATACCAGGACATTTTGGCAAAACGTGCGCCTGACCCTTAATTTTCCTTGATTTGAGACAGTTCATACCTAGTTTTAATTAGAAAGTTAGAAAATTAGAAAAAAATTCAATAAATAAATTTCTATATTTGAGAATTTTCCTGTCATGCCTGCTGATCAATAAAACTTTGGGCTGAATGAGTTTTAGGTCCCATGCCCATTGGGATGAATAATTGTGGCTGCTTTATTTTGATGCTATATCATGTAACCAAACATTTAAAGGTACACAATCCGATTTGATGGTTCTCGTATCATCAGATTTCAACAACAACAACAACAACTACAACATTTCTTAAAAAGACGCTTTAGTTATCAAAATTGGTTATAAAAAAATAATGCTAACCACTGTCAACTCCAGTATATAATTCCCCAAACGCGTTATATATCAACATTTTGTTCAACGCAATTTGGCATCGAAAGTATGTCGGTCGACTCATCGAATATTTGCTAGGCCACCAAATATTCCAGGTGGTGAAAATTAGCAGATTACAAAAATCGACTCTCATATCTGATAAATCTGAGCTTCAAGTTTGATGGGTGGGTTCCTCGACTCGAAACAAATATTTTGTACCATCGAAGCCAAAGAAATAGTAAGCTAGGAGCGTCCATTCGGATTATGTATCTTTAACTCATCCTTATAACACAAATGAAGCCTCCACAGGGTCAACACAATAAGCTATTTGGTGATTGGATTGTTGTTGTTGTTGTTGAAATGATTATTTAGCAGCTTCTTGGTACCCAAAGGGACAAAAAAGAAAACAATAGATTCAACCTCTCAAATGTTTTTAAAATCCATTGTTTTGTCTTAATAATTGTTCAGATTCTATATACAAAGAAGATGATATGTGGAATTCAAGATATTTCGCCAGAGAGACCCACAGAAATTCGTTGTTGAAAATGTTGGGATTTATGCAAAAACGGGCATGTGCCCCTTAACACGTTTTATCACATAATTAGCCCCTAAACCCGGTCTCATATTTTAGTAAGACACACATATATTATCGACACGTGCAGTGACACAATAGCTTAGCTTAATGATGTCGATGTCAATATCGGAACTTTATTAGTATGTTAATTAGAATATAATTATGATATTCGATTTGTGTTGAGTTATATAGTGTTGACTGTGAAATAAACATGGGTGATAAGGATCGTTGAACAATTTTGTGAACATGAAAAGACACATTTAAAATGGAACTATATTTTCTTGAAGAAGTCTTGACATCCTCTTTAGTTGTGATAAGGAAATCAATATTAATTGTTTAACCCCAGCCGTTTCGAGATCATTTTCCCTTGCTAAAATGTGATTATGTGATAAAAAGGATCTCAATTTCAACGCAATTCTATACGAAATTTATTAACCTCGTCCACTAAATTCAATTCGAACCTCACTAAAATCGAATCGAAGTTATTGCACTCGGTTAATAAATATCGTATAGAATTTCAACTCATTAGAGATCCTTTATGTATACAATGAAAGCTGCATAATGACAAACGGAGTGCTCACCGTCCCCAATGTTCACTGAAACAACCATTGAAACATTACATTACAGTGCATTGATATTTGAAGTGTGAATAAGGCATGTACTGATGAAAAGGGGGTCGGTCCAAAAATAAACAAACAAATGCGTGCATCGGTCCTTATGGAAACATATATCGACTTTAAAGGATACATTAAATATTATACATTATTATCATACATGATGTCGATTTTAGCAGTGCCCATAATGTATGTGGACCGTGCGGACTGCTCGACGGTTCGAAAGCCAACTTTTAATCCCCATTGCCGATATAATATAATTATTGTCCTTTGTTACTAGATGATGGTCATGTTAACTCTTTCTATACTAAATACTCATTGACGAGTAGTTAGTTATCTCTTAGGAAATGTTCAGGTAGGTCGTTTATTCAACTTATTATCTGAACATTTCCCTCCAATACATTTGACTCTTGTTGTATTTGTATTACCCATCGTCTGCTTATTTTTTCCGAAAACCCCAGGGGGGGGGGGGGGGGGGGGTGGAAAAAAAGTTTTTCCGGGCACGTATGCCGGGGTGGGTGGGTAGTCAATGGGACCAACAATCAATTTTTTACGCCACTCAAAAAAAAATATCCTGCAAGTTTTTTGACAGTTTTTGCAATGAGTTTGGCTTAAAACAACTTAGAATGAGAGAAATAATGTAATTCTAACTGCTAAACTGACTGCAGGCAGTTATCGTGTTGTATTTTGTTACACATTTTGAAATCCAAGATGGCCGCTGGCAGCCATGTTTTGTTGGCCGAATGACCCCAAAATGACTCGTTCCTATTTACATGTCAATGTTAACATTCTTGACAAATAGTATGTACATAAATTCATATACAGCTGTTTACGGTGAATCCCCCCGCAAATCTCTGTTTTTGTACTAAAAGGGGGGTGGGTGTCCAAAAATGGTCGGAAAAAACTGCCGAAAACAGAAACAAATTTGGACGCGGGGGTGGGTGGGTCACAACAAGGGTCGAAAGTCAAAAATCAGCATACGTGCCTGCAAACTTTTCCGACTCCCCCCTGAAAACCCCTCCAAATGAATAACAAACCATTCCAATGTAGACTTTTATAACTGTATGGGAGAATCCACTCAATGCAGAAAGGGTTAAACAGTTGGGTATACACACACAATAGCAGAACACACAAATAAAGCCATAGGTCATGCAGTGTGCACAGTGACGTAGGCTCGATGACCTGACAAGACAACTTTTAATCCCATCACCAATATAATGGTCCTTTGAAACTTTGTTTTTTACGCCACAGGTGTAAGATGTTTTGGTAATTTTATTTACGAGTGGACCAATGGGCGAATGCATTATGGGTGATTAGGTATTCTTGTACTTGAGTAAACCGTACCGATAGTCACGATAGTCCGACACAGATTAGCACATGTGTTTACGCCACCGGTGTAATTGGGGGACATGTCTCTATTCCGAAGGTTCGCTATCCCGAAGGTCCATTATTCCGAAAGTTCTCTGTTCTGAATATTCGCTATTCCGAAGGTTCACTATTCCGAAGGTTTTTGTTATTTTAAGGTTAATTCTATATTCTAAAGTATTGAGAGGGTTCATTATCACGAATATTCTTTTTATGAAGGAAATAACTTAAAACATTAAATGTGATTTTGTTTTGTTCTCGCGGGTTTTCTTGAGATTTAATGTCATTACGTGGGCCCATAACTTTGAATTCTTGGCATATACTATGAATGTTGCGGTATATGTGGACCCTCCTGCATTGGGACATGACACAGGTATAGTTGACTTAAGTTCTGTTCTGCGCGGGCTCCAATTTGGGGTTCAACATTTTAAGGGCCAAATTTAGAAATTTATGGGCCCATACCTTTGAACTCTGGGCATATAATATGAATATTGGGGGAGGCATGTCTCTATTCCGAAGGTTCGCTATCCCGACGGTCCACTATTCCGAAGGTTCCCTGAATGTTCGCTATTCCGAAGGTTCTCTATTCCGAAGGTTTTTGTTATTTTAAGGTTAATTCTATATTCTAAATTATTGAGAGGGTTCATTATCACGAATATTCTTTTTATGGAGGAAATAACTTAAAACATTAAATGTGATTTTGTTTTGTTTTCGCGGGTTTTCTTGAGTTTAATGTCATTACGTATGACCTTATTTCTCATTACATATTCACGCCACGCAGCCCACACAATTGCTATGTTTCCATGCGATTTAATGTCATTACGTGTGACGTAATATCTCAATAATCTCAGAGGCATGAATACGCCAGCTAAAGGCGGATTATAACAGTGGGGCTATAACGCTTAATGAATACTGGAGGCTATAACAAACTGTGTAGCAGAATATCGCGGAATAGACGAGTATGAGATGAACCTAACTGAAATTGTGACTTTGTATTGACTTTAAAGGCCCACTTAATTTTCGAGTCATCCATTTTGTTTTATAGTATATACGGTTTTTATAACAATTTATGCCATAAAATTTGAATAAAATACTATAATTCATCACCATTTGAAACGCAGAATACTTCTATCTCCTAGTTTGAAACACCCTGAAACACCTTTAAAAAACCGCGTCAAGTCGTGGGTCGTATAACTAGCAATTAGCAACTAGCATGTCCCCTTCGGCTTTCCATAGATTTCGACGTAATTTGATACCGAGGGATACTTGTGTCCGGGAAGTGTTTTGGACGGATCAAATCGTGACCCTGACCTTGACCTTTAAAATGGTCAATTCAAGGTCAAATCCGGTAAAACGGACGGATTTCGACGAAATGTTATACCTAGGGTAACCTTTGTCCGGTGAGTGTTTTGGACGGGTCAAATCGTGATCCCGACCTGACCTTGACCTTTAAAACAGTCAATGCAAGGTCAATTTGGGTAAAACGGACGGATTTCGACGAAATTTGATACCTAGGGATACTGTTGTCCGGGGAGTGTTTTGAACGGGTCAAATCGTGACCCGGCGTGATCTTGATCTTCAATATGGTCAATCAAATGTCAAATCGGGTAAAACGGATGGATTTCGGCGAAATTTGATACCTATGGGTACTTTTGTCGGGGGGGGGGGGGGGTTTGGACGGGTCAAATCATGACTCCGACCTGACCTTGACCTTCAAAATTGTCAATTAAAGGTCAAGTCGGGTAAAACGGACGGATTTCGACGAAATTTGATACCTAGGGGAACTTTTCTCCGGGGGTGTTTTGGACGGGTCAAATCATGACCCTGACCTGACCTTGACTTTCAAAATAGTCAATTCAAGGTCAAATCGCGCCTTTCGCCGGAAATCAGATGGGAAACAGCCCGGACGAAGTCGGGCCCATCAGCTAGTGTAATAAAGAAGAAAGTTTGAAGAATGTAATGTATAACACGAGAAACGGGTAAACTTGATATATGGAAGTTTGCAAATTTCCCATATGAAATTTGAAAGCTAGTTTATATTATAATTATATTATAATTTATATTTATGGCTAATAATGTGATCTTGGTGGCGTTACCATTTCTGAATATGGTTTTCTTGTTAGATGATGGCCATGTAAACAATTGGGTACACCCATGCACAATGGCAGAATGCACAAATAAAGCCACAGGCGAGTGTGCACGATGACGTAGACTCGATGACTCGACAAGACAACTTTTAATCCCATCACCAATATAAATTATATAATGGTCCTTTGTTATTAGATGACGGTCATGTAAAACAATTGGGTACATTCATACACAATGGTGGAACACACAAATAAAGCCATGGGCCATGCAGTGTGCACAGTGACGTAGGCCCGATGACTCGACAAGACAACTTTTAATCCCATCACCAATATAATGGTCCTTTGGAACTTTGTTATTAGATGATGGCCATGTAATCAATTGGGTGCACCCATGCACAATGGCAGAATGCACAAACAAAGCCAAAGGCGAGTGTGCACGATGACGTAGACTCGATGACTCGACAAGACAACTTTTAATGCTATCACCAATATAATAGTCCTTTGTTATTAGATGACGGTCATGTAAAACAATTGGGTACATTCATGGTAGAACACACAAATAAAACGAAACATCCGGTTTTTACAAAATAAAAATATTCTTCCTTTACCGCTGATTTATCATTGGACCTTGGTGTTAGATATCCGCTCACGTATGGATCGTTGGCAAGAAACGCACCTACAAGGTTGCAAAAGCAAATCTTTGAAATGACCCCAGAAGACGGCAATGTCACAAACAGTGACATCCGTTGTCGGATTAACCAGCTTGTAAAGACATGATGGTATCTAATGGTATCTAATGTCCATGTGAAGACGCTAACAATTTTTTCTTCAGTTGTGTCCTTGGTACGCAGACTCCAGAGAACGTATATGGGCAAGGTTGGATGAACTTAATGTATCTATCGTCTCTGAAAAAGACCTCCTGTTCGGCATCCCGCACTATATAGTGAAGCAATAAATACGCGCATTTTCGAGACAGTCCATTCATTTATTTCCTCGACAGACCGCTTCTCATAAATGTTACCCTACCCTCTACCGCGAGACCATAGCCACTCCAAACAGCTACAGCATGCAGCATCCACTTTAAACACAAATTTTGAACCTATCTCTAAATACTTTTATTAGCAGCCGAATGCCAGAGGAGAGGGGCTCTGATAAGTTCCACAACTTGTGCTCCGATCCTCTGTGCCCACACAACTATCTATGTCTATAATAATATGTGTAATTTGTATATACATTTGTGGGTCACAATAAATATGTTCAATCAAATGTGGCACTGTCGGACCCAGTACAAGCTGCACGAAACTAAACAAACTGATTGTCCCACTCCCGCGGTGAGACGTACGACGCTTGAGTATTATATTCACTTAAAGATGCATAATCCGAATTAACACTTTCAGTGCCAGGGACCGATCTCATCGGCCCTAATTTACGGTCTGTAAAGATTTTTTTTGGGTTGAATTTGTTTTGGGTATGCTTAAGCATGCTATAGCGAATTTAAAAACAAACTGGATTAAACCTTAGGGGCATGTTATAACTCAAAACTATCACCAAGTATTCATATTAATAATTATGATGCCCATGAAAAACGTAAGATTCCCTGGCACTAAACCTACAAAATAAGTCTGTTAAAGAATATAAGAAAACATTATTAAAATTGTAAAAAATTGTAAAAAATAATTACAAATGATGAAAAATTGTTAGGCCAATGCATTCTCTTATATATGCGAGGCGACCTATGGTCGACTCGCATATATAAGAGAATGCATTGGCACAGGGTATATGGGTTGATACAAAAATCGGACCTGGCACTGAAAGGGTTAAGGCTCGCAAATTACTATTTCCTTGAACTCGGGGGTAAAATATATTTGATTCGAGTCGATCGTACCAAATTGCGGATGAAGATGGATAACTCTAAAATCAAGTGGCTTTTTTGTGTCAAATATTTGACAAACCGGCAAAATTTCGTTGAACAAAATATTGATAAATAAAAGGTTTTGGGCAATTTTATACTATAGTTCACCTTGGTTAGCATTATTTTTGGGCAATTACTCGAACTAAAGCGGCATTTCAAAAACAGTTGTGGTTGTTGTTGGGATCTGATGATATGGGGCCATCGAATCGGATTGAGTACCTTTAAGAAATAAATCTTGTTTCGAACATCTCCGTTATTTCGTCAAGAATTCTAGCCTCAATCATAACATCGCGTGCCACGTGTTATTGTGATTTAATATCAATCGCTATCCAATCGCGAACGCCGATTAAAAGAGTCATAAATTAATTTTCATTATTATGACCATGTTGTTTGCAAAGTTCATAGTGCAAACGAGTGTATTTTGCCCTAATTCATGGCTCAAATTCATTCATTTGTTGCATATATTATGTTGAGTTTAAAAGGAGATGGTCCCATTAATGGCCAGATTAATGGTGTACAGTACCCCTTTAAGTATCTTTCGATATTTAATCGTGTGCGTATTGGCTGCCTGGATGCACATGTGTATAATCAGGTCATTCTTATGGGATTACATATAAATAAATATACTTAATCAATCGGAGGGGTGAATAGATATTGTTTAACCCTTTACCCAACAGAACGGCCCTGTGCCAATGCATTCTCTTATATATGCGAGTCGACCATAGGTCGCCTCGCATATATAAGAGAATGCATTGGCTTAACACATATTAAAAATGATAAAATTGTCAAAGAATGTAGAACAAAATTATAAAATTGTTAAAGAATTAGGCCAATGCATTCTCTTATATATGCGAGGCGACCTATGGTCGACTCGCATATATAAGAGAATGCATTGGCACAGGGCATAACTGTAACCATCACAATGTAGTCAATGAACCGGTTCCAATGATATCTATATTTGTATGGTTTTATTGAGACAGACCGAAGATATTTTAGGCTGTTGAAGCTTTATTTGGACGTTTTTGGCCGTTTTGTTGGGTAAAGGGTTAATATAATCCCAACCACAGGGACACACGTTCAGTACCACTGTATTAAATCAAGATATATTAAAATGATGTGATAACACGGTAGGGTGGTCAAATTTAAACGCAGAATAATCTTACTCAAAGTAGTTATTTTTTTTACAAATATTATATCCAATTTGACAACTCGCGACCTGAGTTCCATCTTGTCCTATGTGCATTTTTTATGTTTTCAAGATAATCGATTTTTAAAGTTTGGAAAGCAAATGCTACCACACCAGAGGGAATCAAAGGTCACGCTTCTACCAGCATGTAGATAAATATATATTCTTTCGCGCAGTGTTACTGCCACTGTTGCTGAGTTGACGGTGTTTCGTCTATTTACAAGATTGTGACTGTGGGGTAGGAATTTTCGCACTTGGAACAATGTGGAACCAAACTGACACATGGCTTTTTTTTAAACATATGTGCTTTTAAAGTATTTTTCAGGGTTATACTTTTCTAAGTGACGCATAGAACATATTGTAACTGAATATATATACATTATTGAGATAATATAAAATGACAGATATTTTTCAATCAGTATTCACTTGGAAGACTTGGATTCTTTTTACTTCATTTCTAAGGCTGGCTTTAATACGCCCAGTCACCAAATCGCGGCCATATGGCGACAGTTTCCACCTGGTCAGGTTCCGCAGTTTCCGAGATTAATCAGCCCCGGTTCCGTGGTTTTAGTGCTACAGCTATCGGTGAAACTTCTGGGGTACCATTTCATGCATATACGGAGCTTTTGAACATTCATGACTTCCATATATGGATATGCTACTCCAGAACTTTGACATGTGGCAGTAAAACCACGAAACCGGACCCGGTGCATCCAATATGGACGGAAGTTATAGTGACAGGGCGTACTACATTGATTTCGACCCAAAGCAGTACATCCTTCGATCTGGAGACAGTGGTCGAAATTTGTATTCCAACTAAGTAAAATTGCAACTGAAGTTATATAGTATGCGCGACTCTCGAACTGTCGAACATTCATGTAAACTGTATACTATGCAGTACTGTTAGAACGACGAGTGGCACGTAACATGTGGCCGCTATAGGTCGCCACCCCTCATTGACGTTTTACGAGACGAATTACTCCGATGAACATGTATTCAAACACCACTACATGTATATGCATGTTTACACCTAATCGGATACTGACAACAAGGGGGTGTCAACCGGGATGAAATACATACTGATCACATACCTAGTCAAATATTTACAACATATAATCAAAATGTAAGACAACGTAACAATGTAACGGGGACAGATCCATCTACAAGACTATCACAAAACTTTTTGAAATCCCTCCCCCACATTTATTTGATCGAGAAAATTGCAGAAAATTACGCAAATTCCAAGATGTTGGCGGTCTATTAATAACTCCGATAAAAATGGTTCTATTTGGGAACTTTTTGATAAATTTTTCGGAGACGGTAGGGAGAATATACCGCTAAAAGAATATCGCAAAACGATTGCCGTATACGTTGACATTAATTAACCCACAGACGTTTTTTCCTAAGGCGGGTTCGTCAGTAGATTGCAACGCCATAATTGATGCAGGGAGTACATTGGATGGGGCGATTACAGCACAACACCTCGCATGACTGCATGGTGACGGACTCATATCACACAACAAAACGTTCAGCCTTCTTGATGACGAACGTTATGAATCATTAACTTTAATTTCTCTTCCATATAAGCTGTAATCGAACCACTGCACGGGTGGTTCGTGTACGACATATGGATATACTATGCAAGTATTGTCTAAGTGGATTAGCGCCATTAGCTCAGTACGAACGTTTCTGGACGCCTGCTGATTACTCAGTTCGAGAACCAATTTGTATGTCAATGGAATAATGACATATCGAAATCCTCACGTGGAGAATTCTATCGTATGTTGAAGGAATCCCCATCACTTAATCGTTATTATATTGAACTTCCCTTCAATGTTATTATTCATATACAGCGAATGCGTACAACGAATCACAGGTTGGGTGTGGAAACTATGAAATGGTCTAGATCTAAGACCAAATCAAAAGGGAAGTCACCAGATAGCTCATGTAAACTATGCGGTGCCACCATGTGCGATGAATTTCATTTTGTAATGGTCTGTCCAGAATTAAATGAGCTTAGAGCTAAATACTTCGACAAATGGCAATTGACTAGCCCATCGAGAGACACTTTCTACAATTTATTGAACTCTGACGACACGATAAAGCTCCGCAAACTGTCGACTTTCATCAAAATTGGATTGAACAAAATTCGATAACGGTTCCAACTGTTTGTTTTGTTTGTTTGTTTTTTTTTTTTTCTCCCACATAACTCACGCAGATATTAATATATACAACAAAATTTAATAGAACGAAACCTAATTGCATTTTTATAAATGTTGAATAATTTGCTTTCAAATTTCTATTAAAATGCATTTAATAGTCTCATATTCTTATAAGCGAAAGTTCTGCTATACATTTAACAGTCCTTTTTTATGTTGTAATTATTTAAGGAAGTACAGATAGTTTCACGCATATATATAATTGTATGTGTGTATGTATGCATAATTGTTGTTATATATTGGGTGTGATGATTGTTTTTCAGTATTTACTGTTTGCATGTGTATTTTCAAATATTTGGACCGGAGTGTTCTCATTTGTACATAGTGTATTATATGTTTTCTCATGTACCAAATTACCAATTGGCTGGGAATAAAGCATTACTTACTTACTTAGGGTGCATTTACATTGCTATAGAAATGTACATAGATCTGTATGAAGTCACGTGTCGCGCATTACTGTGATCACAACATGATTACCAATAGTGAACGCGCGCTGATCTGTACTCTGGTAATTGACAATTCACTGCGAGTCGTGTCAGTTTAGGCCAGACATGAAAATGTATCAACTATCAGCAGATAACAGCGATTTGGTATGTGCCGCGTGTATTTAAAGTGTATCCTTATACCACTTGATAATGGTTCGAAGAAAGAATGAAAATCATGCAGTTACCCTACAACACCCTTTATTTGACCAAATGTAGTAAAATTTTCAACTGATGACAATTCCAATGACAATGTTAACCAATGTAGGACAATATTGTTTTCTTAAATTACATGCAGTTTTTATATATAGCTGTTAGACAATAAATATGATGATGATGACTGGCCACGGGGAGGGACCAGGACACAATCTTTCCAAGTGTTGGACATTTCCAACATTACATCCGCCCCTATGATAAGGTTGGAAAATTTCCAGCTGATGGCCATTCCAGTCCAAAATTTTGATAAAAAGTAGGAAATTATGCAAATATTGGTCCGAAAACAATACCCCCCCCCCAAATAAAATGTTTGAAAATCAAACTACAAGATCATTTTTAATCTATTGTTGGTTTGGAAATTACAACTAATGTTGTGTCAGGTATGAAATATCCAACCGTTGAACAAGTTGCCACGTCCCTATCCGTGTTCAATATTCGAAATACACGGGTTGAAATGACAACGAAAACATTCGCCAAGCCCGAGTAACAATTAATCAAAACTGATTTGCCTGTCGCAATATATGGGCGTTGACCGTGACGTGTAGCGGTCACGGTTTTTGCTCACACGAACTAATACCGTTTTCTTTCTGTGTGCATTTCTATATCAACCCGTTTACACTGTCTGCGTGTAGATCTGTGTACATTTCTATAGCAATGTAAATGCACCCTTAGAACCAAACAAAATATTTAAAATCGCGGGATTCCCTACTAAGTGTAAGCGTCATTGGGGTAGACTCCAACTGTATCGAACTGGGATAATATTGTGTCCATTAATTCAGTTCGAAAGGTTCTGGACCCTGCCGATTCTTTAGTTCGAGAACCAAACATAATATTTAAAATAGCGCGACCCCTACTAAGCGCAAACGTCATAAGAGTAGACCCCCAACTGGTTATAACTTGGTTTATTTTTATCCAACAGTTCAGTACGAAAGGTTCTGGACGGCTACCGACTCTTCGGCGCGAGTCCCTACTAAGCGGAAGCGTCATAAGAGTAGACTCCAACAGCTTCGAACTTGGATTTTTTGTCTCTTCTGTAAATCGAAAATGTGTCACTAGAACGGGTAGGGTTCTCCATTCCGAAGGTTCATTATTCCGAAGGTTCATTATTCCGAAGGTTCGCTATTCCGAAGGTTCATTATTCCGAATGTTCGCTATTCCGAATGTTCGCTATTCCGAAGGTTTTCTATTCTGGGTGTATTTAATCAGAAATGAATCAAAATTTGCAACACCCCCCCCACAAAAACCAAACGAGGAATGAAAAATACTGTTACGCTAGTATTCAAATATAGTGCATTTATACACCCCATGCTAATTCCCAGATGTCGGTTATTAATAGCAAGAAGACAGTATCAGTTTATCGTTTATTATGGAAAGTTGAAAACACGATGACTGCATGCATGACTGAAATAAACTACACGTCAGAGATACAGTCTGTCCGAACTGGCAATATGTATTTGAAAGAAACATCAACATTAAATGCCCACTTAATTTTCGAACCCCCAGAGCAGATATATAGACTAATAGCATGCAGGGTTACCCGGCGTTGCCCAGGTTAAAGTGATGTGAAACCCTCTGCATGCTGTGGATATTTGTTGGGAATAGAGAATACTCTTGCTCAAAGTGTTACACGTATTCTCATAAGTTATATATTCAAATAGCATCACATAACATGATTTTTACAGTCATGGAATATAAGTAGTGGCTCACCTTGTCGATTGTCATTTGGTTTATCGCGAGTAATCCGTACCACCAATAATGAAGTATTTATTTATTACAACTGCGTATACTTCAGACGTTATTATATGATACATGAACACCATAAACACATTAGTTCGCAAAAATAAAAGACGACAATTGGGTTTTACATATAGATGTATCAATCAATCTAGTGGGTTGGACTAAGATCTTGAGGACACTTGGCTAACATATCTCCATGAAGATACAGATGTTTTAAAGAAATGTACAGGTGCTCCTCTGTTCATGGTGCTTTATATTGGCTAAATATTCTCAGTTCAAAAGAAATGTTGCTGCGCAAGTATATCAGATACATGTGCCAGACACAGAGCGAGATTTTGAGTTGTTTATGTCAGTCGATGAGTCGGTTCTAAAAATTCCGCTGTCAGATGCCCTTGTCAGATGTCAGTATTGGAGGATCCTGAAAAGTCATGTGCTACTGACTGCGTTTGCTTTTATATAACAAGAAAATATATTTGACTGCACACTGTGACCACTATTTTTGAACAAGCCTTCGATACATTTCCATATCTCTTGACAAATTATAACTTTTTTGTGGAATCTGTATTGAATGGAACAGACTCAATTGTGTTATCATATATATGCAATCCTCTGACGGTTCGATGTCTCTCAATTTGCAAGAATATATGTATCTCTTAAATAGAATGATAAATGTACGTTTAATGCTTCTTCTATGTATCTTTTTTTGCTAGCTCATTGCCATCCCCATCTAAATATGACAGTTGAGAAGATAAAATTGTTCAGGTGACTTAATTGGGTCACTATTTGTCGAGATTGTGAAATTGTAACGCTCAAAACTCCTTAAAATGATATGGAGATGGCCTGGGTGACTATATATAAACTTATATATGTGGATATCGGCGAATAGCAATCTTATCAATGATAGTTCATATCCTCTCGCCATCCGTGACCCAAAACGACGCCAAATGTGATTTAATTAATCGTATCATTAGAGAAGAACGTGTATGAATTTGGTGGAAATTAGTGCTAAATATATTTGTATCAGCTTTGGTGCAACTGCCATCCTCATGCATGAATTTAACGACTTTTGAAATATTTAAACCACGTCCATTAGACTCATGGATGCATGATATATTGGAGATGATTATATATAGGTGTGGTGGTAATCAGCAACTAAACAAATTCTTAGAATAGTTATGACCCCCCCCCCCATCTCTCACCCAAACTGCAGCAATTTGGCGTCTTTAAATCACACGATATCATAGAGAAGAATAATATATCAATTTTGTGGAAATCTGCGCTAAAAATAGTTTATTAAATTAATTGTTGATGCCCCCTGCAACGCTGACTCGAACAGCGCCATATCGCGGAGGTAATTATGTATGCGTTTGGTGGAAATCGGCGATAGAACTATTTCACAATATTTTTTTTATTTTTTCGACCTCCCCCTTTTCTTCCGCTGACACAAACAGCGTTACATTAGAAAATTGTAACCTGCACCATTATCTTCCTCGTAAAAAGTTACCCTCTTAGAACGCCTTGGTGCCATCTCGGTTGTACCCCGTTAAGTTATATATAGAACGCATACATACAGACAGAAAGACAGCACGATTTGATTTCTCGTATCATTTGAGAAGAACATGTCTGAATTTGATGGTAATTGGTACTAAAAATATTTTTTATCAGTTTTGGTGGCCCTCCCGTCCCTATTTCGGACTCAAGCGGCGCCACTTTTGTCACCGATAAACCACACACTTAGACTCATTAGAGATTAGAGACGCATATATATAAAATTGGTGAAAACTGGCGAGTATACAAATTCGTATCAAATTTAAGGTCCCCATATCCCTCACCCAGAGAGCACCCATTTGTTGTATCTAAACAACACAATAAGATTCCTCGTATCAAGGAGAAGAATATATATCAATCCGGTGGAAATCGGCGCTAAAGATATTGTTATAATTTTTTTGTGTCCCTCTCACCTCTATACACCACTGACTCGAATGGCCCCACTTGTGACATCCTTGAACCACACAATTACACTCGTGATATCATGGAGATGATTATTTATAAGTTTGGTGCTAATCGCCGACTAAGCAAATTTTTATCAAATTTGGTGCCCACTCGTATCATGGATAAGAACGTGTATCAATTTGGTGGAAACAGGCGCTAAAAATATTGGGTATCAATTTTGGTGCCCCTCTCCCTTTCAGTGCACACTGACTCGAATGAGGCCATATTTGACAGATTTAAGCCACAAAATTAGACTCCTCATACCATGGGGATGATTTTGTATAAGTGTGGTGGCAATCGGCGACTAAACCCATTATTATCAAATTTAGTGCCCACCCCCAATCTCTCACCCAAACGACAACAATTTAACGTTGTTAAATCGCACAATTAGATTCCCTGTATCACGAAGAAGAATATGTATCAATTTGGTGGAAATCGGCGCTAAAATTAGTTTGATCAAATTTGGTGCCCCTCTCCCTTCCGTACATCCCTGACTCGAACGACGCCACTTTCGACATATTTAAACCACACCATTAGATTCTTCATATCATGGGGATGATTATATATATTCTGCCCCTCCCCATTTTCTGCCCCTGACAACAACGGCGTCACTTTAAAAAATTCTAACCCACACCGTTATCTTTCTCGTAAAAAGTTACCCCTAGTAGACCCCATTGGTATCATCTAGATGGTCCCCTGTGAATTTCTATAGAACACAGACAGACCGACATTCGCAAATATAGATATAGATATGCCATATTATATACCATTTGAAATAGGAAGCTCTCTAACAATGTATTATCAACTTATCCGGTACAATAAACTGTGAACATGTTGTCTGTGTTGAGTTGCCGATGTGTTCTTGTGCTTAAGTTTCGTCTGGTTTTGTTGCGCAAAGTGTATTATTTTCTGGAGGGGGAATAACTCTATATTTTAAAGATAGAGTTATCTATGGGCATCTTCTGAGACACAGACGTTTCAAATAGTGATAAATTATATAGTTTATTAATCATATTTTATGACGTAGATTGTTATTAAAACCGTATACAAAGGCACTGTAAAAAAATAATCGGTTACTCGAAAATTAAGTGGGCCTTTAAAGTCAATACAAAGTCTCAATTGCATTTAGGTTCATCTCATACCCTTTCTATTCAGCGATATTCTGCAACGCAGTATGAATTCATTAAGCGTTATAGCTCCACTGTTATAATCCGCCTGTAGCTGGCGTATTCTTGCCTCTAAGCTTATTGAGATATAACGTCGCACGTAATGTCATTAAATCGTATGGAAACAGCAATTGTGTGGAATGCGTGACGTGACTATCTATTGAGAAATAACGTCATACGTAATGACATTAAATCTCAAGGAAACCAGCGAAAACAAAACAAAAATCACATATATTGTTTTTATGTTTTAAGTTATTTCCTTCATAAAAAGAGTCTTCGTGATAAAGAACCCTCTCAAAACCTTAGAATATAGAATTAACCTTTAAAATAACAAAAACCTTCGGAATAGCGAACCTTCGGAATAGAGAACGGAACCTTTGGAATAGCGAACCTTCGGAATAGTATACCTTCGGAATAGCGAACCTTCGGAACAGCGAACCTTCGGAATAGAGACATGCCCCCCCCCACTAGAACACGCTGGTCGAGTGATTCGCAGCCCGCCGGTGGTTTATTGTGAGCTTTCACACAACAGAGGCTTGGCAGATTTGAGCGACGTTAAAGGCCGCTCGTACTGTGCCGACTTCATACATTCATGCGTTAAACCAGTACCAGTACCACTCAGATTGTCATACTGGTGAGTATCAGATCTCGTTCTGATCAAACTAGAGCAGCGCATGTACATGAATATAATGGTTGCAGCCGGTTCATTGGTTGGCTTGTACAATATGACTGGGACAATAGTGTAATGTTTAAAAGCTTCTTAGAACAAGGATAAGCGCCATAAACAGCCATTATTATTTGCTACCCTTTTCGAATATGGTAGATATTAATGTAATTTTGGTAACACTCAATGTCATTTATGTTTGGAGAACGTGCATATTGTAGACAGTGCATGGTCGGACAGGACAATAGAGCATTGTCCTTCCCAGGGCGGGTTCGTCCGAACCCCATCGAACCCTAGCCAGTTACGCCCATGCCCACAGACAACCAAATATGTTGATAGTAAATTCGCTCTTCACACATTTTGTCTCGTTATGACATTGAACAAACAGGACGGGGAATATACCTCTCTGTTAATACTTGTTCCTCGATAATCTACTTCACAGTAGGGGTGGTCCCAGTTCGAGATTGCATTTTTTGTGACAGTTGTGAGCTGAGTACTCCATTCTCGCTTAAGATTTGAAATGCAGTAGTTTTAACTATGGCCTATTGAGTAATCACTTTAAAACGTCACCTCTCTGTCGTTGTGGCAAAATAGAAACATCACACCATTATTTATGGTCCTAGGACTTTTCTCGAAAAATAGAAAATTCGTCTTTCATATTTGCCATGCAGCCGCGTTGTTTATAGTGCCACACTATTTCGGGAACCAACCCATCCATAAACATTGTGTATTTCCTTATATAACTATCCTTTGTACAAACCCTCAGTTAATATTGAACTCATATTCTTTCAGTTTGTGGTGTGTTCAAGACCTCTCAAAGTGTAGGGGGACATCAACCCATAGAACATATATGTACTAACGCTTGCCACCTTGATCAGAATAATTTATGAGATATACAATACATTATCCATTGTTTCTATATTTTGGTCGATTTAGAGGAGCTCTAACAATCACTATTGCAGCAACAATGATTTTGTTTTGTATATGTTAGTTTATATTATATGTCATTTAGAACAAATACTTTAGTTCTACAAAGTCGCTATATATTAATATAAAATTACATGTTATAAACAGCATGTGTTGTTGTTGTAACTGGTGATTTGGAAGCCTTTGACACCTTTAGCCACGCTTGCTGTGTCTACGGGTCCGGTTTTCATCATATGAATCATGATTTGGTCCCAATTAGAATCATTTAGAAAAGTTGTCGTTATCATAAATAAAACGTGTTCGGGGAGCGGTTGCTGCTAAAATCCAATATGGGCAAACCGTTCACAATTTCTGTCAAATTCGTGTATGCATGTGATGTCGAGATAACTACTGAGCCATATAAATTATATAGTTGGTCATGTGTTGTTTATAACAAATATTTCTGATATTATACAATCGACGTTAATCCATGCAGAATTACCTGTTATCGATAAAATATGTTGTTGTTGTAACTGGGGGTCTGGAAGCCTGAACACATCTGTAATCAATTAAACGGTATTTCTGGACAACACGCTCAGTACAAGATTTTTGTTGGGCCCCATTAAGATCAATTAGAAAATGTTTGTACAGTTGTTAACAAAAATATGTAATTTTCGACCAAAAACGTGTTTGGGGAGGGGTTGCTAAAATCCAGTATCTCACAAACTGTTCAAAATCTAAATTAACCAACCAGTTCCACTTTGTCCGATGTGACGTAACGTGTAGTTATTTGGACCTCATTTATTCCAAGTGACATAAATGACGTAGAATCAACGGATGGAACATATTTGAACTAAATTAGTATGGCAAAAACATTCAGTTCTTTAAACGCGTGTCATATAATTCGGTTCCATATGGTCCCAAGTCGGTAAATTTCGATTTTTCAACACATGGAACAACCCGGAACTTGATTATGGGCAAAAAAGTGCGTAAGGACAAAACAGAAACCACAATTATAACTGCGTTGGATAAATGAGACATATTGGAATTGAATTCATACTACTTTCGAGCACAACGGACAAACAGGAATTGTATTTTACTCTTCGTAGAATCAAGTTACAGCACCAGGTGTAAGCGCATCGGGTAGAGCTTGAAAGTTCGGTCCTAGTGAGTATAGAACGGACGTTTCGTACCAGTATGTCACATCGGACAAGTTGGAACTCAGGTCGCGAACTCACACCGTCATTCTTATATATTAATTAAATACAGTGACTCTCCAGGCCCCTGTACTATAGATTTCCAATAGCCGTGTTTGAACACGTGGACAACGTTTCTCGGTATTTTCCTAGCCTTGTAAAGCGAGACTTGTGTTCTATAGTACTCGAGCAATTGTATTCTTGTAAATTCCTTGCATTGTATATATTGGAATTTAACAATAGGCGATTACACTTTTTCACACCATACATCGCTGTGAACTGACTTATATAATATTCTCGGAGAGCCATTCTGTAACTGGGATTCATTTCAGCAGCAAGCTGCTCGGTTTTTGGGGTGAATGGAGTGTCCCAACGGTGCATCTTTTTGTTATTCTATAGTACTCGAATTGTCTATCTTGGGGAAAAACAAGAACTCGCTTGACGGGCTGATGAATTACCAACTTAGGGAGTTCCATAGTACAGAAATAACACAAATCGGGTAGAACACGGTGTTAAAATTACAAGTATACGAGGCTGAGTTAGTGGCTGTCACCGCAATGAAACGCGTGCGAATGTCGATATATCGGATTATCGCTTGGTGTATTGCGCACTCATGTATTAACCCTTTGTCGATGTGCGATGTTTCACGGTGTCAATAAAATCGTAGTCATATTGGGATGATATGTTCAAATTACGCATGGGCGTAGATAGATATATTTTTGAGATGGGGTTCATAAACAGAGACAAATTGGCTTTGATAAATAAGGGTTTCCACATAAATTATGTTGTGACAGGGGCGATTCTAACCAAAATACTCAACAATTGGGAATTTCATGCAGGGACGTGTCGATGGGTGTTGGCGCATCACCATAATCTTCGTCCCAAAGTTCGTGATGATTGATTTATGGAGTTAATTGGCAATTAGTTGAGAAGTTTCGATCGGTTGGAGTTGTTGGGTTGGGGATTTCTAACAGTTGGAAATCTTGAGTAACCATTGCAGATTTTCAACCGAAAGGGGTGCAAATATAGTTTTCCGGACTCGGAAATAATATCTGGTTCAGGGAGGAGGTGCACTCGGGCAGCGGAGACCTTATACGTGAACGTTACCGTGGTAGAAAATGGCACTGAATTTGAAAATTAAGACTGGAGAATAGGTTGTAATCATTACAATGGCTAAATTTTCCAGCAAATTAGACTTTATACCACTAGTATGCTGTTTTCCTACATTCAGTGTAATTTTGGTTGTTAAATCTAAGTTTCTCCTTAAACAAAAAGTTACACCGACCCTTTGGAAAATATACTTGAAATATATATTTTCACCCTTTAACTTGGAAATATTTTTATCAGTCTATTATATCCGGCAATTCAGTTTGTTTTCAATTACATTGTCATGTATCGAAATCGTATGTATATATATACGACATCCAGTTAAAAGTTTCCCTGCTCAATCTGACACTATATAATCACCATGTAGGTTTTTCTGTCGATGGGGTTTATTTGTGATCACTCTATCCGTCTCTATCCCTTTGTGTTCGTATATACATCGTTAAATAGATTTGACCATGAACCATGTACATGTAAATACAAGGAAAGTCAATTAAAAGTTATATATATATATATATATATATATATATATATATATATATATATATATATATATATATATATATATATATATATTGTCTTCTATGATGTAGGTCAATAAATCATCTATCTCTTATAAAGAGCGTTTTCGCTGATGATATTTTGTACTCGTGTTCAGCGTAAAATGTTGTAAGCGTTTGTGTATTTTCGCGATGCTTGTGCCATTGGGATTATGGTGCTCGCAAGTAGTTTTCATGTTCCCCATTGCCTATCATAGCATTGACTTTATACATCAACTAAACCACTCGCCAACTGACTCAAATATATATAGGCATTACTATACCCATTAATGTATAATATTAGAGTAAGTTCCTTTTATCCATTAACAAGCGTTCGCCTCCACGCGCAGCAAACGGAGATCCATAGTACTGGATTTTGTCTGCTTTTGTAAATGACGGGGAATCGCACACACTTGTAAATTACCGTATCCATAGTATTCGACACGTTGTCCACGTGTTCAAACACGGCTATTGGAAATCTATAGTACAGGCCCCTGGTGAAATTGTTTTCGTTAGTTTATCGCAGATAGTTGCGTCCCGAAATTGCGCGTAGTTTGGACAATGTTTTCTATGGAGTGGTATGGTCGATTTGCTTGATATTTTCGGCGATGTTAGTAGAATTCTACATACCCCAGGTGGCATATAGCGTCTGAATACTAACTTGTCAGTTTCAGGCACCCGAACAAGTTCATAATATGTCTTTAAGATTGATTTTAGGATTAATCGAGGATTAATATTGACTAAATAACGGAGACATTAATTTTGAAGAAGTATTTTTAAAGATTGTGGGTGTATCGAAATGGCATTCTGCGTATCACATTCGAGCAATGCATACCTAAATTTAAATTTAAAAATTCGAAAATTATTTAAGGAAAAGAAGTTGTCCAAATGTTATGTCTAAACCCTTAAAGGTACTCAATCCAATCAGACGGTCCCCATGCCATCAAGATACAACAAAAACAACATTTCTTTAAAATACGCTTTAGTTTTCAGAATCGATTTATTGCAACAAAATAATGCTAACCACTGTCAACTATGGTACAAAATTTCCAAAACCAAGTTCAACAAAATATGGCCGTAATATCACTAAAGCATCACGTCATCCGCAATTTTGTCCGAGACCCTCCGCTTGACCACGTGTTTCTGGGCCACATATTATTACACTTCTCGAGAAATAACAAACTTCAAAAAATCGATATCTGATCGCTCTGAGCTTTGATGGGTGGGTTCCTCGACTCGAATCAAATATTGTTTACCCCCGAAGACAAAGAAATAGTAATTTAAGAGCTTCTGATTGAGTACCTTTAAATTGTATTTCAAAACACGACGAGGTCTAACATCGAACCCGGAGGTAGCGCATGTATGGCTTCGGATTCCATATTTTAAAATGGTTTTTCCTGACTCACTTCGTTGTCGGTGAAAGAAGTTTCGGAAAAAGAACAATTTGTCACATCGGTGAAATTTTATTTGTGGAAACATGACACCGCCGGTTTATTAAAGCTAATTGTATTGTTGTATGGTATATGCCAAGTTTATATATAAGGACACACGAGGGCAAACTACTGTTTTGTAAATTACTATATTACTAGGGGATTGCCCGTCAAAAATGACGGGTGACAAACATGACATGCAGGAAAATCGTGTGAAGAATTAGGTCATTATTAGTCATGCACTTGAGATAAACAACGCCTATTGCATGACACTCTGCGGATAGCCAATACGCCAAGGGTCAGTTGTAAAAATATATAAAACAATATCTAATCGGAATTCACGATTATATAGCTATTGATATTCAATCTGAATAACAGGTGACAAGCGATGTTAGGATTGTATATAAAATGAGTGTCCTGATTTAACCCTTTACCCAACAAAACGGCCAAAACCGGCCAAATAAAGCTTCAACAGCCTAAAATATCTTCGGTCTGTCTCAATAGAACCATACAAATATGGATATCATTGGAACCGTGTTAAGCCAATGCATTATCTTATATATGCGAGGCGACCTATGGTCGACTCGCATATATAAGAGAATGCATTGGCACAGGGCCCTTCTGTTGGGTAAAGGGTTAATCGAGAGGAGGACAACTGGAGCCAACTAGTCACTATTAAATATACTTCATTTTGAAAGGATTATATTGCCTAAATAATGGAGATATATATTCATAAATACAATACATAAAAACATGTTTTAAAGAGCGTTTTAAAGAGGGTTTTTAACCGAACACGTGATTTTAAAGAGCGGCCCAACCCTCCCTCCCCAAACCTCCTTTCCCCAAAACTCCCTCCCCCAAATCTCCATCCTCAAACCTCCCTCCCCAAATCTCCCCTATCCAGTCGATAGTACTTTCTATATAGAGGATCTCCAACTCGTTATGTTGTTATATAAGATTTTATGACACGAGTTTGATAAATTTGATTCACAACGTTGTGAATCAAATTTATCAAACTCGTTTCATAAAATCTCATATCCCAACATAACGAGTTGAAGATCTTGTATATCAAATGAAAAAAACTACAGCTGTATGTCTTTTAAACAAATCAAACTCCTTAAAAGAAGCTGCAAAATGCATACATTTACGGCGTTGGTTGAGGTGTTTCACAACCGAATACAAAGTATTGCGCGCTCTGGCTGGCGACGGAAAATATAGTCCTCTGTGGTTTTGTGTCTAATTTTCGTTAGTGCAACGAAGTTGGACAAGAATTTAACATTATTGAATAAAACAGTCATTTTGCGTGGTCTGTTGTTGGTGTCATGCGCGGCTTTTCAAAATATTATTAATCCGCGCTGTCATTTTGTTGGTGCGATCCCGGGAAGTACGCGCCTATTCATAACTATAGTGATAGATAAGGAGATATATAATGTTTTTTTAATGATATAATAGGGGATTCGTGAGATATTTTGGGTTATCCGATTATCGAGAACCCCCGATTGAGTATAGTTATCACATAATTAGCCCCCAAATCCGGCCTCATATCTTCTTTAGCAAGACACCCATGTATTATCGGTACGCGCAGTGACTAAGGAGGCAGAGCTTATCGCAATGGTATCGATGCAAATGCCGGACTTTATTATGTTAATTAGAATATAATTATGATAATCAATTTGTGTTTGGTTAGTTAGCGTTGACTGTGAGATATAAACATGGGCGATAAGGGTGGTCGAACATTTTTGTCAACATGAATTGACACATTTAAAATGGAACTCTATTTTGTCTAAAAGGTGTCTTTACTTCCTCTTTGGTTGTGATAAGGAAATAAATATTAATTATTTTAAACCCCAGCCGTTTCGAGATAGTTTTTACTTGCTAAAATGTGATTATGTGATCAAATGGATCTCAAATTTATTAACCTTGTCCATTCACTAAGTTCGAATCGAATGTAGTGCAATAGGTTAATAAATATCGTATAGAATTGTGACTCATTAGAGATCCTCGATATAATAATGCAATGAAGATTTTATGGGAAATTCAAGGGTTTTTCGCAGATTAGATCCAGAGAATGTCTTAAAATTCTTGTCTGGATTTATGCAAAAACTTGTGTTGTAATAATTTCCCAACGGCCAATACAAATTCCATGTCAGTGTATTATGTCATTCTCACTAGACTGCGAATAAGCAATCTTAATTTGGCTATTGAAAAAAGGACGCCATACATAGTGCGCATGTTACGCAACCACCAACGTACTGCCATTAGCGTCATTGGAACAAAGACTATGTATATTTTGTTCCGATGACTCCATATAGCAGACGAAAAGAACTTTTTTAAAGAATACAGCGCTTGTCGCACACCATATCTTGAGCTCGGTAACATCTGAACCTTATGAAGACACATTTCCCAGACTACGAAAGCATGACCCAAAAACAACTTGTTAAAATCTTATCCGACAATATTCCAAATATATGGAATTCAATTTGTTATATGATCCTGTATGATCCGCATATTATTCTCGACACGCGTTGACCATCGCACAATTAATAATAGTCATTGAACACACGGCCGCCTCTCTGGCATACAAAGATCTTATGGTAAAACTTTGTTTTTTCCCCGAGAGGCTGCGAGTGTTTCACGAGATAAAAAGAGAATGGACATGTAAGAATATATACTTATTACGCATTCTCCTTGTGTTGTGATTATCACCGGATCATAGACATGGTCCAGAGAAACAGAAATAGCTTCCAAGTAAAAACAAAATTTTCACAAGGCGAGTGGTGTGTCCTTTTCGCGTCCATTGCCAGTTCGAAAGCTCTGTTTCTCTGATCCATGTTACATTTTTCATATCTCTGACGATCAATGTCAGAGATAAATGCCTCAAAAATACAATTCCAATTATGAGCAGCCATGTACAAAACTCGTTTTAATTAAAGCCCACTTAATTTTCGATTCACGGATTATTTTTTTTATAGTACCTTGATATACTGTTTTAATAACAATCTATGCCATAAAATGTTATTAAAATACTATAATTCATCACCATGTGGAACGTCTGTGTCTCAAAAGGTACCAATAGAGTAATAGACAATAGCTTAAATCATAAAATCAATCCCCCCGTTATGACTCCCAGAATGCAACATAATTCAAACTAAAGTTTATTTTCAATGGAAGGGGAATAACTCTATGTCTAAATATATACAGTTATTCCACTTCCATTGAAAATAATTTACTTTGTGCAGAAACTTGAAAACAGAATATACATTTTTATCTAAAAAAAAAACAACATGTTCACAGTTTGTTACATCGAATAAGTTGAAAATACAATGTTCTGGTGCTTCGTCTTTCAATGGTATATAATATGGTCTAGGGGTTCGTCTTTCAATGGTATATAATATGGTCTGGGGGTTCGAAAATTAAGTGGGCCTTTAATGAAATGTATCCGTTTTCTGTCGACGGTTTGTGGCAAATTTGTAAACAATAGGCGGCGTTGTCATTTTTGCTGCACAGTCAGAAATCTACCGGTTTTTGTTTATTATTTATATATGTAATGATGTTTTAGGTAATTTGAGTGGCATTGTGTTTTAAGGAACCCATCTTCCATAAGTGTCGCCAGGAACGTGAAATATGTGGCATAATAGAATGGGCTGATGAGATATGTAATAACGTACAGTGAAAATGCAGTTATTTTCATTTCACTACAAAAAGTTCATAGATAGAACCAAACGATTTCACTGAGCACCACCATTAACTGATAATACATATAACATCTAAAGAGTAATGGAAACAAAAAAGAGTGCTCTCCCATTCACATAGGAAAATATGTAGTGCGGGGAGGGGGTGGACCTTCAGAGATCAGCCTCGGATATGCTCGCGGGTGTGTATGGGCCGGACAATTCATTATTCGAGACCAAAAACTAATCATGAAGCAATATTTATTCCGCGGAAATGGCCACGAATAATCCTAGGCTTACTGCCAGATCCCTTCTATTATGTCTTATTTTGTATGTTAAAAATGTATAATGTGCTTACTTGAGAAATAAAATATTGTTTACAATAGAAATGGTCCTTCCAAGTGCGCATGCAGTGGACGTGAAAAACTCACACCCACTTGCTTTGTAATTCCTATTTTTCGATCTTAAAGGCCCACTTAATTTTCGAGTCACCGATTATTTTTATAGTGCCTTGATATAAGATTTTAATAATAATATATGACATAAAATATGATTAAAATACTACAATTCATCACAATTTGGAACATCTGTGTCACAGAAGGTGCTCGTGGAGTAATAGAAAATAGCTGAAATCACAGAAACATTTCCCCCGTTTCGCTCCCAGAATGCAAAAGAATTCAAACTCAGATATAGAGTTATTTGCAGTACAGTTCAGATGACACTTATGCACAGAAAACACGTCGGTACATCAAAAAAAAAAAAACATGTTCACAATTTATTACACCGGATACCTTGTTATGGAGCTTCATCTTTCAAATTGTGTATAATATGGCATATATTTTATATAATGTGATATGGGGATTCGAACATTAAATGGAATTTCTTCTGTCGGTGATCATATGTGCGGTCAGGCTATGACCACAGTACAGCGTAAATGCAATATCTGGCATGCATCCCTGTATCTTCTCATTGTGTCCTACATGTACACAAACATAGGACCCTCTCAATAAAAGAAAAAACATCGTTTAGTCAGATAGACGGCCTTGTCGACCAGAGAGGCGGCACATAAATCGAACGGCCCTAATCTGAACATTTCCCATCAATGAATATGAATATATGAATCCTTCAGGCTTCAGCACTACACGTCTTGTATTATCTTTTTGTCTGACAGCTGATTTGTCTTGCACTCCTCCAAATTAATAATCGGACTTTCCAATGAACACCTTTATAACTAAGTTGAATAATTAATTTAGTTAGAGAGGGTTAACATGGATATATACTGCCCTTATACGGATGTTTTGCCAATTCAACTTGTCTTATCTTGTCATATCTTGTCTTATCTTGTCTTATCTTGTCTTATCTTGTCGTATGCGACTCTTGTGATTATAAGCTTAGCTTACCTTCAAAACTCTTGAACACTTTCCGGGAGGTTGCAATGAGTTCAAGAGTGCCATCTGTCAGGGAACACTCGCGTTTCTCCTCGTCGTAAGAGAACTCTTTGCAGGAACCCTCGCACAGCCCAGCGCACTGAATCTCTGAGTGCGCCGTCTCAACGCGTGTTGGGAATGATGCACACCCGACCGGTGATAAATCATCAACTATCATAAACTTTCTGCATTTAGCATGGCATATAGTTGCCAAGAGAACAGTGAAAGTTGGCAGATTCATAATACTGAATGTGACTGTGTTAGCCTGTACAAATTTACACCTCCCTTACACAAGTGATACCGCAGATGTCGTCGGCGCGAGTAAATACCTGGTACCCCTTGATTTATTCTATGGACTATCGACCGCACGGTATACATCTTAAGCCCAAGCTAATGCAAGGTCGTGCCTATTTGAAAGTAAGATATCGATGGATTAAGGGTTGATGCAAGGTGACCGGAAGGGTTACGTTGGTGTTCTTATTGCTTTAGCAACAAGTATATTGAACCCACGTTCTGAACTCATTCATGAGATCGGTTGCATGTTGCCAACAATCGCCTCTAAAATTATCATCAGATCTGCATGAAACCCTTAACCCTTTACCCAACAGAACGGCCCTGTGCCAATGCATTCTCTTATATATGCGAGTCGACCATAGGTCGCCTCGCATATATAAGAGAATGCATTGGCTTAATACATATTAAAAATGATAAAATTGTAAGAAAAATTTATAAAATTGTTAAAGAATGTAAGAAAAAATGGTAAAAAGTGTTAAAAAAGAATTTTTTTAGGCCAATGCATTCTCTTATATATGCGAGGCGACCTATGGTCGACTCGCATATATAACAGAATGCATTGGCACAGGGCATAACTGTAACCATCACAATGTGGTCAATGAACCGGTTCCAATGATATCCATATTTGTATGGTGTCATTGAGCTAAAGAGTTCTGGAATGCCCTGTGTCGACAAAGACACACGAAGGGGAAACCAATTAAACGACGAACAGAGACATACACTTTTCTGTAAACGGGACAAACATAATTTCCGAATATCAAACTGGAACCAACTGCTATGAGAAATTCCGGATGAAACCCTTCAAAGAAACAAAAACTTATTTGGCATTGTTCAGTCTTATATATAGCTGCGACAACACGCTTTAATCAGGATTAATTGCCCGATAATATACCGTCATATAATTATAGCAACATAAGTATAAGGATTAGACGCCCGGTCCGTCCTCATATCATATGAATCAAGGGAGTCGGCGGGCAATAAAACACGACAGAAAACCTCACAGTTCATACTCTTACCATTGCAACTTCTATCTTTTTGCAGTTATGTAACACACCACAAATGTAAATACTCTGTAAACAAATACTGTAAATCAACCTTGTATCGGGAGAGGAGTCTCATGTAAGTTTCCGTAACTTGTACCTCAACCCCTTTGTAAATTGAATAATTCACAATAAAATATTTTTAAAGTAAGGGGAAACCCCTCAAGACCGGGTTCAGGCACCCCGTCCAGCGGCAGCGCTGGAGCCTCCCGTGCCCACGAAAGTAAGAAAATCCGCAATCCAATACGACTAATGAATCATCCCAGGTCAATGAAATATAGTATGCAGCCTAATTGCAGCAATATGTCGTCCATTACTTCTCAAAAAGAAAACTATAACGCGCAGTCTACTGAGGCCAGTACTGTGGACACTCCCGGCCTCAGAAAACCCGCAGTCCAAAACGACTATTGAATTGTCCCGGGCCAAGGATACTCACACCCAAAACACCTAGCAAAAATAGCCGCAGAGAGTCCAATCCTGTCGCAACGGCTATCGGAAAAGACAAAAAGCTCCACATGACTGGCGATCCCTCATCGACTAAAGCGATCCGAACGGACACGAAAGGAAATCGGACAGTAGCCAGCCTAAGAAAACTGGCGATAGCACATGATTTCCAAAAATAAGTCATATTTCCGCAAATGATGGCAAGACAAAACAATGGGAGGTGAAAACCCCGCTGATCCGGTTGCCGAAACCAAGAAAGCGGATTCTAAGGGAGACAAGCCGGCCTTATTATAGGAGGCATTCAAACACTTGATGTCACAGGACACTTCGCAGTTCCTTCAGTTTGGATTGCTTGGGTGTATTGACAATCTGCTCTTTGGTTGGACATCCAAGTACCAACGGACAGCTATAAGACTGCATGAGACCGGCCAGGAGATATATGTGGCCCAATTCTTGGGAAAACCCTTTTCCAAGAAAAAGAAGGGAAGTCCACACTTCAAGCAACCTCCAAAAAACGGCCAAAAATGTTTCCGACCAATCCTCCCCAGAATGCAATATTCCTAAATCTGGGGATAACGTGACCGCTGCCAAAAGTTACAAAAGTCTGGAATCTGTCCATGTGCTAGTCTCAATGGGTAAATGGTGACTTCCACATCTGAACCTAGCTATATTGATCATATCCTGCGGAGATGGGCTGCTTAAATAATGCTCAGCTCTAAAATCAGTACTAAATACCTCAGATATAGAACATTTATACTCAACGAGTTACCTGGACAAATTCAAAAGCGAATATCATTAGTATAGGTGTATTTTGGAGCGCAAACTATTTTCCCAAATGTTCACGATCTTGGGCAAATCCGAACAATTCTTTGTATGGAACACTCAAGATCGTACATATTTTGTTTAACACCAAATGATCTTGTATAAAATTCGCGAATAGCTAAAATTGATAACCTTTGTCCAAACACCCTCAGACGCACGTTTTGCCAAAATTTCCTGGTAATTCAAAATGGATTTTCTCAAAATTTGTCATCAGGAATTTCTTTGTGAAATTTGGTACAAGCGATTATTGTGACGCAATATTTAAGAACCATTGACCCGTTGGAAATTGTAATCACATTTACTTTACTTTTATGGCAAGAAACATTTAAAACAGATTATTTTCAAAAGTGCAGTAGACTTGATTCGTGAAATGTAATGATTATTTTCATTTAGAAAGGCAACTACCCATAAATAATTTTCTTTATTACACACTTAGCCGTGATTTATAAGGATTTCTTGGTGAATTAAAAGTGATAATGTCACACCTATGAATTACGTCACCGGTGAGAGCACGCGATTTTTGACAGTCCCGCCCTGCGCCGGAACTATTTTCACTTTCTACGGCTCAAACATGGTTGAAGTTGAACAGAAACGAACTGCCAACGATGATGCAGAAGCAGTTAATAAACCGGTAAAATGAAGAAGAATCTTACCTATTATGGACTCCGATGATCCGGACGATGTCATATTCCAGTCAAATGAACTATAAAAAATTCCATGTGAACAATAAATTTATCCAGTTCCGAGCTGAATTTCCACGTGTTACTCTTCGATTGTTTGTTTACGTCGATAATTAAAATATCGTCACTTCGAAACTTAGTTATCTACTTTTAGCACGATTTCATAACATTTCCTGTATGAACCAACATTATTTACACACACCATCAGAATCTTCACAAGATCCCGTTCCAAGTGCCATGATTGTTCGGTCAGAATAAACACAATTTTGACAGAAAATATCCTGTAATTTCCGATACTTTAAAAATGAATCGCACCAAAGTAAATCAAAATAATGAGGTCAATCGGTATCGTTACGTCACAATTATTTAAAGTATGTGTCCATCCGCGTAACTGCACGTGCAACTGTACGTTGGGGTTCAAAATGGGAGAATCAGCTAATCTGGGCTTATTTTGTCACATCTTCTCTTTAGAATTAGCAACCTTTAGTGGTTGAAAGTGTGTAATAAACAGAATAATCAATTGGTTTCGATGATTACGTGACATAATTCACCCGGGTAGCCGGTCCTATTGGTAAAACCATCGTTCGCTCCGCTCACTCGGATTTTACCAGGCCCGGCTCCCCTCGTGAATTATGTCACGTAATCATCGAAACCAATTGATTACTCTCTATTTATTACACTCCTATTCGCGATTTCCATTGGAAACGCCGTTAATTAAAATTGGTAATGTCACTAGTGAATTATGTCATTTCTCATGACGTCATTGACGTTACGTCGCTTACTGATCTAGACTGAATTTTCGATAGTTGATCTTTCTCCACATCGGGACTTTCATGCATTAATTATGGCTGTTTTAATCGTATTTGACGAACAAAATTGATATAGGAGTGTAATAAATAGAGTAATCAATTAGTTCCGAGAATTACGTTAAATAATTCACGAGAAGTGAGAGACGACGATAAGAAACGAGTGAGCGTTATAGCGAACCAGTTACTTACCTAAACTTATCTCGCCTCGAGTGAATTATTTAACGTAAATAATGTTCTATATTTGAGAACTTTCATGTCATTCATGTTGACCAATGAAACATTCGGCTGAGATGAGTTCTGGGTCATGGGTTCATAACCAAGTTAAAGCTGACCACCATATCTCTTAACACTGTTGCCTAAATCCAGTTGATTACTCCCTGGTTAAGTGGATCACAGTGTATATCAACATCAACTAATGTTTTTATTAGGCGGAATATTTGTGACTGCTTTATTCTTCATTATAATATATGGGGGTATGATGTTATATTATACAATTTAAACGTTAACGCAACTTTATGCTAGAACTGAAGCTCCTATCATATAGCCAAGACAATAAGCTATTTTTTGGTTGTAATGTTGTATGAAATTATTAATTATTCTAGCAGTTCTTGGCACAGAAAGGGACAAAAAAAAAGAAAATAATATTTTCACCCTCTCAAATGTATTAAAATCCATTGTTTTTATCGTCTCACAATAATTGCTCAGATAGCCATCTTGATTATGCTCGGTTTGCAACAACCAACACAATTAATAACATATTTTATAACATATATTGTTTGACTGTTTTATACACATAATTATTTTTCCTCGATTCGTTCATATTAGCACAACACCGCGAAAATAACAACTTTAGATAAAATAACGGTACTTTTTCTTAACAGCATCATTCCCTACCAACAGAATAGCAATTTAACAGGACCCACCAACATGGTAGCAATTTAGCAGGACCCACCAACATCATAGCAATTTAGCAGGACCCACCAACATCATAGCAATATAGCAGGACCCACTAACACCATAACAATTTAGTAGGACCCACCAACATCATAGCAATTTAGCAGGACACACCAACATCATAGCAATATAGAAGGACCCACCAACATCATAGCAATTTAGCAGGACCCGCCAACATCATAGCAAAATAGCAGGACCGCTTGGCCAGGAGTCTGCCTGTCACTAGATAGTTCAGTGCAGGAACCAATTCTGGTTATAGACGCACTGGTCCAGGTGCTACTACGGCCAAGTAACTCTATAACCCTGTGGTGACTCAAGTAGCGTTCTTTAAATCTTCGGCTGTATTGGAATCAGTGTTCTTCTACGTTCGCCAACTACAGGTTACCAAGACCATATACTATTACATAGAGCGGGGGCACTGGGGCGTGGCATGCGTCATGTTCGCCGGTCAAGATTCTACTCCCAAGAATTCGGGGAGTAGGAATCTGGACCCGCGAACATGCCAGTGTCCCCGTTCTATATTTAGTATATGGTCTTGGTTACCTGTCGTTCTATATTTAGTATATCTTCTTGGTTACCTGTCGTTCTATATTTAGTATATGGTCTTGTTACCTGTCGTTCTATAGTTAGTATATGGTCTTGGTTACCTGTCGTTCTATATTTAGTATATGGTCTTGGTAACCTGTCCTATATTTAGTATATGGTCTTGGTAACCTGTTCTATATGTAGTATATGGTCTTGGTTACCTGTCGTTCTATATTTAGTATATGGTCTTGGTTACCTGTCGTTCTATATTTAGTATATGGTCTTGGTAACCTGTCGTTCACGAACACAGAAGAGCGCGGATACGAATACACCCCATTATTATGACCACACTTCGCAACAACTCACACGAGACGACGTTCTCAACAACACACGGCCCTGGTAATAAGGTGACGTCCTTGACTTGTTGACGCATATATGTGAATGGAGCAGATTGTATTCACTGCATGGCTGTACCAAAATTGATCAGGCATTAAACAGTGATGCATAGTAATAAATACCAATGATTAAATAGTTCAAGTTTAACAGAGTGGTCTCCAAGTCAACTCACGCATTGCCCGGTAGTATGCACATGATCAATGGAAGAGGTTATTTCCAAGCGAAAGCAGAAATGGCCGAATCTTTGAGAATGATGAGACGATTGACTACTTGTGGAGTCATTGGGCTGAGTGTATCCCGGTTCGTAGGCGCGGTTTTTGTTGAAGACAAATTCACAGAATAACATGTTTTATTGCTCTTCAACATTATAATATAAATTTTCTTCCCAGCTGAGGGCGGGCACGACATATAATGTGACAAATTAAATCTTCATTTCCTAATCATAGTTCACGGCCAGATTTAACCCAAATTCCAAAATTATTAATCTCAAAATTTCCCAAGGTCGGAAATGCAGCCTGAAACGGTTAACATGCTCTAAGGTATGATCAATGTCATTCTAAAATTGTGATTAACATATTTTACAAAACAATTAATATTGGGTGGAAAAGTAAAGTACCAGAACGCGGTCTTAAATTTGCAGCTTTTCTTTGACGGGATGACGGGATTTGCGCTGATGCAGCATTAAAGACATTGTGCTGGTGCATTCTCATATACATGCGAGTCCCCCATAGGGAGCATCGCATATATAATTAAGAGAATACACTGGCTTACAAAATCCATGGTGTGAGATGCCCTGTTGTAGCCTTAACTTTCAGCTGCCAGTACATGCTCGTATTGCATATATAAGAGAATGCACTGGCTTACAAGGTCAAGGTAACTATTTTTAGGCCAATGTATTCTCTTATATATGCGAAGCTCACTATATGGGAGAATCGCATATCTAAGAGAATATATTGGCACATGATTTTCGCAAAATTTCAGGAATCTCCAGTCATGGAAGGGTTAATTACAATAGTTCTGATTGAGACCACCTGTTACCATGGACCTAAATATAGATGTTGGTAAAGTGAAGACGACATTGCACCCCTCAGCCATGACACGGCGAAATAGGGGGCCTATCAAAGATGTTCGAGCTGACACATGTGAGGATGTATGTCATGGTACCCCTCACTGGCCCTCAGTTATCACCCCTTGCCTCATAGGAACAGAAGTCACTTCAAATATCAATGTCCAGCTGGCATGTGTAAGGGTGGATCTCAGCATCATGGCAAGCTTTGTCGTCGAATTCTTTACGACTGCTGTACAGCCACATACAGTCCTGATCATTTCCGTAATTGTCAGGGTTGCTGTCACCCCAATGTGTCCAAGGGAGGCTACTTCCATCCCATGTGACCCACGTGCCCTCGACTGCCTCGTCATTGCCATCAACCCAGCTGTTGATACCTGGAACATAAGGAATATGGTCATAATAATAGCGTTTCAGCGACATCCGGAATATTATACTTGGCTATATATGATATGTTCTGCAAACAGCTGTTTGCCGAATTTATCAGCGAGATGGGATCGATGTTTAGCATTATGTATTTGCTATAGTAATATTATTGATATACAGAGAAGCCTTTGGTGGGAAAGTAACCTTTAACATAATTATTTTATTGTGATTCATCAAATTACAAAGGGATTGTCTCTATCACAAGTTAATTGCCATTCATACTGTATTCAACAATTGTGTGTTGTTATCTGTGTCCATTGCCAGAATGTACATACACACTGTACCACTAACATAACACATGACAAAATTGTACTAACTTTCTAGTATGTTGTTTGTATCTTTGCACACTTCACAGTACCACAGTATGAGACTATGAGTATCCAATAGCCATCCATATGGATATTTTAGTAAAAGTCACGGTAATCATAAAGTAATCAAATGTAATCATGATTACAGGTACATTTGAAAGTAATCGATTACGATTACTTGTAATCAAGAAATGTCATGATTACTGATTACAGACGATTACTCCAAATTTTGTAATCGATTACTTTGATTACGATTACTGATGACGATTACCCTAACCCTGATGGGGGTACAAGTTACTAAACACACAGAAGACCCCTCTCCCGGAACAATGTTGGTTTATAATATTTGTGAACAAGATGGCAGAGTATTTACAATTGTGGTGTATTACATGTATAGACTGAACAAGGCAAGAATCTATAATGGCAAGAGTGCGTACGACTGTACGGTGAGGTTTCCTGTTGTATTTTGTGTGCATATGATATGAGAAAGGGGCCGGACATCTAATCTTATGTAGCTATATGAATGAATATATTGTCGGGCAACTAATCCCGATTAAAACGTGTTGTCTCGGCTATGTAAGACTACACAATGCGAATTACGTTTCTGTGTCTTTGAAACATTTCGTTAGGAAGTCAAGATATTGTGGTGTCAAATCTGCAAATGTATAGATTAGTCCAGGAGATATTGGTCGACCTCTGCACACCCCCAGGACTCAACTTCACCCCACTAATTTTCTTTCTTAATGTCTCCTCTAATTTTTTTCGGTTGTTAACAAGAAAAGAAAGTGGCCGCAGAGACCCCAGACAAGATGGCGTCCATTGTGGCGGCCATTTTTTTTATATGCACCAGGTCTCTTTCATCGCCGTTATAGTAAAGATATTATCACATGCTGTCTTGTTTTCCTCTCGATTCGTTATGCAAATATACAACCCTTACAAATTAGCCAAAAGTCCGACACCAGAATTCAATATGGCCGCCGAAATGTGAAAATATGCTATTTTTCTGACCTTTCACCACCTTTCGTTTGTCTCTGTGGGAAAATATTGGCATCTTGGCGTGATGTTATACATTTATCGTATAGAAGAGTCATTGGCGAACACATGGGGACCATAATATAGATTCATTGTGGGATATTTTGTCCGATATCACGTTTTCCCAAATGCCGGTATAATTTTTAGGTCAAAGCCGAATCCACACTAATAACGCGATGTAATGTTTCGAATCAATCCATGTTATTGCTATCATAACAACACCCATGCACATATATGTGCAGGAGATACTCGAGCTAGGAGTCCTCTTATACCTGTTTTGAGGAATATGCGCCCAAATCCAAGATGGCGGCCAAAATGGCCACCAGAAACATCATAGAGAATTATTGTCAAGACAACTCCACACCTGCTTACTCTTGTGAGTTGGGAACACTTAGGCGAAGAACTTTCCTTGTGCCATATCCAAATAAAAGTCCCCCAAATCCAAAATGGCGCCCACAATGGCGGACAGATTTTGAAAAATCACCGAAATTTCCTCATATTCACATCATTGGGCATTACTGTCGAGACAACTCCACCATGCTTACAGTACAGTTGAGTTGGAAATACTGAGGTGAAGTAATTACCTTACATCTCATGCAAGAAATGGTTTTCTAAATCGAAGATGGCTGCCAAAATGGCGACCGAAATTTGAAAACAAGCCTACATTCCTTTACTTTCTTACGATGGGCTTTATTGTTTCTCGATTTCTACCCACCATTACATGTTGATATGGAATAGAAACATGAAGTATTCATTATGGTTTGGCAATTGATACTCACAGTCAGATCGCTTCTAAATTGGCGGCTAGAAATTGAAAAGAAATCGATATTTTCACACACTAACTTCAACTTTTTGTCATAATATCGGTATGTATGGACGAAACTTTACATAAACCATCTACTAGTTCAACTATAACGTATCAAAACGCATAACATAGATCGTATTCTTCTGGAAAGATGAAAACCCACAATTAATATCGCGATGTGGCATTTCGAAATCCATTCTCCACTTAGCGCCGATAATGGCCGTAAGCGTAGTTGCGCCGAATAGTCATATAAGAACAATTACCTGATAACAGATTCTGATTTGCCACGTCACGTCCATAATTATCTGGACCAGCTTCCATTTCTTTGTCTGATAAATCTAGGTCGCTCACACAGACAAAGTATTCACCACTTCCTGGGAGAAGGGTCTCTCTAATCATAACGTTTCAAACAATTCATTTTCCGGTGTCTAGCCTACGATTATAAATATTTGCTAAATATGGGATTTGTGCGTCATCTTGAACTAGGAAGGCATATGGTCGATGAGTATACAAGCTTACAGAAGATCATCTCTATGTATGTGTCTCATACCCCATGGGGATAACGACATTTACACCTGTGGAACCAGTTAGCTATTCACTTCTCAATATATGGTTCGTCAACTCACAAACTCAGCGAACGTATTGGCATACGTGGACAACTTCGACAGTGTTTCGAAGGTTACTAGCTGTCTCATTCCCTTGGACAGAATGATGTCTATCTTCTAAGGAGAAGACCATAGTGTACTGACTACCCACACTTCTTGACCATGATCCGAAGCAAACTGTGTGACGTCCCGCAGTTGTCTCGTCGTATATCTCCCAGCAGGGAAGAACAATACTCGCGGTGCTAGTTTGTGGACACGCGCCATGATAGTGGGAATGAAATGGGCCACGGTATACACCACCCTACACCTGGTGCATGTTTAAGATATAGAATGTCATGCGGGTCGGTTTTTTTTGTGTGGTAAGATTGTATTTCCACATCCGTTTCGAAACCGTTCTGATTCAACTTGACCAGACGTACAATTTTGTCTGGATAATACTATGCTAGCCTCCCTCAAAACAGTCGGATGGACTAAAGGATAATGTCGTTATAGCATGAATGTATGCGTTTTTGTTATCCTCTCTCAGGGTTAGTGTCAGTATGTGGGCGGTATTATTCAGGAAAATGTCAGGAACTGTGGTGCATTTATTTCACTATGTATTTAAAGAACAATTTATAGTCTCGATGGCAATGGCTGTGGACGTTGGGGAACGCGACATTTATGATCATATAGCTTTATATATATAACTTTAGAATATATTAGTTAATGTCTCATGCAGGAAAATGGTCGCAATGGTGATGTTACCAATAAATCACTTGGTGTACCAACGTATGTTGAACTGAATGCAAGAGTGCTTCAACGTAACATAACTCTGGATGTTCTTCGCGTTGAACATTTCACCCTTTTGTTGATGGCATTTGTACTTTCTTGAACCATAGCGTGAGTATGACATATCAACCAACTGTCAAAGATATCGCCTTTAAGACTACACCCCAGACTTGGTGGAGCTTATATAGTAGCCGCCAATGGCACACGCCTGGTCCAGTTGATTAAGAACGGCTCCATATGGGCCCTTGGTGGAGAATGGATGAGATCCTGTCTGAATCTAAAACAAACCAAAATAAGGGGCGGTGCAGTCATGGTCCAATTTCATTTCCACTATCATGACACATTCCCACAAACTAGCACTGTGTGTATTGTTATCATCTGCTTGGATCTGTTCGGTGTTCTTAGGATCATGTTCAAGAAGTTTGGGTATATTATGCATTATGGTCTTCTACGCCTTAGCAGAAAGGCATCCGTCAAATGTCAGGCTTTCAACATTCGAAGCCATATACAGAAGTTGTCCGGATACGTCCGTGCATTAGATGGGTATGTGAATTGATGAACCATATATTGAGAAGTGGCTGTTTGGGAAGATCACAAGGTGTACACGTTGTTATTCCCATTAGGTCACCACAGCTGACAATACACAGATAGCTAGGTCCTTCTGAAAGCTAGTATACGCATCGACCGAATACCTTTCTAGTGTATCGCACAAGATGACGCCCATACCCCATATGTAGCATCTGAATTATACCATAAGCTATACCACGAATGAAGCTCGCCATAAATAAGGATAAAAATTCCAAGCTTTCGAAACAAACACGAGAGCTGGACACCGGCATATGTATTGATTGAAAAATTCCGATTAGTGGTAGCCTTCTACAACGAAGTGTAGAAAACTGTTATTGTGAGCGAGATAGATTAATCTGACGAAGAGACGGAAACTGGTCTAGATAATGCTGAATGTGGCAAATCAGAATAAGCTCAGGTACTGTTGTTTTGATTCTTGGAAGTCATAATATGACTATTCGGCGCACCTATATACGGTTACGGCCAGTGTGTGCCCTTAGTGGAGAATGGATTTTGAAATGTCACATCGCGATTGTGGGTTTTCATCCTTCCAAAAGGCTACGACTTACGTTGGAACTAATAGATGGCTTATATTATGTACTGTTTCGTCTATACAGATCGATATTATGACAAAAAGTTGAAATTAGTATGTGATAATATCGGCCTCTTTTCAATTTCTGGCCGCCATATTGACTGTGAGTATCAATTGCCAAACCCTAATGAATACTTCATATCAATATTCCATATCAATATGCAATGGTGGGTAGAAATCGCGAAACAATACGCCCATCGTAAGAAAGAAAAGGTTTTTCAAAATCTGTCCGCCATTGTGGGCGCCAGTTTGGATTTGGGGGACTTTTATTTGGATATAGTACAAGGAATGTTCTTCGCCTAAGTGTTCCCAACTCACAATAGTAAGCAGGTGTGGAGTTGTCATGACAATAATGCTCACTGATGTTAAAATCAGCGATTTTCGGCTATTTTTCTATTTCTGGTGGCCATTTTGACCGCCATCTTGGATTTGGTGAATATTCCTCAACTCAGGTATAAGAGGAATCCTAGCTCGAGTATCTCCTGCACATGTATATGCATGGGTGTTGTTATGATAGCAATAACATCCATTGATTCGAAACATTACATCGCGTTATTAACGTAGATTCGGCTTTGACCTATTATACCGGCATTTGGGAAAACGTGATATCGGACAAAAATATCCCACAATGAATGTATATTATGGTCCCCATGTGTTCGCCAATGACTCTTCTATACGATAAATAACATCACGCCAAGATGCCAATATTTTCCCACAGAGACAAACGAAAGGTGGTAACATGTCAGAAAAATAGCATATTTTCATATTTCGGCGGCCATCTTGGCCGCCATATTGGATTCTGGTGTCGGATTTTTGGCTAATTTGTAATGGTTGTATATTAGCATACTGAATCGAGCGGAAAACAAGACCGCATGTGATATCATCTTCACTATAACTGCGATGAAAGAGATCTGGTGCATATTAACAAAATGGCCGCCATCTTGTCTGGAGTCTCTGCGGCCACTTTTATTTCTTGTTAACAACCGAAAAAAATTAGAGGAGACATTAAGAATGAAAATTAGTGGGGTGAAGTTGAGTCCTGTGGGGGGGGGGGGGGTGCAGAGGTCGACCAATATATCCTGGACTAGATGTTGCATGGGGTTCGATCAGCGTACAATCTCAATAAGTGAGAAGAATTACTAGTTTTACATTTTTAAAACTACAAACGAATTATCTTTGGCATAGGTCCCATCAAGCATGTTTTACTTTCGACACCAGAACTTTTAGGTGTAATCATATGTCTGTGCTTTAGCTTCTTTATAAAATTGAAAAACGCTCAATTTTACCCATTTTTGATCGAATTGACCATTTTCAATCCAAAAACAGACCATGACAGAGCGAAAGTCAGTAAATAGGCTTCTTCCACCTGATAGAGCTATGTTATATAGACACAGAAAAAAAACGTTATCGTATCAATTTGAAAAAAATGTCTTGCAAGCGCAGATGACAGAATTCAGGGAAGAGAAATCGGGCTATTTTCCAGTAACCAATAACACAGAGTTGGCCTTCACTGAATACGAAAATCATGTTGTGTATCGAAAATTTCCACGTGCAGATAAAGATGAAGAACTCTAAAATCAAGTGGTTATTATTACCACTTGATTTTAGAGTTATCCATTTTTATCTGCACGACCGTCCGTTTGACCTCGTGCTTCTGGCCCATAAACAATTAAAATAACAAACTTCAAAAATCGATATCTGATCACTCTGAGCTCTGATGGGTAGGTTCCTCGACTCGAATAAAATAGTAATTTAGGAGCGTCTGATCGGATTGAGTACCTTTAATGATGTCTAAACTCTGTTCGACCAATGTAAAATGGCATAAGTAATTATATTGTCTATCAATTGGCATCCGTTGAAGTTAAAAAGCGTACACCAAAAAATCTATTATTGATGTGCAGGGATATACAGGTAATATAAGTAAGTGATGGATGTGTTCCTTTGTTTACCCCCGAAGGAAAAAAATTGTAATTTGGGAGCGTTAATTTTGATCATGCATCTTTAAGTATTAATTATTATTGGGGGTGGGGAAAAAAATTGATAGGTTATGGCTGTACGATACAACAAAGGTGAACATACCTACCCATTTGACTTGAGTGTCTGTTTATTTAAAAATAAGAATTTTGGTACAAACCCGAATAAATTAAAACCCTTTATACATATCCGTTATGGCAGTTATAATGCGCACATGAATTGGTGACGTAGTGACCTATAAATGTAATCGTAAATGCTAAAGGTGAGTTTGCGAAACGTCTCTACTCTGCGTTTCGTAGCTATAGTTACGGTAATCCAACCAAGTAAGCCTACCTCCCAGATCACTCAAGATCCTGTGTATGGCGTCGAGTGTCCCCCAAGAGTCAACCAGGGCCAATCTTCCCCCGATGTCCGCGCATGCGTCACGAGCGGCGTGCCAACTCAGATCCTCTGTGCTGACAGTCATGCATCTGCTGCCCACAATCTGTCCTCCTCTGCATATTCTCTCTATGTATAATGCACGAATATCTTTAATTACTTCTGAATTATTAATACGCGGCCCATAACATGTTACAAGCAACTAAATCTATAAAGTTGCGCTTCTTGAATTTGTTTAGAGAAACTCGAGTCACCATAAATACGAAATCTTGCTCTGATTGGTTGATTATCTTTGAGAGCATATTTCCTGAGCGGAAACAGAAAACCACCCAGTCGTTATTTGGTGGGAGAATCTGGATTCAGATTACGGATTACACTCCGTACGGCGTGGTTCGGTATACGAACAGAATCAGTAAACGAACAAACCGTAATCGTTATTTCGTCGTAATTAAGATTCTGATTCTGATTCCGTAATGGGAATCAGAACATTCATAATGTAAACAAACCGAGATTTCCCCACCTCGGAGATTAAAAACACAATGAAACATAAGAATCCGTCCCTTGAGTATAAAATAGTTTTTTTTTAATACGGGGTACAAATTCGTGCTGTTGAGTGTAGACGGGGAGAATTTTACTGATATTAGCCAAATAATAATGTTATTGATGGTAACGCTGGTGGAGCACTTCGGTTGATGGCGAACTGGAAGCACAGCATTGTCAATTTCATTGTCACTTTCATCATGTTCATTTCATAATTCCATCCATAAAATATCGCTCGAGCGCATGTCTAATTAGGTACATGTCGATTTCAAATTCGGCGGATAACGTCACCGTCGACCGAATTCATGTGAACCTACCTGCATGGATATGTCTTCTGCGTTGTTCGTAATTATATATTCGTTCTTATTCAAAAATTGTAGGATTATGTTATGTAGGATTATGTTGCATTGGCTTCGATCAGCATACAATCTCAATAAGTGAGAAAAATTACTAGTTTTACATTTTTAAAACTACAAACGAATGTCTTGAAATGTTTAATATACATACTGGGTTTTCATCCATTCGTTTTTCCAAAGCCCGCGGAGAAATTAGATTAAATAACGGTACATTGTTATGTAGCAATACACTATTTCCAGCAATTTTGGCCAACCTGGTACTGTACTTCAAATCAATGCTGAGCCATTATCTTTGGCATAGGTCCCATCAAGCATGTTTTACTTTCGACACCAGAAATTTTAGGTGTAATCATATGTCTGTACTTTAGCTTCTTTATAAAATTGAAAAACGCTCAATTTTACCCATTTTTGATCGAATTGACCATTTTCAATCCAAAAACAGACCATGACAGAGCGAAAGTCAGTAAATAGGCTTCTTCCACCTGATAGAGCTATGTTATATAGACACAGAAAATATGGAGTATCAGATACGCGTATGTACTATATCTAGTATTATAACAATTTCATAGTTAAAATGTTTTGTTTCGTTAAGGGGGAGGAGGTCAAGTGAACAATTTTTAGTGGGGATTTCCATGCAAATCTCCGGAGCAAAAGTTAGAGTTGCATATATACTTCTGAGTGTGACTTGATGTGGTACTGGAAACAACAGGTATTTATCTGGCGGTTCCTCTTGGTAAATTGTAAATTTTGCAATAAATATATTTTTGAGAATTTTTTTCTGGAATTACATCACTTGACAACTTGAAAAATCAATATAAAATTCAAAAATAAATACACCAACATTATAATGGAACAAGTTCCAAGCGGACCCGCCAGATAAATAATGCCTGTTGTTTCCATGACCACATCAAGTCACTCAGAAGTTTGTGCTCCGCAGATTTGCATGGAAATCCCCATTCAAAATTGGTCACTCGACCTCCCCCTCAATTGCAGTCGTTTCGCAAAGTAGTCTCTGTAGTGCCGAAACACAGGCACCTTTTGGCCAAAGTGTTGTGCATTAGTTGGAAAATAAAGTTTTTATCGCAAGACTATATAGGCGAAATGTCAGTCAATTTATTTCGTTAAATACCCACACGTACAAGTTCTAGGAACGTGGCTAGAGGGTTCCCATGGGGGGAGTCCACCTTAAAATTTCCAATTGCACCCCTTGGAAATATCCAACCTGACACACCCTAAGATTGTAAAATCACCAACTGATGACCATTTGATACACTAATTACTGATTGGAAAATCAAACAATGAGAACAATTCCAACTTATATATATCTGGTGTCAAATGTCCAACTAATGTTGTGTCAGGCATGAAATTTCCAGCTGTTGGAAATGTACCAAAGTCGGGGGGGGGGGGGTAAACACTCAAACCAACCCCCGTCGCCACGTCCCTGTACAACTGACAAGTTATGCATGTTCACAACGTGTTCGTGATTCAGAAGAGCTGTTCGAAATTCTTTCCATCATCTGAATAAACACAATTTTACTTGAAAAAATATGCGATAAATTCGGATTGGCAGCTAATTAGGTGCCATGTATTTACAAATAGAAGAAATGCATGACTTTCACAACAAATATGAATATGATAAATATAAGATACAAATGAATACTTGTGTCACATACATGAGCGACGTTTAACGCTGGGAGAACATTAAACCTAGTATCGGGGACCACGTGGATTTACAATCTCTACCAGGCGCACCAGTCATACTTCCTTTCTGACTCTGTCACCGGCTGGGTACTAGTCTGTGTTTCTATATTTAGCATGGGGTTTTCCAGCAAACATGGCGAAATCCGATCGCTCCAAAGTTAAATTTTCTATGCGCTTTGAGAACAATTCCCGCACTAAAACATAATGACAGAATTAAAAATCAGAGCGGTAATTTTGTTGACGATTTTCGCAAGCTACTCATCAAAATTGCAGCAAATTAGAACTAATGTGTTTCACTTGCCGTGCGAGTTGTGACACTGTCGTACGCGTGCGTTTAGACTTTTGTGATGATAAAATAATCGGAAAACCGAATCATACCGTTTCGAAATATAGTTCTTCGGTTTTAGTGGGACATTTCAAACTTAAGGTTAAATATTTACACAATTTTTCTCTCGATATTGTGTGTGCTTAACAAGTGCAGCATGTTGTTCTGTTCGATTAGTTGAAACAAATCAAATTTGGATTTTTGGTTCCATATACATAAACATTTAACAATTGCCCAGTGCATGTCACGGTTCTCAACAAAATGCGTTAATGTAGGTGATTCCACCACATACTCTGGTAAACTGTTGCATTCCAAACATGAGAATGAGAACTTCCCCACGTCCTTTGATTTTTGTTCAATTTGAAATTTATAGGCATGCCCTCGGGTTGCCTTGTAATTTGATTGTCTGAATAACTGTGTTGAGTCTATATTGTATATCCCACGTATAACTGTATATGTTTCTATCATATCAGCTCTCAGTAATCCGTATTTCATGGTGTTTTAATTTAGTATCAGGAGTCTCTGCACATTTATAACTGAACTTTCTCAGACTAGGGACCATTCGTGTAGCTCTCCTCTGAACCGTCTCCAGTTTGTGGCTAAGTCCAATAAGATATGCATGGTTTTCACACTATACCACAATATTCCATGGCAGATCGAACAGTTGTGGTGTACAGTTTCTTGAAAACAGTCGAATCAATATCGGAAAATGTTCTGCTTATCACTACTAAGGTCTGATTCGCTTTAGCTACAACTGAGTTAACCACTGTGTAGGAACCGTTACATCGGAAGTCGTTCTATCGCCGATCTGTGATGGTTCTTGACTGATTTGTGACGGTTCCTTATGATCCAAATTATACATTTTCGCGAGTTTTTGACAGTTAAAACACAATTTTTGAGCCATCTAGGTGATAATTCGATTAATTTTTCCATTCCCCTCATAATAATTGGTCCCAAATAACGTAAACGTAATGGAAATCCCATTGTGCGAGTAATAACAACGACGGAAACTGCGAATTGTGATATCTCGATCGGTTCTCTCCCGATCGAGTCGGTTCGCTCCCAATTTAATCGATTCTGTCCGGGAAATACGATGACTATTATTTGGAATGATACGTGAAAATAACCAAGTATGCCTTCTTGTATATAATTATGTGTCAACAGTATAGTAACAGAATCGTTCACTTGATTGTGACGCAAAGCATGCAATTTGACATGCATGGTCAATGTGAACTGCGAAGACTGACTTTTATTCCAACAAACCAATCATAATGGTCGACTGATTCAAAATGGCCGCCACTTTTTTCAACATAGCCACCACATTTTTTTTTCAAAATGGCCGCCACCGTTTTTCAATAAGTCGTATTTTTCAGCCTGTATTAAAATTATACGAACAACCTGACTTCCATATTCTAAATTCGATATTATAAAATGGCTTCCGTCCATACAGAGCGGTTCATATAGGTGACACATGCCATTTCTCGGTTCCTTTATATATTTAGGTCAAAGAAAGGGTGTTGTAAGTCCCCCCCCAAGACGCCTTAAATATTCACCACAAACCCCACCCGATCCAAAATGGATGGCGGTCAACTGAATTTGGATCGGGGTGAGGTGTTTAGGGTGTCTCGAGGACACATGTTTTAATTTCATTTTGTCCACAGTCGTCATTGCACCTTGAGGCGGTATGAACGATAAAGTGAGTCCAAGTCGATAAACCAGTCCGTGTACCGGTATATAGTATGTAATTAAGTTCTTTTTAGCTCTATTTTGAACTTACTTATGTAATTTTGTTTATTTATATAAATGCATCATATATAAATAGTCAGATAAGCATATACGAGCGTATTAACATTTCACTCGATGATATTTTTGATGGCTTGAATGAAAGGAAATCTATATTTAATGAAATAAATACACATAAAACATGGTCTACTCCCAATATGTTGGCATGTAATCGCCCCAACACTGGCTAGAATTGAACACATATCCCACCTGGAAATTTCAGCCACATACATGCATGTATCAATTAAAGTCACTAAAATAAAGCGAATTGCGCTCCAAAATATACGCGTAATAATATTCGCTTTTTAAGTTTTCCCGATATAGAAATAGCTCGATAAACACTTGAAATATCTTTCTACGAGCAGTATAATAATGTCTCAGAAAGACACATTGGAGTCATGAAAAATACATCTCTGAACCCGAGGTTTGGGTTCCAAACAAAAACAGCCATTTGCACGGCATGGAACAGAAAAGAGCGTTCCGTGTTAGTCTATTCTTGATATTGTAGAAATAAAGAGCCTTTGTTTCACTTCTGTGTGAAAAATTATAGACCACTGGAAAAGGGCTCTGACCACAGTATGCACTTCTCAGAGCATATATATGAGGCCGGTTTATATACATACATATCAACATTTCGTGTACTTGCAACCAATCTTATACACCCTTAGAAATTACTTAGACAAAATTTGGAAGCTCGAGTGGGCCGTGTCCGTTTAAATTAACATAATATCATGACAGTAGATGTCTAATTTCATTGGGTCAATTTTGCGGGCGTTCACGATTATATATGATCCTATATCCTGTGCACATGATTCAATATGTTGTATCTGCCACTCGAAGTGAAGGTAATGCCACTTAATCTTCTGTTATACTAGATAACTATATACTCTTATTTATTAATATACATGTTGGATTATGTAGATAACATCCGCTACAACCATTATCGGGTTTAAAACGTTTGTTATACACAAATATGTGATCCCATATTTTCAGTGATTACATGTTGATAATTACACGCTAACTCGCTATATCCGAGTTAATTGTGATCTAAAGTTCTGGTTTCGGTAAAGCGGCACTTATTCAGCCTCTGTTCGTTCAAGAAAGTTTAATATATTTAAGATAACTATAATGCGTGATTTTTTCCCTAAAATGAAAAATTTTAATCATAAGGAACCGTAACAAATCAGTCAAGAACCATCACAATACCGGCGATAGAACGACTTCCGATGTAACCGTTCCGACACAGTGGAGTTAACATGGGTATCAGTTTGTTATCAATTATAACACCCAAGACTAGTCGCGTTCGTTTTCAGACGATGCAATAGTTGGTCGCGTTGTGCTGTCTGTCATCACATACTGTAGATCTGGATTATTGTGTCCAACGTAGAATATCTTAATATCGCGGAAGTCCACCAAATGTGGGTAAAATATCGCCCGTAGCAGCAGTCTTACCGAGTCATCAAGGGAGGTAAACCCTGCATGGAATTTGGTGGATTTCAAGAAACCCAATCTCGGTCAGCGAACCAGTCACTGCTATTACCAAAAGTTAACACTGTCGCCTATATGGAAAATAATGAGATGGTTGTAGCCACAAACACTCCTGAGGCATGCTATATATAAAACAGTAAAATCAGACATTTGCACTGCAATGAGTTTGATATAAACAATGAATATGGTATGTCTACGAGGTACATTTTAGGTTACAAACAACTAATTATTCTCCATATAGGCGAAAGTGTTAACTAAGTCCCACGGGCGATGGGTTGAGCCTATTTCAACTTCAAGTGATTAATTTCCACTTGGAACGTTATCCGATACACCATTCGGTGACAACAAACACGCCCTTTTCGGCATTTTACAAACTAACATCTTGCATTTCCACAACTACACCATTTACTGCTTAAACGTCAGCAGCACAACATATGTAAGCTGTAGGTACATGTATGTCACTATTACTCCCAAGAAATTCCAATCTTTGACGTGTTCCATCACACACTGTGAAATCCAGACAAATTCCCAACCTTCGTCATTGACTAAAGGGTCCCCATGGCCTTCGAAGTTGGTTCATGTGAAATAAGATAAGATACATACGATAAATAAGATACATAAGTCCAGTTGAATTAAAGATTGACATTAAACACTTGAGAGTGTCAAAGCATTGAACACTATTCTGAAAATAATATGTAGACTAAAATATTTGAACTTATTACGCGATTAGCTATATTTGTTGAACATTAACTGTAATAGTTTTGTTTACATAACAATGGTTTCAAAATGGGAAATTTTATTGTTGGAGAAGTTTCAGTAATTAATATAAGAACAAAATTTATTTACTCATGTTTTCTTGGAGGAGATATTTTACAAGATTTTCTATTTTTTTTTCTTCACATTTACCCACTGCGGGGGCATTGGGTCCCTTTAAAGTCACATTTTCTGAATAACTTTTGCTGCCATTTCACATATAATATAGCACTGAGTCGTGCATGTTACCTGACGGTTAAATATATTGGGAAGTCGGAAAACCCCTGACAACACATCGATCGTGAAGATACAGTTAATCTCCCCTTATGGTACGGTCATATACTGATATACTGGCAAGTTTTCACGGCATGTTTTGCGGGCATTTTTGCACATAAAAACCTATGGTGCCAGAAAATGAACGGTGACATTCATATAAAATGCATCAGTACTACAAACGAAGTAAAAATCACGTAGTTCCACTGGCAGGGATGTTATCGATATTTGCCTGTAAATTGCATGTAATTATCTCGCAAGAATCAATCATACAGGTATTTTAAGGCAATGTGTTAGTAGCACCGTTACATGTGGAACTACCAGCATTTTACTCATGTCGTTAGCTTTGGTAAATATGAATTTTATATGCATGTTGTCGTTAATATACTGTCAACAAAGGGTTTTCTATGAGAAAAATTCCTGCAAAAAATGTCGTGCAAACTTACCACTGTATGAACGTACCCTTAATGCCGAACATGTATAGTTAAAAAAATGTGAGTTATACCCCAATGTGACTTAATGGAAAAATGGGGTGGGATCGGCGGACATTGAAATTTGAGACGCGGTGTTTTGCTAATCCGAACGATTTGAGAAAAATAATTTGTTTCTATGAACAATTCATGAGTATATATATATATTTTAAACTAATTTAATCATGGCTGATCTGCTGTTTGCAAATCAATAGGAATAGCCATCATGATTATGCTCAGTTTGCAACAACTAGAAGTGATATTATTAAAAATGCTTTATCCGATTAAACGTCCCTCAATTAGATATCGATTTCTGAAATCTATTATTTTTCACCATCGAAACTTATTAGTGGCCCAGTAAAAAGTCGACGAGCCGACTGTCTCGGACTAAATTGCTGATGAAGATGGATAATAATAAGGCAAAATTTCGTCGAACAACATGTTGATAAATAACACGTTTCGGGCAATTTGATACTATAGTTGACTGTGGTTAACATTATTTTTTGGGCAATTGATCGATTGTGAAAGCTGAAGCGGCATTTAAAATGTTATTGTTGGTTCTGATTATATGGGAACAATCGAATGGGATTGAATACCTTTAAAATATTTTACAATATATATATATGTTTTTTGAATGTTTTATGAAGAAAATGGCTTTTCCTCAATTCTTTCAGATTAGACAAAGACCGTGAAACTTTAGAACAAATAACGGTACAGTTTCTTAACAGTATCATTTTGACCTACCAGCATCATAGAACTGCAGCATGACCCACCAACATCATAACAAATTAGAAGGACCACTTGACCAGGGGCGATGTCTCTACGAAAACAATCATAGCAGCAATAACATGTAGCGTTATATTAGTAACTGATATTTTTTCAGACGTTTTTTCAGCTCTCTGTGTGTACGCACCCTTACAGTCGTTTTGATATTATACTCACTGAATAATTTCCATTCCGCCGTCTGCGTGAGAATTGATCCTGTCTGTCCAGCTTTGAACAGCACACATTGATGTGTTTGAGAGTTGAAGCCAAACGTCGTGCACCCTTGCCTGAGACTGCAAGCCGACCCACACTCCAGTACTCCACTGACGGCTTCAGAAACGAGCAACGTGCCAGTGACCAGAGCCCCATCTGCAACAAACCGCGGTTCGAACTCCACCGATGAGTTGGCTTTCATCACCCCAATAGATATGAATGCCAAATATATGATAGTTTTGAATTGAAATTTCAGATCTCGAAAGACCTTCCAGGCACTCATTTCAGAACGAGAGCTAATCTCTATTTGACCGATTGTGACAATGCTTGCCGATCAGGCGGGTGGGGAAGACGTCAACGGTTTTGTTATCGCTGAATAAATCGGTGAGTTTTTTTTAAATAAATCCGCCCTGTGGTTCTCAAAATAGACTGCTATCCGGTCATTTTATTCATAAACTTCCGAACTCTACCTTAAGCCCGTGTTTGGAGGGTTTATTATCGACTTGGAACGAGCTCTGTCTCAAAACTTCCGACTTCAGAGTTTACCACTTTACCAGGAAAATCGTTATTGTCTTTCAATAAAACAGTAACAACTTGTTTTCCTATTGTCTGGTTGCCCTTTAAAATTGACAAAGACGGTTTCGTTAAAAATGGTGTATCTATATTATTCCGACCTACCACTACAATACGATACGTTATACACAATATATATCTCACAACTTATCACCGTGTAAATACGTTTGTACCGTCATATTGATTACATGTGTGTTATTATATTGTGTTAGGAGAGGGGCTTCACAAGTTGCAAAAACTTGTGTATATTAGACCAAAAAAAAAATAAAAAAATTCTCGGGCATAGCCGCGTCTGGAAAAAAGACCCGCGTTGAACCATTTTATTACGATTTTCAAATTTGATAATAGGAAACTAGAAAACAGAAATTTGTTATGTTTCAAACACCGAATATGATAGACATACAATGGTGTATGTGTTGGTATTCAGACACTAGGCAACGATAACTACCAGGTATATTGTCACCACAAGGTGCCCAAACCCCAAGTTTATTGAGTCAAAGGTGTTCAAATATTTCGGTATTTTATCAATTCGAAAAGGTAAACGCTAAACGGGAAACAATTCTGAGATTTACAATTTCGGGAACGCAAACCGGAAAGAAATATGGTGCGTATTGGCGATGTGTTTGCTGGTTTAATCATCGATCTACACAATATACGTCGATGGTTTAATATTTGAAGTTGTTATGGCTGGCATGTATTGAGGTACATAATACTTATTCAGATACGGCAGAATAAGTCATTCTAGACTTTCTATGAAGATCACTATATATATCTTTTCGTTTGTATTCAATTTCCGTATTTTTATTTGAGTAATTGAACCGGATATTTAGCTCTGTTTGTTATTATTAAACATGCTTGTTACGAAACAATATTAGAAACGCAAATATTGTCTTCCCATTAAATGTGACAACCGGTGATAAAACGTTAGTAGACTGGTCCATCTACAACGTTGAGAACGATCTTATTATGGTCATTCTTTATAGTGGAATACATTAGTTTATAAAATTATATCAAAACATTGTTCTCCTTACATTTTCTTAAACTGGGAAAGTATAACCCATGCTTTAAACTATGGGCATTATCCCCATAACAAAAATAAAAAAAAACAAAAATAAAACCCTCGCTCCCTCATCGATTCTCAAAAAAAATTGCCCGAGAATCAAAACACTTTTTTTTTGGCCTTATGCACATAAAATATGTTTCAAGTCAAGTGACACGTCCGTGATTGATAGCTTGGCTATATTCATACAGCTGCATGTCCGCTACACGTTATACACGCTGAAGAAAAACAGTTATTAAATATGAATAACTTAGGTTATAGTCAACTTTGTGTGCACATGATGACTAACTTAGCTTAGTCATAATGACTTAAGGCGGAACATTAGTCACAATGACTAGGGCGATGTTAGCCATAACGACTAAGGAATGGTTAGTCAAAACTACTAATTAGACCATTATACTACAATTGTGTTATAGTCAAAATGACCAGGATTGAATCTTAGTGACTAACTTGTCTGAGTCACTGAGAAGGTGAATATGCAGTTTGGTCGAAATTATGTGCACTTAATCTCAATACTCAAACAGATGATATATTACCCAGGATCAGAGATCGAATTGAAAGTAGGACAAACTTCCAATCCATTCTCCAAAACACAGACGCCAGTACTGGTCTATTGAGAGGTATAATAATATTTTGGTACACAGGTCCCCAGAACAAAAATTTACCCCCACCCCAATATTACTTAATCCTATAGATTTGTTTTTACATAAATGCCTCATATATCGGTCGAAATATATGCTATTACTCTTCAATTTGATGTATCCCCTGTAAAACTGGTTAAGAAAAACTCCGGTTATGAGCACAGGTCTGACGCAAACCGGCTGTAAAATTTCACTCGTAAACGGGACAAACATAATTTCCGAATACCAAACTGGAACCAACTGCTATGAGAAATTCCTGATGAAACCCTTGAAAGAAACAAAACTTATTTCGCATTGTTCAGTCTTACATATATAGCTATGACAACACCCTTTAATCAGGATTAAATGCCCGATAATATACCTTCATGTATAGCAACATAAGTATAAGGGTTAAACGTCCTCATATCGTATGCATCCAGAGAGACGGCTGGCAATTAATACATAACTAGAAACCTCACAGTTCACACTCTTACCATTGTAACTGCTATCTTTTTGCAGTTACGTAACACACCACAATTGTAAATACTCTGTCATCTTGTAAACAGATACTGTAAATCAACCTTGTATCGGGAGAGAAGTCTCATGTAAGTTTCCGTAACTTGTACCTCAATCCTTTTGTAAATTGAATAATTCACAATAAAATATTTTTAAAGTAAGGTGAAACCCTTCAACACCGGGTTCAGGCACACCGTCTAGCGGGATCGCTGGATCGTCCCGTATCCACGAAAGCAAATAAATCCCCAATCCAATACGACTAATGAATCATCCCGGGTCAATGAAATATAGTATGCAGCCTAATTGCAGCAATATGTCGTCCATTACTTCTCAAAAAGAAAACTATAGCGCGCAGTCTACTGAGGCCATTACTGTAGACAGTCCCGGTCTCAGAAAACCCGCAGTCCAAAACGACTATTGAATTGTCCCGGGCCAAGGATAGTTACACCAAAAACACCTAGCAAAAATAGCCGCAGAGAGTCCAATCCTGTCGCAACGGTTACCGGAAAAAAAAAAACCCACATGGCGGATCAGCTAGGGCGAGCCCTCACGACTAAAGCGATCCGAACGGACAACAATGAAAGGAAAATGGACACTGTATAGCCTTAGCAAACTGGCGATAGCGCACGATTTCCAAAAAAAGAGTCATAATTCCGCAATTGACGACAAGACAAAGCAACCGGAGAAATGAAACCCGCTGATCCGGTTGCCAAACAAGTCTCAGTTTAGTGTGCCAGTCATTTGCAGAACGAGGTCCACATATATAGGGTGAATTTAGTGACGCTATCTCGCATAGTGGGCTAGCACCACCAAATTCACCCACTGGGGACCTCATTCTTAATGGCCTCATCTGCTATGTGTGACATAGACTCAGATTGAAGTTCCCAAATGGTGAATATTGTGATGTACACCCATTGGGAACCTCGATTATGCAATGTGTCGTCTGCCAATTTGGGGATATACACACCCTAAATCTAGTTGGATGAACCTTGTATACAACTCGTTGGATGCGAATTTGTTGTGTACTTATTATCCAACAGCTTAGTACGATGTACACAACTGATTGCATGAACTGTCTTCTGTGGTATTACTTTCATACCACGTTGGATAAAACCACCACGTGACCGGGTCATTCAATAGCAGCGCGTTTCCGGTGCGGGCGAGCATGCGATTTTTGGCTCCAAATATTTCAAAACAAGATGGATGACTGCGTGAAAAAACTCCCGAGCGACCGGAAAATGGGGAAAGACGTCGTGGATAGCTTTGCCGGTATAGTATACCTTTGTTATAATTATTCTTTGTACGATATACTGATTATGTAGGCTGTATTTATTGAGTGTATATTTATTTATATTTACCAAATTTTGAAGTTTACAAATTTACACACCTGCTGACGGCACTAATTTGACTAAAGTAGTACACTCATACACTCAACATAAAGCCTACATAATCAGTGTATCGTACAAAGAATAATTATAACAAAGGCATACTATACCGACAAAGCTATCCACGACATCTTGCCCCATTTTACTTTCCAATCAACGTTGGGTAAATCAACAATCAACAAATGTCATCCAACTCTACCCAACACTCAACGGTTCAATAAACGTAGATAGGTGCTGTGGGCAATTAACGTTGATTGAGTGTTGTGTGAAATTTCATCCAACACGTTGTGTAATCAACAAACAACCGTTGGTAGTAAATATATATGCAACGTTGTGTAAAAGTGTATCCAACAAAATTGTCATGCAACTTTTCACACAACGTAGATAGGTGCTGTTGGCATACAACGGTTGATTGACTGTTGGATAACTTTTTATCCAACTAGATTTAGGGTGCAATGTAGAGAAACTGAACTAAAAAAGAAAAGAGAATGAGCAGAATGAGGTTCCCAGAGGGTGAATTTGGTGATTCTAGCCCGCTATGCGGGATAGCGTCACTAAATTCACCCTCTGCGGACCTCATTCTGCAAAGGAGGCATTCAAACACTTAATGTCCCAGGACCCGTCGCAGTTCCTTCAGTTGTTGGGAGGATTGCTTGGAGGTATCGGCAATCTGCTCCTTGGTTGGACACCCAGGTACCAACCGACAGCTGAGACTGAGACCGGCCAGGAGATATCCGCGGCTCAATTCTTGTGGAAAACCCTTTTCCAAGAAAAAGAAGGGAAGTCCACACTTCGAGTAACCTCCAAAAACCGTCCCCAGAATGCATATTCCTAAATCTGGGGAGAACGTGGCTGCTGCAAAACGTTACAAAAGTCTTTAATCTGTCCATGTGCTAGTCTCAATGGGTAAATGGTGACTTCCACATCTGAACCTAGCTATAGTGATCATATCCTGCGGAGATGTGCTGCTTAAATAATGCTCAGCTCTAAAATCAGTACTAAATGCCTCAGATATAGAGGATTAATTTTATTATACTCAACGAGTTACCTGGATAAATTCAAAAGCGTGTATTTTGGAGCGCAAACTCTTTTCCCAAATGTTCACGATCTTGGGCAAATCCGAACAATTCTTTGAATAGAACACTCAAGTACATATTTTGAAATAAGTTTAACCCCAAACGGTTTTGTTAAAATTCGCGAATAGCTATAATTGATAACCTTTGTCCAGATATACCAAAAGGATCAGACGCAAGATTTTGCCAAACTTTCTTGGTAATTCAAAATGGATTTTCTCAAAATCTGTCATCGGGAATTTCTTTGTGAAATTTGGTACAAACAATTATTGTGACACAATATTTAGGAATCATCGACCCGTTGGAAATTATAACCTCATTTACGTTACTTTTATGGCAAGAAACATATTTAAAATTTCATTGTTTTCAGGTACCAAGAACTTCTGTAAAATAGTTTATTTTCAAAAGTGCAGTTCATATATTCATGACATCATATCTGAAGATCATGAGAGGAGACTTAAATATTCTTGATTCGTGAAATTTAATGATTATTTTCATTTAGAAAGGCAACTCCCCATAAATAATGTTCTATATTTGAGAACTTTCATGTCAGGCATGCTGATCAATGAAACATTGGGCTGAGATGAGTTCTGGGTCATGGGTTCATAACCAAGTTAAAGCTGACCACCATGTGTCTTAACAATATTGCCTAAATCCAGTTTATTACTCCCTGGTTGAGTGGACCACACAGCATATCAACTAAATTAATGTTTTCATCAGGCAGGAATATTTGTGGCTGCTTTATTCTTTATGATAATATATGGGGGTATGTTATATTATACAATTAAAACGTTAACTCAACTTTATGATACAACTGGAGCATCCTATCATAGAGCCAAGACAATAAGCTATTTGGTTGTTGGAATGTTTTATGAAATTATTAATCATTCTAGCAGTTCTTGGTACCGAAAGGGGAAAAAAAGAAATTAATATTTTCATCCTCTCAAATGTATTAAAATCTATTGTCTTTTATCGTCTCACAATAATTGCTCAGATTCTATATACGGTAAAGATGATGATATGTGAAATTCAAGATTTTTGCCAGATAGATCCAGAGAAGATCTTTGTTGAAAACCTTTTGCCATTTTTGGCTGGATTTATGCAAAACGTGCGTCTCCCCCTTAAATGTGTTCTATCTCTTCCCGTCAGCACTTCTAACAACAAAAACTAAAATTTATATGGAACTATGGGTTGAAAAATTATCTTGATACAAGAAAAAGTATCTTACACCAAGAAAATTGTTCTTGTTTTTAAGATAAACATTCTATTCTATTCTTGGAAGCACTAACACAAACACACTGAGATTTGGGATGGAATATTCTTATAACCAGAAATTATTTCTAGCGATTAAGAAAATATTTCTGGAGTGAACGATATTCATGGGCATAGTTTCTTAATTTCTAATGTAAGTGTGCCCGCATTTGATTGACTTGTGTTAACATTTTCAATATTTGAGAGGAACTTCGTAAGTGAACAATTGCAACGATAACAGACTTTACTCTTATTTAGGTGTCTTAAAGTGAATTGCCGGACAGCCATGTGGTTTAATTTGATGGGAGTGGATAAATTAGTTATTCACATAAATTGAATAGTCAAATTAGTAGCATACATCAATCGTATTATGGACTATATATACACTATATATATACCTGGTCAAATTCTCCATGTTAATTTGCTATGGTGTTTGTGGGTGCTGCTGAATTTATATGATGCTGGTATGGCAAAATGATGTCGTTAAGAAAAAGCACCGCTATGTTTTGATCACTTTCGCGATATTTTGCTAATCTGGACGAATCAAAGAAAAGCCAGTGGTTGTATGAAACATTCAAGAACTGATATAATTTAATATATTTCAACAATGGCTGCACTGGTTCTTGAAAAATGACAGGAATAGCCATCTTGATTATGCTCGGTTTACAACAACCAACACAATTAATAACATATTATATAACATATATTGTTTTGACTGTTTTATACACATAATTAATTTTCCTCGATTCGTTCACATTAGCACAACACCGCGAAAATAACAACTTTAGATAAAATAACGGTACTTTGTCAGCATCATTCCCTACCAACATTATTGCAATTTAGCAGGACCACAAACATCATAGCAATTTAGCAGGAGCCACCAACATCATAGCAATTTAGCAGGACCCACAAAAATAGTAATATAGCAGGACCCACCAACATCACAGAAATTTAGAAGGACCCCCCAACATCATAGCAACTTAGCAGGACCCACCAACATCGTATCAATTTATCAGGGCCCACCAACATCATAGCAATTTAGCAGGACCCTCCAACATCATAGCAATATAGCAGGACCCACCAACATCATAGCAATTTAGCAGGACCCACCAACATCATAGCAATTTAGCAGGACCCACCATCATCGTAGCAATTTAGCAGGACCCGCCAACATCATAGAAATTTAGCAGGACCCACCAACATAGCAATTTAGCAGGATCCACCAACATCATTGCAAATTAGCAGGACCCACCAACATCATAGCAATTTAGCAGGACCCACCAACATCATAGAAATTTAGCAGGACCCACCAACATCATAGAAATTTAACAGGACACATCAACATCGTAGTAATTTAGCAGGACCCACCAACATCATAGCAATTTAGCAGGACCCACCAACATCGTAGCAATTTAGCAGGACCCACCAACATCATAGAAATGTAGCAGGACCCGCCAACATCATAGCAAAAGATTCTACTCCCAAGAATTCCGGGAGTAGGAATCTGGATCCGCGATCATTCCGTGCGGACACGTGTCAGTGTCCCCGTTCTGTATTTAGTATATGGTCTTAGTTACCTGTCGTTCTGTATTTAGTATATGGTCTTAGTTACCTGTCGTTCTATATTTCGTATATGGTCTTAGTTACCTGTCGTTCTGTATTTAGTATATGGTCTTAGTTACCTGTCGTTCTGTATTTAGTATATGGTCTTAGTTACCTGTCGTTCTGCATTTAGTATATGGTCTTAGTTACCTGACCTTCTATATTTAGTATATGGTCTTAGTTACCTGTCGTTCTATATTTAGTATATGGTCTTGGTAACCTGTCGTTCACGAACATAGAAGAGCCCGGATACGAATACACCCCATTATTATGTCCACAATCACTGCATGGCTGTACCAAACCACCTAATGTGCATAAGATTGTCCATTAATAAATGGACAATCTGTACCTAAATTTTCATTAATTAATTAATTATTTAAAAACACAATAAGAGAAAGATTACGTTTGAAGACGCTCTTTAAAAATTCTTCTTCAAATATTTCCGTTATTTCGTCAAAAACATTTCTTCTCATACAAATCGCCGTTATTTAGTAAAGGTACATTCTTTATAGAGTTATTACCCTTCAGATTAAATATGAGACCAGCTGATTTCGCCATTCGTTCCATGAGTGAGGTGAGTTTATTAACGCCCACTGGCTGTCGTTTAAACCATTGGTCAGTTTCACAAAGCTTGCCTTGACAAGTATGCGTCGCGATGTGGAAGGTGTTGGTTGGTTTGCAGCAGGCCTTTTCGGCACACTTCTTGTCGACAGAAACAGGACAACAATCTACATTTGAAATTGTCCGCATTTTTGGTCTCACCGCCCTTACATCTCTGGGATTTTGTCCGGAACGAGTATTTGTCTGCCGTTCTTCAAAATTTAGATATCCTTAATTGCCCCAAAAAATCTTTGCAAAGCATTGCATCACCCCAACACATATCTCGATGCTCGTCGGACCCCCTCAAACCAAATTGTTGGGTTATATAAAACCAACGTGTATTTAATATTGATTCTGGTATTGATGTACCGAAAAACGTAGACTCCCACAATTTCTCTATTTCATCATCATTTATTGGGTCAGATTTCCTGGCACGGTTACTTTTCTGTTTAGATTTCAACACTTCTCGAACTTTCATGAATTATGTGCTTGTTACTATTTGGAAACCGGACATAAATCCACGTAATATTGATGGTTCATATTCGGCCCCGCCTTGTTTCCTGACCCCGAGAAAGAACATGCTCAAAATAAGGCACGACTGATCTGGCGCAATATCATGGGTGGGTTTGTTAACATTAATCTGAGGAGTATGCATGCACGGTTTCAGGAGTTTCAAGTAATAATATTTTTTGAGTGTCAGCATAAACTTGAATTTCGATAGTATAGGCACAGATATAAATCTTTCATTACGTTTTTGGGAGTTCACACGTGTCGTCTGATGCTGAATGAGTGACAACCTGTCTTGTTTTAAATTCACCGTGAAGTCAATTCCATCTAATTTCACAACATAAATGGCCCGGTGTGTTGATTGAATATCACGATCTATCTTACCAAAGCATTCATTGTCTAATTTGACTGACGATCCTACTGCGTCCATATTAACATCGGAATTCGTGTGGCGTTAATACACATGTGTCTTACTCAAAATTATGAGGCCAGATGTAGGGGCTAATTATGTGATACAATAGGATAATTACATTAGGGAAGAAGCGAACGTTGTTTGTAGCAATTTCGTCACGGCAAAATGCGACGACAACATCACTATAAAGTTCTCAACATTTATTTTTACAATATTACCAACTCAAAATGCATTTTCATGTCAATATTTTCACTGAAATTGAATTATAAGTCATAGTCTCGGCCTCAGTATTTCATAGCGGTGAACAGCAAAGAAACACACATATTCGCATATTGTATTCGTGAATATTTCTGTCCCACTTAATCCGGTGTTAGTGATACCATCCTGGTTGGTGATACCAGGAAAACGTGGGTGAACAACGCAAATACGAACTTGATGAATAACAGCAACGCAAATAATAAAACACGCGCGAATAACTTACCAGATAAGCACGTGACATGTCATTTCGTCAGCGCACATATTCACAAATTAACAACTGCAAGAAATCAATGAATATTCCGTTGGTTTGATGAAATCGTGTGCACGCCACTTGAAATCGCACCAGGTTTGTATGTACGCAACTTCCAACGCGACGCCAGGATATTGGTCAAAACGGAGGTAAATGCTCCTTTAATCCGCAAGTGGAGTGTGGAGATTAATTATTGTTATTCATTACGCGCGCCGCGTGTATACTGCCCTAGAGATTCTAGATAGCTATGGTTCGCTGGGCGTTTTATTTATAGATAATGGGAATTTCTGTGAGGATTAAAAGTCGAACTGCGAACCGGATGCCGAGTCCGGTAAAAGGTGTAGTTGGGAATTTCAATTTCGTTTATTGTCCTTTACATTATTATGTCAATGATGTTGATTTTTGGTTTGTGACTATGTCAACTACAAATAAAAGAAATGAAAAAGATAATTCGTAAGTCTTGTATTTCAACTTTTATGGACATTTTTCGTTGTGCAGCCCACTGGGGGTTGTGGTCGGAGATGGCCGAGTCTATAATTCTATAATTACAATCATGAGTATATAATATATTATCTTGAGCGCGTTACCATTTCTGACATTGGTTTACTTGTATGTATTGCAAAGGGCCAAGTTTAGGGGTAAGGTAAAAGTAAAATACTCTGTTAAAGTTTTTTTTGTTTTCTCAGCGGATTGTGATTCTGTGCTTTAATTTTTGGGTGGGTGTGGAGTTCACACCCTTGAGTATTTCCTAGAATCCAACATGGCGTCCAACATGGCCGACGTCTTGCAATATATGAACATGAAAAATGCCCCTAAACCAAATAACCAATAAAGTAACTGATGTAATAATGCACACTGTTAAAGAAAATATCCCACACAAACAAGTGAAATAAGAAGTGATACCCCACCTTGGTTAATATGTGGTATTAGAAAGTTAATTCGAAAAAGAAAGAGGTCACATAAATTGGCCAAGAAAACACAAAATATAAATAACTGGACAAAATTCCGAACTATTCGTAATGAAGTTGTAGATGCAATAAGAAAAGCTAAAAGGGACTACATATCTAAGAATGAAATAATACTAAATAATGAAAACACTGAATCTTCAATATGGTGGAAAACGATGAGTAAATTTGTCATGAATGAAACTCGTAAACAAATCCCCCATAGTAGTCGGGCGGTAGCTTCCTGACAGACAACTTTCAGAAAGTTGAATGCCTTAACACTCACTTTTGTGAGATATCATCATTAAATGATAAGAATAGATTAGTGCCAAAATTGGATCATGATAAGGGAAAACCCAAACTTGACCACATAAAATTAAATTATGATGATGTATTCACTGCATTAAAATCACAAAATCCAGCAAAAGCAATTGGACCCGACTCAATTAGCCCCAAGGTACTCAAATACTGTGCTGAATCCCTATGTGCACCTTTGTTACATATATTCAACATATTTCTGGAAAATTAATTGTTTTCCATCTGAGTGGAAACAAGCTAACGTTGTCCCTATATTTAAGAAAGGTGACCCAGCTATTCCCAGTAACTACCGACCAGTATCATTACTCAGTTGCTTGTCAAAGGCATTTGAAAGATGCATATATAATAAAGTAATAACATTTATCCATGGACATAGGCTAATTTCAAATTTACAATATGGCTTCACTGCAGGCGATGGCGCGGTATTCCAGTTAACGGATATATATGACCATATTAGCAACTCACTTGACAATGGGAAAGAAGTTCGGTGTACTTTTATGGATATAAGTAAGGCCTTCGATAAAGTATGGCATAAGGGTTTAATAAGCAAATTGGAATTCATTGGAATTGAAGGCAAATTAATGAGGCTGATGCAAAACTATCTTTCTCCTAGAGAGCAACGTGTAGTGCTAGAAAATACTACATCAGAGTGGGTTAAGATCAATGCTGGGGTCCCTCAAGGATCTACAAATGGGCCTTTACTCTTTCTTATTTACATAAATGACATAACAGATGGTGTTATCAGTAATATACGTTTGTTTGCTGATGACACTTCAATATATCTAGCAGTGGAAGACCCAGTTCTAGCTGCAAACATATTAAATGAGGATACGAACAAAATCTCAGATTGGGCAAACAAATGGTTGGTTACTTTCAACCCTTAAAAAACAGAGACTATGTTGATTTCCCGTAAAAAGAATGAGACTTACCATCCAACTCTTAACCTATCTGGAGTGACAATCCAAGAAGTAAAAATACACAAACATTTGGGATTGACATTTAATGATCATGGGGAGTGGAGTAATCATATCGAGGACATACTTTCCCGGGCATGGAAAAGAGTGGGTATCCTTAGAAAACATAAATTTCAACTACACAGGAGAGCACTTGAAAGGATATATACTGCGTTCATTCGACCCCTATTAGAATATGCTAGCCCTGTTTGGGACAATTGCTCAGCTGAAGATTCAAGATTATTAGAAGAATTACAATATGAAGCTGCCAGAATTGTCACTGGGCAACAAGAAGCTTAAAAAAAGGAAAAACTCCTTGAAGAGGCAGGGTGTGAGACACTTGCAGCCCGAAGAAAAAGGCCAAACTGATACAATTTCTGAAAATGAAAATTGGTAAAGCACCATCCTATCTCTACCACCTATTCCCCAAAACGTCGCGATCAGCAGACAACTATGATATGAGATATATTCCCCTACGGGTACCGCCATATAATTGCAATGCTTACAGTGACACTTTTCTCCCTTCAACAACTATCGAATGGAACAGATTGCCTGATGATGAAAAAACTGTACCACTTTAGAAGAATTTAAATCACTTATATACACAGATGCCTCCGAACCAAAATCTTATTATTACACGGCAACTAGTAGAGAAAGCCAAATTTATCATACTAGGATAAGAACGACGTGTAGCAATTTGAATTCAGATTTGAAAGAAAATTACCTCAAAGATGACCCATCATGTGCATGTGGAAGCATTGAAACTGCGGAGCACTACCTCTTATACTGCCGACTATTTAGGGAGCAAAGAATAAAATTCCTTGAGAACTTACCATATACTCTAACATGTGATATACTACTGAAAGGATCTGATAACTTATCAGCGGAAGAAAATGAGAACATATTTCTAGCAGTTGGACTCTATATTGACAGAACCGGTAGATTTCATAAATACTGACCAGCTTGATTAGATCTGAGGTCTAAATGTATATTACACATTGGCAACTGCACTGCTGACAAATTCAATCCAGTTATGTAATATGCACCATTTATTATATACATACACGTAGCACGAGCACAAGTGGGATTTTCATTTGTACTTTTTTTCTTTATTAATATTAAATTATTCTAGTTCTCTTTAAAACATCCTAGTCATACACTATTGACTGATAAGAGTATCATATATATACAGTTCATAACCAACTTCAGTTACAATATATTTTCGAAATCTTTTACCCATTCATGATTTTCCTATAAAGATGACCATGTGCTAATTTTCACCTGAACCAGAAGTAAAAAAGCTAACTTGGCATATAGTAACACATATTTAACCATAATGAAAATGAAATAATTTCTGATTCAGAAGCAACACACTGAGGAGATGGCTTTAAAAAAGCATTTTGCTTGTTGCCAGATCCTCCATATCTCACAATTGAAAAACTCACCAAAAACAAGAAACTAAAAATTGCATTTATTATTATGTAATTATTATGTATACATGTATGTGAGAGCTAGAATAAAAATATTGTTTACACCAACATGAAAAATATGAATATTTTATATTATTGGGATGCTATTACATTGTACTACAATTTAACGGAAACAATGGTTCTCAATAGCAAGATGGCTGGCAAAGAGGTGACCTGAATTGAAAATAGACATATTTTCACTCATTTTTCCGTTTCTACTGTTTGGAACTGACGATAAATTGTTGTTTGTTTCCTATTATTCATGTCCTACGATTATTTGGGTAGTGAAATTTGTTGTTCATTTGTTTTCAGCTATTTCCAATCCCTAAACAGTTTTTTTTAAAGAACGTAGTATGATATATCATTGAAAACTCACTTTCGGTTTCTAGTCATATTTCAATACGAAATGAACAGATCTGAAGGAGTTAAGTCAATGGAAGTATTACCGACAAAATGCAATCTCATTAGGGCCTGAAATGGTTACCCTTGGAACAAACGTCGCACTACCGACGACTCGAATTCAATTATTTGAGTCGACAAAAGTGCGACGTTTGTTTCAAATAAATGCGAGTAGACGCACTACCGACGAAGATTGCGTGTTGTCAACACGAATCTAATTGCTGATGCATCTGAGATCCGTGTTTGAAACAAACGTCGCATCACCGTCGACTCGAATTTATATCTGAGAAATGCAAATGAGCTGCATAATGATATGATAATGAGGGAATTCCAACTGAAACTGAAAAACCCCAACGAGCGTGACGTAATTTGGTAGTATTTGAATTCGAGTCGACAAAAGTGCGACGTTTGTTTCAAATTAAATTCGAGTAGACGCACTAAATCAAATTTTATTCCGTTTCGATATACACGCTACTATAGGGAAGTGACGACGAGGAGGGGTGTGGCGTTGTGTGACCCCCAACTTTGGTAACAATTTTCAACAGTTTGAAAGCTCAAACAGGAAACAACTTTATTATTTGGAAATTTCACACCAACGATAGGTTGAAATTGTTTTTGCAATTTGATTTTCCAATAATTAATTAGTGGAGAATTTGTTGTTTTTAGACCAACATTTTCATATTTTCTTACTTTTGGTCGAAATTATGACTGAAATGGGTATCAGTCGGAAATGTTCCAACATCATGGGTGTTAGATTGGAAATTTCCAACACTTGGGAGGCTTGTGTCCTGGACCAGCATGACCCCCGTGGCCAGACAAAAGCTGCTAATTAGTTAAAGAAAACATTATTTTCCTATCCTTTGGATCGAAATTGTGAATTTAAATGATCATCAGTTTGAAATTTCCAACATGTGGACAGCTTGAGGCCAGTCTAGATGCTATAGGATTTTGCGATTTTCATGTTCAGATATGGGTCCCCCCCCTCCCACACACATATACGCCCATGTCCGCCATGTTTATGTTTAACACGCGGTATTATATAGTATTACTGACGCAATGTAGCGTTATCCGCGTCGACCTCGACATGCTATTAAATTGTTTAAAAGGCACACAAAATATAAAATAAAATAAAATGAACCTGATTTCTTTCAGACAAGTTCAGAGCGAAATACCACCTATATATAGAATCTTGTCCGACCTAAAATATATGCCAAACACCTACGAAATAGCGATATAAAACCAATAATGTTCACCCCTTAAAATATTATCAAAAGACTTTCGTCGCTTGGAAGTCAAAAGCCCACATTTTCTCACAAAATTTTACGTTTTATAATTGATATATATACAGAAATGATTTACATATATTTGAATAAGCTTTCCATTGATGTATTATACAGTATAACTTCATATTTTAGCCGTTTTTACCAATCCCCTCATGCATGCTTTGTGCCCTTTTAAGAAATCATATAGATTCGTCTTGAATTAAATGCGACGTTTGTTTCAACAGACGAATTTGGAATTAAACTCGAGTCTAATTCTAATTGCATTCGAGTCGTCGGTAGTGCGACGTTTGTTCCAAGGGTTACAATGGTTTATGATAGCAGTCAAAATGGCGGCAAATTTATAGAAAATTCTATGTTTCGTCCTTATTGGTTTAGATGTTGTGGTTGACTAATCTGCATCGGAGACATTACACTTGTTATTTCTTTGGTCTCAGTCCATTCCAATGCCTAAAAAATTATCTGGGTATAACATTGCACTAATCCATGATTTGCCTTCATTCATTTGTCACATATATGAGTATAATAGAAGATGGTCCCATAAATGGCCGGATTTAGTGTACAGTGCCCCTTTAAAATTTCTTTGTCACCTTTTATATTTCGCACCAACAAAACTCTATGTCTAAATTGTTTAGATTTTGGTCATTTCTCAGAAGAGAGAAAAACTAAGTTATATATCTTAATTCGGCTGTTGTATGGCGTAACTACATGGGTGAAAATAGGCAAAACAGCTGATCTAATATGCTGCGAGTAATCACGAAAAAAATTGTTGTTAAATGTACACGACATTTTGCCACATATATTTCGTTGAATTTATTGTCAATATAAGTTGTGTTAGTGTCACACGAACACAGATCGCTATTTCTTCATCGTACATGTAGATAAAAAAGAAAGTCAAAGTCAAATGTCTTATTTTACGCGAGCGCCGCGTGTATACTAATGTAGATATTCTTGTTTCGCCTGGGCGCATGGGTGTTTTATTTATAGAACTGGGAATTTTTGGGAGGATTACAAGTCGAACTGCGAACCGGAGGCCGAGTCCGGTAAAAGGTATAGTTGGGAATTTCAATTTCGTTTATTGTCGTTAACATTATGTCAATAATGTTGATTTTTGGTTTGTGATAAGCTATGCCAATTACAACTAAAAGAAATGAAAAAGATAATTTGTAAGTCTTGTATTTCAACTTTTATAGACATTTTTCGTTCTGCAGCCCACTGGGGGTTGTGGTCGGAGACGGCCGAGTCGGCCACCGGTTCATTAATTAGGTGCTGGTTGTTATTGTTATTTTAACGGAATTCTGAGTTGGTCATTCGCAAAACCAATATATTTTATATTCTATAATTACAATCATGGGTATAATATATGATCTTGAGCGCGTTACCATTTCTGACATTGGTTTTCGTGTTACACTGTAAAAAGGACTGTGTGGCAGCTTCCACACAATGACTGTGTGGAGGCATTATCTGAACATAAATGTGTACACAATACACACATATGTGTGTATCACCCAATATCCACACATATATGTGTACATCACCACACATATTTGTATGTGACGTCGGTTTTTTTAAATTTCACGTGGTGGTCACGCGCTCGTCGTTGTTTCGTACAGGCTCACAGGCTGCCGTAAAGTGTACACATGGAGTCTTGTTGATTGTGGTGGATCTCGAAATTCGATATATTGGTCGGTCTCTTCGATTATTTCTATAGTTAAGGTAAGATTATATTTAAATTGGCAAGATATTCACCTTTGTGAGAATTTCCGTATCTTTTTTGTATAAAACATGATTGAACGAAATAATAAACTTGATTTGGATTTTCTGATTCATCAATTCCCTGTCGCATAGTCATATATTTACATTTTATAGTTGTGCGTTTATCTGGGTTTATCTGTTGTTTCTGTAGTCTATATGATACACATCTTTCCGAAGCACAAAACCTGCTCGAAAATTGTCTTTATGTAAATTGACAAATTCAACTGTGTGGTGAAGACATTTACTGAACAAATGTGTGTTCATCACATACACACTATATATTATACAGCGTGCTTTAAACCAGAACCACAATTTTATTATTTTGCACGGTAAGGTTCTCATGTTGATAAAGTAACGACGTTTTTTGTGTTTATATGGAATGCAGATGAGAGGAAATATATACTGAGACCAGTGACGTGGCGACAGGGCGGATATTGGGAAGGGTGTGTCTATAACCCTATCCCAAACCTCGGTAAAATTTACTAAAAATTCCAACAGTTGGAAATTTCATGCCTGACGCAAAGTTACAAGTTTTACACCACATGCATTATAATAGGTTGAAATTGTTCTCTTTGTTTGATTTTTCAACCAGTAATTAGTGGGAAATTTTTAGTTTTTTTTAGACAAACTAGCATATTTTTCTACTTTTGGTAAAACAAAAATGGCCTCAAATGGCCATCGGGTGGAAGACTTCCATTTGGTTGGAAATTCTAATAGTTGGAAAGCTTGAGGTATCAATTGGAAAATTCAGAACGAGAGGGGGGTGTGCAAATATAATTCTACAAATATGGTTCAAGGGGGATGGTGGGGTGTACTTCGACATTTGAATGTGGACACCCCACGCCCCCCCCCCATCAGCGGCGACCACTGAGCCGCGTCCATGAATGAGACTTGTGGCTGTCACTGAAATGCCCTAGTCGCATACTACGAAGTTCTATATGACATGTGGCACCCGGAATCACACAAAATGTGTGAAATTGGTGTTTCAAATTAATTTAATTTGAATATGATGAGCATCACTGTTGCAATAAACCTTGAAATACCACAATGGACGATCAATGTACCAAGGGAAACAAATTGTTGGGTGGGTGGGTGGGGTATTTATTTGTCAATTATATTGGTGGTTTACCAAGAGGATGTGAAAAATTAACATGCATAATTTGGCTCCTCTGCTATGTATAACTTGCGTAAATTTGGTTACCGAGGGAGGGGCCCGGGGGGGGGGGGTGATGTCGTATATCTAATACATATGTAGCCACCGTTTGTGTCCAAAACTTTAAATTGTGAAGAATATTATGTCATTCAATAAATGTCATAGCAAATAATGAACTTATAAATAATCTAAAATTATAAATACTGCAGAATAGTGAGATGTGTCATTACAGTATTATTAGCATTTGGACTAAGTGACGTACATGGTGAAGAGTTATCGTTTATACTATAAAAAAGGGGTGGGGGGGGGGGGCTATGAATGTATTGTGTTATATATAGCTACAATTCCTTATGTAAAATTGCAAATTTCCCGTGTCAAGATTGCGCTTAATGAGGCATCGATCTGGCCATATAGATAAAGTAAAATATATTTATAAATTGTCCGAACATTCATTATGTGAAGCTATAATGAGTAGTACATGTATATATTTAGTATCATTCAAAAACTATATTCCTTTCTGAAAATGCGCTCTTTAATGTATGAATTATAATACTGTTATAGATGTACATACAATGTATACTGTAAATAATATTCCCAATGGCATGTTATAAACAAAATAACTTCTCTGCTTACAGGTTCAATGGTGAAATCATGGCGGTCACGCGGTGTAACGTCGATGTAAATAACAAGATATGGACAAGGCTGCCTTGGCAACGACGCAGATAAACTATAATCAACCAACCAAGAACCACGGTGGAATGTATGAGTTAGACACAAATTCCACAATCAATGATTTTGGTATACATATGATGTCATGTGCTGTAATTTGGTTTCTGTGCAAGAGGCGATTACATTCAAAAAGACTATCCTCTTTGGAGCCCTTAATTTTCTTGTATAGTTCAAGGGATCTCAGAAAGCTTCAGTTAGTTTTAGAGCTTGTTCTTCTACACACGTGAGGGTGAGTCTGATGTAAGACAGCCAACCAGTAGCAATATATATGTATATATAGCAGAGACTGACTTTCGAATTGTTCCAATACATTCAAGTTGAAGGAAAATTCTAGTTATTGATGTGAAACCCATTAATGGAACTGAAACATGCACGCTTATAGTTTAAAGGATGACCAAAATATTACGTGAATGTGTTAAACGGCTGTTTGTTTTGTGTCTTTGTATTATTGAAATTAAAGACTATAGCTATACTATATCATTCGACAATCACGATTTCTGCTGTGTACACAAAAGAAGGCCGCGGACCCCCGGGATATGCATGTTTGCTGTTTGATAAGTTAATATTCGAAAACGTCCAGCGCAGCACGTCAAGCATCAGTAGACTATAACATTTCATATGTATGGCGGGAAAAAAAGGTCCAACGATAGCCGAACTATATGTTTGGCCAATAAATATCGGTAAACACTCTTCGTTGAATATGATTTTTTTTTGCAGGATTAGCAGCCTATTGTTTGGATCGACCACACTCTTTTGTACAGATGTAATGAACACATATGTGTTGTCTTGCCCAACAGCATTGTGTACAAGAACAATACAAAATAGTGTAATGGCGGTGAACACTATTGTTTGGATCAACCACACAAATGTGTACGCATGTGATTAACACATATGTGTAGTCTCGCCCAACAACATTGTGTACAATAACAATACAAACGTGTGTGGTAGCGGCGAACATATTGTTTCCTTAGTGCAAACATATTTGTGTCCATTCAACGAACAAATAAATGTGCTGGACCCAAACATCTTTGTGTGTGTCAACTACACAACTTTGTAGGTCAGTAACCACACATAAACTGTTCATCTGCATCCACACATTCTTGTGCGCAACTTAGCACACATTTAATGTGTGTCTACAAAGAACAAGTTGTTTTGGTCGATCCACACAGTATGTTCGCCACCACCACACAACAGATGTGTGGTCATTTGCCACACAATTCACCACACAATGTTGTTGTCGATCAAATGGCTACACAAACTGTGTGGTAACTGTGTGGTTCTACCACACAGTCGTTTTAAGAGTGTAGGACTAACAAAGGTTATTACTGGGATAGAGGTGTGACGTTGGCAAAAGCTGAAGCCGTACGTGGCGGGAAAGCGTTTGCACGTGTAAAGCTGTGTTATATCTCAAATTACGCATAATTATTCAAAATAATATTGACGCAGTGCATACGAACATGAAATGTGTAATATTGATTTTCCGATAACTTGAATATTTAATAGCACCCTACCGAAGTCAGTTAGTCAGTTGTGATGAGTCCCTAGCTGTATTTAATGTATTCATGCTTCAACACAGTCCAGGTAAGTGCTCATAGGAATGTTAAATGTTTTAACACGGTTTAGGACTAAATTTAAAAACAAACAAACAAAACGCGCACACCGGACGGTTTAGTACCGAAAAGCGACGGTGCGTTGCTTAAGGATATCACAAACGTGACACAGATGACCAAATGAGTTTTATACCCCTCACTCCGATGAATGCCAGCCCACTATGGGGGGGGGGCAACTCCTGGTAATTTGGTTCTCTACCGAGTTTCGTGAGCATTTTTCTGCGACGATTCCGATTCTCTATCGAGCAGTCGCGGCATAAACGTAAAAAACAACATCAGAGTAGTGTTTCGTGGGTTTCATAGCGCTATCATGAAATCAGTCACTGCATGGCCATCAGTGTGCGTAAAACAGTTAAAAACTAATACCGAAGTGCACAGAGATTGACTTTTTATTTTCCGATTCCGATTCTCTGCTGCGGACTCAGATTATAGATCAAGAGACAATCTACCACATTTATTATAACATTCACCTCATATATTATCTCAGTGACATTACCTTGACAGGACAACACGAAACGCACAACATTCATACCCTATATACACCTTACTAGCTGACATTCAGTGCGATATGCCCTCGGTTAGTTAGTTAGCTAATTGGAGTTTAATGTGACTTTCAACAGCTAATTTATTACTACCCCCCCCCCCCCCCCACTTTTAGAAGACGTCTATATGTGATCCAAAGTCTTAGACTACAAACACTTGCCACCAAGCTCATCCCGGAACCACACGGGGGCATCCGGAACCACACGGGGGCATCCGGAACCACACGGGGGCATCCGGAACCACACGGGGGCATGTCTGTATGACAACATTCATAGAAAGATGGTCGCACCTTGAGTGACGAGAACATCAATCACAAATATACATATTTAAGTAAACTGTATCTTGTGATGAATTTATGAAGCAGCGCTAATAGTTGTGTTCAGTTGCCTGCCAAGGACATCATTGTTGACTTTGTGAAGAAATATTATTAATATATCATGCAACGACCGGCACCTCTCAAAGACAAAACCCAGTTGATGTGCATAAGGTGTAGTCATATCATGGAGTCGTGCAACGCAGGTGGAGACTGTTTGGGTACATCGTGCCTGTATTGTCTTTCACAAATGATTTATAATACAACAGATCTTCTTGATCCAAATACATGTATTATATAAAAAGGTATCGGTGCAGTTATCTGGATAAGGATAATTGCTTGTAGTCTAACATGTTAATATAGAAGCCAAGTATGTACATACTGATGCTGAAATGGTCACTGTCACCCCCTTTCGCTCAGTTGGGTACCCAGCTTTTTTATTTTCAGTTGGGTACCCAGCTTTTGTAAAATTTACATTTGGGTACCCAGCTTTATGAAATTGAGCTTGATTTAATTAGTGATTGCCCTCAGTTGATTGCGAAATGAACCTGGTAAATTTGTGAATTCTTGTTTACATATGAATTATGATGTCTATTCGTCACGTTGCTTGAAAATAATAGCGGAGAAGAATTGTATGCATAGGACATAGGTACTGCATATTGACTGCTCATAAAGCTGGGTACCCAACTGTAAATTTTATAAAAGCTGGGTACCCACTGAAAGTTTTAAAACGCTGGGTACCCAACTGAACGAAATGGGATGACAATGACCATTTCAGCCATACTGATGGCATGTGTAACTTTGTCACGTGTGCCGTAACCAACTGTATAGTGAGATGTATTTAGAATGAGAACAAAACCAAGCAGTACGTTGCAAGACATGTAAGACTTCACTGCCCGCTTATTAGCCTATAATGATGAACACCGTTGGTAATTAATGTGATTATAGGCATGTACACATGTCTGCCTCCGAAAGTATTTCGATTCAAATTCAATCACTTCAAAAGTGTTACTGTTGGTAAAATTATTCAGATATTGATAGCCAAATCTATGGTAATAATAATAATAATATTTAATTGATAAAAATGCATAAAATATGCATACAATACAATTAATCATCAATTTAGGAACAAGTCCTTTCGGACTTTTAGTCCCATCAACATATATTTATATTAGCATAAATTAATGTGAGTCAATTTAAAAAAAATCTGTTTCATATCTCCTGTGATACAAATGTACGTCGATTTGTTCTTTAAAGTGTAGAAGTGTTGGAGCTTCTACAACGATTTCTGGCAACGAGTTCCATTCTGCGCATACTCTGCTCGAAAAGAAAAACTTACGAATGTCCTTATTTTTGGAACAAATGTTTAGTTTCCATGAATGTCCCCTGGTCGATGTATATTGCGCTTTCTGAAAGAACTGATCCGGGATGGAATTATATTGACTGCGTAAATATTTGTAGGTTTCGATGAGATCACTTCCTAGCCTTCTGTATTTAAGGGATGGTAGATTTAGAAATACCATTCTGTCTTCATATTCGTACTTTCTGTAACTACACACAAGGCGCGTTGCCCTTCTTTGGACACGTTCAAGCTTTTGAGATTGTCCGATAAGATGTGGAGACCATACGTTATCGCAGTATTCTAGTATCGGCCTCACCATTGAAGTATATAGTCGTTTCAAGATGCCCGAGTCTAGCTGGCTGAATGTTCGGTTTATTACTCCCAGGATCTGATAGGCTTTGCTGATTGCACAGTTAATGTGGTTGTCGAATTTTAATTTATTGTCAATTGTTACGCCATGGTCTTTCGTGTATTCCTCAGAATTGATGGAATGTCGCGTATTGGTGTCCGACATGTAGTAGGACATTTGTGGATTATTGTGGCCGAAATGGACAACATTTATTTTCGATGAATTGAAATAGAGTTGCCATTTTCGCGACCACTCACATGCTTCGTCGATGTGGTTTTGTAATATCTGTGTATTTGGATTTCCAATTATTTTCGTGTCGTCTGCAAATATTTCGCATAAGCATGTGACACTTGATGGTAAGTCGTTGATGAATAACAGAAACAGGGCAGGTCATAAGAGGCTACCCTGCGGGACTCCACTTGAAACCTTCCTCCAACCAGAACGTGTCGAATTCACTACAACCCTCTGTTTTCTGTCAGACAAGAAGTTTGCGATCCATCGAACTATGGTGCTTCCTATCCCGTGTGATGTCAGTTTTCTAATCAGTCGTTGGTGAGGAACAGTGTCAAATGCTTTTCGGAAGTCTAAGTAGATGACATCGACCGGGTTGTTCTCGTCAAGACTTTTTGTTAGATGTTCCAGAAATTCGTGCAGCTGAGTCTTACAAGAAAGGTTCTTCCTAAATCCATGTTGAAATTTGGTGAATAAGTTGTTCGTTTCCATGTGATTCATAACTGCCTCTTTGATGAATGACTCTAAGACCTTACATAGGATGCACGTTAGACTCACTGGCCTGTAATTTCCAGGTTCTTGTTTCGATCCCTTTTTGTACAGCGATACAACTGAAGCTTGTTTCCAAATGTCTGGCAGTACTCCTTCGCATATTGATTTATTAAAAAGTGTGCTAAGCGGGAAGCTAAGTGGTTTGGCCAATTCCTTTAAGAATCTAGTAGGAATTTCATCTGGACCAGAACTTTTTGAAGCGTTCATTTCGTGAAGCTTGTTTTCAACTGCCTTCGGAGTTACAATGATTTCGGACAGATACGTTCCTTTATTTATTTCAGGAGTTTCTGGGATGTTTTTTAAATTCTCTTCGTTAAATACACTCGCGAAAAAGTCGTTATTGCACTTCAAATCTCCGATTCCTTGCTTAAGTTTTGTCCGACATTTGACGTACCCCCAGAATGCTTTCGGGTTTTTGCTGCAATGTAATACATCCTGCCACAAGCAATACACCCGACGAATCGTCAATATAATGCCGATATCATAACCCACCAATGAATGGTTAAGTGCATGTGTCTATAGAGTTATAACATCTATATCACATTTATCGGTAGGGCGTTTTGTCCGGATACCTGATGCGAAAGGTCTTCAGTCATGGGCTTTTTGTGGGTAAACGTTGTCAGCATGTCATTTGACTGAATAGTGTTAAAGTGACATCAAATGTTTACCACATTGCTATAAATGTTCGCTGGCGACATATTAGCTCTACTGACCTCCGGCACTGTTCCAAGAAAGGCGAATTTAATATGTATAAATGCATGCATAAATTCAGGGTCCTAAATTTATGCAACATTTATGCGAGATTTAAAAATATAAATGAGAGATTTATATTTTTGTATAAAGGCGAATTTAATATGTATAAATGCATGCATAAATTCAGGGTCCTAAATTTATGCAACATTTATATTTTATAAATCTCGCTTTTCATGCAGTGGTTGGTAGGAATTACGACAGCTGTTGCTTTAAGTTGCCAATTGTCCTCATAGCAGCATACACTCCTCATGTTTGCATGGAACGATGGCAGATATCTGGACAGTTGCTTGCGGTTGATGCATATTTGGCACACTAATATTTAGTTTGCTTCCCAATATATCCTTACGTTTATATTGAAATACATGGTTCTACTAGTATAATACCTTATTGTTAATATGCATTAGTTCAAATATAAGATGACTCCATCCATTGGTTATCAGCTATCCAAGAAAGTTATATATGTTATATAAATAGTATTTCCCCCTTATTTGGCAAAACCTGCTCGAGTCTCAACCAGAATATATTGCCCATAATTTGTGGCATTCCAAGCGACCGCCTCTGCAGTAACTTCTATGAAATCAGAGACAGTTTCCCGGAAATCGCAAGGAAATGGGGGAATTTTAGGCTGAATTTACTTATCCTACGTTGATTTTGAAATAAGTTTCTGCTCCAAAATTGTTTCCACAGTTTATTTCGACATTCAGGCGACTATAGGAACAGGGTTTCACACACAAGATCTACATGTATATGTTTTTATGACAGTTATCATTTTGATCTCAAATTCGACCCGAAAAAAGTCAATTTGGAGGATTTTTTAAATTGTTTATTTCATTTCCAGCTAATTGGTACTAGCTGATGAATATTCGTCGTGGGTTCATCCAATATTTTTGTTCAATGATAGGAAACAACCACATTCGCTTGTTTTTATGATTTTCGTAAAATAAAAAAACATTTTATGGGTATGTTTAACGCCAGATTATCGGATATACCCTTAATTTCAATGCCAAAATGCGGTCAAATTCTAAGTCGAAACATGGCCGTAACTCATGTGAAAATAATTTTCACATAACATATATTCGAACTTGGCCTGTAGTTTTAGCTGGGAACCACATATACCAGCTTTGGTTCAGATCAAATAATACAAACTGGATTTATCGATCGGAAATCATAAATGTTAACAGGCGGTCAAATTCTAAGTCGAAAAAGGTCCGTAACTCATGTAAAATAATTGGACGGACGGCTAGACAGACAGACGCACACCGACCCACGACAATAGAACACATTTACAAAGTAAAGTTTAGCTAAAAATTAAACTATAACTTTCTTCACTCACTCACCTGTTTCGCATGTTATTGTATCCCCATATTTATTGTAACTGTAACCGTTTTCAGTGACACGTGACGCTTATGCTCGTATTCACAGTCCGACGACTTCGCACAGCTTGACAAGAAAACCATAGTCAGAAATGGTAACGCCACCAATATCATATTATTAGCCATAAATATAAATTATAATATAATTATACTATAAACTAGCTCTCAAATTTTATGTGGGAAATTTGCATACTTCCATATTTCAAGTTTTCCCGTTTCTCGTGTTATACATTACATTCTTCAAACTGTCTTCTTTATTACACAAGCTGATAGGCCCGACTTCGTCCGGGCTGTTTCCCATCTGATTTCCGGCGAAAGGCGTGATTTGACCTTGAATTGACTATTTCGAAAGTCAAGGTCAGGTCAGGGTCATGATTTGACCCGTCCAAAACACCCCGCCCGGAGAAAAATACCCCTAGGTATCAAATTTCGTCGAAATCCGTCCGTTTACCCCACTTGACCTTTAATTAACAATTTTGAAGGTCAAGGTAAGGACGGAGTCATGATTTGACCCGTCCAAAACACTCCCCCGACAAAAGTACCCATAGGTAACAAATTTCGTCGAAATCCATCCGTTTTACCCGATTTGACCTTTGATTGACCACATTGAAGGTCAAGGTTACGCCGAGGTCACAATTTGACCCGTTCAAAACACTCCCCGGTCAAAAGTATCCCTAGGTATAAAATTTCGCCGAAATTCGTCCGTTTTACCCAAATTGATCTTGCATTGACAGTTTTAAAGGTCAAGATCAGGTCGGGGTCACGATTTGACCCGTCCAAAACACTTCCCGGACACAAATACCCCTAAGTATCACATTACGTTGAAACCTATGGAAAGCCGAAGAGGACATTTTAGTTGCTAATTGCTAGATATACGACGCACGGTGTTTCAAACTAGGAGATTATTCTGCGTTTCAAATGGTGATGAATTATAGTATTTTATTCAAATTTTATGGCATAAATTGTTAATAAAACCGTATATACTATAACAAAAATCAATGACTCGAAAATTAAGTGGGCCTTTAAACAAAGTCACAATTGCAGTTTGGCTCAACTCATACTCGTCTATTCAGCGATATTTTGCTGAGCAGTTTGTTATAGCCTCCAGTATTCATTGAGCGTTATAGCCCCACTGTTATAATTCGCATTTAGCAGGCGTACTCTTGCCTCAGATTATTGAGATATTACGTCACACGTAATGACATTAAATCGCATGGAAATATAGCAATTGTGTGGGCTGCTTGGCGTGAATATGTAATGAGAAATAAGGTCATACGTAATGACATTAAACTCAAGAAAACCCGCGAAAACAAAACAAAATCACATTTAATGTTTTAAGTTATTTCCTTCATAAAAAGAATCTTCGTGATAATGAACCCTCTCAATACTTTAGGATATAGAATTAACCTTAAAATAACAAAAACCTTCGGAATAGAGAACCTTCGGAATAGCGAACCTTCGGATTGGCGAACCTTCGGAATAGCGAACATTCAGAGAAATTTCGGAATAGTGTACCTTCGGGGTAGTGAACCTTCGGAATAGAGACATGCCCCCCAATATTCATATTATATGCACAGAGTTCAAAGGTATGGGCCCATAAAATAAAAAAATTTGGCCCTTAAAATATTGAACCCCAAATTGGAGCCCGCACAGAACAGCACTTAAGTCAACTGTACCTGTGTCATGTCCCAATGCCGGAGGGTCCATATATACCACAACATTCATATTATATGCCAAGAATTCAAAGGTATGGGCCCAAGTAATCACATTAAATCTCAAGAAAACCCGCGAAAACAAAACAAAATCACATTTAATGTTCTAAGTTATTTCCTCCTGTATCTGTATCGGTATGCGCGCAGGATCAGTTCGGATGTGAGCGCACACTCCATAAAAAGAATCTTCGTGACAATGAACCCTCTCAATACTTTAGAATATAGAATTAACATAAAAATAACAAAAACCTTCGGAATAGAGAACCTTCGGAATAGCGAACCTTCGGAATAGTGAACCTTCGAAATAGCAATTATTCAGAATAGAGAACATTCGGAATAGTGGACCTTCGGGATAGCGAACCTTCATAATAGAAACATGTCCCCACAATTACACCGGTGACGTAAACACATGTGCTAATCTTTGTTGGACTATCGTCACTCTATCGGTACGGTTTATACTCAAGTACGAAAAAATACCTAACCATAATACATTCGCCCAGTGGATTATCGATCGTCCGCTCTAACATGAAAAACTGTAATACAGCTTACACTACCTTGTGGCGTAATAAATAAACCGGTCTTGGTGTTTCACGATTTTTCACTAGTATAAGTGACGTGTTATCTGCTGTTAATCCATCTACATTAGATCTCGGATTATCTTATCATATAGCGCTTTGATGAAGACGTCTACAAACAAAGCTGACGTTTTGAACGACGTTTTCACAGAAATTGAGCGCCTATTGGATTTGCCCAACTTTGAAAAAGAACCCAAAATAATATTTCTGACATCAAATTAACATAAGAAGAATTAGCAACGATACTTAAAGGCTTATAAACAAATAAGGCCCCGACGGTATAAGTAATAATATGCTGAAGGAAAAGCACACCTCCGTTTGTAAACCACTTTGTTTAATATTTAATAAATTCATTAATATGTGATGTTTCCCGACAGCATGGAGAATGGCTAATATTACCCCCCTCTTCAAGAAAGGAGACATACAAGATCCAACAAATTACCATCCGATATCTTTAATCAGCTGTGTTGGCATAATTCTTGAAAGAATAATTTTCAATAAAGTTTCTGAGCACCTGTCCTTAAACAATTTATAATATAAAAATCAATCAGGTTTCGTTCCCAACCATAGTCCTGAAATGCAGCTTATTGAGATAATTAACAATGTGTGCAACACCCTTGATGCTAGGGTAACTACTTGTGCTGTCTATTATGGCATATCTAAAGCATTCGATAAAGCACAGCGGATTGTTATTAAAATTAGAACAATATGGTATTAATGGCAAACTTCTAGCATGGTTTCAAAACTACCCGATGAATAGGCAACGAAGAGTTATGGTCAAATCGTGTTTCTCAAATTATAGGAGAATTAATGCTGGGGTCCACAGGGATCAGTTATCGATCCTCTGATGTTTCTCATTCACATTAACAACATAACAGATCGCATGAAATCACAAACGAGACTGTATGCCGACGATATGTGCCTTACTAATAGCAGTTCCGACATTACGAAACTCGAATGAAGATATGCGGGAAATAAAATTTTGGGCAGACACATGGAAGGAAAATTCAATGGTTCCAAAACAGACTTAATGTTATTCACATCTAAACAAAAAATAATTAAACCAATAATAAGTTTTGATGATGTGCGACTGGAATATTCTAAATCACATAAACACTTAAGTCTGGAAATTGATGACGATCGCACATTGAACACACATAATCACATATAGACAATATATGTCAGAAGGCTTATGCCAGATTGTCTCAGATTCGAAAACTCAAACAAACATGTACACTCAACCGTGAACCACTTGAAACTCTATATTTACCATAGGTACGCTCTCAAATGGAGTATGTTAGTACTGTCTGGTTCGGGGCACTTCTAAAAATTTGGATGATATTCAATTCGAGGCAGCCAAAATAGTTACAGGGTGTACTCGATCTGTTCCGAATGATACGTTTCTTGTCAAACTTGGATGGGAGAATCTAGAAAATCGACGATAAACCAGATATTATTAATATATTTATTTAGTTTATTATTATAAATATTAGTCTTTGTAATACGACCCTGCCTAACTATGCTTAAAAGCCATGTCCTGATTGGCCAGTGGCCCGAGTTACCATGGCTATCTCGTTCCAGTTTTGTGGTACAATTCTACTTTTTCCAATTGTACCACGAAAAAAATCGGTTTATTCAGATCGACGCACGCGACTTTTCCCGTCTTTTCTAACTCCGCGCAAACGGGGCATCAACGGAGTACACCCGCAACCCTTTGAATTTTGCTACATCTTGACAATCTTGCGAATTTTCTAGCGATTTGTCGCTTGAAACCAGTTTGGTTGCCAATGAATATGGTCCAAATGATGTTATGGTATATTGATATATGTTACGACCAAAGAAAGTTACTTAATAAGTATATTAAATGACAAAATAAATCCATGGGGCCGGGCTGTGCATTCGTCGATTCGAATCTCGATCATATTCGTCGATTCGATATTTCGGAATCAAGTTGAAAATGAAAGCGTTTGTTCACCAGTACAGAAGGGGGATAAGATCATTTAGATCGCTTTGTGTAAGGAAAATGGTCCATAGTCGATGATCATATTCATGTTGTCCCAACAACGTTCAACACAGAAATGACCGCAATTCGTATTTCCTGTACAATTTAAATGAAAGGCACGGGCGCCGCTGAAAACACATCGTTTTTTAGCCAAGCACAACGATTATTTTCTAGAAGAGGTGCCTCGAAAAGTCAATGGGGGAATTTCATAACAAGACAAGATTACCGGAGTATTCCATGCAAATAAATCGAGTACGCCCAATACGAATTACACCACGAAATGTTTTCTCACCTGAGACCGAAAAAGCGCAGTATTTCGTTGACTATTCAGTCGAATTGTGACCATAAACTTTCAGTCGTATTACAAAAGAAATAAATACACGGTGTATCGGTGTGTATGGTCAAGTTGTACCACAAAAAACTGATTGTAGGACTCCGCTACGCGTCGTCCTACAATCAGTTTTTTGTGGTACAACTTGACCATACACACCTCTACACCGTGTATTTATTTCTTAATTAGAAATACATGTTAATATAAACCACCATGACTAGCTATATTAACTGGCTAGATAGGCTGACCACACATGTTGGCTAAATACCACAGTGACCATAGCATGCATATGACCGGAGTGAAATCCGACTCGTGTGTGCTGACCCCACCCCCCCCCCCCCCCGATTTATCCGGCAGCCGGATTTAACCGGGTACAATCGGGATCGTGTGCGCCGACACTAACGCATCCGACCTTGTCACACCAAAAACGGGAAGTAAGAGAACGACATGACATTCTTTCCTACGTGCATTAATCAATGGAACGCTCTTGGAAAAGACATTTGTAAGGAATCAATCAAACGAAAACCAAACAAACCGCCGAAATACTTCAATGATGGTAAACGTTTACTAAATATTTCCCATTGCAGACGGAGAAATCAATGTAGCAACTTACAAGTTGATAAAAGGCAAAATTATATCGCTGATACTAAAGCATGTATATGCGGGTATCATGAAGAGAATGCTTTTCATTATTGATTTGAATGTCATGTTCATGTTTATGCCATATTAAGTCTATACAATAAACTCTTGCCCTTCAACATTTATTCGGTAAACATTTTGCTATTTGGAAACTCTGACCAAGAGAATAATGAAAACGAGTCCATTTTCAAAGATGTCCAAGACTTTTTAAGAGTCACCACTTCCACAGACACAATATTCAACACACCTGAGTTTGGAAAGAGATATGTCTGAAGAATTTCGACTCTTCCAAAACCATGCATGTCAATCATTGAAACAAGCTCGGGAGAGAGAGAGAGAGAGAGGAGAGAGAGAGAGAGAGAGAGGAGAGAGAGAGAGAGAGAGAGAGAGAGAGAGAGAGAGAGAGAGAGAGAGAGAGAGAGAGAGATTTATATGAACAAAACGTTTGTTGTATACTTTCTTATATATTGTATATATGCACTGTTACCATGCTGCTATTGTAAAGTTGTATTTATTGTTGTTGTCTTCGGGAGAGGAGGTCCATCTAAGTGGCTAGCACTTGTCGCCCAATCCCGTCAATTTTGGTAAATAAATATGTTTAAAGCAAACTTCGCCCATCTGTTACAGTTAATGGCTGGAATGATGCCCATACTTAACTCATTAACATTTGCCGGCACCAGGAAGCGTTTGTTTTGCTTCTTTTTGAGTTTGATTGGTCATGGGTCGTATTCTCAGACAGGATGACCGAAATCGGTCAACCCAATCGCTGATTAATATGTTCCACTGATCCGCTTTCCGACCAGGTTGATCGGAATAAATTATTGTAGGTACAGATAAAAAAATCCACTTCCAGTCATCCAGCGCAATAATTAACTACATTTATCCATATTTTGTCAAATAGTTCGACCTAGCTCGTCGTAGTTAAAATAGATAGCTGATATTTTGGACAAGCAGACGAGACTGGAAGTAGAATATAAATTTGGAACAAGGTGGCGAGTTTAGAGAATTTTCCACTTGATTTGTTAGCCACAATGAACTCGAGAAGATCACTCAGATATCTAACATCCTCTAGATTTGTGGTGTTCGTAATGCAGTCCTTGAAATATATACGGAAGTCAGTTAACTTCTTCTTGATATCATCAGGACTAACATCTTTCTGATATAGTTTGGACAGCGTGTCACTGTGTATACATGGTTAATGCTTTATGGCGTCTTCTATAATGGCGAAAGATAAGAGAATTTCAGTCTGTCATTTAAGAATGGTTGGAAGTGACTGTTTATTAAGTACTCATTTTCATCTACGGCACAGGCCCCTCTGTTGTCGCTTGGACTAATATCACACATTGTAAAATATTTATATTTTTGCCACAGTATTATACTGTACTAGTATTAATATACACTGTACTAATTGGATTCTCCCGTCAAAAGTGTACATCACAATTGCCTATTAATGGTTTGCCGTGATGTAATATATAATTTGGGAAATGTTCAGATAATAAGTCAATTTGTTGAACTTATTATATGAACATTTACTATGGGACATCTACTCGTCAACGATGCTATGAAGTTAGTATATAAGGGTAAGTGTATACTACACAATGTTACTACGACGTGTACAATGTACCTTTAATTTGTAATCGTGGGTAATTCGCTATTCACCTCGGTTTGAACTGCAACTGAATATTCCGGTATCTACGATCACGTAAGTGAACTATGGACACCACTGATAAGGATACTCACGTGGCGGATATTTTGCCTATGCTATTACTTAATATACATGCACTTGTAATCAGTATTTGCAATTTGACATTCATTCCGAAGAATGATCAGCAGAAAATGTCAAAATCTGATATAGTTGTTGATATAGTTGTTCAACGTGAAATGATGTCATGAAAAAGCAGGTCAGCGAGAGACGATGAAATGATTGTTTTGTTTTCCCGTATGTTGACGGATCGAGGCGTAAACATAGGTAATGTCGTGCGGCTCTCTGACCAACCAAGGACGCTGTTCATTACTGGAGGCGTAACGTTGGGTTGTATTCGCTTAGAAAGCGAATGGTCACATCTGGCTAGTTTTGGTGCTTTGGGTTCTCTGTAATAGTTATTTTTGGTTTTCGCTTCGATGTCAATGTAAATGTTAATGTGCAGTGTGTGTCTGACCGTAATGAACTGAATTCGCTTACTCCAAACGTTTTGCACGAACACGGACAGTTGGTGTTACAAATTACATAATCAACTACTGATCAGATTGTCAATAAGTCTCTTAATAAATTAGCTATTTTCGTCATCGCGCGAACATTTACGGTGGGCTATCTACTCAGCATTGATGCTATAAAGTTAGTATATAAGGGTAAGTGTACATTGTACTGTTAATTTATTTGTAATTGTGGGTAATTCGCTATGCACCTCGGGTTGGTCTGCGACTGGAAATTCCGGTATATACGATCACGTAAGTGAACTATGGACATCACTGATAAGGATACTCACTCACGTGGCGGATATTTGCCTATAATTTGTAATAAAACCTGTTTGTGGTAGTGTTTGGAAGCCTTGACATAATACATATCTCGTTGTGATAACAGGGACAACTGTTAGTTCTTTATATATAATGCACAAGTACATATATCTTACCACATGTCCCCTGGCGCGACAACCCCACCATGAGTATCCACCTTAATACCTTTGGTGGATACTCGTGGTAGGGTTGTCGCACCAGGGGACATGTGTATCTTGCGCGAAAGTAACATAATTATTACCTTTTTGAATGGGACTACAATACCATTTGGAAAATGTATAGCTTATATATAAATGCGTGCACCTTTAATTCAGGTATGATATATATGGTAAACACGATATCCAATATACGGAAGGATGTGGGGCTTTCGTGCTTATATTTTATTTCAACATTCTGACTGATTCTGAAACTGCTTATACAGCAGGGTGATCTGCACATTATTAGCTTATGTCAGTTTCCGGTGGGCAGGACATGGTTTCTCTTGTCGTAGACTCAATTGTCATTAGGCATCCCCATTTACTAATATGTGTGGGTCACATAACGTCTTCATTTGTTCAGCGCAAATTCCCCTTTCTTGCATAAGCCCATCCGGGTCTGCATCATTTTTCGAAAAGATCTCATAGTAAAAAGTGTTAAAAAAAGATTTTTTTTAGGCCAATGCATTCTCTTACATATAAGAGAATGCATTGGCACAGGGCATAATTGTAACCATCACAATGTGGTCAATGAACCGGTTCCAATGATATCCATATTTGTATGGTGTTATTGAGACAGACCGAAGATATTTTAGGCTGTTGAAGCTTTATTTGGCCGTTTTTGGCCGGTTTGGGTAAAGGGTTAATGGTGAAGTTGGTCTCAAAATGAGTACAACAAATAATACAGTATAACAATAGAGTAGGTTATGGAGCAGAGCTTCGTGGTGCAAAAATGTGACCGACTATAAACCGGATATTGTATACATAGGCAAAGCACTTAGATGCATGCAATCAGTTTGAATATATTATATAACAAACATTATGAATGAATAATTTATTGGATAAAGCATGTACGTACACAATAGCCTCATTAAATAGGAATGACAAAAATATCGGTGAAAAATATAATGCACATACATAATCTGGGCGGTGGTGTGACCTACATGTAATGGCCGTCGTCTTCTGAACATCGCCCAGATAAAAAATAACGGCATTTTGTTTTTGTTCAGCAGCTCTTATTGGTACATATGTGTTTGCATACAGGAAGATGCAGAAATGCAATTTACAATCTCAATCGCATGTCAGATCTATGTCTTTACAAGTTAAACTACATATCGGAAGTGATACATTGCGATATACGGTTTGGGGTTTGTTCGTAACAGATTCAGGAGAGGGGTTATGCATTGTTAATTTTCTGACACAAGATTCAAAAGGGGTAGTGGATTAATTTTAGTATACTTTGTGTGTATTTTGTTTTTACTTATTGATTTTGTGTACAGTCAGAGCAATTTCGATTTTCGCAGATGACTTTATTTCATAGTTTTCAATATAACCATATATATAAGTCGTTTAAACGTATATCTTGGTATATGGGCATTCATGGGAGAGGCAACGGTTTGGTGAAGTGACAATAGAGTTGATCCTATGTGTCTTATGTGCAAAATCATTGGCGGGAAGCCTTATCATTCCACGGGGTATTTTCCAAAAAAGATTTCTCAATGAATGCTGCAAAAGTTCGTTTTTCCAATCATATGCGATAAGGGATGCTTTCAGTAATGTAGGTTACTAACAATATGTTACTTCGTTTAAATAACTATATTTGGCATTATTTATTAGCCTGCTAGTGTAACGTCCTACCATTTGAGTGACACGGGGCGGGGGGGTTGGGCGTTATCAGAATCTCAAATGTTCGGACTCTACAAGAGTCCGCGGAATTAGGCAACAGAAAATGACGTTTATCAATTTATTGAATAAATGGCGAATAAAACATGATAATATGTAATCAACACATATGATACCACACCCCGTCGTAGAGCCCGCTTCCGATGGTATAACACACATTAATCGCTTCAGTACCTTTATAATAACAACCAATTAATCTCCGCTATATCGAAATGCGTCCATCCTCGGCGATCTGCTTACAGACACTCACAGAGGGGAAGCGTGACACCAACGACGGCGGGTGGTATCATACACGGAACGAAAACGCGGGTATCTCCTTCTGGAAGGTGCTACATCGTTACATCTTCCCCTCCTAAAACAATGCATCCCGCATCGATTACTCTGTGCAATCCCTGACCATTTCGTGAAACCGAGGTACGTCCAGCAACTTCTTCTCTGTAAAACTGGCTGTAACTTTCCTCCCCTTCATCGCATTTCTTTTCTCATCCGTTGCTGCATTTAGCTTTTTGCCACCATTTACAGCCGCTCATACTTCGGCTGTTCAACTTGAATGACCGAAAGCACGTCACTCCTAAATCCGTATAGCCATCGGGACATTTCTCCACACGCCACACCAGTATCCTTATATCCGCTACGCAAGTCTTGACGCACAGGCCAGCAACAACTTCACGACCATCCCCACAGGACGTTTGGATGCCCCATGGCAACTGTATTTTCATTAAAACTTCTGCCACATAGAAGGGATGTTTCAATTTGTACTCAAAGATATTTAAGTGTCATGTCATCACAGGTGTGATTCTCTTTACAAATGTCAAAACGAACACAGGACATCGACGTTCTCTAATCGAATTCACAAGTTAACTTTCGAGCAAACTCGTTGACATGTAACATATGTCATGATAAAAGGTTCCAACCTCCCAGTGCAATCACTCGTCATTGGATATGGGTATCACAACAAAGTCCAAAATGAATAGAGTATTCTTTATTTGTTCTTCAACGGAATTAAATACGACATTTTGAAAGTGAGCTATGTACAGATATTCAAAGTCAATCATTATATGGCATATTGATCAAGGTATCTCGGCCTCCGAGTCTCTCGACCACCTCTGAAGTGTGAATCCAAACAGGGATGTCGTTCTTGTGCTCTCTATTTTTGAAAACATCCTCTGAGTTCAACCAACATACCATCACTCCGCTCGTCCGAACGAGCAAGTTGTCTCATTCTTGCCAACTCAGATGCTATAGTTATACTATAGGGCTGTGTTCTAGGATGTTCAGAATACCTATGACCAGATGTGTTCTGTTCACGTGTATGTGCTCGTTGGCTCATGTTGATGGGATTGAATCTATGAGCAGCATACAATTTAGTTGGCTCTTTACAGCGAGCTATATCATCTGCTTCCAAAGCTCGTTCTGGCTCAATAAATTGAGCAACATGATTCGTTTCATTGAGATCACATGTCTTTAGGGTTTCATCCAATTGGATACCATCGCTGTCGGAATGCTCGTCATATCGAGCAGTTTGGTTTCTAAGCTTCAACCATTTATGTTGCTCGATATAGCGAGCAGTGTGAGCCGTATTTTCGAACTCATGTGATATCTCAGAAGTTGTAGCACCTTGGTTGTCAGGTGGTTCAATCGATCGATCAAATCGACTTTCGTCGTCGGGAGGCTCGTCATGTCGATCAATTCGACTTGCCAACTTCAACTGATTATGTTGTTCGATAGAGCGAGCAGTACAAATCGAGCTGTTCATCTCATTTGTTCTTTCTGAAATTCGAGCATCCTGCTCATCGGATAGCTCAGTTGATTGAGCAAGCCTGCTCTCTTTGATGAGTGCCAACTCATTCTTGGGCTCAGTCAAACGAGATGTGGTGTTGTCATCAACGAGCCAAAACGGTTCATCAATGGATGTGTGTTGTCTGATTGAGACAAGCTCGGTAAAACGATCTATCTGGCTCATGTTCTTGCGACAGAGCATCGCTTTCACATGTGCTCGATGACTCTGTGTGTCCCACTCTTTAAAACGAGCGGTGCGGCTCTCTTCTTCGAGCTGTCGGCTCATTTTCTTAACGAATGGCTCTTCTTTGTGAGCAAAGTCTCTAGTCACTTCTGTAGAAAAATTCTGCTGTCTAACTCAGCAAAATTTCCATCGCTGCCACCACTGTAACGTCCTACCCTTTGAGTAACCCGGGGGGGGGGGTTGGGCGTTATCAGAATTTCAAAGGTTCGGACTCTACAAGAGTCCACGGAATTAGGCAACAGAAAATGACGTTTATCAATTTATTGAATAAATGGCGAATAAAACATGATAATATGCAATCAACACATGTGATACAACGCCCGTCGTGGAGCCCCGCTTCCGATGGTACAACAAGTATGAATTGGTTCAGTACTTTTATAATAACAACCAATTAATCTCCGCTACGTCGAAATGCGTCCACCCTCGGCGATTTGCTTACAGATACTCCCAGAGCGGAAGCGTGACGTCAACGACGGCGGGTAGTATCATACACGGAACGGAAACGCGGGTCGGAATGGAATGAAGGTATCTTCTTCTGGAAGGTGCTACATCGTTACATTAGCTCTTTGTGTATTTTAAATAAATATTTAGATTTTTTAATTTATATATATTGAGACACACAAACGTCAATGCCATAGGGTAGTTTGTGTAAGAGAGTCATATATGCATTTTAGTGAGTTTCTTGCAAGAAAACGATTCGTCCTATTTAGACAATGTATAGTTTTAGATATTGTTTTTCGGAGATAATCAATGTGGTGCTTGAATTCCATGTTCTCATCTAAGTGAATATCGAGAAATTTGAAAGATGGATCGCCCTCTAACGCATTTATAGCTTGATTACCTTGCTCATGCAATTGAAGTGTTTTTTTACGAATAAAGTAGTTCCGGTTATAATTGGCGTTGAACACCATATTTTTCGACTAAGATGCATTTAAAAAAAAGCTTGTTTACATTGCACCATTATAATTTGGTGTATAGTTTAGTTTATTATTTGCGTCGTGGAAGAGCTTCTCAATGTGAAGACTGGGCGCACATGCAGTTGTGTCATCTGCAAAAGACAGCATGTTACATTTGGTGGAATTTCACATGTAATTTACATATATTAGAAAGAGTATCGGTCCGAGTATCAAGCCTTGGGGCACTCCAGTCGAAACAGCTTAATAATGAGATTTTTTCCCCAGAGTGATCTATATATTGATTTCTGTTGTTTAGATTGCTTCTGAAAAGTTAATACCACTCCCGGGATCATACAATGTTCCAATTTGTTCAATAAGATATCATGATCTATAGTATCGAAGGCTTACGAAAAATCTAAAACATAATGCCAATGTTGAATATTTAGTTGTTTTATCGTTCATTTCGCCGATGTGATTTATAAGTTTAAGGAGAGGGTGAGTCTTGGAATGATGCTTTATAAAGCCATATAACATTGGGCTTAATAAGAATTTCTTCTCTAAGAAATATGTCAGTCTTCTACAAGTAGCCTTTTCTAATATTTTGAGAATTCAGGAAGGATGCTTATGGGTCGGTAGTTACGGACATCCGTTTTATCTCCAGTTCTGTGTATTGACACTGCATGTGCAGTTTTCATTGCATCGGGAAATATACCACTCTCGTGTGAGATTTAACATTTGTGATATTGGATGAGAGCTGCACTGACTTGTCTCTTTCAAAAGCTCTGTAGTAAGACCAAAGTTATCAACACTTTTCTTATTTTTGAAGCCGCTGGTTATTTAAGTATTTTATTTGGACTTGATTGGTGCAGGAAAAAATTATAATTTTTAGATTCCTTTAAGTATTTTTGTTGTGTAAGATCAAGATGTTGTCATAAGTACCTCATTAATTTTATAAATGTATCATGAGCTACTTCAGAGAAGTTTGCCAATGATTCTGGGTCATTACAGTCTACGCCATTCATAGTTATTTTACATGACTTTTTGTGTTTCTGATAATTGCACTGTTCATTATTTGCCAAATTTTCTTTATTTGTTTTTGTTCTCTTCTCTAGTGGTTTCATAATACAATCGTTTTCTAACTCGCATAGTGGTGTTGAATATTTTACAGTTTATGTTTTTATTTTTCTCGGTTTCCTGTTGTCGGGTGTTTGAGTTTTTTTCCACGCCATAGTGTGTTTTTATTAAAGGATGATGTAATCAGGCCATTTGTCATCCATGGATTTCGTTTTTGTTTCTTATTTTTGATGCACGTTAATAACAAACAAACAGACAGTTTTATTAGTATAGATATATGTATCGAAAATTACTTTCAGACACGAATCCTAATTAATATACATGCATGCAACAAATAACAAATATCTGTTTAATCCAAAAACTACCGAACGTTTGAGATGTAGTTAAATATTGCATGAAGTGTGTCTGAACGTTCAAACGACCACGATTCAATCGTAAGTTGAGGAATCGGGCCCGACGATATCGTGGGTAGTTTGTTCACACGATTGCGACGTCGTCGTACATTATGATATCGTAGGTTGTTCCTAAACATGTGATTGACTACCCAGCGGTCATTTCCAGCTACGATATTTACGTACACACGACTGCGATTACGTCGCAAGTGGAGGTAACCAAGGATACGCCACGATTTCGCATCTAAAATCAAACATTGCTTGATATTATTTTTTGACCTACGATTTTGACGTGAGCATGCGCAGTCAAACTAGCGGCTACTTCCTACGACGGAAATCTTTACACTTACGATTGTATCGTGGTCGTCTGAACGTTCACTAAGACACACGTGTATTATCGCCACGCGACATGCAGCACACGCGGTGCTTAGCGCAATGATATCGATGTCAATGCCGGATCTATTTCTGTTCTGTTTACAAAAATAATAATTTCGACAGGTGATCCGAATTCCGATCTTAATATGTACGCAGTATGATCGTCAGTCAAAATAGACAATGAAGGCGTTGGGAAGATAGAACGTGTTATTCAATCAACACACGGGGCCATTCTCGTTGTCAAATTAGATGGAATTGACTTCACGGTGAATTTAGAACAAGACAGGTTGTCACTCATTCAGAATCAGACGACACGTGTGAACTCCCAAAACATAAACACTGATGATGAAAGATTTATATTTGTGCCTACTACAGAAATTCAAGATTATGTAGACGCTCAGGCCAATAAAAATACTCTTTCAAAAACATATTATAACATGAAACTCCTGAAATCGTTCATGTATACTCCTCAGATTAATGTTGACAGACCCATCCATGAAATTTCGCCAGATCAGCTGTGCCTTATTTTGAGCAAATTCTTTCTCGGGGTCAGGAAACAAGGAGGGGCCGAATATGAACCATCAACAAGCATGGATTTATGTCCAGTTTTGACAGAGAGTTAAAACGGTGTGATTATGGTTTTCAAATAGCTACAAGCACAGAATTCATGAAAGTTCGAGAAGTGTTGACGGCTAAACAGAAAAGTTTAAAAGGTCAAGGTCTAGGTAACCGTGCCAGGAAATCTGACCCAATAAATGATGATGAAATAGAGAAATTGTGGGAGTCTTCGTGTTTCGGTACATCACCACCAGAATCAATATTACACACAATTTGGTTCTATAACACCCAACAATTTGGTTTAAGGGGGTCCGACGAGCATCGAGATATGTGTTGGGGTTATGTAATGCTTTGCAAGGATTATTTGGGGCAATAATATCTATATTTTGAAGAACGGCAGACAAAAACTCGATCCGAACAAAATCCCAGAGATGTAAGGGCGGTGAGACCAAAAATGTGGGCAGTTTCAAATGTAGATCGTTCACAGTTGTGAACCCCGAAAATAGATATCCATACCCCTGCTTATTATATTATTGACAATATAATAAGTAGGGGTGGGGAATCTGTTTTCGGGGTTTTTGACACAAATTTCCAACAACTGTGAGATCGTTGTCCTGTTTCTGTCTACAAGAAATTTGCTGAACTCAGACCAAAGGACTACTGCAAACCAATCGACCCCTTCTACATCGCGACGCATACTTGTCAAGGCAAGCTTGGTGAAACTGACCAATGGTTTAAACGACATCCAGTGGGCGTTAATAAACTCAGTTCATAAACTTATCAATGTTATTATTGTGTTAATTACAATTTAATTAAGATATTAAATTTGTGTTGGGTTATTTTGGGTCGACTGTGGTAAAAACATGGGTGATAAGGGTAGTTGAACACTTTTGTCAACATGAAAAGACACATTTAAAATGGAACTATATTTTTTCTCGAAGTTGTCTTTACTTCTTCTTTGGTTGTGATAAGGAAATCAGTATTATTGTTTTAACCCCTGCCGTTTCGAGATCGTTTTTCCTTTTTAAAATGCGATTATGTGATAAAATTTATTAACCTCGTACGCTAAAGCTCGGATCGAATTGAATTTAGTGCACTCGGTTAATAAATTTCGTATATAATTGCGACTCATTAGAGACCCTCTATATACACTCCACCCATGACAATAGTCACTCCATGTATACATATACGCCACAACAATGGCATAAGCCATTCCAGATATACCAATACCCGCACACACGGCCACTCATACCTTCAATACTTGCATATACACCTCACACATGGCAATTCAGCAACTCGCTGTATACTCATACACGAAATCCATGATCATACAGCTACTCCCTGTATAAATATACACCCACCAACGATAAAAAATTCACGACATATATAGATATACATCGCACCCGTTACCACAAGGGCACTCCATATATACCCAAACGCTCGCCAATGACCAGCCAGCATATTCCATACACACTTCAATCATGACCGAACAGTCATTCCGTGTACACCTATACACATTACACACTGACATACAACCACCCCTGTTTCCATACACCCCATCCATGATCCTACAGAGAACACATGTGTACATATACACGTACCTGTGACAATACAGCCACCCAAGGTACACAAGTATGAAAGTGTCAATGACATGGTAGCTTAACTTGGGAAGGAGTTTATTTTTTGCTGAGCAATGAATAGAACGATAAAGAAAAAGGAAAGTCAAACTGTTACAGTAAAGGTCTTGTATTGTATTGTGTATATGAAATTATTTTTATTTCAAACATTTCACCAATAAATGTGGGCTGTATGGTGTGCCGATGGATTCAAATTTCAAATCCTAGATGGCTGCTGGCGACCATGTTTTTTAATAAATTTCGGTCAACATAGGAGGTTCCCATCTAGAGGTCGCCCCAAAGATCCACATAAAGTTTGGTGATAATCGGATGAGGAATGTGCTCTGTATGGCACGCCATAGGAATATATAAGAGTAAATTCCATGATGGCCGCTAGTGGCCATGTTTTTCATCAGAAATTGTTCAAATTTGATAGCTCCTATCTAGAGAAAGAATCACTCAACTATTCTGGCACTAACTGATCTCTTAGAGAAAATTACCCAAGCCCTAGATAATAGAGAACACACCATTGGGGTATTCCTTGATCTATCAAAGGCATTTGATACAATAAATCATAATATAATGCTAAATAAACTTGAAAACTATGGATGTCGCGGGGTTGCACTGAACTGGTTCCAAAGCTATTTGACTAATAGAAAACAATCTGTACAGTATGGAGGCCACTTGTCTTCACAAACAGATATAATATGTGGAGTTCCACCAGGATATATACTTGGCCCTCTACTCTTTCTGATATATATGAACGATCTTCCAAATATTTGTAAGGACCTGAATCTAATACTATTTGCTGATGATACAAATGCATTTTACTCTAATAAAGATATAAATAAGGCATATGATGTAGTCAACAAAGAAATGGAGACAATGAGCAAATGGTTTCTTGCTAATAAACTATCTCTAAACCTAGAAAAAACTAATTACATGATATTTACGAATACAGATATATGCAAAAAAATAACTGTCCTACCCGAGCTCAAGATCAATGAAAATCAGATACAAAGAGTTAAAAACACTAAATTCCTAATAATTAATATTGAAGAAAATTTATCATGGAATATGCAAGTGGAATCGATTACTAAAAAACTGTCAAAAAATTTAGGAGTTATGAGAAAAATCAGTGATTTCATACCCAGAGATACAATGAAAACAATCTATTCTGTACTGATTATCCAACATCTCACATATTGTAATGCCATATGGAGTGCAACAACAAAGAAAAACCTTGAAAATGAGTGCATTGCAACCTTACTATGTGTTGGCCCTTTGTGATAATTAGTACCATAATTGTCTATTCTATTGTGTGTATAACACCTATTTTGTAAACTTCATCTTTACACCCTATTGTGGGCATACAGCTTCCTACTGTGGGTATAAATTTCTACTGTGGTGTAAATGTTCAAACGTAATGTCATGTGTTAAAGGTTTATACCAATAGTAGAACTACATTGTAGTTAGCAAAATAGTTCCTATGTCACATTCAGAAGTTGTCATGATATCAATTAGATATGAGGAAAATTGCTTGCATTTCAATCATATTTATGTAGCTTGCTAGTATTATATGAACTAGAAAACGTATGAATGGTAATTCCAAGTGACTTATCTCTCAGAAACAGGCTGACGTCATGACATAAATGTATGCATCACTGCACACATTTCTTATAGCATCATGTTGTGTCTCTCGGCGTGGATAAGAAAACAGCGGGGTTGTTGAATTCGCAGAACAAATAAAAAATAATTATTATGTCATAAATAAAATAAATGCCAACATGCTGTGGTTAAAACCACAATTCCACTTATGGTGAAAATTTGGTATTCTCAGCTACCATGGGTGTATTCTATATTAAGTTCGCTGTATTTTACTGCTCACATGGGAGTATTGTGTTATAATACAGAGCTTCCAATTGTAGCTAATAATTAAGTTCGATATTGGAATAATGCAATATTGCAGACCAATATATGGACTCTACGATAATGCTAAACCCTCATATTTCCTCAGCTTCAGACATCTTTGATCAATTGAAAACAAGAACCACAACATGGAGTCATGATGTTTAATGGCCATATCAGGTATTCGTTGCGGCAACATGATGACATCGGTTGGGGTGGGGATGTCTCACCCCACCTCCCCCACAAATGTTATCATGTTATCACACATGACCCCCATTTTCACCACATTCCTGACATTAATAGAGTGTTTATAATAAAGTATGAAGAATATTAAAGGGCAAATCTAACCAGAACCGACTGCCAGAACCATTATAATTTATACTATGTTTGTACAAAATGTCACCTTCTCTACTACATGTGGCTGTCATTTGGTTTAAACAATATTTTATTTGAACTAAACAGAACAGAATTACAAACAATAAATACATGACATATCATTTTAAAGTGTTCAAAAGAGGATTGGGCAACAAGCTTGGGGGCTTTTGTTAAGTCCTATCCTCAGAAAATAAATGTTAGCCCAATAGATACCATTGGGGTATAGCAGACGGGTTTAGTTCTGTATGTTCCGAATAATAAAGTTTATAGATGAAGGGATGGGAAAGGGAAAGGGAGTGCAGGTAGTGGTTGAAAAGGGGTAGGTGAACTTACCATTAATAGCAGGATAAGATATGTCACGGAGAAATAAGATAGGATTGTATCATGTTAAATTGATCACCATTTATTGTCACAAGCCAAAGAAGAATCTAAATACAAAACAAATTTGATCACGCTACGACCCAATTGGAGAGAATTCGAAAACGGCGGGTTATCAGAATTATTTACATTCCATTAATGAGCTGTTTAGTTAATGTATTTCGATATGGTTTTTATATTTGAATGACATTTGTGATAATTTGGTAGGTTAACCCTTTCATGACTGGAGCTTCCTGAAATTTTGCGAAAACCCTGTGCCAAGCATTCTCTTATATATGCGAGTCACCCATATGGCGCCTCGAATAAATACGAGAATGTACTGGCATAACAATATTTACTTTCACCTTGTAAGCCAGTGCATTCTCTTATATATGCGAGTCTGCCATAGGGAGCCTCGCATATATAAGAGAATGCACTGGCACAGGGTCGTTAATGCTTCACCAGCGCAGCTTTCGCCGTGAAAGGGTTAAACTGTCTCGGTCTATACACACAGCAAAAAGGTGAAAATAACTTTCAGTTGAAATGTTATAATCAGTGTAACCCCTTCTTTACGAAACACTCATTGACGAGTAGTTAATTCCCAAAGGAAATGTTCAGATGATGAAGTTCAACAAACGACATGAACACCCCTCAAAATGAATCATATACCATTCCAATGTATACATGTATAACTCGGTGGGAGAATCCATTTAGTATAGAAAGTGTTTAAGTGACATATATACATGTACAAATATATAATCTTCAAGTCTCCAGTGAAATTAGATAAAATCTGCTTGTCCACAGTTTTGAGCCTCTGAACTTAACCCTTTTATGATGGGAGCTGCGCTGGTCCGCATTAAAGACCCTGTGCCAGTGCATTCTCTTATATATGCGAGGCTCCCTATGGGAGAATGCACTGGCTTACAAGGCCAAGGTAAATATTGTTAGGCCACATGTATTTGCACATGGTTTTCGCAAAATTTCAGGAAGCTCCAGTCCTGGAAGGGTTGAAGGAAGATGTATGAAATCAGTTAATGTATACATCCAGGGTTACCGATAGAGGGGATATGGGTCCCTTTACTCTGGCCCAAATTTCCCCAATGACATATTTCCCTGCCCGATCCATAGATTAATGCCAACATCACTAGTCCAAGTCTGCTCGTACGTAAACCAGCTAGATACAGCCCTCATAATCGGCTATCACAATCAGCAACGCCGAAGCAATTTGCTGAAGCAAACTGGACCCATGGCAATGGTTGCCATGGTGGATTTCCGAAGCCAAAAAGTCTTATTTGAGAGGGCTGTAGTTTATTGATAGGAGAGATGCTGTTTTACGTCTGAGTTCCGTGTGTATGCTCCTATATGATGGTCTTTTAATATGCCCAGACAAGCCGCTCACCTAAAACCGTCAATAACTGTAATCAGATATCAATTGGGAAACTTCAATCTGATCCTATGTCTCCCATAGCAGTTGAGGCCTAAGCAGAATCAGTTCCCCAGAGGGTGAATTGGTGACACTAACCTATCATGTGGGATAGCATGATAGCATCAATATATTCCCCTTCTGGGGACCTCATTTTACAAATGTCATAAACACTATTTCCAGATTTGTACAGGATGTTGATTGACATCTGACACTTCTATATAGGCCCACAGATGCATCCAAAACAATGTGTGAATGCATATCGTAAATTGAATTGTGTATGATGATATTATTGCATGTATATCTTAAGAAATCTGTTCAAGTGGAACAATAGAGTCCTTTCACAAAATTACTATTACAATTATGGAAAGGATATATTGTCCTAGTAAGGCAGACAGCATCACAATTTACCTACGATCGTTAATTGGTGGGATGGTATATGCCCCACTGTATTCAGTCACACATACATGTATATTTGATGGAAAAAGTGTGTCTCTTTCAGATCCTATGTTCTTTTTCATGTGTTATACACCACATAGATAATGTTAGAGTGTCCCATGAGCACCGGTGGCACATCTTTGACACATCTGCACATCATTAAACTGACTGGGGTATATTTCGACTCCCATAAGAACCCCCTTGTATAAAGAAATTTTCATTTTTGGCTGTATATACTGGCAGGATATTGTCCATAACCATAATCGTAAGGTCTTTACTATGTCTTTAGCAATGAGTTTTGAAGTGGTGCACATGCACTTGCACATGCAATGATTACAACTCATTATTTTTTTCGGAAGGGAAAGAAATTATGTTGGAAACTATTAGAATAAATAAATAAACTCACGAAAGCTACAGTAATGCTCTAAGTAATCGACTCCTTAACCACAGCAGAATTATGGGTAACTTTTCATGATTTAGTCGGAAATATAGCTTGTTGCCATTCATCGGAAAGCACTCGGGGAGAGCTTTCGATGAATGGCAACAAGCCATATTTCCGACTAAATCCTGAAAAGTTACCCATAATTCTCTGCTGTGGTTAAGGAGTCGATTACTTTGAGCATTACTGTATGTTATTATTAGGTACTGAACGGGTTTTAACTGTTCCAAGACATTGAAGAATTTGGTTCATGCCATGTATGAACAGCATTAAAAGTGAGTTGATGAAGCAAGGTGGAACATGTTTGAGAAAAAGTTTGATAAATAAAACACAATTGTGGATATGTCTGTTCTTCCTCCGTACCGAGACACATTACTATTTCATGACCAAAGAACAAATGTAGTTGCCACGCTATGGAGCACATTCAGCAAAATTCAAAGTACCAGACATAAAAATGCATGTGTGGACCATTGAGAATCAAAGCAAGATGTGTGGTAACAATTTCCCCCGAGGACGTTGAGAGCATTTTTCTTGAACATGATGTTGAAGAATATGACAATGGCTGCGATAGACCAACAGTGATTCTGAAAATGTCTCAACAGTTATTGTGTAACGTAAAAATTAACTCTTTCAAAGGAGAACAAAAAGTTTTGTTCAATCCGAATTAGTCAACCTTGAGGATATCAATTGCATACCATTGTCACATTATTGTATGTTATTAATTTTGGCACACTTTTGAAAAAGTGTGGTTTAGGGAGGGAGAGTTAATTTTTTTTTAAATATCTTGAAAACTAGATAAGTCACACAAGTCTTTTAAACTCTATCATGTAGAGGATACATCTGTGCAATTTTGTGACAAAATTTTGGGGGGGGGGGGGTACATTTTAAAATTGAAAATTAATAAGCATTTTCCTGTTGGAATTTTTTAAAAATACAACAGAATTTTGAGAAATTTTGGGAAAAAAGTTAGCGCTGAACAAAAAATGGCAACTGGTCATAACTTTAGTACTTCAGTATGTTTCAGTGCGACATATGTAAGATGAATGATAAAATTTCATTCATTTTATCCAAAATATAGACTTGTTATGACACGTCTGTATTTAAGGAATTTTAAGGATACAAATCATAAATTTGCCAAAAATATATATATACATGTATTCCCCAATGCTTACGGCTGGATACCAGCAGATACATGCAGAGCCCACATTGACCAACAATGTTTAGAAATAGCATTAGAAAAACATCGCCTTCCAGTGATATGTCCCTCCTCTGAGGTCCGGTCTACCTCCTCTGTGGTCCGGTCTCTCAGAGTGAAGCCCATGTATCCATCTGAATCACCAGCATTGAATACATGCATACACCCTCTACCGAATGTTTATTAAATATGAGGGGTGTAGAATAAACATTGGCAATACATAGAAATACCACAACTCACCACAAAATGAGTTTCCTTTTTTTTCTTTGATGCTTTGAGTCCCCAAGAATGTACACAACAATAATAAGGAACACAGTCAGATACAGAATAATGTTCTCAATGCCGTAACTCTGCACAGAACTACGAGTCTTCTTAAGCATTCTCTCACCCAGGATGAGCTTAATTCAACCATCTGGCCTAAATTCACACACCTATATATGCCGTCAAGATTACATTAGTTCAACTAACTGGCCTGAATTCATGCCCATGTTTAAAACAAGATTACATTCATTCAACCAACTTGAAATTTGGTTTTTGAATAGCCCGGACAACGTCGGGCTCATCGGCTAGTCTATTATATATTTTGGGAAATCTGTCTGTGTGTGTGTGTGTCTGTCTGTCTGTTCGCGATGGACTCGAAAACGGCCAAACCGATATGTGGTGGTACTTTCGGGGGGAAAGTGACCCCACCTGACCTTGACCTTCAAAATGGACAATTCAAGGTCAAATCGCGCAATTCGCCGAAAAGCAGAGGGGAAACAGCCCGAACGAAGTCGTGTCCACCTGCTATACTTTTGTATGGGGAGTGTCGTAAGCCTATTCATTTGCCCGTGCGATGTGACCTTGACTTTGAAATCGGGTCAATTCAAGGTCGAGTCGCGAATTTTGATGGGATTTCGACGAAATTTGATACGTGGGGTTACTTTTGTCCACTGAGTGTTTTGGACGGGTCAAATCGTGACCCCGACCTGACCTTGACCTTCAAACTTATCAATTTGAGGTCAAATCGGGTAAAACCCGATGGATTTCGACGGGTACTTTTGTCGGGTACTTTTGTCCGGGCAGTGTTTTGGACGGACCCCACCTGACCTTGACCTTCAAAATGGACAATTCAAGGTCAAATCGAGCAATTCGCCGAAAAGCAGAGGTGAAACAGCCCGGACGAAGTCGGGTCCACCTGCTAGTCTACATATATAAGAGTAGGATATGTCTGTCCATCCGTCTGTCTGTGCGCATTTTCTCCAAGACTGCTGGTCCGATTTCAACCAATTTGGTGTGGTAACTTGGGTTACCCTGGTGGAGGTTATAACTGCGTTAGTTTAAAAAAAATTTGATTTAAAAACATTTAGTTAAATAAATTAAAAAAACACACAAATTAAAATAAACTCACTATGGGCCTATTTCAGAATCAAATAAATGTGAATATTTAGGTTCAATATGAACCTATTTGCAGACCAAATGTATGCTCTTTAATTTTTATATACGATTCAAGATTCAAGATTTATTGAACAAATAGAAAACTCCAATTGGAACATGGTCTAAGAACAGATGGTTACATAAAGTATAAACAATAGTTATAATATGCTTATTAGCATATTATAAACATATGAAAGAAGGAACAACATATAGTAATGTTGTTGAGATGTTGCATGCATGCATGTGTGAATGAATGTTGTAAGCTTATTATACCATATTATATACAGAGTTGAGTGGTAAAGTACATAATGTACATATAAAGAATGTACGCATGCATACTTATGTCAACAACATATATATGTGTTTTCATTGAGGCCTGCGTCATCCAACAGAATAACGAGTATAAGTCCACTATGGGCTTGGCTTATTTCAGAATCAAATAATTCGAATATGAACCTACCTGTATGTGAATATTTTAGGTCCAAATGTGCGCGAAGCGCACACATGGGCTGGAGGCCCCTAAAGCACTAGGGGCCAAAGGGGCCAATGGGGCCAAAGGGAGCCTGTTTCAGCTATTCACATTATATAAGAAGAGAGGTGACCATTTCCGAACAGATGTCAGCAGTATACGATTTGAATAGGTGTTCGAGATGTGGAGAGTGGAGAAAAAAAATCGATATTGTTTTAATCCGTTTATATAATTAAATAAGTAGATATATAGATACGTAGATATATAGATACGTAGATATATAGATATCGGGTATAGCTGACGCAATACATATAATATGGGTAGTTTACCTTCGACTAGTCCACTAATTTTATTGATCCCCCACTTTTCGAATGAACTGATCTAAACTCCAATTATTGATTCCTCGGCTGTGTGTGCTTTAGTATCAAGCGATTGATGGTGGTGTTAATGAGATCAACGATGCTTTTAGCGTTCAATCAATCTAATTATTCTTTCACCCGAATTTTTTAGCTGTTTTAAAGCAAATTATCTTGAGTCGGTTGGTTTTAACACTTTCGCTGTTGAGATTTCGTTTGCAATAGAATCAGTAAATTAACCACTTACCTTCGATATAACACCCGTATATAATTAAATAAGTAGATATATATATATATATATATATATATATATATATATATATATAGATATATATGCACGTATATCATATATCAAGCATATGTTGCTAATTAATAATACAGTTCGTAATATTATATATAGCTAACTTGATCACATAAAGAGCGTTTAGCAATATCATATAGAGAGCGTTTAACTATAGTTATACCTACAGTGTATGTTATAGTACAATGGTTTATACCACCACCTATTTATCACATAGTCATCTACTGAACACATTTCTACGATTAAATATGCATGATTGTAATATGAAAAGATACTTCGCGTTGACATATATAATAGCTATATATAGCTTACTTGGCCACATAGAGATGGTTTAGACCACCATGCCGTATATGCACAATATATTTTTGTATAGCGCTATATACATGTATGTATTTTCCAAATACTAATCTAATAATCTACACTTCAAAGTTGGAAAGTACATTCCAACATGCATACGTCTTATTAAATTCTGTGAGGTAATGAACAGAACACATAGATATCTGTACAAGTCTTTAATACGTTACAAGTGAATACAAGTAGTGTATATAAATGTAACAATCAAGTCGCCGCGAAGTAAAGCCCCCAAATGGGTGATGCTTGGTGAGGTGATGCCTGGATAGGTGTACGAACCTCAAGATGAGATGAGTCTAGTGAAAGCATGATGTGATGGGATGTGGCTGTTTCGTATATACTATTTGGGATGCATATTAGATGAGGCATTTGGCAATACACATCGGGATTGGTTCTGCCGTTATGGTCATTTCCCATGACCATATTTGGGAGCCAATTTCATTGTGTGTATGTCTTCGCTGGGAGTAAGATGTGTGAGGTTTCATTAAGGAGCCGAACACGAATATTTGAGATTGGGGTTCTATATATTGGGACAGTCATATAGTTTGAATCAAGTTGTGGGATTATAATGGGGTATGGGCAATTGTATATGGAGTTATGTTACAATTCGCGGTACCTATATGTAACGTTTCCCCGATTTGTAATTTGGAGAATGGTGGTGTGGGTTGACATCCACATCATATATTACTTAAATAACAACGATGGTTGTATGAACACGTATGCATATATATATAAACTGTACTTGGGCGCGTATATCAACCACATGAGATAACTAGGTGACACAAGGAGCGTTTTATTAATATGTATTACGGTTTATATGGAATAAGCTGTATAATCCTTTTCCGTGTCACATATATGTAATTGTTTCTTAAATTTCCAGCCACAAAGGTCTCAGTACCATTGCAAAGATTTGTACTCACCAAATTGTGATTTACTTCCTGTGACCCCTAATGTAAGATTTAACAGCATAGCCAATTTGAAAGTAAGACATGTTGGACTTAACTGATCGTTTGGAACCAAAGTCCGCAGATAATAAATGACTATAGATATGTCCCACACTTCACAATATTTCGGTTGCGTATGTTTCAGGTTAAACACACCCTTTATAAACCTGATAATCAGTGGATGTGAAGCAATCGGAACTCCTTCAACTAACAGTCCAAAAGCTGACAGCGAACTCCGTTCTATGTTATGGAGCTGTAACCACATCCTGAATTAAACTGTTCTGTTAAGAAGTCGAGGATATCCTTTATCTGGCACTGAAAAGAATTAATCTTCCTCGAACGACAGTATCAAAACCACCTGTTGATATAGACTTCATACTGTTTCTTAGTTGTGGTACGCCAGGATGCCATGATGATATCGGCAGAGTTTGTTGACATGTGTCTGTTTTGGAATGAGTACCTGATAATCTGCATGCCATCAGTTATTTTCTTATGTAAAGGGTGAAGATCTGAACGATGTGGAAGTGTCATTGTCAGCGGCAATGCTGGCAGAATCATCGGTATTCTGACTAAGAGTTCCATCACCATCGGAAACCAACTCTGTGTGGGCCAAATATGAGCTATTAACAGGCAATCTCCTCTGTCTGCTCGAAGTTTCGCCACCAGTTTTCCTATAAGGCTAAACGGAGGGAAAGCATAAAAGTATTTATTAGACCAAGATAAGGAAAATGCATCTATAGCTTCTGCTTCAGGGTCAGGCTTCCAAGCAACAAATGTTGGAAATTGCGTATTAACGCGAGAAGCAAACATGTCGATAACAGGTTGTCCTAATTCACAACAAATTGACTCAAACATAGATTTCTCTAGTTGGCATTCCACATTATCATTAAATGATCTTGAACCATGATCAGCTGCATTTTCAGTCCCAGGAATATGGAGACAGAAATCCATAATTTTCTCTTAATGCAAAATTCCCAAATGTCAATGGCAATCCGATTGCATTGTTGGGAATGTGAACCTCCCATATTGTTGATATATGCGACTGTGCATGTATTGTCGGTAAGAATTTTTATATTATTTTGTTTTTATATTGTTTTGTTCTAAAGTTGAGCAAAAAACTTTTAGAGAGAGATGTACATCAAGCATTTCAAAACAGTTGATATGCAAATTTTCCTCAGTTTTTGACCATCTACCAGCAGTATATTTATCAAGGAAAATTCCACACCACCCTGCCAATGAAGCATCAGTTGTGATGATTACGTCTGCATTTCCACGTGCTATGTGTCTCACTTGAGAATGGAGATTATCAGTCCACCATTGCAAATCTGTTTTCATATTTTGTGAAATATGCATGTTTTTGTCAAAATCACCTTTAAATATCTTTAAGGCAGTAATCTTCTCATGCTCAATAAATCTATAATGGAGAGGAGCATATTCTACAGCAGACACTGAGGATATGAGAAGGCCCAAATTTCTAGAAACTTGTCTAATTTTTGCATGTTCCACGTTGATCAAAGATTGACACTCTTTAACAATAACTTTGACTTCTTCAGAAGGTAGAGTGACGGTCATATCACAAGAATTAATGATAAATCCCAAATATTGGATAAACTGCACTGGTGTCAAAACAGATTTATCTAGGTGGATGAAAAATCCCAAATGTTTCATCAAAGTCACAGATTCTTTAATATTACTCATCAAGTGCTCTTTAGAATGTGATACCAGAATGGAATCATCAATATATGCTGTATTGGTATATCCCAGTTGTCTTAAAGTAGCATACACATGTTTTAATATCTTTGTATACAACCTAGGGGCACAAGATATACCATTAGGTAAAACACGATACCTCAACTTATATATCAACTTCAAAGTGGACTCAAATGTATCCATTTTAAAATGATGATATTCTATTGATTTATTGAGATCTGACAGGTTCAGAATCATACGATGTTCTCCAGTCTGTTTTGGTCTTGTGAATATGGGTGAAATATATTCGTCAGAGTCATGATTTACTTCAATTGTAACCCGAAGATCAAGCAGATTTTTTATTTCCTGTTTTATAATTACGTTTTCTGATGTCGAAAAATTCATGAATGGGCAATTTGACCTTTTGGGGTCATGATTTGCGACAAATTCAATATGATAGTGTTGAATTGCATCCAAAATGAAAGGATCACTAGTAATGTTTTGCCATTCATGTTTGAAATTTCTTACATTTCCAGCCACAAAGGTCTCAGTACCATTGCAAAGATTTGTACTCACCAAATTGTGATTTACTTCTTGTGCCCGCCCTTTCTGTTTTTTTGGATGTGACTGCGGATTGTCATAATCAGAAAAGTGTGGAGGATGTGAGTACTTCATATCCATTGGAGCACCACGACCATGTTGACCACCACGACCACGTCCACTTTGGTACATAGGTCTGAAGATGCGTCTTCATTGATGTCTTGAGCATCCCGGATACTTTTGTATACATCATCACCATACAACTCGTTAGTGAATGGAATTGATGTAGATGAGAGACTGTGGTATTTCCTATCCAAGCAATCCGAATGCATTTGTTGTCTGGTCTTTACTTGCTTTAGATAGTGAGTCAGCTGAATCACTTACAACTTTGGTGAAAATTACTGACGCATTAATCATGAGATTCGGTATCTGCTGAAGTTTCACGTCAGTATTCTGTGTGTGAGGTTTGAGGAGTTTCCATATTTATTTATAAACTTTGGTTTTTATCAAGGCATAGCAGTTATCAGGACGATGGGAATTTTTAGAGTCACTGACAAGCCTTCCTCAGTAATACCCTCACGATAGACACGATTTATGAATATAGCCAATTCATTATTGATTGGTTGGTCCGTCAGTTCAGAAGTGGCGAATTTCTCATTCACACCACTAAACACCGGGCCTTCATTGGGTTTGTTTCTTTTTGGCTCTGGCATATCGCCGTTTGACAGCGTTTCTGTCTGTGACACGACACTTTGACGTTTAGAAATATCGCTGATTTGATCGTCGGCGTCAAACGACTGCGATTGTAACTCAACTGATCCGTACTCAGAGCCGTATTCATCGTAAAACTGGCCATCGTCGTCATAGTATTCACACTGTACTTGTGACGTTTCTAGAGCCACAACTCTAGTTTTCAAGTCCTATAAGACTTCAGTTTCTTTGTTTTGACCAGCTAAAAGTTCATGTGACAAACACACCAGTTCCGGTTGGTTTATTAATAACCCGGAATCAGACCTGGAACATTCTTCTTTTGAAGAAGTATGAGAACTTGCAATCCGACTCTTTGCTTTCGCCTTTGAAGCACTAATTGGAACGTTTGCTTTATCGGTAACAATCACATTAGCCTCCAGTGGCATGGTTTTATCAGCTTTCGGAGCATTCTATCTCATTCCGGGGACGTAACTCGTGGTCAACAGCCCAAGACACTTCCGGTAGAGTCTTGTGTACAATGGATACTGCTATTCTAGACTAATATCAGGGTTTTGACACTGTTGTGTCAGCGAGTTTATGTGCGAAAATACCACCCCTTGTGGGAGTTGTGTGTGTTATTATATAAACGGTGATTGTTGTCCAAGGATATAGCGGAAATGGCGATCAGTAAACACGAAATATGAGTAGGTGAAACAATAGGCGCTAGATTGCGCCGGGAACTGAGAAAATCGTATTCACGGCGAAAGGGTTTATGTGTTTACTAAGCCCGAGGACAGCCATGTATATACATCTATTCACAATTTCACAATCTGCTCCAAAATACGACGATCATACACTCAAAACAACTGAAGGAAGAACTGCGAAAAAGAAATGGAAAACTGTCTGGTCGTAAACATGAACTAGTTGACCGGTATTAAAGTCGTTTTTGTTGCAAATATACTGAATAATATTATTTCCATTTGTAAAAATATTCACAATTTAAATGATTTTACGAAGTTAAATGAAAAAGAGAGAATATTGAGTAAAACATTTAATTTTGTTTGCAAAAATATAAAAAAATTCGCCAGAAATCAGACAAACGCTCTTTATTGCTACCATATCAGGAATATAATTGGGAACACTCTTTTCTGGTCCATGTCTTGCGAATGGCTGTTTTTGTTTGCATTTTTCAATACATCTTTTGTGGTTACATAATGCCCGTAGAAAGGTAGTTAAGATATGTATCGACCTATTCCGATACCGGGTAAAATTCAAAAGCTAATAATATTTTGTGTATGTTGAAGCGCAAACCGCCATGTGGCGTTATATTATGTATTAAATCTGGCTGTTAACCCATGTAATGCCGTAACATATACCGTCTGGCAAAACTTGAATGATGTTCTGTTTCTGAATGTGGCACTTTTATATGTAAGAGATAAGTGGTTGTGAATAGGCCTACTTAATTCACGATTTAAAAAATACCAAATGTGGTCATTAACATTTGGGCTGCAGTCAATATCATGTACATTGACTACAGGTGTATATGTTATTGGTTTATAATTGAAATGAAAAATACTATAATGGGATATCACCCACATGTATATCTGAGCTTTCCAGATAGTCAAAATATATATCATGCAAGTCAAATTTTAACTCCCACACACGTTTCCGTATTTAACAGTTTATATGTTTTCATTTAAAAAAAAAATTACTTTTGTCATATCTGCCTAGCAATTGGTCATCAGTGAAATGTATGGCACAAATAACGGCAAATTCACTAGGTTCCCATTTGTCATTTCTCTTGTTTGACACGTTATTCCGTCGAATGGCGATTATTCATTTCTCACGAAGCGATAAAGTTGCTTCATCGGCAGCTTTTGGAAATAAATATCCACCGCGATTGTTGCAGTACATCGCACAACATTGTCCTGACATTTTCTGTGAATATTTAGTTGCAGATAGCTAGATAGTAATAATAATCAGGCGTAATTCATCTACTTCGTTGTAAATCCAACGCGGAAGTAAATAGGCATTGACTTAACCGGAAATTGATAGGGCTGTTGGTGCGCCCCGTAGCGGCCGCTTGCGTTAAGGGAAATAACCGCAAAAAGATAGGCCTTTTACTTCTCGTTATATCTGTAGACGACCTCGTCGCCACTGACTCCGCCATTTGGAAATTGTATTGGTGAAGTAATATTTCACACTTCTACAAACGTCTATGTGTCCCTAACCTCGTTGCATGATTGTAGTATAATTTAAACTAGACCGCGTCCAGTTTTAACATTTGTTTCATATAATAATTAACTCCCAACCGCGTTGAAGAGTAATTGAAAATTAGACGGAGCAAAAATATATACGTCTTAACGAAGCGAATTTGTTTGCACACTGAAGCCTAATCGAAGCGAGGCTGTGCGCGCGCATCTCATAGGATCGCTCCAATGGCTGTGACGTAATAGAATTTAGGCCTCAGAACCGAACAACATCCCAAATAAACCCATGTCAATTATGAACATTGAGCGAGGGAGATACATGCTCTTTCTAACCTTTCGTCTTCAACGTTGAAAAATCAGGTCCATCGGAATCGTCACGATTACAGCTATGTATATGGCGTCTTCATCCGCGTAACTGAGTAGTGATGTTCAACTCGGGTTATCAGTTCACCAGGGACTATTTGTGTCACATATTATATATGCATTAACGAAATTTAATGGTGGAAATTATGTAATAAACAGAACATTCAACCGGTTTCGATGATGATTTGACATAATTCACTCAGAGAATCGGACTTGATCTGTCTGATCACTCGGGACTTACTTGGCTCGACTACCCTCGTGAATTATGCCACGTAATCATTGAAAACAATTGAAAACAACTTGTAAATCCGTAACTACGTTTCTTGGAATGTGGCTCTGTGTTTTTTTTTTCGCATTCGGTGAAACACCCGTGATTCGAGCGACCTGTGTTATGGTGTTGTTTGTCTTCAATACATATGTGGCCGTAACCCTCGCTTGATCCGCCGTGCGGGGCTGAGGAGATAATAACTTCGATTGAATGCAGTGGATGTGGATCAGAGATCGGGTTGGTTTAAAATCATGCCACTACACTGAAAATCTTACTGACTAAAATATCTACTCAACGTATTGAACTATAATTTGTTGCGCAGTTTGTATTCAGCAGTCGAGCGACGATTACTCAACAAATCAGGATATCTGTTTCGGATTTAATCAACACGTTGATTAAAAGTTATAGGAACAATAACTCAATTTAAAATACTGTCCATTTATAACGGTAGTTATTTCGAGATATTTAAACTATGTTACTAAATTATTTTTGTATCTATAAATGCAACATTGCGATGGGAGATGGTCGATAGGTATATCATAAGTTCATCACCTCACTAAAGAGTACACATTTTGAAGATTACATGTAGGTTCTAATTCCATGACCATCACATACAATCCAGACATGTACCATATGAATGAATTTATATCACAGAATAACCCTCTATCTTCCAACAAACCATTATAGGATACTATATACTTGTAGGGAATATCATTAATTTCCCGATAGAATCAATTCTGATTCGGTCGCTGATTCTGGATATTTCATCAATCTTGAGAATACTCCCAACAAATATCTCCAGCCATCTCATATTCTTAACTAAGACAAATTATTGTTACTCAACGTTACCTGCATTACTCAGTCAAAGTTGATTATATATTCACACAACAGTTGAGCTAAATCAGTTGGTTGTTGAGCGATTTCACTTTCAGTGTTTACTGTTTAGTAAAAAATTTACTCAACACTTTAGTTGTCTTGGTGGTATACTTACACAGGCATTGAGTAATTGTTGAGTACATTTTTAGTCAACGAGATTTTCTGTGTAAACGGCCACATCGCGTTAACTGGTCAATTGCACGACAAACCTACGCATGACAACGTCGTTGACGCTTCACCACCAACACTGATTACCCACGCAGTTAACACATTAACAGTCGATGCTGTTCTGCGTCAAAGTTGAAAGTGTCATTTTGAAAATGGTAATATTTCAATCACGTGACACCCAGAAGGTTCGAAAACAATCGGAATAATTAACTCATGGAATGTGCAATGTTTACAATGTTATCCTTTCGTTACAAAATTAAATACGGTCAGAGGAATAGTATTGGACATACAGGGGGAATTTACTTTGTTTTTAGGTTCTTATAAACACATGGCAGGTAGGGATCTTATACAACATGAAGACTTACCGTGGTTGTAGAAACTGTCGTCTCGAAACGACAGAAAGGGTCAATTTGCATTGTGCAACGCTATTAAGAAGTATGTGTGTGCCATCACATAACAAGACAGTCAATGACTGTGGGGTCGCTCACCAGACTGTAAAGATGGAGAAGACTGGGACTACGAAGACTACAATAATATAGTCAGTACGTTTAATTAAAAAAAATTCATAAAAACAAAAAACAAAAAAAGATTGAGCAAGGTGTAAAATCTAAATGTTTTTTCTTTCATTTAAAAATGTTTTTGGTTTTTTGTTAAATTGAGCAAGGAGTTAAATCTAAAAAAAATCTTCTTTTTTTAATATTAACACTGGCTATGTCCATGTTTGCTCCAGTGACCCAATTTTAACAAATCTGAACCCCAGTAAACCAAGGACCCTCCATACCAAATATAAGCTTAATAGGCCCAATTGTTCTTGAGAAGAAGTTGTTTTAAGAATTACCATGGAGGTAAAGAGTTATGGCCCTGGCTTCGCAACTATTTGTGACTTGGTGATCTCATTTTAACAAATCTGAATATGAGTCACCTAGGAAACATCCACACCAAATATGAACACATTCGGTCTTATGGGTCTGGATAAGATGTTTAAACGATGTTTTATGGATGGATGGACGAGGAGTGATGACTATACCCGGTAGCTCCACCGGATACTTTGCCTCAAGTGAGCTTAAAACTATAATCAGTACCAAACTTGAACTCAAAACTCAAATAGTTTGTCTTATGGAGGGGGTTAAAGTTTTTGGAGTGAGTGGCTTATTCTTAAACTTATAAAGCTCTCTCTATTAGAAATAGTCTCAATCAACAAAAGGTGGTACACACAGACTACAGAACCATTCATAGGGTAGAAATTAATTCACTATAAGGAAGTGTTAAAACTGTATAAATGACCTATTTCGACAGACCCACCATTTGAACAAATTCCTATACCAGTAATATGAGTAGAGACTGAAGGCTCGTGGAAATACATTTGACATTCAATTTCAAAATGAATTACCAAACTAAAACATCTCTGGTCTGGCTAGAGAGAGCTGTGTGCTTGTTGGTACTACACTGTCAGATTTGACATTTGGATAATTATCAACAGAGCAGACTGTCTTACTGACCTGTATCATTTTCATTGTAAGCGATAGCATTCTAGCATATGCACATGGTGTATTGTATTGTGACTGTGAAATAAATTTTAAACAAGTGTTTGATAACAGGGATGCTAGACGCACCATTGGGCAAGGGTGATGGGCTTCTTAACAAAAAAAATTAATTGAGCAAGGAGTTCAATCTTAATTTTTTTTTTAGTTATGTCCCTGGCTCCGCCCACATTTGATCCAGTGACCTCATTTGAGAAAATCTGAACCCCAGTCACCCAAGGCCACTTCATACCAAATATGAACCCATTCGGCCCGATGCTACTTGAGAAGAAGTCGTTTTAAGAATTACTATGGAGGGAAAGAGTTATGGCCCTGACTTCGCAACCCATTGACCTCATTTGAACAAATCTGAATACCAGTCACCTAGGGAACATCCACACCAAATATGAACCCATTTGGTTCTGTGGATCCAGAGAAGATGTTCAAAGAATTTTTGACGGACGGATGGACGGACGAGGAGTGATGACTTCGTCTCGGGTGAGCTAAAAACTAAACGGCCACTCAATATTGTGCGGAAGTTCGTACAGTATATAAGATTATTTTTTTTAAATATTCGTGTATAATTTATTTATAAGTTTTGCATAATTCCATTTGCACCCACCCCTTTGCACGTCAGTGCTCAGGCCTAATATCCTATATATTAATAAACCATGGTTCTACATTCCCGGTATGAGAACATTTAGATATTTTTAACCTGAAACTTGCATAAATCATAACATCAAGTGGTCTAACTCCAGACAAATAAATGCACACGGCTACGGGCAAGAGACCAGGACACACCGGGCAGAACAACCATGGTGAGAAAATTTTGAAAAATATACAAGAAAATCGCAAATCCTAGCATCTATAGACTGGCCTCAACTGAAGCTTTCTTATGGTTGGAAATTTCAAACCTCATATACTCCCCCTCAGGTTGGCAAATTCTTCAACTGATGACAATTTCAGTCCACAAATTTGACCAAATGTAGTAAAATATTGTTTTGTTAAATTAATTAGCAGTGTTGTATTGGCCACGGGAGGGACAATGACACACCGGGCCGACCATGGTTCGGCCCTGTGCAAAGAAACAAGAAAATCGCAAAATCCTAGCATATAGACTAGCTTTAAGCCTTCATAGAGTTGGAAATTTCAAACCTGACACCCCCACTTAGGTTGGAAAATTTCCAACTGATTACAATTCCAATGACAATGTTGACCAATTGTATGACAATATTGTTTTCTTAAATTAATTAGCAGTTTTGGGGAGGGACCAGGACACAAGATTTCCAAGTGTTGGGAATTTCCAACCTGTCACCCCCCTAAGGTTGGAAAATTTCCAACTGATGACCATTTCAGTCCATTTCATCTCTATCATGGGTTGAGAAGAGCATTTTATTCGACATCATCCTCAGTGTCGCAACACGCTCCGGCTCATTCTTATAAATATTCATCAGCTGACTTCCGTCATATAACCAGTTCAGTTCGTTCGGCTCCAGCACATGGTCAAGTCTGCACCAATTTGGTCTTCGCATAAATATCCCACATTTCCTTCCAAGACACTGTCTTGGCTATCGGGTTGAGTTGTAGGATAATTCTAAACCGGTCACCCAATCCGCAACAACCGCTTTTCCTGGCACAGACGTAAAATATGTATGTTTCGTTATCATTTATAATTTCGCGTGTTCTGTTATCTTGGTTATATTGATTATCTGGACTAAAGAGACAAGACATGAAATCTAGTAAGAACCTTATTTGACCTTGACCTATATGTATCCTTTGACCTTGACCAACTTGATCCATACGGGTCCCTTGACTTTGACCCGCTTGACCCATATGAATCATCTTAGCTTGACCCACTTTCCACATAAGTACGTTCATCGTAGATTCATAGTAAATAACAAGGTATAACACGGCAGTAGCTGCTGTCAGGAACAAAACGTACAAAAAGTACTTTATCTGAAAAAAATTAGAAAATATATATAGTGTTCGTAATAACTGTTGCTGGGATAGGGAAGTTGCATGGTACTTGCATCACCTCCGATTCATCTGGATAATGACAAAATTTCAACCGCGTGGATAGTCCTACCAGTTGTTGTACACCCACTCCAACGTAGTTATAATAGAACATAGTACACAGATGTGACGAAACAAAAAGTGCTTCGTAACCATTTCGATATATGGGGTAATTGGTACTGTTTCCCGGTATGGTAAAACAAAGAACGTGCGGATGACTGTCTAGTTAACATAAGTACATCCCGCCAATGTCTATCAATTGAGAGTGTATAAATTATGCAAATGAGTATGTAGTATACTTTTATCAGCATGCATGTACTTCGATGTCAATCATGTCATCGAAACAATTTAGGCCTAAATTTAATCTCTAAGATAATATTGATTATTGTCCCTTTCTGGATGGGGGCTACGGCCGCGCATAAGTATTAATCCCTAACTTTCCACAATTTCAATATTGTCACAATCGTACACGAAGAACTCACATATGTCGGTATAGCTGAACTAACGTCGACTATAGATTCGCGCAGTAATAAGGAATATTTATATGTTCGCCGCCAATGAAGCGAACAACCCGAACCGCCCGCGTAGCTAATTAGGATGATTTTAGTGGCCATGCAGCATAGTGCTTGTGCCTCATGAAAACCCAGCACGCCATTCCTTGTGCGTAAGTTAATTTTAATGTACACTCAGCATTGTGGGGGCATGACGATACTTATAGTGCACGGGGACACTGTCGTGTCTGTTTGAACACGTAACGTGCATGTTTTCACGACTGGTTACATGTAGGGACGCGGTGAACACTATATGTGCATGTTCACAAGACGTATCACGTGTAGGGACGCGACGACAGAGGGTTTGGATGTACGTACATATTGCATGGCACAATGTCGGTCTATATGGACATTTCATGTGTACGTTATTACGTGCGCTCGCGCAACAGTATATATGGCCAGATTCGTAGGTACGTACATTGGTGTCACCCTACCGATTTCACTCCATGACGTCACCCTTACGCAGTACATGCCGGCGACGTTACGGAGTAGATTATAGAGTTGACGCCATTGGTACTGACTTCCGTTACTAGCTCGTTGCTATATAAACAAACCAGCGATGTGGCTTTTGTCGAAAATTGACAGTCAGTACATTCGCCCTGTATACATGTACTTTCAGAAAATACAAAACACCACAACGTTATACCCCACCAATGTCAGTATCTCGATATCATTTGACCAAATTTCTTGATATGAAACCGCGACAGACACGGCGTGAAATACATCGCATTGAGTAAACAATTTCCCATTGTTTCAATTCAACTTCAAGATCGCGGTAAAATCAAAACCGCAATTTGTAAGTGGTAAACATTTGAAAAAGACATCAGGTACATGCAGAAACTAATTGTTGTGCATATTTATTTCTATTTGAGGTGGCAATTTTTCATGTTTATCAGTATTTTTAACGATAAGAGCGATGGTAAATAAAATTGGGGGACTATATTTTATCTAGCGCATTAAATTTAAAATAAAAAGTCGTGAATTGGCTGAGTGTTTTCTATGGCCGCACATTTCGTTGATAGTTACGAGCCATTTGTTTGTCTAAATAACATTTTTAAGTTCGAAGAGCATTAGAATGGGGATACCAGTGTGGTGTTTTGTGATTTCGGAAAGGTACATGGCGAATATACTGTGGCAAATACCCGTTAATGGGTTCCGGCTCCGCCGTCGCCCATTAACTAAATTTGCCACAGTATATTCGCCATGTACCTTTCCGAAATCACAAAACACGACACTGTTATCCCCTAACTAAAATTATTGAAGATTGTAATTGTCTTTTTTTTGCTAACATTAAATTAAATTAAATTAAATAAATTAAGTAATATACAGTGAAATTATTACATTTTTGCGCACGTTGGCATCTCTCTGAGTGCATTCTAGTTAAGACTGGTAACAGAGACGCGGCGACACAGGGTTGAGGTGCACGCATACTCATATTATTTGCGACACTGTCGGGTCTATTTTAAAATTGCATGCGCATGCTCTCAAACTGGTCACACGTAGGGAAGAGGCGACATGGGTTGGATGTAGGTACTTATATTGCATGAGACACATTCGGGTCTATTTTATAAAGTCATGTGTATGTTCCAAGGATTGGATTGGTGTGGCCCGGGTACTTATATTGCATGGGACACTGTTGGTTGTATTTGAACAGTTCGTGTGTATGTTCTCATGGCTGGTCTCTTTACTGCATGCCACTTGGACCAGATCGAAATGTTTCATTATCACCCACTCCCATCGGGTTAATAACTTCCAACATATGCAGCAAGTTTTAAATGTTATGAGAAGAAAAAAGTGCCAAACCTGAAACTAATTGCAACACACTGTTTCTGAGCAGGAATAAGTCTATTAACCCATTATAAACAACATACTAAAAATACAAAAGTATCAAGAAAGGCGAAATTGATAAAAAAAATTAAATAAATTTGCCAAAATTTGGTAAAATAATAAATTTATGTGAAATAAATTTGCCAAAATTTGGTAAAATACTCAATTTATGCCTTTCAAGGATGTTTATAAAAAATTCAAATTCACAAGTCCTTCCATTTGTATATCCATTTTGTAGAGTACACAATTATGATTACAGAGCAGCAAACATTTTCCAATACGTTGAGTATTTTTCGAGTTATGTGCCTCCAAAATTGGCAGTTTGTCTAATTGCGGAGACTCAATTTCTAAGAATTGTCTAAAATCCATATTTTATGGTCCAGTATTTAAAAAAGGATATCTTGCTGTTGTATTAATTTCCTAACTAGATTGTGCACAAAATGATTACTTTATGCATCTATGATTGAGAAGACAAAAATGTTCTTAAACAAAATGAGTGTTCCATTGTATAGCCAATTGTGCCTTGTGACACAGAACTGTTATGGTGAAATGCCATATTTGAAGTCATACAACTCGATACATTGATATCCATATTTCTAAAAACATCTTAAGTATACTAGGTTAAATACACCTCGTTGGAATTGCTAAACACAGTTGTGCCAACAACAAAACATTTTCATAAAAAATCATTCAAATTTGACAGCTCCCATCTAGAGGTGCTCCTGGACCCATATACCAAATATCGTTAAATCGGTCAATGGTTGTTTTTACACCTTGTTTTATTTTTTATGGTTTTTTGAATAGTCTATTTTTATTTGAAGAGTTCAGTGAAGAGTTTACGTTTATTTGAAGAAACTATAATTGTGTTATGTTTTCATTTATATCAGGTTTAATAAATGATTTTTAATAGAGCTATTTAAATCTGAGCCTTTCCATGTCAATGTGCATTAATATATCCTTGATGAAAACATTTAGAAAGCTGACCTTTTAATTACCCCTTGGTGTCATCCCTCATTATTAACTGATGGTGAACTCAACCCCCATACCAATAGTTAAGTGCATACCTATTACATAATAGAAGCATTCTAAAAACCCTTTGTCCCATTATTTTGAAGAAAAATTACTCTAGGAAAAAATTTACAGGGCCAGGAAAAAATGATGTGTAAGCCGGGCTGCTGAACCACCCACCCACCCCGCCTAGTGTTCGGAAAAAAAAATTGCAGACCCCCCCCCCCCCCTGACTGCACATGGGAATTAAATAGGATTCGTGGCATCCCATATGTTCTTTTATTACATGATCCTACCCTTATTCCATTCAATAAACCCATTCCATAAATTGTGATATTTAACGTTCGTTTAATAACAGGAAATAGTGTCAGGTGGCCTTTGACTTCCGGTTTGTCGGTCTGTTTACATTCCGTACGCTACGTCTCAAAATGCCATGGCCTCCAATATTTTTCCAACAAACTATAATGAATGAAGAGTTATAAAAGTTATGTCATTAAATATACGCCATTAAACACGCCAAAGAGTCTTTATTTATCTGGGACTATTTCTTTACGCGGGCAAACAACACATAGTTACGTGAAACATCATCGCATGGCTTATAGAAGCCGATGTTAGTTTCGCATCCCATTTGTTGATTTAAGTATGTTTTGTCGAGGTGTTGTATCATGTAATAAATAGAATCTACAACACGTTCCCAGTTTATAGCGGAATTTACAAAACTCGTCCAGTAAATTAGGTCTGGACCTCGCCAAAGGCTCGATCCAGACCTAATTTACTGGACGAGTTTTGTAAATTCCGCTATAAACTGGGGATTTGTTGTAGATCCTCTATATAATATTGTAAAGGGAATTCATATTGTTCTTCGTGCATGTTGAATAAATGTTAGATGAGGAACATGTGGATCGCATGGTCGTCGGTACCATGTATGTATACCGATATATAAGCTCATGCGAGGTACTGCGTGCATTGAGGGTCTATTTGATAACGGTGCATTCATATTATTTCCCTGACTTACTAGTGCATGGCAGTAGCTTAGAACGCTGGAAATATCCATTTCTGAGACCTACTCATATCATTATCCGCAAAACCAATATGACAATATTTCAGTGTAAATACAGTCTTTAAGCGTAACCGTGTCAAGGTAGTATCTTGAATAAATGAACAATGATGCGGAAGTCTCTGATTTTCTACAATATAATTGTGATTCATATCACATACGCACTGTAATTTCCCTACACATAACGTCTTCTATTGTTCCCCAAAGTGTTACGTTTAAAGGTACTCAATCGGATTCGTTGGATTCAACAACATTTTTTGAAATGTCGCTTCAGTTATCAGAATCGAGTAATTGCCCAAAAATAATGCTAACCACAGTCAACTATAGTATAAAATTGCCCAAAACGTGTTATTTGTCAACATTTTGTTCAACGAAATTTTGCCGGTTTGTCAAAAAAAACCACTTGATTTTAAAGTTATCCATCTTCATCCACAATTTGGTCTCAGACCGTCTTCTCGTTGACTGTTTACTGGGCTACTTAAAATTATCGATTCAGTGGTGAAAAATAATATATTTCAAACATCGATATCTGATCACTCTGAGCTTTGGTGATTGGTTTCCTCGACTCGAATCAAATAATTTTTACCCCCGAGGCCAATGAAATAGTAATTTGCGAGCGTTAATTCGGATTATGCATCTTTAATATCTCATATGCAGATTAGCCAACTCCACGCATCAGTCACGACATGTTAGCGAATAAGGCCGAACTATATAATTTTCTATAAATTTGCCATCATTTTGACTTTCATCTTAGACCATAATAACAACTTCAGGCCCTAATGAGAATGCATTTTATAGACAATAATTTATCTCGCTTAACTCCTTCAGTTCTGTTCATTTCACATTCAAATATGGTAAGAAATCTAAATTGAGTTTTCGGTGATATTTCATATCACGTTCTTTAAGATCAATTTTGTTATGGATTGACATGGAAGTGGCTGAGATCATAGGGGGCAACACATATCACTGTACAAATGACCTGAGTGAGAATAGGAAAATTCGAAAATAATGCATAATTTGCCACCAGTTCCAAAGAATAGAAACGTGACATGAGACATGAGTGAAAAATAGTATTTATACTCATATTTCAGATATAATTTCTTATAGTTCAGAAATTAAGAAAATATGCACATGAATATCGTTCATCACAGAAATATGTTCTTAATCGTTAGAAATTATTTCTGGTTATAAGAATATTCCATCCCATTTCTCAGTGTGTTAGTTTCCGAAGAATAGAATAGAATATTGATCTTAAAAAATAAGAAAATGTTCTTGTGGTAAGATTTTTTTTTTTCTTGTATCAAGACAATTTTTCTACCCTAGACTTATTTTTGGCAGTGAAGGAGTTCCATAGAAATTGAGTTTGTGTTGCTATAAGTGCTACCGGAAGGGATAGAATATCTTTAACCTGGTCGTGTCTGGTCCATGTAATGGCCGGATGAGATGAAAATGTCTCATTCGGCAAACCTCGTCATTCTCCGTACCGCATACCGACTCGGCCATAATACATGGATATATTGTTTCGAACTATATCGCGTTATTTTTAGTTGGGACAAGGGCGCCTTTTGAATTTAGTTGTTATCCGTCGATTCGAACCATTCACATTTAAAATCGAATTAAGCGTTACGGAAGTTTTGTTTTTGCAACAATTGTTTCTAACATATCTATATGAAATTACCGCATGGCCTAAATTGACTTTTGCAGACACTTCGAATAGCACAACTGTGTTTCGAGGTGACAACAATGGTACGATATGCCGTATTCGATGCAGACCATATAATAACAGACGACGTGGATCGGTGCTACCAATGAAAGTTAAATAGGTTGGTTCGCTCGTGCATGATGTTTCCGGATTTGGTGATCAAAGAACATGAACCAACTATAATTATTATATTGAATAAGTCGTCAAATAATAATAGGCCTACAAATAATCGGACTATTTTTCGCGAAACGTCGGCTAGTCCGGGAGCTGATAGGGGTATCCTTGGACCCCCTCGGGATTTAACTTTAACCCACTCATTTTGTTCCTTATTATGTCCTTCAACCTTTAAGCAATGTTAACACGAAAAAAGTGGCCGTGTAGACTCCAGACAAGATGGCGTCCATCATGGCCCCCGTTATTCAGAGTAGGCAGTTAGATGCAAATTATAGCGGGAAAATCTAGTCAAATATATACAAATGTATATATTGTTGTGAAGCTAAGACATAATGCCACCTTTATAGGTTAAAATTGGAACTCCGCAAGATGGCCGCCAAAATGGCCGCCAGAAGTTGAAAATACGACGTTTTTCACTAATATCTTCTAGATCAGTTTCTGCTGTTTGGAACTGGTTTAGAAATGTGACTTTATTTTGTATTTTGTTATATTAACTGTTCATTGGAGCAATGCAATATGCCATTCTTGGTGTCCTATCCCCTTTTGATCCCTCAAAAAATTGATTTTACAGAACACGGTATAAAATTCACACACACACACCCCCACACACACCCCTGTTTGTATTACATACGTTGTGGGTACATTTCTTTAGAAATTCAAACAATACCGTAGTTGTGAGGACTCCCGTTATTTCGTAAATATATCCAAACTCGGAGGGTACCTTTAACGAAATAACGGCAATCTTTGTAACGCATGCGTAGTATCATTTCCGCCTAGTGCGGACGAAAAAATATCCAAAATTTCAAAAAATAAAAAAGTTCGTCGGCTTAAGAGAAAAAATTGTTAACATTGTGAGGACATTGTTTTACTATATGAATGTCTTCACAGAGTTGGGTTTACACACTCACCCCCACACACACACAAATCACAATTCGGATTCTAGTCATATATCAATAAGAAATTAGCAGAACTGTGTAATGTAAATGAGGCATATCATTACCCATAATTATTCCAACTCATTGGAACAAACATTGTTACTTTGGCTCAAAATGGCTGCCAAAATATGGAAAATGGTAGATATTGCCCCAGCGTACCCTGAATCGCTTACAAGTTGTGGTTGATGAATACAATTGGCTTTTCTGCCTACTATACATTGAATACTAACATGTCTGATTCACCATGACTAATTTTTACTATTGTTGCCACTGATATTACCAGAAATATTGGATCTTTCTCTCACAAACTTGACATAAATATCGCCAAAAATTTACTTTTTAGGTTTAGACAATTTTTTTTTCAAGTAAAATGTAACTATCTTTGGTACACAAAGTGTTTATTGTTTTGAATGTGTCACACTAGGGTGTTTATAGACCAAATTACCCAAGATGGCGGCCAAAATGGCAACGAAATTTGGTAAAAAGTAGATTTGTTTTACATATATCCCGAACATTATTCTCTGTGTTTTCAAAAAAGGTAGCAAATTGTTACTCACTTGCATTGGTTATTATACATGTTAGTTAATCAACTGACAACTAAATGTTCTATTCTGGTTGTCGCGGTTCCTTGTGGAGCATGACAAATTCATTTCAAAGTTGCAATATGGAATTTTGCCGAAAACCTCTTTTGGGATTCTGGCCATATTTTTGAAAGGAAATGAGCGGAACTTTGAAACGGAACTGAGATGAACCATAATCTGGCTATTCTGACCCATTCGGATAAAATTTAATCAACATGGAATAGGTTGGAGGTCAAGATGGCAGCCAGGGGGTTACTTATGGTCATATGGATATGTATACCAGGAGTTAGTGTGCGGTCATGAAAGGTATAGAAGGAGTAACTATATGGTCATGAGTGGGATGTCTATTGTGTGATGTATTGGTATACAAGGAGTGGCTGTATGGTCATGTATGAGGTGAAAATATATACATGGAGTGACTGTATGGTTGTATGGTTATGTGTACCCAGTACGGGTGTACCCGGTGTGGCTATTTGGACATTGATGTGGTATATATGTATAACGAGAGTAGCTACATGGTCATCTGTGTGTTGTTTATGTATATCTGCAGTGACTATGGTCAAAGTGGGATGTACACGTGTACCTTGTGTGGCTGTATTGCCACATGTGGGTGTACATGGAATGACTGTAGTCATGATTGAAGTGTATATGCATATCTGGAGTATGCTTGATTGTCATTGGCGAGCGTTCACGTGGGTATATAGGGATTTCACATATATCCCAAGCATTTTCTGTTGTTCCGAAAAAGTAGCAATGTGCGACTCACTTGGTTTTTAAACATGTAAGTTGATCAACTGATAACTAAATATTATATTTTGGTTGTCCGAGTACCTTATGATGTATGCAAATACAGCCATACTTAATGTATACCCGTACACACCACAATTCACCATACAGCCATGAGTTAGAAAACACGCATACCCGGTATACTCCTACACATGACCAATGACCATACAGTCACTCACTGTATACATATTCACCACATTTACCATACAGCCATGAGGGTGAATTTGGACACTAATTAAGGTCAAATATAAATAGTGTTAGGCCAATGTAATCTGTTATATATGAGTATATTATAAGAGAATGCATTGGCACAAGGTTTTCGCAATATTTCAGGAAGCGCCAGTCATGGAAGGACACTTTTAACTTGGGTATACTCCTACACATGACCCATGACCATACAGTCACTCACTGTATACATATTCACCGAATTCATGATCATAAGTCAATCCTTGTATGCCCATGCACTTCACCACTTACCATACGGTCACTCCCTGTATACCTATTCAAAGCACACATGGCCAAATAGCCATTTAAGATATACATAAACTCCCCAACAATGACAGCAGAGTCACTCCAGGTATACATATGCACCTCACCAATTACTATATTGCCACTCGCTGTATGTACAAGCCCCTCACACATGACACCGGGTACACCCGACCTATGACCAGATAGTCACACCCTATTCAAAACATTCATCCATGACCATACAGTCAATCCTTGTATACACATTCGCCACACCATGGCAAAATAGCCACTCAAGATATACGTATACACCCCAGCCATGACCGTAGAGTCACTCCATGTATACATATGTACCTCAACAATGGCCATATAGCCCCACGCTTTAAACGCATGCCTCTCATCCATGACCATACATCCACAATTGTGTATACCCGTACACCCTGCACATGATCATACAGCCATGAGTCACCATACAGCCACACCAGATATACTCATCCATCCGACCATGACCATATAGTCACTCCCTGCATACATATTCACCACTTTCATCATCATACAGTCACACCATGTATACCTATTCACCTCACAATTGGCCATACAGTCACTACCTGTATACCTACACATTCACCACACCATAGTCACGTAGCCACTCGATATATACATATACACCCCACCCATGACCATAGTCACTCAATGTATACATATACGCCCCAACAAGGGCATAAGCCATTCCAGATATATCAATACCCACACACACGGCCACTTATACCTTCCAATACTTGCATATTACACATCACACATGGCAATTCAGCAACTCGCTGTATACTCATACACGAAATACATGATCATACAGCTACTCTCTGTTTATATATACACCCACCAATGATAAAACATCCACGACATATATACATATACATCCCACCCGCTACCACAAGGGCACTCCATTTACACCCAAACGCTCGCCAATAACCATACACACTTCAATCATGACACACAACACACAACAGTCATTCCGTGTACACCTATACACATTAGACACTGCCATACAACCACTCCCTGTTTTGATACACCCCATCCATGATCCTACAGAGAACACATGTGTACATATACACGTACCTGTGACAATACAGCCACCAAGGTACACGAGTGTATACAAGAGTGGTGACACATTCCTTCCAGATCTCGATATAAGCATCCGCGAAATTAGTTCTAATTATACCAGAGAGCTTTGCCTAATAGGTCAAAGGTCGAGGAGTCCAGATTGGATAACGTCTAAAAAATAATATTTTAATGATATTAACAATATATAATTTTCTTTTAAAATAAAATGATAAGTCACATCTCAATCCATTGTGGTGGGTAATAGTCAATTTTGTTAAACAGGGTCGCTAGTTTCGTCCGCGGCGTGGGGTAATTACCGTAATATACCACATCTCCGCCAGTTAAATAACCAATCCACCAACCGAATGATCCAACAGTCATGACCGTGTGGTTGCACATTGTTAGAATTGCCATATCCACTTGTGGTGAATTTCCTTTTTGTACATGAACAACCCCTGTCCCATTCACGTGCTCTTTCGCCCACTTTAGGTCGTCCGAGGCAACGACGAAAATTACGTCACCATACTTCTTTCTCATGAGCGCCGTTGCCTTGGTGACATAGTCCTCACCGGGTGACGTGTATCCATATTTCACGTATACTTTATTATCTACCATATCACCTCGTCGAACGTGAACGCCAACGAACGTTAAATTCCTCTGAGCATGCGCAGACTCTCCTGATACGTTACTGCGCACGCCAGACTTTGTGAGTTCTGAAAACTGTGAAGCGGCATTCTTTTTAATTTCGCCATTGAAGCGGAATTCTGACTTTATTTGTTCCTTCACAACTTCCAAATATTTCCACGATTGAAAGAAACCATTGAGGAAAACGTTTTGCGTCGATCCAAGAGCAGTAACTCTATTGTCGTAAAACATAGGCAGTCGTTCTCCAAATCGTTTACAATTCTTCTTGGAACAGAAGTTTCCCGTAAAAACGTTCGCAGATATGTTGAAATACTTTTTCAGTACCAGTCCGTTAGTCACGACTGGGTTGAGGTTATTGAGTTTAGCTATAGCCACGAGCGAAGCATATTTGAACATAATGTTGGCAAAGCGTCCCTCGATGTTGATGGATATATCATGGTTGGGCCTCGGGCGGCTCGTCACGACCACAGACTTGTTCGTCATATCATGGTCGGGCCTTGTGTCGTTCGTCACGACCACAGACTTGTTCGTCATATCATGGTCGGTTCTCGTGCGGCCCGTCACGGCCACAGACTTTTTCGTCACTTTAACGGGAGGATCTGTGTTGTGGTTTTCTCCCACTGTTGAATAGCCCTTTAATAAAATAGATGTAGATTATGTCAACAACACATTGGCATTAACCTTTTTTATGCTAAATGGATTATCCCACTCAGTTATAATAGAATATATTGAAATGGTCTATTATTCATTTCGAGGGGTGTTCAGGTAACAAAAGCAGACGACAGACAAACAAAGATAAGGTAAATGCAGAAGGATTCATATTCATTGAACGACCTTGAATATTATGTTGTATCTGAACATGTCCTAAGGGAACTACTCGTCACTGAGTATTTATAATATAGAAGCCCGAAAGGGTTAACTGTCTGACATATTGAAATGATCACAAGTGCCCCAAATATATACATTGGCAAGCCTAAGGGAACTACTCGTCACTGAGTATTTATAATATAGAAGCCCGAAAGGGTTAACTGTCTGACATATTGAAATGATCACAAGTGCCCCAAATATATACATTGGCAAGCCTTGAAATAGGGTGTCTGTCATTTGCAGAATGAGGTCCCCAGAGGGTGAATTTAGTGATGCTACCCCGCATAGCGGGCTAGCATCACCAAATTTACCCTCTGTGGACCTCATTCTGCTTACACCTCATCAGAATGAGGTTCCCAGAGGGTGAATTTGGTGATGCTATGCGGGGTAGCATCACTAAATTCACCCTCTGGGAACCTCATTCTGCAAATGACAGGCACAATATTTCAAGGCTTGTACATTGGCCCATAACTCCCAAGAAAGGTGTCCGAATATTATGAAAGATCATTTTTACGAAACTTATTATACTTTTTTTATTTAGTTTCTAGTATATAAAATAAGCAGGTGAATGATGACGTCATATAATTTTTTTTTTAGGACGACGGATAATTCCTTGGAGGTTAACCATTCGATACTAAATGGATTCTCCCAGTCAGTTAAAAAGTCGGAATGGCCTATTATTGATTTGCAATGATGTACAGGTAATATAAGCAGACGTCAGATAACTAAAAGTACAGAATGCGTCCTGTTTATTGAGGGAAATGTTTCAATAATAAGTTCAACAAACGACCTATTTGTTGAACGTATTATCTGAACATTTCATGGGATAACTACTCATTAATGATGCTTTCGTTTAGAACGAGATAAACTTATTATCTGAACATTTCCTATGGGGTAACTACTATCAATGATGCTTTAGTGTAGAAAGGATTAAACTTATTATCTGAACATTTCCTATGGGATAACTACTCATCAATGATGCTTTAGTATAGAAAGTGTTAAACTTATTATCTGAACATTTTCTATTGGATAACTACTATCAATGATGCTTTAGTGTAGAAAGGATTAAACGTATTATCTGAACATTTCCTATGGGATAACTACTCATCAATGATGCTTTAGTATAGAAAGGGTTAAACTTATAATCTGAACATTTCATGGGATAACTACTATCAATGATGCTTTAGTATAGAAAGGGTTAAACTTATTATCTGAACATTTCATGGGATAACTACTATCAATGATGCGTTAGTATAGAAAGTGTTAAACTTATTATCTGAACATTTCCTATGGGATAACTACTCATCAATGATGCTTTAGAATAGAGAGGGTTAAACTTTTTATCTGAACATTTCCTATGGGATAACTACTCATCAATGATGCTTTAGTATAGAGAGGGTAAACTTATTATCTGAACATTTCCTATGGGATAACTACTCATCAATGATGCTTTTGTATAGAAAGGGGTAAACTTATTATCTGAACATTTCCTAAGGGATAACTACTCATCAATGATGCTTTAGTATAGAAAGGATTAAACTTATTATCTGAACATTTCCTATGGGATAACTACTCAGCAATGATGCTTTAGTATAGAAAGGGTTAAACTTATTATCTGAACATTTCCTAAGGGATAACTACTCATCAATGATGATTTAGTATAGAAAGGATTAAACTTATTATCTGAACATTTCCTATGGGATAACTACTCAGTAATGGTGCTTTAGTATAGAAAGGGCTAAACTTATTATCTAAACATTCCGTATGGGATAACTACTCATCAATGATGCTTTAATATAGAAAGGTTAAACTTATCTGAACATTTCCTATGGGATAACTACTCATCAATGATGATTTAGTATAGAAAGGGTTAAACTTATTATCTGAACATTTCCTATGGGATAACTACTCATCAATGATGTTTTAGTATAGAAAGGGTTAAACTTATTATCTGAACAGTTTATATGGGATAAATACTCATCAATGATGCTTTAGTATAGAAAGGGTTAAACTTATTATCTGAACATTTCATATGGGATAACTACTCATCAATGATGCTTTAGTATAAAAAGGGTTAAACTTGTCATCTGAACATTTCCTATGGGAAAACTACTCATCAATGAGTGTTTAGTATGGAAAGGGTTAAACTTATCTGAACAGTTCCTATTGGATAACTACCCATCAATGATGCTTTAGTATAGAAAGGGTTAAACTTATCTGAACAGTTCATATTGGATAACTACTCATCAATGATGCTTCAGTATAGAAAGGGTTAAACTTATTATCTGACCAGTTCCTATTGGATAATAACTCATCAACGATGCTTTAGTGTGGAAAGGGTTAAACTTATTATCTGAACAGTTCCTATTGGATAACTACTAATCAATGATGCTTTAGTATAGAAAGGGTTAAACTTATCTGAACAGTTTATATTGGATAACTACTCATCAATGATGCTTTAATGTAGAAAGGGTTAAACTTATTATCTGAACATTTCATAAGGGGTAACTACTCAGCAATGGTGCTTTAGTATAGAAAGGGTTAAACTTATTATCTAGACATTCCATATGGGATAACTACTCATCAATGATGCTTTATTATAGAAAGGGTTAAACATATCTGAACATTTCCTGTGGGATAACTACTCATCAATGATGATTTAGTATAGACAGGTTTAAACTTATTATCTGAACAGTTCCGATGGGATAAATATTCATCAATGATGTTTTAGTATAGAAAGGGTTAAACTTATTATCTGAACAGTTCCTATGGGATAACTACTCATCAATAAAGCTTTAGTGTAGAAAGGGTTAAACTTATTATCTGAACAGTTCCTATTGGATAACTACCCATCAATGATGCTTTAGTATAGAAAGGGTTAAACTTATCTGAACAGTTCCTATTGGATAACTACTCATCAATGATGCTTTAGTATAGAAAGGGTTAAACTTATTATCTGAACATTTCCTATGGGATAACTACTCATCAATAAAGCTTTAGTGTAGAAAGGGTTAAACTTATTATCTGAACAGTTCCTATTGGATAATAAATCATCAACGATGCTTTAGTGTGGAAAGGGTTAAACTTATTATCTGAACAGTTCATATTGGATAACTACTAATCAATTATGCTTTAGTATAGAAAGGGTTAAACTTATCTGAACAGTTTCTATTGGATAACTACTCATCAATGATGCTTTAGTATAGAAAGGATTAAACTTATTATCTAGACATTCCATATGGGATAACTACTCATCAATGATGCTTTAATATAGAAAGGGTTAAACATATCTGAACATTTCCTGTGGGATAACTACTCATCAATGATGATTTAGTATAGACAGGTTTAAACTTATTATCTGAACAGTTCCGATGGGATAAATATTCATCAATGATGTTTTAGTATAGAAAGGGTTAAACTTATTATCTGAACAGTTCATATGGGATAACTACTCATCAATAAAGCTTTAGTGTAGAAAGGGTTAAACTTATTATCTAAACAGTTCCTATGGGATAACTACTCATCAATGATGCTTTAGTATAGAAAGTGTTAAACTTATTATCTGAACAGTTCCTATTGGATAACTACTCATCAATGATGCTTTGGTGTAGAAAGGGTTAAACTTATCTGAACAGTTCCTATTGGATAACTACTCATCAATGATGCTTTATTGTAGAAAGGGGTAAGCCTACAAACCTTAATTTTCACAGTATGATCTTCCTTCACTTTCGGAGAACTTTGGTAAGTGGGTGACGTAGCGTTGGTCTTTAAGTTCTTCTTAACTGTATTTCCGACGTAGTCGAACTTTGAAGTTTTTAATATGGCTCTTACGCCATTATTCCTAGGCATATATATCTTGGAAACATAGAGGGCGCTGCTAATGAAGGTTCCCACTAAGATGCACGAACACAATAAACGCCCTGAAAATTAACAATAGGGAGGTTTTAATTGAAAGTATAGGCACTGTTCAGACGTTACGTGCGTTGTGTTGAAATTGGATTACAGACAATAACACTAAGGTGTACCTGAAGACGGTCGCGATGCGTCCATTACGTTGTATCTGTTGTCTCAATAACGGAAAATTGTAGATCAACAAAGATTTTAACCGCGAACTACGACCCAAATAAACCACTTTATTATGCATTGATAGACAAATAATTTACCCCATTTTCAGAATGATTTGTATTGTTTTTAGAAAAGGTATTCTTGGAATCGAAATTTGTACAAATATTGTAGGAGGGACACATATCAGAGTATTTTCGGACATGTCAAAACAATACTGTAGAAATTGTGACTATGGCCCGGAAGAGATGTACCATCTTTAGAGGAATAAGACTTTGTATTGTATTGTGAAAAATTATAAAAGTCAGTAAAACATCATCATAGACAGGTAGAGCTAAAAAATTATAAAAGTCAGTAAAACATCATCATAGACAGGTAGAGCTAAAACATTATGGAACATAAAGAACGTGGAGACATTACATGTCGTCCTTATATTTAACATTCATAACTCTCCAATTACGAAACTTCACGTATTTAAAACATTGTTACTATGTAAACATTACTGTTACATTGTCAGCCATATTATCAACAAACATTGTTACTATGTAAACATTACTCTTATATTGTCAGCCATATTATCAACAAACATTGTTACTATTTAAACATTACTGTTACATTGTCAGCCATATTATCATCAAACATTGTTACTATGCAAACATTACTGTTACATTGTCAGCCATATTAACAACAAACAGTGTTACTATGTAAACATTACTCTTATATTGTCAGCCATATTATCAACAAACATTGTTACTGTGTAAACATTACTGTTACATTGTCAGCCATATTAACAACAAACATTGTTACTATGTAAACATTACTGTTATATTGTCAGCCATATTAACAACAAACATTGTTACTATGTAAACATTACTCTTATATTGTCAGCCATATTATCAACAAACATTGTTACTATCTAAACATTACTGTTACATTGTCAGCCATATTAACAACAAACATTGTTAATATGTAAACAGTACTGTTACATTGTCAGCCATATTAACAACAAACATTGCCGATCCCAATTGCAGTTTATAAACTGTTTTTTTTTTCTTTTCTGAAAATATATTTTACGCTCTAAACTATTTGCATTGCTCATTATCTGTTCTAATGCATCAAGATTTGATCGAGCTTGACATGGCTTGCGCTATAACGTAAAACAAAATGATATGAAGATGCTTTAGGGGGTGAATTTCATTTTATTCTTATCCACCCATGCTTGAATCAACAGAGATTTAATGGTACACAATCCGATTCGATGGTCCCCATATCGTCAGATTCCAACAACAAGACCATTGAAATGGCGTTTCAATTACCAGAATCGATTAATTGCCCAAAAATAATGCTAACCACCGTCAACTGTTGTATAAAATTACACAAAAAGTGTTATATATATCAACATTTTATTCAACGCAATTTGGTATCGAGAGTATGAGGTCGGCATTCGCCGAATATTTGCCAGGCCGCCAAACAATCGAGGTGGTGAAAAAATAACAGATTTCAAAACTCGAAATCTGATAACTCTGGACTTTGATGGATGGGTTCCTCGACTCAAATCTAATTTTGTTTACCCCCGAAGCCGAAGAAATAGTAATTGAGGGGCGTTAAATCGGATTATGCATCTTTAACTATTTGAAACTCTATTATTACAGATGACCGAATATGTTGAAACTAGCTGAATTATGTCAATAGAAAAACATTGGTAAATCTCGCGTTATGTATTTAAAAAAGCCCAAACTATAATTCCTGAGTCGTTATTTCGTGGGAATCTGGATACAGAATCTGGATTCAGATTATGGATTAGTCCCCGTACGACTTGGTTCGGTAAACGAACAGACAAGAATCAGTAAACGAAGAGACCGTAATCGTAATCTCGTGGTGATCCAGATTCGGATTCCGATTACGGACTCAAATGTTCGTAATGTAAACAAATCGAGATTTCGCCACCTCGGAGTTTACAAACACAATAAAACATAGGAATCCGTCTCTTGTGTACATATTATTGCAGAATATAAACGATCTATATCAAAGAATTTTAAATGCGGAGACAAATTTGTTTTATCGAGTATAAACTGGGAGAATATTACTGAAATTAGCCAAATAATAACGCTATTGATAGTAACGCTGGGGGAGCACTTCGGTTGATGGAGAAGCAAATCAATGTCGATTTCATTGTCACTTTCATATGTCCATTTCATAATTCCATCCATAAAATACTGCATGTCGATTTCAAATTCGGCGGATACGCCACCATTGACCAAATTCATATGAACCTGCATGGATATGTCTTCTGCTTTGTTCGTTATTATAATGTTTCTTCTTATTCAAGAAATAGTAGGATTATATGATATCGATGGATTATCAAATACACGTATGTACTATCTAGTCTAATAGCAATTTCATGTTTAAAATCTTTTGTTTCGTTAAATTCAGTCGTTTTGCACAATAGTCTCTGTATAGACAACAAACACAGGCATTTTTTGGCCAACGTGCTGTACAATAGTTGGAAAATAAAGCTTTGCTCATGAAGCTAATGTTGTGGTCTTGTGATCGCAGGTGAATTGCATCTCCCAATCGCACAAACACAAATGTAAAGCTTATTCTAGGATCTCAGGACTATATAGTGGAAATGTCAGTCAATTTATTGATTAAGTACCCACACGTACAAGTTCTGGGGACGTGGCTGGAGATTTCCTCAAATTTCCGGCCAACTGCACCCCCCCCCCCCCATTGAACCAAACATCAATCTCACAGGTTCGCAGAATTCCATTTGCACCCCCTTGGAAATATCCAACCTGACACACACTAAGATTGGAAAATTAACAACTTTTAATGGTTGAAAATATCAAACAATGAGAACAATTCCAACCTATATATGGTGTCAAATTAATGTCCAACTAATGTTGTAGTTAGGGAGCCCGCATATGTTCCATTTACACTTTTGCGTACAAAAGGTTTGACCCCCTAAAGTTGGTACCAATAATGGAACATTCTGAAAAACCGATTTCTTAAGTTGCGCATTCCTGGGGTTTAGGGGCTGCTGAACCCCAAAAAGTTCAAAAAATCACTTCTATTTACACTTCCGCGTACATCGATGAATTTTGGTTTGATGATACTCCTAAGTGTACTGATTAAGAAAACACAACTTAAGAAAGGGATTTTCCTGGGGTTTTCAGATAAGAAAGGGGGTCCCATGCTGAACCCCAAAACGTGATTTTTCCCTTTTTTTTACACTTTCGCGTACATCCAAAATTTTTGGTCTCAAAGTACTTTGATATATACTAATTATAAAAACACAACTTAAGAAGCAACTTTTCCTGGGGTTTTAAGATAAGAAGGGGGTCATCGGGTCACCCCTCAAAACGTAAAAAATCACTTTTATTTACATGATTGCATTCGTCCAACGTGTGTGTATGTGCGTACACCCCTGGAACGTTGCATTATTACAACCAATACATCCCTAAATCGATACGATCAACTTAAGAAATATATATTCATGTCGTTTTCTGATAAGAACGAGACTTGTTACCCCCCCCCCCCCCCCCCCCCCAAACCACAACACGATCCATTTTCTAGAACTGTAAGTGAGCCAGTTTTATGAAAATTATAGCGCGAAAATCTATTAAAATGTTTACAAATGTATATATTTTCATGAAGCTAAGACATAATGACACTTTTTTTGGGCCAAAATTGAAACTCACCATCCAAGATGGCCGCCAAAATGGCCGCCGAATGTTGAAAATATGACATTTTTTCACAAATATCTTCTAGATCAATTCATGCTGTTTGGAACTGGTTGAGTAATGCAACTTTATTTTGTGTTTTTTATATTAACTGATCATTGGAGCAATTAAATATGCATTTATTGGGGTCCTAACCCCTTCCAATCCCTAAAAAATTCTATTTTACAGAACGCAGTACAAACTTTTACAAAAAATCACAATTGGGATTCTAGTCATATTTCAACAAGAAATGAAAAGAACATTGTAATGTAAGTGAGGCATATCATTACCTATGAATATTCCAAATCTCTGGAACCATAAATCTTACCTTGGCTCAAAATGGCTGCGAAAATGGCCGCTAAAATATGGAAAATGGTAAATATTGCCACAGGGTGTCCTGCAATCGCTTACAAGTTGTGGTTGATGTACACAATTGGCTAATCTCTTTTCTATACATTGCATACTAACATGTCTGATGCACCATGGATCATTTTTACTATTGTCACCACTGACATTTACCAGAAATATTGGACACAAATATCGGCAAGAATTCACTTTTCAGGGTTCGACCATTTGTTCAAGTAAAATGTAACTATCTTTGGATTGAAAGGTGTTTATTGTTTTGGTCTATCTTAAATGTGTCACACTACGGTGTTTATAGACTAAATTGCTCAAGATGGCTTCCAAAATGGCAACCAAATTTGTAAAAAGTTAAAAGTTAACATATCCCGAATATTATTCTCTGCGTTATCCGAAAAAAGTGGCAAATTGTGACTCACTTGGTTATTGTACGTGTTAGTTACAATGTAATTAACTGACAACTACGTTCTATTATGTTTGTCCCAGTTCCGTATGGGGCATGACCAATTCATTTTAAAGTTGCAGTATGGAATTTTGCGGAGAACCATATCATTGAAAGGAAATGGGCAGAACTTTGAGACTGAACTGAGATGAACCATGATATGTGGGTATTCTGGCCCATTATGATAACAATTTATCAACTGGATACAGGGTGGAAGCCAAGATGGTAGCCAGGGAGTTATGATCATAGATGAGGATAATAGGTATACAGGGAGTTAGTCTATGGTCATGAATGATGTGTTGGTATATAGGGAGTTCCCTGTTGGTAACGGTGGGACGTATATTTATATATGTTGTGGATGTGTTATCATTGGTGGTGTATGGAGAGTAGGTTTAGTATCATGGATGGTGTGTATGAGTATGGCAAGTATGGAACTTATGAGTGGTCGTATGTGCGGATATTGGTATATCTGGAAGGGCTCACCATTGGTGATGTGCATATGTATACCTGGATTGACTCCATGGTCATGGGTTTGGCGAATAGGTATACATGTAGTGGCTGTATGGTCCACGTTGATGTGAATATGTATACAATGAGTGACTGTATGATCGTGAATGTAGTGAATATGTATACATAGAGTGACTATATGGTCGGGTGTATGTGTATACCTGGTGTTCATGACTCGTGGCTGTATCGTCATTTGTGGTATGTACGGGTATAACCAAGTATGGCTGTATGATCAGGTGTACTAGTACATGTACGTGTATAAAGTGGGTGACTATGTTGTCATTTGTGTGGTGTTTATGTACATATGGAGTGACTGTGGTAATGGGTGGGTTGTACATGTGTACCTTGGGTGGCTATCGCTTTCCACAATAACTCAAGGATATGTTAATCAACAGAGAGGTCATGTCATATCGTGGAAAGCGATAGCCAACCATTATCACACAGTCATTACATATATACATAAATACCACAGACATAACAATATAGTTACTCACTGTATACATGTACACCTGGCCCATGACCACTGATGACCATACAGCCACGCGTCACAATGCAGGCACACTGGGTATACTCCTAAACATGACCCATAACCATATAGTCACTCCATGTATACCCATTCATCTCACCATTGGCCATAAGGTCATCCCCTGTATACCTATTCTCCAAACGCATGGTCAAATGGACAATCAATATATACATCAACACCACAACAATGACCATAAAGTCATTCCGGTATACATATGCACATCACCAATGGCCATATAGCCACTCGCTTCATACGCATACCCGCACACATGTTACCTGGTATATTCCTTCACCTGACCTATGGCCATATAGTCATGTCAGTATAGTCACTCCATGTATGCATATGCACCTCATCCATGACCATATAGCCACTCGCTATATACACATATCCCTCGCCCATGACAATAAAGCAACACGTGTGTGTACTGGTATACACATGGCGATACCGACACGAGTCACCAAACAGGAACACCAGGTACATGTATACTCATACGCCTGTCACCCCCTGTATAGATTTTCATTACATTTATGATCATACAGTCACTACTTGTATACCTACATGTACTCATCTCACCATTAACCATACATTCACTACCTGTATACCTATTCGACACACATAGTCATATAACCACTCGATATACATATGCAGCCCACCCTAGACCATAGATTCACTCCAGGTATACATGTAACCCTCACTAATGGCCATTCAGCCCTTCCAGATATACAAAAAAACCCGCACATACGACCACTCAAACAACCCATCCTTGCATATACACCTCACACATGACAATTCAGCAATTCACTGTATAATCATACACGCCATCCATGATAATACAGCTAAGTCCTATACACCCACCAATGGTAATACATCCACGATATATATAAATATACATCCCACCCGTTACCACAAGGACACTTCCTATGTACCCACACGATCGATAATGTCCACCCAGCTTACTCCAGGTAGTCATATTCAATCATGACCGTACAGTCATTCCATGTATACCTATACACATTACCCGTAACCATAAAATCACTACCTATTTATCCACACAACCCATCCATGATCATACAGACAACACATGTACATCCCACCCATGACCTTACATTCACTCCATATATACATAATCAACACATATATGACCATGTAGCTATATCCATACACCACACCAATGACCATACAGGCACACCGGATGCACCCGTACTGGATATACACAATCATACACCATACAGTCACCCCATGCATACCGATTCACCTCACACCTGACCATGACCTCTCCCTGTATACATAGATGCATCTTACCATGGACAACCCACTTATAACCATATAGTCACTCATTGTATACCTACTCACATCAGTCATGACATACAATAACTCCCTACATACCTATTCACCTCACATATGATCACAGAGTAACTCCCTGGCTACGATCTTGGCATCCACACTGTATCCTGTAGACATTTTTTTTATCATAATGGACCAGAATAGCCAAAGATTATGGTCCATCTCAGTTCTGTCTCAAAGTTTGCCCATTTCCTTTCAATAAATATGGCCAAAATCACAAAAGAGGTTCTCGGCAAAATTACATACATTAAAATGAATTTGTCATGCCCCATACGGAGCTGGGACAACTGGGAATAGAACATGTAGTTGTCAGTTAATTAACTAACACATATAATAACCAAGTGAGTCACAATTTGCTACCTTTTCGGATAATGCAGAGAATGTTCGGGATATATGTAAAAAATTAGCATTTTACAAATTTGGTTGCCATTTTGGAAGCCATCTTGAGCAATTTGGTCTATAAACACCGTAGTGTGACACATTTAAGATAGACCAAAACAATAAACACCTTTCAATCCAAAGATAGTTATATTTTACCTGAAAAAATGGTCCAAACCTGAAAACTGAATTTTTGCCAATATTTATGTCAAGTTTTTTTTAGAGAAAAGTCCAATATTTTTGACGATGTCAGTGGTGAAAATAGTAACAATTAACCATGGTGCATCAGACATGTTAGTATTCAATGTATAGAATGCAGAATGGCCAATTTTATACATCAACACAACTTGTAAGCGATTGCAGGACACGCTGGTGTAATATTTACCATTTTCCATATTTTGGCGGCCATATTGGCAGCCATTTTGAGCCAAAGTAAGAATTTTGGTTCCAGTGATTTGGAATATGCATAGGCAATGATATGCCTCACTCACATTACAAATTTCTGTACATTTCTTGTTGAAATATGACTAGAATCCCAATTGTGATTTTTGTGTGTGAAATTTTATACCGCATTCTGTACAATCAAATTTTTGAGGGATCGGAAGGGGTTAGGACCCCAATAAATGCATATTTAATTGCTCCAATGATCAGTTTAATATACAAAATACAAAATAAAGTTGCATTACTCAACCAGTTCCAAGCAGCATGAATTGGTCTAGAAGATATTTGTGAAAAAATGTCATATTTTCAACTTCCGGCGGCCATTTTGGCGGCCATCTTGAATAATGAGTTTCAATTTTGGCCCAAAAAAGTGTCATTATGTCTTAGCTTCACGCAAATATATCCATTTGTATACATTTTACTAGATTTTCCCGCTATAATTTTCATAAAACTGGCTCACTTATAGTTCTAGAAAATGGATCGTGTTGTGTGGGGGGGGGGGGGGTAACAAGTCTCGTTCTTATCAGAAAACGACATGAATATATATTTCTTAAGTTGATCGTATCGATTTAGGGATGTATTGGTTGTGATAGTGCAACGTTCCAGGGGTGTACGCACACACACACACGTTGGACGAATGCAATCATGTAAATAAAAGTGATTTTTTACGTTTTGAGGGGTGACCCGATAACCCCCTTCTTATCTTAAAACCCCAGGGAAAGTTGCTTCTTAAGTTGTGTTTTTATAATTAGTATATATCTAAGTACTTTGAGACCAAAAATTATGGATGTACGCGAAAGTGTAAAAAAAAGGGAAAAATCACGTTTTGGGGTTCAGCATGCGACCCCCTTTCTTATCTGAAAACCCCAGGAAAATCCCTTTCTTAAGTTGTGTTTTCTTAATCAGTACACTTAGGAGTATCATCAAACCAAAATTCATCGATGTACGCGGAAGTGTAAATAGAAGTGATTTTTGGAACTTTTTGGGGTTCAGCAGCCCCTAAACCCCAGGAATGCGCAACTTAAGAAATCGGTTTTTCAGAATGTTCCATTATTGGTACCAACTTTAGGGGGTCAAACCTTTTGTACGCAAAAGTGTAAATGGAACATATGCGGGCTCCCTAACTATTGTGTCATGCATGAAATTTCCAACTGCTGGAAATGTACCAAAGTTTAGTTTAAACATATTTATTTCAAATATTTGTCAAATTTAGATAACACATGATATATAACACATACATTTGTTTATACATACAATGGGATTTATGTTATTACACTGAAAACATAAATAATTAGTAATGGAAAAGCAACATGACTACCAAAACAAGTTGAACAAATATACAGATCACCGGTCACCCCCTCTTCCGAGTTAGTCATAAGTTTGTATACGTATTTATTTAAAATCGGGTTTGTTTGTTGCGTTTGCTGGCTTGTACGTATCATTATTTGGAACAGTTAGTCAAAAGAATCCTGATTTTCCTCACATATGAATGACTACACAGCTAAGCAAATTGTACCAAAGTTCGGGGGGTCGAGACACCCCAACCAACCCTGTCGTCACGTCCCTGTACAACTGACAAGTTTCGCGTGTTCTTCACAACATCTTCGGAATTTGATTCAGGAGACCTAGAGCTGTTAGAAATGCTTGCCCTCATCAATAAACACACTTTAACTTGAAAAAAGGATTGGCAGCTAATTATGTGCCGTGTATATACACATAGAAGAATAGCATGACTTTCACAACAGACATGAACTTTATAAATATAAGATACAAATGATACTTGTGTCAAATACATGAGCCATGTCTGACGCTGGGAGAACATTAAAAATAGTTTCGGAGACCACGTGGATTTCAAAATCTGACCTAGAATCGGGAATTAGCTCCGCCCCCGTAATCGGCTTCGGATTCTGAATCCGGATACCCACCAAATAACGACTCTGAGGCTCATAACGTATTACACGCACCATTACCGGTGTTTGATCTGAAGCACCCATTTCAAACCAACATAGTCCTATCCAAATTATATATACATACTTATATGTAAAGATACTCTATATCTATATTTCTAAATATATATACCATGTATATAAATGTGTATATCATGCAATAACCTATTAAGAATATTTGAATTGTTACTAATTTTCTCACTCTGTATGTCACTATACGACAATGGGTTATCCAATAAATTGAATTGAATTGAATGAAGTTGACATAACACATGTTTGAACGTGCGAAATCTCTTTACCCAAGAACACAAACAGATTCTATATTTACTATAGTCCTGAACGTATACGTGAATCTGTGTCAGTAAACTTTCTATGCATGTGTAGAACAAATAAAGGATATACTAACAAATAATTATTGTGGACAAATCCTCCTTTGGAACATTGAAAATCCATGTTCAGAAACATCAATACCACATGTCAAGCGCTTTCAAATAGTCAATTACGTAGTGTGTCGTTATCGGATATAGAGAACTCTATAGTCGAGGCAACACTTATACAATTTTAAAACATAACATTAATTTTGAAAGGTACTTGGATAATTTGGACACCAAAAATATGATATCCCTCTTTAAGAAGTTCTTAGTACCTGAAAACAGTGAAATTTTAAATACTTTTCATGCATAAAAGTAAAGTAAATGAAATTATAATATCCAATTGGTCAATGCATGGTTCTTAAATATTGTGTCACAATAAATCGCTTGTACCAACTTTCACAAAGAAATTCCTGGCTGATTTTGAGAAAATCCATTTTGAAATACCAGAAATTTTGGCAAAACGTGCATCTGACCCTTAAAACTAGACCGTGTTTCATTTCAATCAACTATACATTTCCAAACGCAGCCCCCTATTATTGGATTGGAATTCCCCCATAAGGTTGGAAAATTTCCAACTGCAAGTAATTTCAAACCAAAATTGGGGTGAAATATACAAAAGTATGCTACGCTGTTGGTCTAACAACAACAAATTCCCCAATAATTATTGGTTGGAAAATCATTCAATGAGAACGATTTCAAAATTATAAGATGCGAAATTTCCAACAAAATGTTGCGAACTTGCGAGGCATCAAATTTCCAACTGTTGAAAAATTTGAAGTTTTGGGGGTAGGCGCCTACAAACCCCTGTCATCACGCCCCTGCCGGTGGGGGATATCATGCACTGTATCCTGCAGCTTGCATCAGCCATCACAATAAAACATTAAAATTTCTAAGTGTATCTGTACTCAATCCGCATGTTGCAGCGCGGTTATAACATAGGAATTCCTGCAACGTATCCAAAGAATATATCCGGTTTACACTCGACCTTCGACAAATTAACATGGTGTCTGGCAGGAATGCCGATCGCTTTCATTGATAGCCATATCTAGATAGCATGCAAACGCAAGCTACTATTAACCCACTTATTCCACACTGTATTTCCAGTTGTATAGTGTTTTTATTTATATGCAACCATTATATGTTAGTGGATGTCTGACCAGGTAACACGCGGACACTACATCTAGCACACTAGCATGACAGACACAAAGACAGAGCAATGCACTGGCATGTTGATCAAAAGGCATTTTAGAAAGTTAAACAAGGAGATTATATAATGAAAGAAAAACGGCTTAAAACAGTTTTGCCATATGAATTTCCCCACCTAATATACTGTGGGCTGTGTGGAAATTTTCACCCCTGGTAAAGTGGTCCTGGTAATGTGCTATGAATTGATGTTAGGGCAAACTGATGCTGTTAACAAAGAGTACCGTTATATATTTTTTTAATTTGTCTTTTTCGCGGTGTTCCGATAATCTGAACATATCCAGGAAAACTGATTATACTGGTTCTATTAGTTGTTTAAAATCGACTATAATTAAGATGGTTATTCAAACACCAGCGCAGGCATTATTATATTTTTCACAATAATTGTTCTTCGTTGTTTCATACACACACTGGTTTTTTCTCAAATCGCTTGGATTAACCAAACACCACGAAAATGTCAACTTTTGAAAAAATAACGGTACTTTTCCGTAACGGCATCAGTTTGACCTACCCGCATCATAGCAATTCAGCGGGACCACCAACGTATAACAGAGTAGCAGGACCAGGGGTGAAACTATGATTTGTCAAATTATCCCACGTTTCCCATATAAGTATACTGTAACGTTCGAGATCTATATGTATATCATAACGCACACCGACGCGCATGGCAGGAATGATAGAGTGTGGTTATAGAGAGAGAGAGATCTATATGTATATCATAACGTACACCGACGCGCATGTCAGGAATTATAGAGAGTGGTTATAGAGAGAGAGAGATCTATATGTATATCATAACGCACATGGCAGGAATTATAGAGAGTGGTTATAGAGAGAGAGATCTATATGTATATCATAACGCACACCGACGCGCATGGCAGGAATTATAGAGAGTGGTTACATAGAGAGAGGGAGATCTATATGTATATCATGACGCACACCGACGCGCATGGCAGGAATTAGAGAGTGGTTATAGAGAGAGAGAGAGATTTATATGTATATCATAACGCACACCGACGCGCATGGCAGGAATTATAGAGAGTGGTTATAGAGATATATATATATATATATATATATATATATATATATATATATATATATATATCATAACGCACACCGACGCACATGGCAGGAATTTTAGTTATAGAGAGAGAGAGAGAGAGAGAGAGAGAGAGAGAGAGAGAGAGAGAGAGAGATCTATATGTATATCATAACGTACACCGACGCGCATGACAGGAATGAGAGAGAGAGATCTATATGTATATCATAACGCACACCGACGCGCGTGGCAGGAATTATAGAGAGTGGTTATAGAGAGAGAGATCTTTATGTATATCATAACGTACACCGACGCGCATGGCAGGACTTATAGAGAGTGGTTATATATATAGAGAGAGATATATCTATATATGTATATCATAACGCACACCGACGCGCATGGCAGGAATTATAGAGAGAGAGAGGTTATAGAGAGAGAGAGAGAGAGAGAGAGAGAGAGAGAGAGAGAGAGAGAGAGAGAGAGAGAGAGAGAGAGAGAGAGAGATCTATATGTATATCATAACGCACACCGACGCGCATGGCAGGAATTATAGAGAGTGGTTATAGATATATATATATATATATATATATATATATATATATATATATATGTGTGTGTGTATATCATAACGCACACCGACGCGCATGTCAGGAATTATAGAGAGTGGTTATATCGAGAGAGATCTATATGTATATCATAACACACACCAACGCGCGTGTGGCAGGAATTATAGAGAGTGGTTATATAGAGAGAGAGAGCTATATGTATATCATAACGTACACAGACGCGCATGTCAGGAATTATAGAGAGTGGTCAGAGAGAGAGAGAGAGAGGGATCTATATGTATATCATAACGCACACCGACGCGCATGGCAGGGATTATAGAGAGTGGTTATATATAGAGAGATATATATGTATATCATAACGCACACCGACGCGCGTGGCAGGAATTATAGAGAGTGGTTAGAGAGAGAGAGATCTATATGTATATCATAACGCACACCGACGCGCATGGCAGGAATTATAGAGAGTGGTTATATATATAGAGAGAGAGAGATCTATATGTATATCATAACGTACACCGACGCGCATGGCAGGAATTATAGAGAGTGGTTATATATATATAGAGAGAGAGATCTATATGTATATCATAACGCACACCGACGCGCATGTTAGGAATTATAGAGAGTGGTTATAGAGAGAGAGAGAGAGCTATATGTATATCATAACGTACACCGACGCGCATGGCAGGAATTATAGAGAGTGGTTATAGAGAGAGATATATATATGTATATCATAACGCACATCGACGCGCATGGCGGGAATTATAGAGAGTGGTTATAGAGAGAGAGAGAGAGAGAGAGAGAGAGAGAGAGAGAGAGAGAGAGAGAGAGAGAGAGAGAGAGAGAGAGAGAGAGAGAGATCTATATGTATATCATAACGAACACCGATGCGCATGGCAGGAATTATAGAGAGTGGTTATAGAGAGAGAGAGAGATATATATGTATATCATAACGCACACCGACGCGCATGGAAGGAATTATAGAGTGGTTATAGAGATATATATATATATATATATATATATATCTATATGTATATCATAACGAACACCGACGCGCATGGCAGGAATTATAGAGAGTGGTTATAGAGAGAGAGAGAGAGATGTATATCATAACGCACACCGACGCGCATGGCAGGAATTATAGAGAGAGAGGTTAGAGAGAGAGAGAGAGGGAGAGAGAGAGAGAGAGATATCTATATGTATATCATAACGCACACCGACGCGCATGGCAGGAATTATAGAGAGTGGTTATAGAGAGAGAGATGTATATCATAACGCACACCGAAGCGCATAGCAGGAATTATAGAGAGTGGTTACAGAGCGAGAGAGAGGGAGAGAGAGAGAGAGATCTATATGTATATCATAACGCACACCGACGCGCATAGCAGGAATTATAGAGACTGGTTAGAGAGAGAGAGAGAGAGAGAGAGAAGGAGAGAGAGAGATCTATATGTATATCATAACGCACACCGACGCGCATAGCAAGAATTATAGAGAGTTGTTACAGAGAGAGAGAGAGAGAGAGAGAGAGAGATATATATATATATATATATATATATATATATATATATATATATATATATATATATATATATATATATATATATATATATATCTATATGTATATCATAACGCACACCGACGCGCATGGCATGAATTATAGAGAGTGGTTATAGAGAGAGAGAGAGATCTATATGTATATCATAACGCACACCGACGCGCATGGCAGGAATTATAGAGAGTGGTTATAGAGAGAGAGGGGGAATGATAGTCTATAGTCTTCGACAATTTAACGGTTACATGGTGTCTGGCATGAATGTCAGTCGCTGTCATTGATAGCCATATCTAGATAGCATGCAAACGCAAGTTGCGATTTAATCCGCGTATACCATGCATGTACTGCATTTCCAGTTGTATTGTGTTTTTATTAATATGTAATCAATAACATGTTCAGATGTTAGTGGGTGTCTGACCAGGTAACACGACTGCCACGGTACGATACGACACGATAGTTTATTTTGTCACTCGTGACAATTTTCCTTTCGGTCAGAACAATTGACGATAATAATAGAAACATAATATAATGTTATGATTGTATTGATTAGTATAAAGAAAGAACATGTTCGAACACTACACCAACAGACACAAAGTCAGAGCAATGCACTGGCAGGTTGACCAAAAGGCCTTTTAGAAAGTCAAACAAGGAGATTATATAGTGAAAAGAAAGACAGCTTAAAACAGATTTGCCATATGAATAGTCTAGTGATGAATAGAATGAGTGATAGTCTAGTTTTCTACAATTTAAATGTTGCATGGTATCTGGCAGGAATGTCGGTCGCTTTCATTGATAGCCATATCAAGATAGCATGCAAACTCAGGTTATTTTGTCACTCGTGACAACCTTTCGGACAGAACAATTTACGATAATAATAGACACATAATATAATGTATGAATTATATTGATTAGTATAAAGAAAGAAAATGTTCGAACACCACATAAAGCACACTGGCATGACGGACACAAAGTCGGAGTAACGCACTGGCAGGTTGGACAAAAGGCCTTTTAGAAAGTTAAACAAGGAGATTATAGTGAAAAGAAAAACGGCTTAAGAATATTCAAAATATCTCAATTGAAGGAAAAAATCATTGTTCCTTATAGCCAATGTACTGTAGTACTATAACAACTCTTTACACTCACAATATATGAGAGATATGTTCGAATTGTGAAAAAAGTGTAGGTCAATAGACAGTTTGACAGGAAATATAAAAAAAAAACACTGCATTATATAGACTATGAACCCAACTAGGGCATGCACTCAGTCTACCATTTGAAATCATGACTGTCTGTGAGAAAATAAATAACACATTTCTCATTGTATATTTTAGTTTTTTGACAGCCATTTGCATGACTTTTTTGTTTTGTTTTTGAAAAATCACCATGAAACATAATGTCTGAAATGAGGAATCAGTATTGAGTATTTATATCTGCCACATTATTGAAAACGTTGTTGAATAATAATTATGTTGTTTTGTATTGTTTGACCCTTTACCCTATAAAAACAAATAGTCCTGCACATGAGTGTATTTTCACCCATCCATGGCTCAAATTCATTCATTTGTTGCGTATATTCTGTGCTTCAGTTATCAAAATCGAGTAATTGCCCAAAAATAATGCTAACCACAGTCAACTATAGTATAAAATTGCCCAAAACCTGATATTTGTGAACATTTTGTTCAACGAAATTTTGCAGGTTTCTCAAATACCTGACACAAAAAGCCACTTGATTTTAGAGTTATCCATCTTCATCCGCAATTTGGTCCGAGACCGTCTTCTCGTTGACTGTTTACTGGGCCACGTAAAATTATCGGTGGAGAAAAATAATATATTTCAAACTTCGATATGTGATCACTCCGAGCTTTGGTGTGTGGGTTCCTCGACTCGAATCAAATATGTTTTACTCCCGAAGCCAAGGAAATAGTAATTTGCGAGCGTTAATTCGGATTGTGCATCTGTAAAGGGACTCAAGGCCTCCGAAATATCACAGAAGTCTGTAAAACAACCATCAAAACAAGTACATGACAAAATAGATTGTCTTTGTTCTTATTTTCATTATCAACCCTTCCATGACTGGAGCTTCCTGATTTTAGCGAAAACCCTGTGCCAATGCATTATCCCATATGGAGCCTCGCATATATGAGAATAATTGGCCTAACAATATTTACCTTGATGTTATAAGCCAGTGCATTCTCTTATATATACGAGGCTCGGTCCCTATATGTGAGACTCGCATATATAAAAGAATGCACTGGCACATGATATGTAATGCTGCACCAGCGCGGAAAGGGTGTTAATAACTCTCCAATAACGAGATTTCGCATGTCAAACCCATTATTGTGTAAACATTACCGATACAGTGGAATTACCAATGAATGTCCCAATTAGTCCAATAAGATACCAAAGTTTAATCAAAACTTGACGGCAAACATTGGAACATATCAAAGCATTAAAAATATTCTGATATTCAGACTAAAATATTTGAACTTACCAAGCGATAAGTGATGTTTATTGACAAATCACTGTAACAATTTTGTTTACATACCAATGGTTTCAACACGCAAAATTTCGATTTAAATTGAGCAGATGGAATATGATATCTATATATACACAGAATAGAGATTCGTGGCAAATAACTGATGTCACCCATATGGTTCCCTTCACTTACACGAGCAGACGACGCTCTGGAATAGACCCTTATATCTGTGTGAGGCTCGCTACAGGATTCAATGCATGATCTAGACAACTTACATATGCTTGTCCTCATGGTTGGTCCATAAATTTGAGCTGCAGACGTCTTATCGTTGAATGTAATCCTCATTTGGAATCCATGACATCGGATAAGGATGAATGTTCACCAATGATTCAGTGACCCCGTGTTGGTGTACTGTCACCCATGGTTACCATGGCTACGCATATCCTCGCACTGAGAGCTCGCTCACCGGGTCGTTTCGTCACCAACGGTCAAGATGTCCTGGGCCTGTTGGGTTGAGCATATGTTAGGTGTCGTTTACATGCGGGCGATGAAGTGAGATTAACTGGTATCTGGTTTAAAAACCAGATAAGCCATCCATGTAAACGGCATTATTTTCTCAAAAACGGAATCGTATTCGTCAATTCTGCGAAAATGTATTTGGACCCGATATGAAAGATAAGCTATAAGCCATAATTTATTCGTAATTCTTATATGTATGTAGTAGTTCATTGTGCGTAATATATATGGTTGTATATTTAGGACTGAGAAACATATAGTTAGGTGTGATATAAGTGCATGAGATTTATTTAATTGAGGTTTAATTGTCTAAGGTTGGGAGTAAACATAATGCGGAGGGGTGTATGAAATAAAGCTTAACAATGACTGGACAACACACAAAAGAAATCAATTACCTGGTACCCGAGCGGAAGACACTTATACAATATCTGTACAATTTCAGTACACCGATCATTTTTACTTTCCAATCATATTCCCCCGAGAACGTCAATAGATATGCCGGTTTGCTTAACAATACCACAATTTTTGTTCAGCTACAGTCCGAAACATCAAGAGAGCGTTGTGTATTTTCCCCGAGTGCTGTCGAACCAATAATTACAACAACTACAATATTTGCAATACAGTTGCAATATGTTAGATTGTCTATTTATATTGTTTTTTTTTGGTAAATTCAGAATGTAAAAATATTTAAAACTGCACATAGTGTTTGGAACTTTGATTATACAAACTTTAAATACTACATGTAACCTAATATTTTGAAGAAAAACAAAACAAAAAACAAAACATTATGTTATCAGCATGGTTGTAGCCAATTTTCTGGAGAAAAAATAAATTATACCAGCGTAGCCTAAAATTCACTTTTAACCTGAACACTCTTTGTTAAAATTATCCAAACACACTGTGTGCCTTTAAATATTTTAGAATTATATGTAAGAAAGTAGGCCAGGGCATGGTAGAGTCTCACTCTTCCAAGCCTTGGATTGAGAGAATGAATGTCTGTGAATTTGTGTCTTTCTTCCTTTGTAATTCTTTCTGCTAAATAAAAAAAAATAAAAATAAAAAAAAAAAAATAATAAAAAAAAGCGTGTTGAGCCAACGCTGTTGCCAAAATACTGTAACCACCAAGCGACGAAAATAAATATGCGTGGCCGTATGCATGCCAGTGTCGTGAATCCGGCAGAAATCGAGGTACAATTACGACCGAAGGCCAAAGCAATAGTTTTATGCCGAATATTCGTATGTTCTGAGAAATATTCGAATATTCGAAATCCAACATCATTCGAGCGAATATTCGAATATTCGGACCGAACACAAACATTTTCCATCACCATCACGGTGTACTATGACTGTTTACAGATGCATAATCCGATTAAACGCCCCAAAATTATTATTTCTTTGGCTTCGGGGATAATAAATATTTTATTCGAGTCAAGAACCCACCCATCAAAGCTCTGCGTTGTTAGATATCGATGTTCTAAATCTATTCATTTTCACCACCTTTTTGGCGGCATGGCAACAAGTCGAAGCTTTCCGAAAAAGTCGACCGACATATTCTCAATACCAAATTTCGTTGAACAATATGTTGATAGACAACACGTTTTTGAGCAATGTTATACTATAGTTGACAGTGTTTAGCCTTATTTTTTTTATAATTAATCGAGTCTGATTGGCCTTTGGTGAATTTTTTGTTTTTGTTTTTGGTGTTGGAATCTGATGATATGGGGAACATCGAATCGGATTGAGTACCTTTAATGTGCCTCTATGCGTTCGCGGTTGATAATGTGAACAAATTCGTACAAAGTTTGTTAAACCATTATTATCAAGCAGAACATAAACAAAATAGAACGAATTCTCATTTTAATATAACAATAACATGATTTTGGAGAGCGTTGTGGTGCATTAACGGCCCAACATAAATGATTAACAGCCATATATCTTCTTATTAAATAAGGTGAATGAAGGTATGTTAATCATTTCTGGAGTGCTGTTAATACACCATAATGTCCGACGTCATGTTATTACTATTATTACCACTTCAACTGGTAAAACATGCGGGATATAGTGGGTTTCCCTGAATTTACTTATATGTTCCAGCATTTCAATAAATCCATTGTCGGGAAGATGCATCTCGATCCTTTTTTTAAAACTCATTTAAAATGCCAAGATTATAGTAATGCTGAAATAAGGTAAATATACACACCTTAATAGTCACCAATAGGTCATCGGTAATCCCTTAATAGTCACCAATAGGTCATCGGTCCTCCCTTAATAGTCACCAATATATCCTCGGTCCTCCCGTAATAGTCACCAATATATCCTCGGTCCTCCCCTAATAGTCACCAATATATCCTCGGTCCTCCCGTAATAGTCACAATATATTCTTGGTCGTGCCTAATAGTCACCAATAGGTCCTCGGTCCTCCCTTAATAGTCACCAATATGTCCTCGCTGTTCCCTTAATAGTCACCAATATGTCCCCACTCCTCCCTTAATAGTTACCACTATGTCTCGGTCCTCCCTTAAAAGTCATCCACAGATCCCCGGTCCTCCCTTAATAGTCACCAAATGGTCCTCAGTCCTCCCTTAATAGTCGCCAATATATCCACGTCCTACTATTAACTTGCTGTTATATCACATGCTCAGGTCCAGGATGATTGAGCACTCGTTAAACGTCCACTTGTTAAAACTTTCCTTGTTGACGGTCTTTTGTTAGCTCAAGTTTGATCTTCGTCGACTTTTGAGCGCCTGGGGTGACAACTGAGAATAAGACAAATGTACATACATAACAATCAGCATGCATAAATTCATAACCGCAAATAAACTTCTACGCATGTCCATGAATATCCGGACTAAAACTCTCTAGCCTTGTTCTCTGCATATCAGCCGAACATTTACTTCCTTCTCATGATAGTGTTAATGATTGAGTACTCGATCGCGGCCTTGAAACAATGTCGTACTTATGTTTACTGTGATTATATCGGTGTGTTTGCAGACGACATGCTTGTGTGGAGGTATGGACAACAAACAACCCATGTATACAGCAAACTCCTTGTTTAACGGAAACGAATACTCATAGCCCATGGTGGTGTTGTTCGCTATATGCGTCCTTATCAGTCATACAGCTGTTACGTGGCTGTCACAAACGCGGCTATTGTTTTGACATTTATGAGATGTGCCTCTTTTGTCACATTCCGGAAATTACGTCATTCATGTAATTCCGTCGCGCGAAATTTGTTTTGAAACTTGTTCCATCAGATTTCACGCCATAAAATACTATTTGTGCGCTTTCTGTACATGTATACCCGAAAATGACAGAGGGGTTTCTCAAACTCATAGTTAGGGCACTATGTCATCAGCTTATGTGTACTTTCTAACTGTATCCATGTTCTAATAAAATTAAACTCGCGACCAAGCTCCATAGTCTAAAGAAACTAGCTTGGAATTCCATATATGTTGCGCATGTAACGCCATCATTGTCTGAAATCACCAGATTTAATCTGAATTCAAACTCAATTCCAGCATGAACATCAAAATCGATGTCGATAAAGCTGGCATAACAGATCAAAATGATTTATTTTACCAGAATGACCAGGAACTACTTCACTAATGTATTCTCTAACCCAAAGCGGTTTTCATTTTTAATTTGTTTGAACAATATATACGTTTATCTCGCATGATAAGCTAGTACGTGAGCAGTGGAAATTCACAATGTACATTTAAAAAATATTAATAGTTTAATACTCATATTTAGAACTGGAATTTACGAGGAAAATAGATATTGATTGTGTCCCGATTTATAACATCAAACACACCTCAACCATTTAATTGATGTGTCTAAAATGCGCATAAATAACCCCTACATCAGGGGGGAGTCGGAAAAAAATTGGAAGCACGTATGCTGATTTTTGACTTTCGACCCTTGTTGTGACCCACCCACCCCCGCGTACAAATTTGTTCCGTTTTCGGCAGTTTTTTCCGACCATTTTTGGACACCCACCCCCATTTTAACACTAAAACAGAGATTTGCGGGGGGATTCACTGTAAACAGCTGTATATGAATGTATGTGCATACTATTAGTCATGGATGTTAACATTGACATGTAAATAGGGACAAATCATTTTGGGGTCATTCGGTAAAAAAAAACATGGCTGCCAGCAGCCATCTTGGATTTCAAAATTCAATCCATTAGCATGGGCTACAGGCTATACTGTTTGTCTGATCATCATGAAATTTGTCATTTATGTTAATATTGACATATAGATGTGTTTTAAGCCAAACTCATTGCAAAAAACAGTCAAAAAGACTTGCAGGAAAAATATTTTTGAGTTGCGGGAAAAAATTGTTTGTTGGTCCTATCGACCACCCACCCACCCCGGCATACGTGCCCGGAAAACACTTTTGTCCACCCCCCCCCCCCTGCCTACATAAGTAAGTACAATAACTCCTGCAACAAATATCTAGATAATCTACTGCACGAGTTCATGATAGCAGCTGTCCCAACGTCTGACGCGACCTTTTAGAGATTACATAAGTTACGTATATATAGGGGCCTGGTCCTTTTATTTCGTTTCAATGGCTACTAGTTTTATACGCAGCGACGTGTATAGTAAGCCATGTTTGTTATTAATCTCTATCAGAGCGTACCAGTCACACTTCTTTCTGACTCTGATACGGCTGGGTAACCAGTCACACTTCTTTCTGACTCTGATACCAGCTGGGTACATGTTTTCTATATTTAGCCCTGGATTTTCCAGCAAAAATGGCGAACTCTATCCTCCCAAATTCAAATATCCTATGTGCTTTGAGAACATTTCCCTCACTATAATAAAAAACGTTCTGACGTTTGACGTTTTGACGGAGATTTAAAGCTGTAGGTCGACTTGTCGACGATTTTTTGCATTCCACTCAGCTTTTTTTTTAATCTGTTATTTTTCACCACCTGGAATATTTGGCGGCAAAAATTCTGCTGACTTCTTCTAGAAATAGTGGACATGCGAAATCACAAACGGTCACGGTACGATCAGTGCATGAGTGACGATCGCAACATAATTTCGGAATATAAGACGATGTTAAGTATCGCCATCAACAAGGCTTCCTCAATACGGTATGTTGTGATAGTTAACGTGCGGATACATGCATATGTGACCCGACATATCAAATCCAGTTGTAAGTCGGGAATTTTTTTACCCTGTGCCAATGCATTCTCTTATATATGCGAGTCGACCATAGGTCGCCTCGCATATATAAGAGAATGCATTGGCATAACAATGTTTTATCATTTTTTTTAAATAAATGTTTCTTACAATTTTTAGGGCATAAAATAAAAAAAACATCCATTACCCTGCAGGGAGCCCCACACATATATAGAAGCATATAGAAGAGTGTCGTCTGCTCATGTTTGTCTGGGGCTCTGTATGGGTGAAATTATAAAATTGTTAAAGAATACAAGAAAAAATTATTAAAATTATAAAAAATTGTTAGGCCAATGCATTCTCTTATATATGCGAGGCGACATATGGTCGACTCGCATATATAAGAGAATGCATTGGCACAGGGTAAAAAATCCCGACTTACGACTGGATTTGATATGGCGGGTCACAATATATACTTATTCACGAATCGGTAATCATGTTTTATTCATGCAAATATACATGTTATACAGCACTATGCTGGTTAGATATGGAAATACTATGTGTTTACATTTGTGATAAAACGTGATGAGTCATTCCAATTTTAAAGATGCATAATCCGATTAAGCGCCGCTCAATTACTATTTATTTGGATTCGGGGGTAAACAATATTTGAATCGAGTCGAGAAACACACCCATCAAAGCTCAGAGTTATTAGCATCGATTTGTGAAATCTATTATTTTTCACAATCGAGAATTATAAGTGGTCCAGTAAACAGTGGACGAGCCGACGGTCTCGGACCAAATTGCGGATGAAGATGGATAACTCTAAAATCAAACAACATGTTGATAAATAAAACATTTCGGGCAATTTTATACTGTAGTTGACAGTGGTTAGCATTAATTTTGGGTACTTAATCGATTCTGATAACTGAAGCGGCATTTCTAAAAATGTTGTTGTTGGAATCTGATTATATTGGGACCATCGAATCGGATTGAGTACCTTTAATTATATAAATCACAATATATTGAAGTTACAAACCACACTCGCTCATCCTACAAACTGCCAATTAAACCCGTTATTACAGGGGGGGGGGGTCTGCAAAAAAATTCCGTATATAGGGCCGGGGTGGTGGGTGGTCCAGAGGCGGAAAAAATGGTGCTTGTAAATTTTTTCCAAAATGGGTTTATTTCAAACAATTTACAAGTACTGACCATGTAATGTTGTTTGTAAGCATGTTAGTACCATGCTTGTTGGTATAGGGCTATATAGGCAGCTAAAGTGACTCTTTAGCCTCAGATTTAGCAACATTCTGGATTTCACAGTATCCCGGACCACTTCACAGTGGACCACCGTATTAACGTTCAGGAAACTTATGATCAACGGAAGAAATATTTAGTAACAAAATTAATATATTACCCAGTTGTATTATCTGAATAAAAGTAATAAAACAAAAAAAACTCTATCACAAATTGGATACTACATGGTGAATACTCAATGATGACTACTAGTAGATATCATTAACCTGATTGTTGCATAACATGAAATTGAAAAGGGTATCTCATAAATTTATAATGTCTGAAATACTGTCTTGTTCTGGCATGTAATCAAATTCATTCCTTCTGGTTATTTCTCATCTTGAATGATTGCAAGTAATGTTAATTTGCAACAATTATCCAAATAAAACTGAATTGGTTATGATGAATGACATTACTGTTTACTGCTCAGACAATCCCAACTGATGGTGACACTATTCTCATTGAATTTCCGAACTTCATCTGGGAGCTTTACTGCTCAACAAGACGAAACTAAAATACTAATTGTATACTGTTATCACTTACAAATAGATGAACTGAAATAATGTGATGCATTCAGATGCATTGAGAAATGACATTCAATTCTTCATTCTGGTCTATCACCATACCAAACCACATCAAAATTTGACAACCGACACTTAACTTATATTGCAAAAGCTTTGTATGGACTGAATTTCATAAAGTCGAACAGGCCCATAACTCTGGTAGGCATTGGTGGTCACAACCCGCGATATTATGCATATTCGTCCCCCCATTTCTGGTCCGTCACCATGCCATAGGGCATCAAATATGACAACTGACTCTTGAGTTAAAATTCAAAATGTTTGTACGGACAGACGGCTCGAGACGTCAACTATATTACCCGCCGACTAATATCGGGCAGTCCCCTCCCCACCCCATCCCGTTGGATAAGACTAAAGAGTTCTTTGATCATGCACATATAATTGTGGAACCCCTGACCTGTTTACTACTATTTACACTGGCCAGTGTTCTCTGTCAGACACAACACACTCGATATATTAAGGCTATAATGGGGTCTAGGGCAATTTGTGACATATAGTGTACCTACACAATGCTTAATTAATATTGTTGTTAGATACTGAAAACACCAGGAAACACATGGAAATACAGTATATTTTTCGTTTTTCTGATCTGTGTTTACCAATTAGTAAGGCAGTTAACACAGTTATTGAAGAACGGCTAAAAAAAACCTCTGAATCGGATTGAGTACCTTTAATTATATAAATCACAATATATTGAAGTTACAAACCACACTCGCTCATCCTACAAACTGCCAATTAAACCCGTTATTACAGGGGGGGGGTCTGCAAAAAAATTCCGTATATAGGGCCGGGGTGGTGGGTGGTCCAGAGGCGGAAAAAATGGTGCTTGTAAATTTTTTCCAAAATGGGTTTATTTCAAACAATTTACAAGTACTGACCATGTAATGTTGTTTGTAAGCATGTTAGTACCATGCTTGTTGGTATAGGGCTATATAGGCAGCTAAAGTGACTCTTTAGCCTCAGATTTAGCAACATTCTGGATTTCACAGTATCCCGGACCACTTCACAGTGGACCACCGTATTAACGTTCAGGAAACTTATGATCAACGGAAGAAATATTTAGTAACAAAATTAATATATTACCCAGTTGTATTATCTGAATAAAAGTAATAAAACAAAAAAAACTCTATCACAAATTGGATACTACATGGTGAATACTCAATGATGACTACTAGTAGATATCATTAACCTGATTGTTGCATAACATGAAATTGAAAAGGGTATCTCATAAATTTATAATGTCTGAAATACTGTCTTGTTCTGGCATGTAATCAAATTCATTCCTTCTGGTTATTTCTCATCTTGAATGATTGCAAGTAATGTTAATTTGCAACAATTATCCAAATAAAACTGAATTGGTTATGATGAATGACATTACTGTTTACTGCTCAGACAATCCCAACTGATGGTGACACTATTTTCATTGAATTTCCGAACTTCATCTGGGAGCTTTACTGCTCAACAAGACGAAACTAAAATACTAATTGTATACTGTTATACTAATATCGGGCAGTATAATAACCATATATCTATGTGTATACCTAACCAAAAAACAATTCCCCTCCCCTCCCCACCCCATCCCGTTGGATAAGACTAAAGAGTTCTTTGATCATGCACATATAATTGTGGAACCCCTGACCTGTTTACTACTATTTACACTGGCCAGTGTTCTCTGTCAGACACAACACACTCGATATATTAAGGCTATAATGGGGTCTAGGGCAATTTGTGACATATAGTGTACCTACACAATGCTTAATTAATATTGTTGTTAGATACTGAAAACACCAGGAAACACATGGAAATACAGTATATTTTTCGTTTTTCTGATCTGTGTTTACCAATTAGTAAGGCAGTTAACACAGTTATTGAAGAACGGCTAAAAAAACCTCTGAAATTTTGATAAAAACATGAGAAACGGGGGGTGGGTCCCCAAAATTTTGGAGGAAAACAATATTTTTTTTTGCAAAAATGGGGTGGTGGGTCCATCGAGGTCGGAAAAAACTTTTTGGGCCCTATATGTGCAATTTTTTTCCAGACCCCCCCCCCCTGGTTATTATAGGACTTTTCGGCAGATATGATATCATGATTAGTACTATTGAGAGTATTTATTGGTAATAAACTAATTTGAATGACTAAATCGGATTTTGGTTAAATTCCTTTGTTGTTGTTGTTGTTCTAACTGGATGATACGGGGACCATGGAATCGGTGTATACATCTTTAACAGTGGCGTTACGACTTCATGCGTTAATTGTCGTGACGAAATTCCCAACGTTCACTTCCTTCATATCCATTTAAATAAAGTAGCATTTGAAAAAAAAACAATAACAAAATACCAGAGTAAATTAAGTGGAAACAATTATTTGTATATAGATGCATCTGACGGAAAACTTTGCCAGATTAACGATTATTTTATGAGACATGCATGCACTATAGTCAGGTTCGAAAATCTAAAAAAGCCTCTAGAAACGAAGGTGCGGGCATTTTTCTTTCAGAAGCTTTTGAGAATTGTTTCTAAAGGTATTTTTTATGCTGATTTCAAAAACCAATGTTGGCAAGTTGACCAAATTATTATATCTGGTCAAAAATGGCAATTCAAAATGGCCGCCATCAAAACAAAGTCTAACTGTACGTTTGTTGTTATATGTTGCTCTAAGACGTTTTAATATTGAGTATTTCTGTACTTTCGAACTAATTGGAACAAGAAGAAGTATACACAGAACATATGTGGTAATTTAAAGTGAACATTTCTGACATTTAACCCCATTTATGCTCATAAAATTACAAAAAACGCGAATTTTATAAATTATTACGGTCTTAAAAAGGCAGAAAGTGAAATATGCTGGGAACGTATTCTCCAAATTGTATAGACAGTTGTGTCTAAATGTAATTTGTAGCCTGATTCCAGAAAACAATGTTGGCAACTCGACAAATAATTATTTCTGACCTAAAATGACAATTCAAAATGGCCGCCATCAGCACAAAGTCTAGATTTTCGTGTTTACTGTTATATGTTGTTCTAAGACGTTTGAATATTATGCATTTCCGTAATTTCGAACGAATTGTGACAAGAGACACTATACACAGAACATATGTGGTAATCTAAAGTGAACATATTTGACATTTAACCCACTTTATACCAAAAAATGACAAAAAACCCCGCAAATTTGATAAATTATTGCGGTCTTAAATGGCAGAAAGTGAAATATATCCTTCAAATGGTAATTATTTCTGACATAAAATGACAATTCAAAATGGCCGATATAATAATCAGTTAAAAATTCAAAAATTATCAGTGATATTATGAAACTGGTTCATCAGTACCCAATGCGACACAATTTGCCACCATATAACCAAAAATGGTCACAAAAAAGCCTTATTTATTATTGCAGTCAGTTCCATAGTTGCAGAGTGGTGTGCAGTGTGACTCTGATTTTCTGCATGTACACCTGGCTGTTACACACCCCATATTGCATCCGCATTTGATTACTTCGAGACATGATTATGAAATGGGTTCTAGTGATACCATGGTTGGATCTAATCGACCATTTTCTTCTTTCCAACCCATTATCGAAGGATCCGGTAATGTTTGTACAGGAATGGTTGCTTGTTTCCAAACTAAAACCTAGTAGTTTGTTCTCAAGTTTCAGTCAGAGGGAACACCATGAATCTCGCATTGTTGAGTTTTGCATCGGAAACTCCATACAACTTGCATACAAAATGTTCAGCACTTTCAATTGTTTCAGTGGATATTGCCATATTACCATTACCCTTTAAGAGTTCGCAACATTCCATGTAAATCTTCCATAATGATCGTTTAGACACCCCATATATGAACGAAGTTGAATCACACCCCGTTAAAGCATGAAACGCAAGAATATAGTTCAGAGCGTCGCTCGGTATCTGGGTGGCAACATCCCTGATGGATAAAATTTTAGGGCTTTTGGAAGTTCCAGCCATCATGAACATATCACAATCTGCAGGGAATTTGTTTAGGTAACCAAGCAATAACACTAGAACATCGACGTCCCCACTTACCACAATGACTTGTTTCAGATTGCAACCCATGCTGGCATCAAGTGAATGAAGGATAAATCTAGTGTCAGCCTCTTCGTGATTAGACTCTAACCTTTTCAACTCTGTTCTATCTACCGAACAATCTACCTGCACGGGGGGGATGGTGTCATTGTTGTTAGGCAGGATACTTTCTCGATCAGAGCGTCACAAAGCATTGCTTTGTTTCAGTTCGAAGTGTTTTAATTGTCTCGCATAATGCTATTGGAACAGGCATGAGTTCATGTTGTAAAACAGATATATGGTATTACATCGTCTTGTAGTTGCCCTTCATGTCGGCAGGGCAGTCAACTTGCAAACACTGACACCATCTCCCCGTGCAGGTATTGCCATTAACGGTCAGGCCCTTGTTGTGGCCATAGGTAAACCGGAAAAGATAAATACATTTGGAGATTTGGTCGATGTATTCACAGTGTGCTTGTTGAATAAGGGCGAAAGCTATGTCTGGATTGATGTAGTGTTCTACAGATACTCGGATAAATATATCAAGACTGCCACCAGATCGGGAAGAAGTCGCAATGTACCATTGATCCGAAGGACAATAACAAATCATGATGTTCCCATCCCTCAAAATTGCAAAAGTTTCATTTTGTTGTCTGACAACAAGTCCAATTTGAATGGATTCTTGTCTCGAGAACTTGTTAGTAAAGCGAAAACAGAATGTGTTACCGTTGTTGTTGCAGGGGGTTCCCAAGAGATTGCAGAGTAGATTGTCCGGTAGGTGGAACAGACTTGAAAGGGTTAGAGTCTAATCACGAAGCGGCTGGACTTACCCTTCATTCACTTGATAACAGCATGGGGTGCAATCTGAAACAAGTTATTGTGGTAAGTAGGGAGGTCGATGTTCTAGTGGTTGCTTGGTTACCTAGACAAAGTTCCTGCAGATTGTGATGTGTTCATGATGGCTGGAACGTCCAAAAGCCCTAAAATTATACCCATCAGGGATGTTGCCACCCAAATACCGAGCGACGCTCTGAACTATATTCTTGCGTTTTATGCTTTAACAGGGTGTGATTCAACTTCGTTCATATATGGGGTGTCTAAACGATCATTATGGAATATTTACCTGGAAGGTTGTGAACTCTTAACGAGTATAGGTAATATTGCAATATCCACTGAAACAATTGAAAGTGCTGAACATTTTGTATGCAAGTTGTATAGTTTCCGATGCAAAACTCAACAATGTAAGATTCAGGATGTTCCCTCGGACAGAATCTCCCGAAAAGCTTCCACCAACCAGCGACTCATTTCATTACCGGTACCACCTTTTGAGAACAAACTACCACGTTTTAGTTTGGAAACAAGCAGCCATTCATATGCAAACATTCCCGGATCTTTCGACAATGGGATGGAAAGAAGAAAATGGTCGATTAGATCCAACCATGATGTCACTAGAACCCATTCCAAAATCAAGTCTCGAAATAATCAAATGTGGGTGCAAGAAGGGGTGTGTAACAGCAAGGTGTACATGCAGAAAATCAGAGTTACCCTGCACACCACTCTGCAATTGTGGAACTGACTGCAATAATAAATAAAGATCTTTTTGGTGACAATTTTTGGCTACATAAAGCAAGTTTGTGTCGCATTGGGTGTTGATGAACCTGTATCATAATATTACTTATGATTTTCGAATTTTAACTGATTATTATATCGGCCATTTTGAGTTGTCATTTTATGTCAGAAATAATTATTGGTCGAGTTGCCAACATTGCTTTTTGGAATCAGATTACAAATTACATTTAGACACAACTGTATCAACCATTTGAAGAATATATTTCTGGAATACTTCACTTTCTGCCATTTAAGACGGCAATAATTTATAAAATTCGCATTTTTTTTGTCATTTTTGGGCATAAAGTGAGTTAAATGTGAAACATATTCACTTTAAATTAGCGCATATGTTCTGTGTATAGTGTCACTTGTCACAATTCGTTCGAAAGTACGGAAATGTATGGAATCCTATTACGGCCACTTGCTAATGGCGCTTTCGGCGCACTTTTTGTCGCTTTTGGCGCGATGCGCCGAAAGCGACAAAATGTGCGCCATTAGCGTTGTTTCGGCGCTTTCGGCGCACCGCGCCGAAAGCGACAAAATATGCGCCATTAGTGCAATCGGCGCGGTGCGCCATTAGTGCATTCGGCGCGGTGCGCCATTAGCGCGGTGCGCCGAAAGCGACAAAATATGCGCCATTAGCGCATATACAATTAAGTATGTGATCACCCCAGCAGGGGTGCCGGAAGAGGGGGCAGATGGGGCAGCTGACCCCCTGCCCTTGACCAAGGGGGCGAGCGGGGGCAGGACTTGCCCTTTTTCTGGAAAAGAAAATGATTTTTGTGTGTTTAATCTCATGTTTTTACAGTAAAATGGGACTTTTTTTGTCCAAATACCACCGATTTCACAAGGAATATAATTTTTTTGTCACAAAACGGCCATAAAAACCGACAAATACCTTTAAAATAGGGATTTTTGCCTCAATGAATTTATGGTTATTTTTCCGAGTTTGCGGAGAAAATGCCCTTTTTTTGTGCAGAAAAGTGCCCTTTTTGTAGGCTCTGCCCCCCTGCCCTTGGATGCTTCCGGCGCCCCTGCACAGATCGGGCATGGCCATATGTACAATGTATAGGCCTATGTATCAATTTTAAAAGGGAGGGGCTGAATTTTGCTGTAGATAGACATCCAAATGCTATAATTTGTCATTATTCAGATTTAAAATTATTGTGGGCGTGTGGTCCTGGTCCCTCCTTTGTGGGTAGTTAAAGGTACTCAATCCGATCAGACGGTCCCAGGGATGTGGCTAGAGGGTCTCCGTTGGGGGTGTCCACCTTGGGAAATTCCAACTGCACCTCCTTGAATCAGAATCAGACAAAACACAAATTTTACATTATTCCATTTGCACCCCCCCCCCCCCCATTGCACCTTAGTGCTCATGCCTAATATCCTAACATCTAGTGGTCTAAATCCAGACAAATGCACACGGCTATGGACAAGAGACCAGGACACACCGGGCTGACCATTGTTGTTCAACGCAGTGTGATAATTTTTTTTGAAAACTGTACAAGAAAATCACAAATCCTAGCATCTAGACTGGCCTCAACTGAACTCTGCCCCCTCTTCCGGCACCCCTGCTGGGGTGATCATATACTTAATTGTACATGCGCTAATGGCGCATATTTTGTCGCTTTCGGCCTACCGCGCTAATGGCGCACCGCGCCGATTGCACTAATGGCGCATATTTTGTCGCCGAAAGCGCCGAAAGCGCCGAAAGCGACAAAAAGTGCGCCGTAATGGCGCATGTTTTGTCGCTTTCGGCGCTTTCGGCGCTTTCGGCGGTTTCGGCGCGCGCCGAAACAACGCTAACGGCGCACTTTTTGTCGCTTTCGGCGCGTTACTAATGGCGCACTTTTTGTCGCTTTCGGCGCTTTCGGCGCGATGCGCCGAAAGCGCCATTAGCAAGTGGCCGTAATAGGATTCCATAGAAATGCATAATATTCAAACGTCTTAGAACAATATATAACAGTAAACGAAAATCTAGACTTTATTCTGATAGCGGCCATTTTGAATTGTCACTTTAGGTCAGAAATAATTATTTGTCGAGTTGCCAACATTGTTTTCTAGAATCAGAATACAAATTACATTTAGACACAACTGTCTAAACAATTTGAAGGATATATGTCCGGCATACTCCACTTTCTGCCATTTAAGACGCAACAATTTATAAAATTCGCGTTTTTTTTTCATTTTTGGGCATAAATTGGGTTAAATGTCAAACGTTTTCTCTTTAAATTACCACATATGTTCGGTGCTTAGTGTCTCTTGTCACAATTCGTTCGAAGTTATGGAAATGCATAATATTCAAACGTCTTAGAACAACATATAATAGTAAACGAAAATCTAGACTTTGTTCTGATGGCGGCCATTTTGAATTGTCATTTTGGCTCAGAAATAATAATTTGTCGACTTGCCAACATTGGTTTTTGAAATCAGCATAAAAATTACCTTTAGAAACAATTCTCAAAAGCTTCTGAAAGAAAAATGCCCGCACCTTTAACTTTTATTCCATTTCGAACCTGACTACTATACAACGGTCGCATAGTGACAATCAGTTAGAACGCATCGATTATGGGTGCAGTCGAGTGACAACGGTCACAATTACGCTTTACCACGGGAGATTTGTCACAAAGTGATATCAGCAGGGTAGAATTCATTTCGTCTTTGAACGCAAATTTCAGTTGCAATGTGATTCTAACCACTATGAGATTTGTGTAATGCCAACCCTATCAGCATATACTACATGATACACATAAACAACTAATTACCACCTGGAATTCCGGTATGGCTTGCTGGGGAGTATTTGCATCATGTGGATAATGAATTCAGAGTAGAATTGCGCATTGAGATACACCAAGTCACAGTGACACATGGTGGTGACGGGGTAATCGATCAAATAAAACTATAAAGATGAAACTATATCTAAACGGGCTAGATGAAATGCCTTGTCGGTAAATGAAACTTTACATGATCCGCACACAGGGATGTGGCTAGATGGTCTCCGTTGGGGTGTGTCCACCTTGGGAAATTCCAACTGCACCCCCCCCCCCTTGAGTCGGAATCACACCAACACAACTTTTTTGCATAATTCCATTTGCACCCCCCCCCCTTGAATCAGAATCACAGACCAAACACAAGTTTTGCATAATTCCATTTGCACCCCTTGCACATCAGTCCTCAGGCATAATATCCTATGTATTCATAAACTATGTTGTGGTATATGCCCGGTATAAGAAAATTCAGATACTTTAACCTGAGAATTGCATAAATCCTAACATCTAGTAGCCTACTCCAGTCAAATGCACACGGCTACGGGTAAGACACCAGGACATTGTGTCCGTCCATGTTTGTTCAGCCCGGTGTGAGAAAATTTGGAAAACTATACAAGAAAATCGCAAATCCTATAGCATCTAGACTGCATGGCCTCAACTGAAGCTTCCCCAGTGTTGGAAATTTTAAACCTCATACTCCCTCATTCTCCACAAGTTTGACCGAATGTACTAAACTATTGTTTTGTTAAACTAATTAGCAGTTTTTGTATTGGTCACGGGGGGGGGCAGTGACACACCGGGCCGACCATGGTTCGGCCCGGTGTTCGAAAATTTTGAAATCTGAACAAGAAAATCGCAAAATCCTAGCATCTAGACTAGCCTCAAGTCTTCCTAGAGTTAGAAATTTCAAACCTGACACCCCGCACTTAGGTTGGAAAATTTCCAAATGATGACAATTCCAATGACAATGTTGACCAAATGTATGACAATATTGTTTTCTTAAATTTAGTAGCAGTTTTGACTAGCCACGGGGGAGGACCAGGACACAAGCTTTCCAAGTGTTGGAAAGTTCCAACCTGTCACCCCCCTAAGGTTGGAAAATTTCCAACTGATGACCATTTCAGTCCAAAATTTTGACAAAAAAATGGAAAATATGCAAATATTGGTCCAAAAACAATTAATTCCCCCCAATAAATTGTTTGAAAATCAAACGACAAGAACATTTTCAACCCATTGTTGGTGTGAAATGAAATTTCCAACTGTTGAAAATTTTGACCAAAGTTGGGGGTGAGACACCCCCCCCCCCCCCCTCTAGCCACATCCCTGTCTGCACATAACTATGTCATATATATCCGTCGTCTCCGATATCAGGTATATAACATTCGTGAATGTAATCACATTCCGGGCTATTTAGGGATTTCTTTGTGATCGCCTCCGTCTGGAAAGAATATACAGCGTCTGGACAAACGATTGTTCGATCGGTCCAGAAACATGGCTATATGAGCGTATATGAACCTGCACGTGAAATTGAACCCATCCGTATTGTTCCCCGGATCAAACTAGGCATACATACCAAATTTGAGTCGGATCGGTCGAGCAGTTTTCGAGTCTATAACACATACACACAAACAGACAGACAGACAGACAGACAGATGTTCCAAAATATATAGTAGACTAGCTGATCATGCTGATGTGCCTGACTTCGTCCGGTCCATTTATGGATTTCTTTGTGATCGCCTCCGTCTGGGCAGAATATACAGCGTCTGGACAAACTAGCGTTCGATCGGTCCAGAAACATGCCTATATGAGCGTATATGAACGAGATCAAGGTCAAGGACACGGTCGCACGTGAAATTGGACCTGCCCATATTGTTCCCTAGATCAAAGTAGGCCTATATACCAAATTTGATTCGGATCGGTCGAGGTCCATGCAGAAACATGTCTATTTGAGCCTATATGAGCGAGGTCAAGGTCAATGACACGGTCGCACGTGAAACTGGACCCATATTGTTACCGGGATCAAAGTACGCATACATACCAAATTTGAGTCGGATCAGAAGCAGATTTCGAGTCTATAATACACACATACATACATACATGCATACATACATACATACATACATACATGCATACATACATGCACACATGTATAGAAACAGAAGCTCCAAAATATTTAGAAGACGACATATTCTATATGGTATTATTAACCAGTTTGGGGTTCACCCATTTATTCTTGTTGATAGTTATCGTCCACCAATATTATTTTACTTCACCTATCAGTCATCAATGATGAACTGATGTCTGTGTTTGGTGACATTGACTCCTTTCTGAACTTCACTCACGATCACATCTATATTGCTCGATTATAGCAAGCGTACTTTCTTCTCAAAAGCGCGGTGTTGCTCGATCGCTCTCACATCAAACAATAATAATGTTACGGATCAGTTGTGACTATTCTGTACATTTTTTGCTGTTCATCTAAGCGATAGGGGGTGGACGCCACACAGCGGTTCACATTAAGTGTCAGTTCTCGGGGAGACACTCGTGCGGTAACTGACAATATACATGTTGAAACGTTAATATTTTACTATTTTCCAACAGATACATGCCAATGAGTTCAAATGGAGTAAACTTAGTGTATTATAAATGTCTTATTTTCAGGTAGCTGTGTACCACACCTTGTAATTCCATTGTATATAATGTTGATTTAAAGACATATTATGTACTTGTTCATGCGTGAAACTGATAAGTTAGAATTCAGTTGCTTTGCCAACTTGATGAATGTAACATTCTACCATCACCGAAAATCTCAAGCAAATAGACCGTACCACTCCATAGAAAACATCGTCCGGACTACGCTAAATTGTAAATATTTACTACTTGAATCGGGACGCATCTATCGCCGATAAACTAACGAAAACATTTCGCGATCGGCAGTCACTGCATTTAATTAATATATAAGATTGACGGTGTGTGATGTCAATTTAGATATAATATTTGTAAAAATAACTACTTTAAACAACAATATTCTCCATTTCTATTTGATAACCCTCCCGGAGTGTTTCACATCACTTTAATGTCACCATGCTATTATTTGTCACTTTATGCCTATCTTCATTTCTGGAAGAAACAAAGATGCATAATAATAATCATCAGCCGATATGACCATATTACCTTTAGATATACTGTATATAACTACGACCACATGCGTGTGACATATGTCTGGGACTATAAAGAACACCAATAAGTCGTATATACGCATGCCTCTAACATAATCACCCCCGTGTACGTGGTATCGCCAAAACCGAAGGTATCGCCAAAACCGAGAATATGGGAAAGTCATTTTCACGTATATGATATGGGGATATGTTTGTTTCTCATCGTAATACATATATCGAGCATCGTATGTGTATGTCCACACGAAGCAGGAGTATTTATCCACTAGTTGTCATTTAGTTTTCCCAGATCAGACTATTAATTTTTTTTTGGCGAATTTTTTCAATGGTGTTTTTGCTTTTGCTCACTCAAATTTTCGAGAACATCCATTCACTAGTATAGTTCCTGGACTCCCTCGCTTCCAAAACAAATGCCGTTATATAGTTGAATCTGTCAATGAAGCATACGATTTGACAGAATTTAAAAAATCCTTGTCGTTCTCAATATCCGCGCGATATGAAGGGACCACTGTCGGTCCATAAAGATGCGAACGGCACAGATGAAGACGCGACCAAACGCCGAGTTTCTTGGGCAGTAAATATGCGTATTACTTAGTGCTGATGAGTGTTTTTATATGTATCTGAGACTGATCAATTGGACTGCGAATGTCATCTGAAATATGAATCCATAACATATTCGAAATATTGTGTGCATATATATTATGAATGTGTTTCAATTGAAATTAATTGAACATCCATCTCAGCATTCAGATTTGCGATCTCAAGAACGTGAATGAATGATAGCGCGATGCCTTGATCACACGCACGTGAATGCTGCCGTTTGCATGCATGCACCTAATCGGATATTCGTTTAGTATTAACATGCTTGGAGTTTGTATATAGACCACACATGCCGGACGACACGCTACGGCGTATCAACGATTTGTTATAATCATATATATATATAACCTGTATTTGTATGTGGGTGTATATATGTGTAATTGTATACCCCCTATACTCTCCAATAAGATCATAGCGTACATGCATAAGTATGCCAACCATATACCATACAGTATAATTTGTACACACATTATTTTACAGTCTAGTTAATAACTAGACCAAGGTTTCCTTACAGTCAACTCTCAATTTGAAAGTAATGAAAATTAGGTCTGGTTTTAATAAGACTGATTATTTTAGTTCATTATATAATTCGATAAATTTTAACTAACTTGCATATATAAGATAATGCACTAGCACAGGATATTAAATGCTGCACCAGCGCAGCTCCCGCCATGAAAGGGTTTAATTATATCTTTGCATAATAAAAGTATTCATGTTTTGTCTCTTCCCAGCAGGACTTCTAGTAACAACAACATTTCAATTTATTATTACCAAAACTCAAGGAGAAACACATGTTAGAGCACACATTTCACGTCTAAGTGTTTTAACCCTTTACCCAACAAAACGGCCAAAACCGGCCAAATAAAGCTTCAACAGCCTAAAATATCTTCGGTCTGTCTCAATATATAGAACCATACAAATATGGATATCATTGGAACCGGCTCATTGACCACATTGTGATGGTCGACTCGCATATATAAGAGAATGCATTGGCACAGGGCCGTTCTGTTGGGTAAAGGGTTAAATTATAGAGAGAGTAATTACTTGATTGAACTGGTGACGTGAACTAATTAATGAGAGGCAGGGACGTTGTACAGACACAAGAGCGCATGCACCGAGTGTTTTACAAAATAAGTCTCTGCCTCGAATTAATTATTTCACGTCGCCAGTTCAATCAAGTGAATATTCTGTTTACTACATTCCACTACGAAAACATGATTACCAGAAATCCGAATAATAACCCCATTGTATCCATGTCGCATAAATGTCGATAGCGCATATGAATACATAACCCGCTAGTTGAAGTGACATAATTCACTCGCGAAATCAAGGTAAATCACACATAGGAATGTAATTAATATTACTTTTAAGTTATGTCGTACAAAATTAGCCTGATCTCATTTTCTAACCCAGTTTAAAGAAATAATTGGAGAAAAAAATATTTAAACGATAATCCACTTCGTTGCAAATATCAACGTAAATGTTAGTCCTTTAAATTGATCCACTGAATGCATTTGACTTAACTAGAGTGCACTCACTGGAGCTGCCTATACTTGCGCCCATGACACATTAATTAAAAAAAATTGGCATGTTTTGTGGTGTCATAGCAACAACAGTTTGAACCACGGGTGCTGGCCCCTCGTTTGAGAGATCGATAACAAAAATCTAGATATCAAATCTCAGTTCATTCATCGCTGAAATAGTTGTGTGTTCGGACAGAATATCTTATATTGTCTTAGTAATACGTACGAGTTATTTGACATATTTATAGAACAATATAGACAACGTTCATATAAAGGGTGCATGTGAAGACGATTGGTTGCCGATGATGCTATATTATCAGGCAATTCTTCAAGGATCGTCCACTTATAAATGGACAATCGGTACCTAAAATGGTCATTAATAAATGGACAATCCAACCACGCGTGGCACGCGAGCTTTGGATTGTCCACTAAATGAGGAAATGTTTTGCTAAATAACGGTGATTTGTATGAGAAGAAGTGTTTTTGACGAAATAACTGAGATATTTGAAGAACAGTTGTTGACGAAATAACGGAAATATTCGAAGAAGTGTTTTTAGGTACCGATTGTCCATTTATAAGTAGACAATCTTATGCGCATTAGGTGTATATTATATACCAATTGGGTTAAATTACTAGTTTGACTAGAATTATTTCAAGTGTGTATGCCATTGCACTTCAGTGGCAAAAAACATCAAAGTAAATTACAAATACCGACACAATTAAATAAAAGACATGCGACCATTGGCTAGTCTTTGATTAACAGTGTGTCAATGTGAACATGCCCTTAGTGACTGATCTACAGTCTTCAGGAACATATCATCAAAATTTCTATTGCGTTGAGAATGAGAAAGCTTGTTTTCCCAGTTAATTAATAAGGCATTTTAATAATCCATGTTTCCACATCCACATTTTTCAGTCCAATTGTTTTTCAATTGAAGCACGCGCTCGACTGTTTGGCCGGATATGATTTATATGCACCAGGATCTTTCGAAAATGTTTTGAACTTTCCAGAAATATGTTCGCACCTCACTGTCTCTGCGAACAAAAAACGATTCCGCACGCATCTTTTAGACTTGATCTCAACTCATTTTCCCGAGTTTCAAGTTACCTCAAATAGGCTTCTAACGGGCAGCTTTTGTTTTTCATGCAGTATATATATATTATAATAATAAAACACGAAGTTGTTGGCAGATGGAATGGTCTAGCCTGTCCGTGTGATACGAGTCTCAGCTGTCTGGACATCGATGCAATCATGTCTGGTGTTTTGGGCGCCCATGTAGCTTGAGACGTCCTGATGTGCGTCGTGACGCCATGGCGTCTTGATCGGTTTCCAGAAAGAAATCATTCAATATTGTTCATTTATGAACGATTTATTACCAAAATAAAACCAGATAACAATGCAAATTAAGTATATATGTGGATTTAAATTACAATTGATGCAACCAGTTCATATTAGCTCGTGTGCATTCTTTACAGTATATACTTCCGGTATGACGTAACATGTCCGCGGAAGGACAGATAAACAGATAAACAGAGATCCGGACCGAAAACATTACTTGCGTCCAGTATAGACTGGCGCAAGTAAATATACATTGAGTCCAATCACAAGTTAAAAAACATTTAAGATTTTTTTTTTAAACAGCGTTTATCTTTTCAACTCATTGGGAGTCAATTTCCCAAAAATATCTAAATACTACTTTTGGCATAAACTAAAATCTTCTGGCTACGTTCCAATTTTTTCTTCTTCAAATTTCAATTAAATCGCTCGATGATCCTGCTTGCGGTACAAAATTCATTTCATGAGAACGAGGAACAATTTTTCTGTGATAATAAGTTGACAACGGAAAGACTTTATAGTTCGTCAACCAGTCCTCCATTCTGACTTGTTACTGTCATTCCGGAGGACGAGGTGTGATTTTAGTGTCATTCCGGAGGACGAGGTGTGATTTTAGTGTCATTCCGGAGGACGAGGTGTGATTTTAGTGTCATTCCGGGGGGCTATGTGTGATTTTAGTGTCATTCCGGAGGACGAGGTGTGATTTTAGTGTCATTCCGGGGGCTAGGTGTGATTTTAGTGTCATTCCGGGGGGCTAGGTGTGATTTTAGTGTCATTCCGGGGGGCTATGTGTGATTTTAGTGTCATTCCGGAGGGCTAGGTGTGATTTTCACTTGTTACTGTCATTCCGGAGGGCTAGGTGTGATTTTCACTTGTTACTGTCATTCCGGAGGGCTAGGTGTGATTTTCACGTGTTACTGTCATTCCGGAGGGCTAGGTGTGATTTTAGTGTCATTCCGGGGGGCTATGTGTGATTTTAGTGTCATTCCGGAGGGCTAGGTGTGATTTTCACGTGTTACTGTCATTCCGGGGGGCTAGGTGTGATTTTAGTGTCATTCCGGGGGGCTATGTGTGATTTTAGTGTCATTCCGGAGGGCTAGGTGTGATTTTCACTTGTTACTGTCATTCCGGAGGGCTAGGTGTGATTTTCACGTGTTACTGTCATTCCGGGGGGCTAGGTGTGATTTTAGTGTCATTCCGGGGGGCTATGTGTGATTTTAGTGTCATTCCGGAGGGCTAGGTGTGATTTTCACTTGTTACTGTCATTCCGGAGGGCTAGGTGTGATTTTCACTTGTTACTGTCATTCCGCAGGGCTAGGTGTGATTTTCACTTGTTACTGTCATTGCGGATGGCTAGGTGTGATTTTCACTTGTTACTGTCATTCCGGAGGGCTAGGTGTGATTTTCACTTGTTACTGTCATTCCGGAGGGCTAGGTGTGATTTTCACGTGTTACTGTCATTCCGGGGGACTAGGTGTGATTTTCACTTGTTACTGTCATTCCGGAGGGCTAGGTGTGATTTTACTGTCATTCCGGAGGGCTAGGTGTGATTTTACTGTCATTCCGGAGGGCTAGGTGTGATCTTACTGTCATTCCAGAGGGCTAGGTGTGATTTTACTGTCATTCCAGAGGGCTAGGTGTGATTTTACTGTCATTCCAGAGAGCTAGGTGTGATTTTACTGTCATTCCGGAGGACGAGGTGTGATTTTAGTGTCATTCCGGAGGGCTAGGTGTGATTTTCACTTGTTACTGTCATTCCAGAGTGGGGCTAGTTGTGATTTTCACTGACCCTGTCATATGTGTCACCTGGTCAGACACCCACTTACCTATAATGGTTAACCTATAAAATACCTGGTCAGCACACTTACCTATAAAACAAAATGTATATTCCAGCCCAACTCCATGCACATGTCATATCTCTCTCGTTCCCGATATCAGGTATTTATATATAAAACAACCTGGAACATATCAATAATGCACAATCATGTATTGTATGTACCCACTAAAGAGTATTGAATATCCACCAGAGAGTATAATTCCGCCCAGACTCACAGTGCTATTCGGATGTCTCGCCTTTCAAATCGGTCCGATCGACCCGGGGTACTTGTGCCCAGCAAATAGCGAGTATTGATTCGATCACTTGAGTACAACAGAGTTACCTTTTCGCTGACAAAAGGAATTATTTATAATAGGTCATGTGACGAAGAGAGATAACAGGGATAGAAAAATTGTTGTTTTGCAACTGTGAGGGGACCACCATTGCATTTTTAGATGCAGAAATATGTTCTCTTCCATATTCCCCAATGTTCCTGGACAGAAAGTTGCACATTATTTTCTGAAAAGTGGCTTTTGTGTGACTATGCGCGGTTGTTTTCCATGAATTTTTAGCAAAGCTGCCCACCAGAAATGTGGTTTTGACCAACCAAATTCAAGTTCCATCCAAGTCAGTTTCATCTGAACTTTGTGTTTTTAGACATAATTCAATGTGTTCTTTTAGATGTGCTAATAACTTATTAGTCCCCATTCTGTTGCAACCAACTTGCACAATTTGGCTGTTTGTCCCAGGGCCTATAACATGGCTTTGTGATTACACTGTGAATTCAATCCTGTGCGTGTGGGGTAATAGCCATACATGGATACACTGTGAATTCAATCCTGTGCGTGTGGGGTAATAGCCATACATGGATACACTGTGAATTCAATCCTGTACGTGTGGGGTAATAGCCACACATGGATACACTGTTAATTCAATCCTGTATGTGTGGCGTAATAGCCACACATGGATACACTGTGAATTCAATCCTGTACGTGTGGGGTAATAGCCACACATGGATACACTGTGAATTCAATCCTGTACGTGTGGGGTAATAGCCACACATGGATACACTGTGAATTCAATCCTGTACGTGTGGGGTAATAGCCACACATGGATACACTGTGAATTCAATCCTGAACGTGTGGGGTAATAGCCACACATGGATACACTGTGAATTCAATCCTGTATGTGTGGCGTAATAGCCATACACTGTGAATTCAATCCTGTACGTGTGGGGTAATAGCCACACATGGATACACTGTGAATTCAATCCTGTATGTGTGGCGTAATAGCCATACACTGTGAATTCAATCCTGTACGTGTGGGGTAATAGCCACACATGGATACACTGTGAATTCAATCATGTACGTGTGGGGTAATAGCCACACATGGATACACTGTGAATTCAATCCTGTATGTGTGGCGTAATAGATATACACTGTGAATTCAATCCTGTACGTGTGGGGTAATAGCCACACATGGATACACTGTGAATTCAATCCTGTACGTGTTGGGTAATAGCCATACATGGATACACTGTGAATTCAATCCTGTACGTGTGGGGTAATAGCCACACATGGATACACTGTGAATTCAATCCTGTACGTGTGGGGTAATAGCCACACATGGATACACTGTGAATTCAATCCTGTACGTGTGGGGTAATAGCCACACATGGATACACTGTGAATTCAATCCTGTACGTGTGGGGTAATAGCCACACATGGATACACTGTGAATTCAATCCTGTGCGTGTGGGGTAATAGCCATACATGGATACACTGTGAATTCAATCCTGTACGTGTGGGGTAATAGCCACACATGGATACACTGTGAATTAAATCCTGTACGTGTGGGATAATAGCCACACATGGATACACTGTGAATTCAATCCTGTACGTGTGGCGTAATAGCCATACACTGTGAATTCAATCCTGTACGTGTGGGGTAATAGCCACACATGGATACACTGTGAATTCAATCCTGTATGTGTGGCGTAATAGCCATACACTGTGAATTCAATCCTGTACGTGTGGGGTAATAGCCATACATGGATACACTGTGAATTCAATCCTGTACGTGTGGCGTAATAGCCATACACTGTGAATTCAATCCTGTACGTGTGGAGTAATAGCCACACATGGATACACTGTGAATTCAATCCTGTATGTGTGGCGTAATAGCCATACACTGTGAATTCAATCCTGTACGTGTGGGGTAATAGCCATACATGGATACACTGTGAATTCAATCCTGTACGTGTGGGGTAATAGCCACACATGGATACACTGTGAATTCAATCCTGTATGTGTGGCGTAATAGCCATACACTGTGAATTCAATCCTGTACGTGTGGGGTAATAGCCACACATGGATACACTGTGGATTCAATCATGTACGTGTGGGGTAATAGCCACACATGGATACACTGTGAATTCAATCCTGTATGTGTGGCGTAATAGCCATACACTGTGAATTCAATCCTGTACGTGTGGGGTAATAGCCACACATGGATACACTGTGAATTCAATCCTGTGCGTGTGGGGTAATAGCCACACATGGATACACTGTGAATTCAATCCTGTACGTGTGGGGTAATAGCCATACACTGTGAATTCAATCCTGTACGTGTGGGGTAATAGCCACGCATGGATACACTGTGAATTCAATCCTGTGCGTGTGGGGTAATAGCCACACATGGATACACTGTGAATTCAATCATGTACGTGTGGGGTAATAGCCACACATGGATACACTGTGAATTCAATCCTGTACGTGTGGGGGTAATAGCCATACACTGTGAATTCAATCCTGTACGTGTGGGGTAATAGCCACACATGGATACACTGTGAATTCAATCCTGTATGTGTGGCGTAATAGCCATACACTGTGAATTCAATCCTGTACGTGTGGGGTAATAGCCATACATGGATACACTGTGAATTCAATCCTGTACGTGTGGCGTAATAGCCATACACTGTGAATTCAATCCTGTACGTGTGGAGTAATAGCCACACATGGATACACTGTGAATTCAATCCTGTATGTGTGGCGTAATAGCCATACACTGTGAATTCAATCCTGTACGTGTGGGGTAATAGCCATACATGGATACACTGTGAATTCAATCCTGTACGTGTGGGGTAATAGCCACACATGGATACACTGTGAATTCAATCCTGTATGTGTGGCGTAATAGCCATACACTGTGAATTCAATCCTGTACGTGTGGGGTAATAGCCACACATGGATACACTGTGAATTCAATCATGTACGTGTGGGGTAATAGCCACACATTGATACACTGTGAATTCAATCCTGTATGTGTGGCGTAATAGCCATACACTGTGAATTCAATCCTGTACGTGTGGGGTAATAGCCACACATGGATACACTGTGAATTCAATCCTGTGCGTGTGGGGTAATAGCCACACATGGATACACTGTGAATTCAATCCTGTACGTGTGGGGTAATAGCCATACACTGTGAATTCAATCCTGTACGTGTGGGGTAATAGCCACGCATGGATACACTGTGAATTCAATCCTGTGCGTGTGGGGTAATAGCCACACATGGATACACTGTGAATTCAATCATGTACGTGTGGGGTAATAGCCACACATGGATACACTGTGAATTCAATCCTGTACGTGTGGGGGTAATAGCCATACACTGTGAATTCAATCCTGTACGTGTGGGGTAATAGCCACACATGGATACACTGTGAATTCAATCCTGTGCGTGTGGGGTAATAGCCATACACTGTGAATTCAATCCTGTACGTGTGGGGTAATAGCCATACATGGATACACTGTGAATTCAATCCTGTGCGTGTGGGGTAATAGCCACACATGGATACACTGTGAATTCAATCCTGTATGTGTGGCGTAATAGCCATACACTGTGAATTCAATCCTGTACGTGTGGGGTAATAGCCATACATGGATACACTGTGAATTCAATCCTGTGCGTGTGGGGTAATAGCCACACATGGATACACTGTGAATTCAATCCTGTACGTGTGGCGTAATAGCCATACATTTGACAGGAAAACTCATATGGCTTTACAGTGCCAATGCTACACTCTTCGTGTCCTTCTTATTGTTGTTGTTTTACAGACTTAAATTTTGTTTTGCAAATTTACCCGCTGTGAGTGCCTTTAACCAATTCATGACTGGGTCTGCGCTGGTGCGGCATTACAGATCAAGTGTCAGTGCATTCTCTTATATATGCGAGTCCTCCATAGGTAAATATTGTAATCTATGCGAGGTTCACTATGGGATCGGAGACTCGCATATGTAAGAGAAAGCATTGATATAGGGTTTTCGAAAGAATTTCAGGAAGCCCCAGTCATGGAAGGGTTAAATTTTCTATATCTTCTTGCCAGGGGCAACAGGAAGACGACCAGCCATGTTCATGCTGACCTTGTACAATATACATTTCATATATCAGTGTGTTGTTGTAATCAATAACATAATGTTCAAATACAACTGTTACTTATACTTGAGCAACGCTGCTAAATGTCTTGCAGAGATGGAACACCCGATCCTTACAATGTTATGAGTAACAGCATCATCCTGTTTAAAATGCCCTGGCAGCGCTAACAAGAAAACCATAGTCAGAAATGGTAACGCGCTCAAGATCATATATTTATATATATATACCCATGATTGTAATTATAGAATATAAAATATATTGGTTTCGCGAATGACCAACTCAGAATTCCGTTAAAATAACAATAACAACCAGCACCTAATTAACGAACCGGGGGCCGACTCGGTCGTCTCCGACCACATCCCCCAGTGGGCTACAGAACGAAAAATATCTATAAAAGTTGAAATATAAGACTTACAAATTATCTTTTTCATTTCTTTTATTTGTAATTGACATATATAGCTTGTCACAAATAATGTAAAGGACAATAAACGAAATTGAAATTCCCAACTATACCTTTTACCGGACTCGGCCTCCTGGTCGCGCAGTTCGACTTTTAAACCGGAAAAACCCATTATCTATAAATAAATCGCCCAGAAGAAGGATCTATTCATGCATCATCGTCGTCTGCTCATGTATGTGAGGGGCACCATACGGGTGGCATCAGATCATACCATGAATCCTGTAGCGAGCCTCACACAGATAACCATCGTCTGCTCATGTGTGCGAGGGGCACCATACGGGTGGCATCAGATCATACCATGATTCCTGTAGCGAGCCTCACACAGATAGAAGGATTTATTCCTGCGTGATTGTCGTCTGCTCATGCCTGTGAGGGGCACAATGCATCAGATCATACCATGAATATGTAAACTGGCTACGCCCGTGTAGATACTTTGGTGTCGCTTACAATCATCTTCCGGGTAATCAATTTAATTTTTATTGCGATGTCGGCTTACAAAATGGGACCACCCCTATTGTGATAATTGATTACCCGGGAGAAATTCCACGATTGTATATAAGCGATACAAATCAAATTCGGATAACAAAAAAGTCACATCAATCATGCAATTTCGAACATGGACCTTCGCCTGCAGTGAAATGCATCATTATAGGTACTCAATCCGATCAGACGGTCCCCATATCATAAAGGTACAACAACAACATTTCTTCAAAATACGCTTTAGTTATCAGAACGATTAATACAATAAACTGATGCTAACCACTGTCAACTATGGCGTAAAATTTCCAAAAACGTGTTATTTATCAATATGTTGTTCAACGAAATATGGCGGTATTATCACTTGATTATCATGAAATTTGGCCGTATTACCAGTTGATTTTAGAATTATACATCTTCATCCGCAATTTTGTCCGAGACCGTCGCCTTGACGATTTTTTTCCAGGCCACAAATAAATACATATCTCGAGAAATAACAAATTTCAAAAAATCGATATCTGATTACTCTGAGCTTTGATGGGTGGGTTCCTCGACTCGAATCAAATACTGTTTACGCCCGAAGCACAAGAAATAGTAATTTGGGAGCGTAAATTTCGGACTAATGCATCTTTAAGAAGCAAGTATTGACTAAGAAATATGTTACCTGCGTTTCAATGTGATAAAGTTCCTCGTCAGAGTTCCCATGTATTGAACTGGTGGAATATTATATCTATACGGGCGTAGCCAGAGTAGAAACTCATGGCATGATCTAGGACGAAACATGTTCCGTTGTTATAGCCACTGATGCTGGTATATATATATTAAAAATAATAAGTAAGTGTAACTCCATTGCTTAGACCTAAGAAAATAATGTACGCCGATTTGAGTGCAACCATACTGTAGCTGTTACAAATAATTTAATGAGGACGCAAGCAGCGAACCGCAAATCATCATAGTCAGCGTTAACTGTATTAGAGAGATAATGTTCCACTGCGATAGATCACTGCTGGGAGGATGGTACTTTGCTGACCGATAGATATATTTTTACGTATCGTTGGAACTATATTTAGTCACTTATTATCTTATTTTGACCACCAAAAGTTTGCAATAATGGTAATTCTTTCGGTATTGATAAGATCAATATGAACTGAGCCAGAGATAGACAAATTTAATCCTAAAACATAAGAACTTAGATCATGTCAGAAATCCTTACCAAATGTCCTTGTGGCAGTGGTATCACAGAGGAGTTTGAAATCTTGTGTTCATCAAAACTTCTGTTATTACATCTGTGTGTTTACCAGCCACGACTTCGACTAGTCCAAGTGTGCTCGTACGTACTCGTACGTAAACCAGCTAGGATATTGGGATAGCGATACATATATCTGAAAGAGTGACCATGGTGGGGAATCACGTGGTTTCGAGTTGATGAGTATCATGCATTCAAAATGGCCGAGGCGATCGCAAACGCGACCAGAAACGAGGAAAAGTGTAATAAACTAGGATAATTATATATTACCTGGCATGTTGGCAGCTATACGAGATATATGCTATACTATTTTTCAAACAAGCTAATACCTCATTTGTGTCCAAATTCACAGTTGTTTGCACTAACATTCTGACCAAAGTTGTCAGTCGAAGGATTCTCCTAGAAGTATGGTCTTGTGTATACCACGAACCTTCGACTGGAAACTTTGGTCAGAATGTTGTATTTCCGAACAAATAAGGTATCAACTTTAAAGAAAAAAATAAACTAGCATATGCTGGTAACAGTCAAAATGATATGTTTTGTGTCAATTCCTCATATATTATGTTTTGTACGCTTGCACATTTTGAATGCGTGGTACTCACCAACCTCGAAACCACGTGGTTCCCCACCGTGGTGACACCTTATGGTCAATCTAATAGAAATAATTTATAAACAGGATATGCACAGAGGTACACACAGACATACTGAAGGCTTTAGGCATCATCGATAAGCGTTTGGACACTGAAGGCTTTGGGCAGCAGCGATACTCGTTTGGACACTGAAGGCTTTAGGCAGCAGCGATACTCGTTTGGACACTGGAGGCTTTAGGCAGCAGCGATAATTGTTTGGACACTGAAGGCTTTAGGCAGCAGCAATAATTGTTTGGACACTGGAGGCTTTAGGCAGCAGCGACAATTGTTTGGACACTGAAGGCTTTAGGCAGCAGCGATAATTGTTTGGACACTGGAGGCTTTAGTCAGCAGCGATAATTGTTTGGACACTGAAGGCTTTGGGCAGCAGCGATAATCGTTTGGACACTGAAGGTTTTATGCAGCAGCGATAATCGTTTGGACACTGAAGGGTTTATGCAGCAGCGATAATCGTTTGGAAACTGAAGGCTTTAGGCAGCAGCGATAATCGTTTGGACACTGAAGGGTTTATGCAGCAGCGATAACCGTTTGGACACTGAAGGCTTTAGGTAGCAGCGATAATCATTTGGACGCTGGGTGCTTTAGGTAGCAGCGATAATCGTTTGGACACTGAAGGCTTTAGGAGGCAGCGATAATTGTTTGGACACTGAAGGCTTTAGGCAGCAGCGATAATCGTTTGGACACTAAAGGCTTTGGGCAGCAGCGATACTCGTTTGGACGCTGAAGGCTTTAGGTAGCAGCGATAATCGTTTGGACATTGAATGCTTTATGCAGCAGCGATAATCGTTTGGACACTGAAGGCTTTTGACAGCATATATAATCGTTTGGACACTGAAGGCTTGATGCAGCAGCGATAATCGTTTGGACACTGAAGGCTTTAGGCAGCAGCGATAATTGTTTGGGCACTGAAGGCTTTAGGCAGCAGCGATAATCGTTTGGGCACTGAAGGCTTTAGGCAGCAGCGATAATCGTTTGTACACTGAAGGCCTTAGGCAGCAGCAATAATCGTTTGGACACTGAAGGCTTTGGGCAGCAGCGATAATCGTTTGGACACTGAAGGCTTTGGGCAGCAGCGATAATCGTTTGGACGCTGAAGGCTTTAGGCAGCAGCGATAATCGGTTGTACACTGAAGGCTTTATGCAGCAGCGATAATCGTTATGACACTTGAGGCTTTAGGCAGCAGCGATAATTGTTAGGACACTGAAGGCTTTAGGCAGCAGCGATAATTGTTTGGACACTGGAGGCTTTAGGCAGCAGCGATAATTGTTTGGACACTGAAGGCTTTATGCAGCAGCGATAATTGTTTGGACACTGGAGGCTTTAGGCAGCAGTGATAATTGTTTGGACACTGAAGGCTTTGGGAAGCAGCGATAATCGTTTGGACACTGGAGGCTTTATGCAGCAGCGATACTCGTTTGGATACTGAATGGTTTATGCAGCAGCGATAATCGTTTGGACACTGAAGGCTTTGGGCAGCAGCGATAATCGTTTGGACACTGGAGGCTTTAGGCAGCAGCGATAATCGTTTGGACACTGAAGGGCTTATGCAGCAGCGATAATCGTTTGGACATTGAAGGCCTTAGGTAGCAGCGATAATCGTTTGGATACTGAAGGCTTTAGGCAGCAGCGATAATCGTTTGGACACTGAATTCTTTGGGCAGCAGCGATAATCGTTTGGACACGGAAGGCTTTAGGCAGCAGCGATAATTGTTTGGACACTGAAGGTTTTAGGCAGCAGCGATAATCGTTTGGACACTGAAGGCTTTAGGCAGCAGCGATAATCGTTTGGACACTGAATTATTTGGGCAGCAGCGATAATCGTTTGGACACTGGAGGCTTTAGGCAGCAGCGATAATCGTTTTGACACTGAAGGCTTTGGGCAGCAGCGATAATCGTTTGGACACTGAAGGCTTCAGGCAGCAGCGATAATCGTTTGGACACTGGAGGCTTTATGCAGCAGCGATAATCGTTTGGACACTGAAGGCTTTGGGCAGCAGCGATAATCGTTTGGACACTGAATGCTTTGGGCAGCAGCGATAATCGTGTGGACACTGGGTGCTTTTGGCAGCAGCGATAATCGTTTGGACACTGAAGGATTTAGGCCGCAGCGATAATCGTTTGGTCACTGAAGGGTTTATGCAGCAGCGATAATTGTTTGGACACTGGAGGGTTTATGCAGCATCGATAATCGTTTGGACACTGAAGGCTTTAGGCAGCAGCGATAATCGTTTGGACACTGTGTGTTTTGGCAGCAGCGATAATCGTTTGGATACTGGGTGATTTTGGCAGCAGCGATAATTGTTTGGACACTGAAGGCTTTGGGCAGCAGCGATAATCGTTTGGATACTGAAGGCTTTAGGCAGCAGCGATAATCGTTTGGACAATGAAGGCTTTATGTAGCTGCGATAATCGTTTGGACACTGGGTGCTTTTGGCAGCAGCGATAATTGTTTGGACACTGAAGGCTTTGGGCAGCAACGATATTCGTTTGGACACTGAAGGCTTTATGTAGCAGCGATACTCATTTGGACATTGACTGCTTTAGACAGCAGCGATAATTGTTTGGACACTGAATGTTTTGGACAGCAGCGATAATCGTTTGGACGCTGAAGGTTTTAGGCAACAGCGATAATCGTTTGGACACTGAAGGCTTTAGGCAGCAGCGATAATCGTTTATACACTGAAGGCTTAATATCGCAGAAGTCCACCAAGTGTGGGTAAAATGTCGCCGGTAGCAGAGGTCTTACCGATTCATCAAGGGAGGTATAAACCCTGCATGGAGTTGGCTGTTTCGTGATTAACTACACGACACATCTCGGTAGTCCCACACTTGATGGCGACAAGTATATGAAGGCAAAGACTCCATTCTGGAGTTTATCGTTTTAACATGCATGTGCCTGGCGAAATCCCAGGGAATTTTACCAAGATTTGTGCCAAGTAAGTGCTGTACACACACTCTGTAATGACTGGAATGTGGTATTTACGGTGCTATACGTTCGGGTCTCGACAGGCATATGTCACGTTCTCGGTGTGCATTTGTTTAACACTGCCAAATTTCAACACACAGTGGGTGGTATTTCAAAGTAAAGATATATTATTTCTCCACGTTGCCAATATATAGAAAATATATTCAGCCCTAACGTTATCGACAGAAATGGAATACCGTATATTGTTACAAGAAAAGTGTCGCACAAAAGTGCAAATCTACGAAATATATATTCGAACACGGGGGGGGGGGGGGGTGGGGGTGTCATTATTTTCTTTTATTACACTCCTATGCGCGATTTCCATTGAAAACGCTGTTAATTTAAAATGGTAATGTCTCTAGTGAATTATGTCATTTCCCTTATATTACTGATCTGGACTGAATTTTCGATTGATTGATCTATCTTCACATCGGGAGTTTCATGCATTAATTCTGTGTGTTTTTATCATATTTGGCGAACCAAATTGATGCAGAAGTGTAATAAATAGAGTAATCAATTAGTTCCGAGAATTATCTTCAATAATTCACTCGAGGAGAGAGACGTTTGGGTAAGAAACTCGTGCGCTAAACGCACTCGTTTCTTACCGACGCCGCTCGTTAATTATTTAACGTAATTCTATATAGGAACCAATTGATTACTCTCTATTTATCGGCGTGTACCCGCACGAGTTTTCGTATCTTTTATTGTTTGGTTGCAAAAATCATGCTTACATAATTCGGCATCGAACACATAACAGTAGATGTGAGCGTTTATTTGTGCTTCGAACTCATTACCTTTGTGAACGGGGAGTTGTATTTTTTTGAGTGACATAAATGCTCAAATCTTCTTCAAATACCATGATTATATGATGGGTGTTGAATCGTGTGGTCATGATTAACGCCCTGCAACAATGTCAAAAGTGAAAACTCGATCTATCGGTGACGCCGATAAATAAAAATAATGATATTTGTTCCAGTATTCGAATAAAATTTCGCAGAGTTGTACTTTTGTGCGATATTTTTTCTCATAACAACACGGCGTTTCTGCATGTCGATAACGATTTAGCTGAATATCTGGTCTAGTTAAATATAACGTGGAGAAATGCTAGAATTACTTAGAAATATGCACCATTTGTTGAAATTCGGCAGCGTTGAAAATGCGCACCGAGATCGGGCCTGCCGAGATCCGGATGTAGCACCGAACCACGTCAAAGTGATTACATAGAGTGTGATACCTGTAAAAACTTATACTCAGTTATTATGGATATTAACTTAAATTTTCAGTTATTATGTATATTTCCTGCTTTCATCAGCTATTATAGGTACACTACCTGAAATCCTCAGTATGATATATAATAACACATTGTGATATGTTAACTGAAATTTTCATTTGAGGAGAACAATTTCAACAAATTGGGAGGATTCGATGTCTTTATTATCTGTGTCAAATTGAGGCAAATTTCTCCCTGTAACATAATTATATATGACTAATCACATGCACTATGTAAACAAGAAAACCATAGTCAGAAATGGTAACGCCCTCAAAATCATATTATTAGGAATATATAAAGTATATTGGAGCTTTAATGTAGTGATTGTGAAAAATGTGTATATACGTAACAGCTATATATTTAGTTGAGTATATGCAACTTTTTTGTTTGTGTGTATAGTGTGCGCTTGCTGAGAAAGCATGTCCAAAAAAACATTAATCGGACGTGCCAAACTAAAGTTATGATAATTATTAAATATTTACACACCATACGTCACGTAGGATATGTGTTCACATTGGTTGAAAGGTTCATCGCCAAACGTGCAACGGCCATTGTATTGATACACCAATAAACACACATATTTCATGAATGCACAACCTCAGAATTCCGTTAAAACAACTAATTCTTCAAATGATTACAACAACTACGGATTATGACCGAAGGTTTTTCATTCACCACACCAGAACGGCCCCTAAATTCGTTTGAGTTGGGCAATTGATACTCACGCCAAGATGGCTGCCAATCTGGTGGCCAGCAATTGAAAAGTCGTAAATATGTTATTATTATAATTTCCACTTTTGTCACAATATCAATATGTATAGTCGAAATCACAATCTATCGATTCCTATTCAAAACATACTTAGACACATGTCGCTGCTGTTTGGCATCTTGGGAGGACTAAAACCTACAATGCATAATCGCGGTGCGGCATTTAGAAATCCATTCTGCAGTAAGTGCCGATAATGTATATAACCGTCGGGACACTGAATAGTCATATTATGACTTGCAGGATTCAGAACAACTACCTGGGTTGATTCTGATTTGCCGCATTTAGAATTATTTGGACCAGCTTCAATCTCTTGATCAGATTAATATAGCTGGCTCGCACCAACAAAGACTTCTACACTTCCTGGAAGAAGGGTCCCACTAATCAGACAGTTTCAAACAATATATTTGCCGTATCAACCCATATACCCTGTGCCAATGCATTATCTTATATATGCGAGTCGACCATAGGTCGCCTCGCATATATAAGAGAATGCATTGGCTTAACACATTAAAAATTATAAAATTGTTAAAGAATGTAAGAAAAAATGGTAAAAAGTGTTAAAAAAAAGACCAATGCATTCTCTTATATATGCGAGGCGACCTATGGTCGACTCGCATATATAAGAGAATGCATTGGCACAGGGCATAACTGTAACCATCACAATGTGGTCAATGAGCCGGTTCCAATTATATCCATATTTGTATGGTTTTATTGAGACAGACCCAAGATAATTTAGGCTGTTGATAAACAAATCTCAGAATTCTCATCCTTATGGCCTTATTAGTGGCAATTAGCTTCATTTATGATACATGTAGCATATATGGAATAATTCGTCTGTTACCAATGGGAATTGAGCACCATCTTGCGAGGTGAACTAGAATGGCATAAGGTCGATGAGTATACAAGTTTCAGAAGGTTCTCTTTATCTACGTTGTTCTGAGCTGATTGGTGACCTGATGGGATAACAACATGTACACTGGCGATTGTCAGCTAGCCACTTGTCAATATATTGTTCGTCAATTCACAAACTCAGCGAACGCATTAATAACGTATCTGAATAACTTATGTACATGTATATGGTTTCGATGGTTGCAAGCTTTCCCGTTGACGGATAACTCTAGCTCATCTAATGTCGTAGACCATATATAATGTATCCACACGTCGTCTCTTCGAAGAGCTCCCAGCAGATAAGAACAAGAAAACTAAGATGCATGCATCAGGTCGGCCGTGAACTATCTACCATAGAATTGTTGTAGCTATCGATTATACATTTTGGAACACATGTCTGTATGTATGTGTGTATGCATGAATGCATGTGTGTATGTGTTATAGACTCTAACACTGCTCGACTGATCCGACTCGGATTTGGTAGTTAACGTGTCAACTTGACCTCGCTCATAGGCATGTTTCTGGACCTTGACCGATCCGACTAAAAATTTGTGTGTAGGACTACTTCGATCCCGGGAGCAATATGGACGGGTCCAATTTCACGTGGGACCATGTTCTCGAACGTGCTGATGTAGGCATGTTTCTGGACTATTTGGACGGGTCAAATCTTGATCCCGACCTGACTTTGACATTCAAAAAGATCAATTCAAGGTCAAATCTGGTAAAACGGAAGTATTTCAACGAAATATAATACCTACTGTTACTTTTGTCCCAGGAGTGTTTCGGGTGGGTCAAATTATGACCCTGACCTGATCTTGACATTCAAAATTGTCAATTCAAGGTCAAATCGGGTAAAGCCGGGCGGATTTCGACGGGTATTTTTGTCGTGACTTTTGTCCGGGGAGTGTTTTGGACGGGTCAAATCGTGACCCGACATGACGTTCACCTTTAAAATGGTCAATTCAAGGTTAAATCGCGCAATTCTCCGAAAATCAGAGGGGAACATCCCGGACGAAGTAGGGTCCACCAGCTACTATTATATATTTCTAGATTTAGTTACAAACTAAATACCTGTATATTGTACAAAGAAATGTTTGACAAATATATCTGTATCAATATTACCATACGGGTCATTAAAATAGATACGACGAAACAAATTTTGAAGGGTGCATGGTATCAGGTAAATTTTTATATTTCAAATGATGACAGGAATGCGGAAAGTTGAAGTACCTACGTAATACTGACTATCCGAATGAAGAGATATACATGTATATAAAAACCAAAATAGAAGATGACTGCTGGCGACAATGTTTTCCAAAAAAATTCAAAGCATTCGATAGCTCCCATCTAGTTGTCAGCCCGAAGATCAATATAACGTGTGGTGACTATCAGGTGAGGGATATGACTGTACAGTTGCTAAACAATTCAGTCACGCAAAAGAGGATCAAACAGTAAGATACCAAATTGCTGCCTGTGGTAATGTTTTTTAACGAAATTCGGGAAAATTAGATTACTCTCACCCTGGTTATCCAGAAGATCATTGTGGAATCTGGTGACGATCGGACAAGGGGTGTCGTCTGTAGGATCAACCAAATTATTTAGCCATAAAAATAGTAAAATTCCAGATCACCGCTGGCAGTGATGTCTTCACAGGGACAGCTTGAGAACAAAACATGGCTCACATCTAGCGGTGACCCAAACTATCCACGTGAGAAAAAGTTCTCCAATAAAAGCTGGCTGCAGGGTGCGCCAATTGATTCCTTATTCGAAATTTAACAGGGTGTACTGCTTGTGGCCATGTTTTCCCCGCATATTTGATAGACTTATGGACAAAACCACTGAATCCGTTGAATCAATATACATGTATACATGGATTAATTTATATGCATTGTTATACACAGTACTGGTATATAAAGGTACTGAAAATAACAATATTACTAGTATACACAAAATAAACCATATATCATGGCTATGGGTTCTAATATCCGAATATGACAGCTGATAACTTGGTGTGAATTGAAGAGTGGTGGTGTCTCAAGCATATCTAACCCTCCACGTTAGTAACATGCCATTAAATGTCATAAGTATAATCTAGCTTGAGGACAGAAGTTATCCATAAAACCCCCCTTAATTCAACCAGGTCCTCGCGCGATGTATGGTCGATCACATGATGATCTAGGGGGGATTAGAATTGTTGTATAAAAACAGCACTGCATGTAAATATAAAATAAAATAGTGCTACATCTTATTACAGATTATTGCCATATATAATCAGTGACTATACAGACAGTCTGACAAAATAAAGTTTCAGTGACACTCTATCCGAAGAGGGGAATAATTCCATCTGTTACAGTCAATGGAGCAATTATGAATCTGGAAAGGTGAAATTTCTAACTAATACTAGATATCGACATGACGCGATAACATATAACGTAAATGCAATATGGCCGCTGGCGACCATTTTTTCCTATAAAATTAAAAAAATATTTGATAGCTCTCATCTGATAGATCAATATCAAGATAAATATGAAGTTTAGTGATGATCGGATGAGTGAAGTGGACTGTGCTAAACGGTTTAGTAATGCTTAAAAAGATTTTTACCTTAATATTTTTATGTTCACTTTATAAACTCCACTGAGTCATCTTTGTCATGTATTGAGTTTGATATCTTTTGTTAACAGTTTATAAATCATGTATGTCTCATGTTTGTTATTTTAATTTATGTGTTTATTATCATTAAATAAAGTTGCATTCCTTAAAAAGATTCTTACCTCAATGTTTTTATGTTCACTTTATAAACTCCACTGAGTCATCTTTGTCATGTATTGAATTTGATATCTTTTGTTAACAGTTTATAAATTATGTATGTCTCGTGTTCGTTATTATATTATATACACTTTATAGTGTGTTTCAGAACGAAAACAAAATGAATAAAATCAACAAATTTGTAAATTTAAAAACAATTCAAACGTTGTTGTATTCCATGTCCCAGCCCGGACATATACACCAAATTTCAATAATATTCATTGAGAAACAACGGACCAAACGCCATATAGCACCCCGTATACATCTTTTATTCCGAGCTGGCCTTTTATTCCGAGTTGGCACACGTCGATTGTGGCGAGTTAGCCCTGGGGCGAGTACGCCGATTCCGACACCTTTTCTATTTGCAGCAGGTATACGTTTACGCTGATTTACGCGTAATTTAATTTACAAAGTTCCCCAATTGGTATCGTAAATAGAGCGACCTTATTTGACATAGAATGCCTCTGTTATTGATTATCAAGTTGCTATACATTAAAAACGACAAATTCACATGCTCGTTCAAACGCAGTAGTCTATTTTCCCCATGTTAAAGGACATCCACAAATACTAAATAACGCTAACCTACTGCGAATGTTTGACACGACAACTGTTAACATATTTGGGCTGAATTCATCTGACGCGGTATTATTCCTCAAAATAAACAACAAAACCATCGTTACTTGGAAATGTAGTTGGGCTAACATTTACATAAATCCTCCACATCATTTATCCCGACACACACGTCAGATGAAAAACAGCCATGAAGTAAACGGCCAAATTGGCCGAAACAACACAATCGGTGCTAGTTTGTGGGCATGCGTCATAATAGTGGAAATGAATTGGACCATGAACTGCACCGCCCCTACAAATGCGGTATGTTTCAGATACAGACAGGATCTTATGATTGGCGTTGCTGTCTTTATGTGCCAAGATGTTATTCCACACCCGTTTGGAAGCAGGTCAAAATCAAGATATTACTATGTATAAGCCCCCTCTCCCAAAACTAGTGTACAATCTTAAAGACCATGCCTTTTATAGAATGAAGGTATGCGTTATGACCCTCGCGCTCGGTAGTGGTCGATATTATTCAAGACAATCTGAATGACATTAGCACAAGGATGACATGTTCAACGCAAAGAACATCAAGAGGAATGTTCCGTTGATGAGATCTTATACAATCACTTCAACACACGTCGGGTACACCAATATTCCGACCAGTTGTGCGTGAGACATAACAACAGTATTCTAAAGCTATCCTGTGGGATATTAATGGCATATATCAAATTCGACCTTTGAAAATGTTCACACAACGTTCATAGCCATAAATGATTGAAATAAACACAGTGAAAATGCACTACGTGTTCTGCCATTTTCATGAATCACACCGATCACTTACTGATAGTAATCCCACACGAGATTGACAACGCATACCTTCATTATTTGAATAACACAATATCACCAAATTATCGTCTTTTAGACTATAATCTTGAGGAATATGCATACTAGCATAGTATTAAGCAGACAGATGTATACGCCTGACTCCGTTGATTCTGAATGGCTTCGAAACGGATATAGTAATACAATCTTGCCACACCAAAAACACGGACACGCACGGGATTCTATATCCGAAATATACATCTAGTGTAGGGGCCGTGTAGATCGTGGCCCCATTTTATTCCCACTATCATGGCGCATGTCCACAAATTAGCACCGCGTGTATTTTCTTCTGTTTGGAGCTCTTCGGCGAGACGACTGCTGGACGTCACAAATATTGCATAGGATAACGATCAAGGAGCGTTGGTACCGTATGGTTTTCTAGGCTATAACATCCAGAGGCATCCATCCGAGGGAATGTGAAAGCTAGCAACTTTCAAAACACTATCGAAGTTGTCCAGGTACGCCAATGCGTTCGCTGAGTTTGTGAATTGACGAACCGTTTATTGAGAAGTGGCTAGATAACTGGGAAGATCACCAGACGTACACGTGGTTAGCCCCATGAGGTATGGGAAATGCGTAGATAAAGATGATCTCCCGAAGGAGCAAAATCGTGAGCTCGACAGCGGAAAATGGATTTCTTCAAACGTTCCGATTAAAGGGACCCTTCTCCCAGAAGTGTAGAATACTTTCTTGATATGATCGAGGTAGATTAACAGACGATGAGATGGAAGCTGATCCAGATAATTGTGAATGTGACAAATCAGAATCGGTTCTCATGTAATTGTTCTTAATCTTGCAAGTCATATATAATATGACTGTTCTGCGCACCTACGGTTACTGCCACCGTCGGCGCTTACTTGAGAATGGATTTCGAAATGCTACATCGCGATTATTAACTGGTGGTTTTTGTCCTTCCAGCTAGAGGGCTGCTAGCTATGTTATGCATTTGAAGACATTTTATATATGAATCGATGTATGATATTTGTGTACCGTTTCGTTGAAACATGTTGATATTATGACAAAATTGGAAATTAATAAGTGAAAATATCTTGGATTTTTCAATTTCTGGCCATCAGTTTGGCCCCGTCTTGGCTGGGAGTACCAACTGCCAACTTAAACGAATACATTGTATCAATGTTCCCACCCAAATGTAAATGTGGATAGAATAGGCGTAAAAATAATGCCGATTGTCAGAAACTAAAGGAATATAGGCGTGTTTTCAAATTTCGCTCGCCATTCTAGCCGCCATCCTGGATTTGGGAAAATATTTCTTGGACGAGATGGACGGTAATTACCTCGGTTCAGTATTCCCAACTCAAATGCAAGCATTAATGGAGTTGCCATGACAATAACGCCCATTGGTGTTAATATATGGGATTTTCGGTAATTTTTTAAGGACGACCAGCTGGGCGCATGTTTTGCATAGCAACGCATGCGCTGGTCGTCCTTATACTAAGTTTGCTTTCAGCATGGGCGCCGCCATCTTGAATTTGAGGCGCCGCCATCTTGAATTTGAGGCGCCGCCATCTTGAATTTGAGGCGCCGCCATCTTGGAAACGTCATTGCAATTAAATTAAAATTACAAAATGTTACTTTTCATATAGCTAAAATAACAGTATTCATTGCGTGACGACATTACATGGTTTATACTAAATCATAAATATTGCCCACCTGACTCGGGTCGGAAAATGACGGAAATTATGTAAAACTGCACATTTTCGTTAGCCACATCGCGAAAAAAACATGACTCATCTTGTAAATGTCTAAAATGATTATCATAGTAAATTAGTAAAAGCACGTTCACGTAAACTGTTAGGTTACGTCATATGTTGTATCGAAAGCGACGTCATTTTGGCACGCACATTTCCCCGCGAAAGTTATTAGCGTTTTGACAGCGACATAGAACACAAACCAAATTGCATTGTTAACATTCCAGAAGAATGTGTAATATTTTTCTAAATAAATTTTATTCGATTTTAATTAAGAACACGAGGACCACTGTGCCGTGGCAATATACGCCAGAGAAATGCACATATGGTTGCCATTTTAATTAAATAAATAATATGCATATATAATACCATGACTATACGTTGAGCCAACGTTGGCATAATGTCAGCGTGGTTGGCATTAGGTATTTGGTTGGGTTGACGTTTCCTAGTGCATGGTTCCGGTGGATGGAATCAAAATTACTCATATGCTAATATAAATGTAGTACAATGACTGTTCTTCCTTACTTATATTCTAATGATTTGGGTTGTGATTTGAAACAAACAACCCAAATTAAGAGAGGGGGCAAACCGAAGTTTTCACTCATCGGAACCTCAATTTCCAACCAAGGCCAAGGGTGGGGGCGAGTACAACTAAAATTTCATCCAAATTGAGAATGGGCATATGGGCCAGTCGAAAAATTGGGAGCCATTAAAGGGTGAAAGATGTGGGTGCAATAGAAAAATTCAGAGGTAGATCCCATCCCCTACCACCAGCAACCAACTTTATTGAACTAAATTGGTTATAATAAATATTTATTGTAAATTAAATCTAAGTCGACACATAGAGATCTGAGTAGTGCAGATCGTGACTGCATGGTCGTCCTTTTTTACATGGATTTCAATGCCATAATTTCTTGTTTAAATTATGTCTGCCGTTTTGGGCGCCATTTTGGATTTGGGGGATTTTTGTTGGATCGGATATAAGGTAAGTACTTCGCTTCAGTATTCCCAACTCACAACAGTAAGCATTGATGGATTTGTCCTGACAATAACGCTCACTGATGTTAAAATCAGCAAATTTCGGTGATTTTTATATTTATGGTGCCATTTTGACCGCCATCTTGGATTTGGGTAAATATTCCTCATCTCAAATTAAAAGAGTAATCCTAGACCGGGTATCTTCTGCACATGTGCATGCATGTGTGTGGATTTACAATAGCAATAACACCCACTTATTCGGGAGAGACATTACCTGATTTGAGTCGATTTGGCTTATACCTTATACTTATATATATGGTCGGATTATACCGGCATTTGGAAAAACGTGATATCTGGCAAACATGTCCGGGCTAGAATGCATGTTATGGTCTCATTATGTGCGCAAATGACTCTTCTATATTATGAATGTATAATATCCCACCAAGGTGACAACAGAGACAAACGATATGTGGTGAAATGTCGAAAACATTTTAAAATTTTCATTTTTGGCCGCCATCTTGGCCGCCATATTAGATTTTTGTGTCGGATTTTTGGCGTTGTATATTGGCATAACAAATCGACTGGAAAATAAAAGCGAATCTGAATTATATTTACTATAATGACTATCAAAGAGACCTGGTGCATATATCAGGCAAAATGGTCGCCATGATGGACACCATCTTGTCTGGAGTCTCTGCAGCCACTGTTTTTTCTTGTTAACAAGCGAAAAAAAATAGAGCAGACCTTAGGGAAGAACATTAATGGGGTGCGGTTGAGTCCTGGGTACAGAGGTCAACCAATATCTCCTGGACTATATGCTTATGTATAAGTGAGGTACTCACCTTTTTCCCCCCCAAAGAATAACACAATTCTCCATATCTTGTCTGAAGAGTGACCAACATTAACTGTGAAACAGCTTGATTCACATTAATATTATAAACTAAATTCGCTGTCAATCGTTATATTGTATACATACACCCATTGATTTTTACCTTTTGTCGGTATGGCAGCAAATGAATGACGGGGAGACAGTATTAATATAGCACGCATGTTATTGATTAATTAGGCTGCCGTCTGAATGAACGCACGCGTGTTGTTATGCATGGGGTGATATGCACGAGTACAGTCCGTTATTACGAAGGTATGTTATTCCAAAGGTCCGCTATTCCGAAGGTCCGTTATTACGAAAGTTCGCTATTCTGAAGGTCCGTTATTCCGAAGGTCCGCTATTTCGAAGGTCTTGCATTCTCTTATATATGCAAGTCTCACATAGGGAGCCTCGCATATATAAGAGAATACATTGGCCTAACAATAGTTTTCTCGACCTTTAAGCCAATGCATTCTCTTGTATGTGCGATGCTTCGATGGGGAGACTCGCATATATAAGAGAATGCACTGGCACAGGATCTGTAATGCTGCACCAGCGCAGCTCCCGTCATGAAATGGATAATTGACTTTCAGATAACGCAGAGTTCATTCCCTTCGCAACGCAAGCTCTTCCAGCGAACTATGCTTTCCTCTGCTTTCGAACTAGTCACTGCACGCTATGTGTGACGGAACGCGGAGCATAGCAGGGACCAACATTGTGGGGATTGATCACATATATGTATGGCTGAAATGGTTACAAGCAACTAATCATATAGAGTTACGATTCTTGAATTCCTTGTACGCAACAAACGTTATTGGCAAATTCAAGGTTAAATTTAAATCATCGTAAAATTGCTCAATTGGGGTGATCATTGATTGTTCTTACTTCACTACTATTGTATTATTGCCAAAACGTATCAATATGCAATGACCATAATTATGCATGCTATCATATAGAACAAAAATAACAGAACTTCGTAATAACGAACATTCGGAATAACGGACCCTCGGCATAACTTGTAGTTGTTGACGTTTCGATGGTCCACTATTCCGAAAATGTTTATATTTTGTCCAATATTTTCAAGTGGAACTATACTCCGCCGAAGGTGCCTAGCAGTATTTTATTATGTCTGCATATCATGCGTAATATATTGGCGATTTATAAATATTTCCAGTCACACGGATTGTATGCGTAAAGTGCACTTTCGGATTAGTGGACCTTCGTAATAACGGACCTTCGGAATAACAGACCTTCGGAATAACGGACCTTTGGAATAGCGGATCTTCGGAATAATAACCCGTCCCCGGTCTGCACGCGCCATTATGAATGGAACCCATATATCAATGAAAACATGCACTGTTAATGATTGCTTTATGCATATATTAGTGCACACTAAATTCTCTCTCGGATAGAACACTATATAACGTCTGCCTGGGGGTAATTAACATACTTACATTTATGTTAATTACACCCAGACAGACCTTATAGTGCTGCTCACCAGCATGGTTTTGTACATATAGCAACAGCATTATATAGCAAAACAGCAGGACCCACCAGCATCATAGCAAATTAGCAGGACCACTTGACCAGGGGTGTAGTTTTCGTGGTGCTTTTTCCGTAGAAGGGTGCATGAGGGTGGTCAGGGACGTGGCTAGAGGGTTTCCCTGGGGGTGTCCATCTTGAAATTTCCAATTGCACACTCCCCCCCCCCCACACCCCCTTGAACAGGACTCCCTCATATTGGACAAAAGTGACACATTTGGTGCTGTTGAGAATGAATGTTCTTAGGTAACAACACCTCTCACTTATTTCACCATGTTTTGCTCATTTCCTCTGAAAACATGACTATAAATAGATGACTAAATGCGATTTTTTTGTGAAATGTTTTTTAACCGCGTTCAGGGATCGGAAAGATCAAGCCTGCAAATAGTGTGTCTGTCATTTGCAGAATGATGTCCCCACAGGGTGAACTTAGTGGGAAGTGTCTATAGTCTCAGATTAACATTGTGTTTATAGTTACATTTTCCTTTCTGGGAAGTTTCTATATCCCCTAATTGGCAGATTGGCAGAAGATAAAATGCATAATCGAGGTGACTAATGGGTGAACATCATTATTTCAACTGGGGAACTTCAATCTAATACTATGTCCCCCATAGCAGTATAGGACTCAGTATAGAATGAGGTTCCCAGAGGGTGAATTTAGTGACACTATCCGGCTATGTGGGATAGCGTGTCTAAATTCTCCTTCTCGGGACCTCATTATGCAAATGTCAGTCACACTGTTTGTAGTCTTGGGGAAAGATAACATGATAAAATGACGAAGCTGATTTGAACCCCCATGAGATAGATAGATAGATAATTTTTTGATAGATATGTTTTAATGGCTAATAGATGCATAACAAGTACACATATACAAAAGAGCAATACAGAGTGTGACATTCATATAGTATATATATAACAATATAGATATATAAATATAACAGGAATGCAGCTTGACAGTTCTGCAGAGGGACAATATAGTGAATTATCCCAGCTTCACACAGATTTATGATATACGCATAGGGAAAGTAACATGATGCGTGTATCTAAGCAAGGTATAATATACTATGTTGACCCGTGAATTTTGGTATGTGTGATGCGACCTGGCCTTTTTCGATTAATTGCCCAAAAATAATGCTAACAACAGTCAACTGTAGCATAAAATTGCGCCAAACCTGTTATTTATCAACATTTTGTTCAACAAAATTGTGCCGGTTTGTCAAAAATCTGACACAAAAAGGACACTTTATTTTAGAGTTATCCGTCTTCATCCGCAACTGGTCCGAGACAGTCTTTTCGTCAACTTTTACTGGGCCACTAAATATTATTGGTGGTGAAAAATAATAGACTTCAAAAACCGATATCTGATTACTCTGAGCTTTGATTTGTGTGTTCGGCGACTCGAATCAAATATTTTTTACCCCTGAAGCCAAGGAAATAGTAATTTGCGAGTGTTAATTCGAATTATGCATCTTTAAACAGATTACCTTATCAAAGTATTCCATATAATGTAAATGTTCAACTCATGGCAACTATCCATCACGAACCCAGATAATAAGTTCATTCAATGTACAACTTGAACTTATTTGGGGCTATTATGTAATAAATTGTGTACATATATATTCACGTATGTGTCATTTCCACAAAAATCAAATCAAATCAAAATTAAAAGTTTATCAGTTACTTTCCGGGAGCCGGTGGTTTCTACGTGTAGAGGTGTGATCTCCCGGTGAGATTAACCCTCTATGCGGTCTTTCCTCCATCCATAAAATTTACAAAGTCATGATATGGCTATATATAGCGAATAAAACTACGATAGCCCGAAAATAATCAAACAAACCAAATAGCAGAAACGGGCTTTTAAGATGCGAGAGATAAATAGTCATTTGTCACTTTCTATGGCCATTTTGACAGCCATCTTTGATAGAGGGTATCACATTTACATAAAAAAGTAGCAACACAATCATATCTCTATAAATCAAGTCAAATTTTCTTAGTACTTGTTGCAAAATGGTTGAAATATATTAGACATCATCGCCCCTGGTGCCTACGCACGTACGACCACTTTTTTTTCACAAGCCAACGTTGCTCAAAGATCCCCGTTTCCATGATCCTATTTGATACCATTAAACCACCAGCTCTACGTATTTGTGACCCGCCATATCAAATCCAGTCGTAAGTCGGGATTTTTTTACCCTGTGCCAATGCATTCTCTTATATATGCGAGTCGACCATAGGTCGCCTCGCATATATAAGAGAATGCATTGGCCTAACAATTTTTTACAATTTTAATAATATTTTCTTGTATTCTTGTATAATTTCACCCGTACAGAGCCCCAGACAAACACGAGCAGACGACACTCTTCTATATGCTTCTATATATGTGTGGGGCTCCCTGCAGGGTAATGGATGTTTTTTTTTATTTTATGTCCTAAAAATTGTCAGAAACATTTATTTTAAAAAAATGTAAAAAAATTGTTAGGCCAATGCATTCTCTTATATATGCGGGGCGACCTATGGTCGACTCGCATATATAAGAGAATGCATTGGCACAGGGTAAAAAAAATCCCGACTTACGACTGGATTTGATATGAGTCATATGACGGGTCACATTTTATACCAAAAATAATAATTAGATCCTACCATGATCCCATTGATATGAGGTTTTGGTCCCATCGATATGAGGTTTTGGTGGTCATATATCGACTTTAAAAGAGGAAGATTTAACACGTTTTTGATTTTTTGTCAACCCAGCAAAAATTCCAATGATCGTAGCTTATAAAGAGCGTTCACGCTTTCGTCACCCAAACGGAGTCGATAATAAAGAGCGTTCTCATTAAAGGCCCACTTAATTTTCGAGTCGCCGATTATTTTTTTATAGTGATCTGATATACGGTTTTAATAACAATCTACGCCATAAAATATAATTAAAATACTATAATTCATCACTATTTAAAACATCTGTGTCTCAGAAGATGCCCACAGAGAAATAGAAAACTGCCGAAGACACCACCCCCCCCCCCCCCCCTCTGGCACCCAGAATGCAACAGAATTCAAACTTTTTTCAATGAAAGGGGAAGAACTCTATCTTTAATATATAGAGTTATTCCCCCTGCATTGAAAATAATACTGATTTTTTACTTCAATCTTTATGACAAAACGCGTTGGCAACTCAACAAAAACAATATGTCCACAGTTTATTACACCGGATAAGTTGATAATACAATGTTTTGGAGCCTTCTCTTTCAAAAGGTATATAATATGGCATATATTTTATATAAAGTGATCTTGGGGTGGGAAAATTAAGTGGGCCTTTAATGATATTCTGAGATCGTTTTCTACTTATTACTTATGGATGATTTTGGGGATTTCGCGATGCCGCCTATGCCATACGAATGATGTTGATTAACTCTTTAATGATAGGAGCTGCGATGGTGCAGCATTAAAGATCATGTGCCAGTGCATTATATTATATAGGCGAGTCTCCCATCGGGAGCCTCGAATATATAAGAGAATGCACTGGCTTACAAAGTAAATATTGTTAGGCCCATGTATTCTCTTATATACGCGAGGATCCCTGTGGGAGACTCGCATATATAAGAGAATGCATTGGAACAGGGTTTTCGCCAACATTCAGGAAGCTCCAGTCATGAAAGGGTTAAAAAATCAAATTGGCATGATAAACCGAAATTGTCTAAGGAAATTTAAAGGTACTCAATCCGACCAGACGGTCCCCATATCATCAAGATACAACAACAACAAAAACATTTTTTAAATACGCTTTCGTTATCAGAATCGATTAATTGCAACAAAATAATGCTAACCACTGTCAACTATGGTATCAAATTTCCCAAAAGGTGTTATTTATCAACATTTTGTTCAAAGAAATATGGCCATGTTATCACTTGAGTATCACGAATATTGGCCGTATTACCAATTCATTTTAGAGTTATCCATCTTCATCCGCAATTTTGCCCGAGGCCGTCCGTTTGACGACGTTTTTTTCTGAGCCACAAATAATTGCACATCTCGAGAAATAACAAGCTTCAAGAATCGATATCTGATCACTCTGAGCTTTGATGGGTGGGTTCCTCGACTCGAATCAAATATTTTTTTACCCCGAAGCCAAAGAAATAGTAATTTAGGAGCGTTAATTCGGATAATGCATCTTTAAATTTTGTCATATTTTGATTTTTGTGTCAAATCTTACCATGGATCTTTAAATATTGAGGGAGATATTAAAGAGCGCGTGTTAAATCCTGCCAATCACTAACTGTGGTAACCTGTACCGTTGCGTGACACGTGTACCTGTTTAAATTGTGTAATTCTAGAGTGAAATGGGTTAACACAAGGGATGTTACTCTATAAACTATACAGCTCTACTTCCGTGTTATTTTGTTTTGATAAAAGCGGATATCTGTCTCCATCCATACTACTGAAACTGAAACTATGATGAAGTGGTGTGTGTTATATACAATATAACGATCGTTCGCTGGTCAGGTTACGTTTCACTCAGCTTTCTATAAGTAAGTTGTACTTATCGATCTGATCATTCAGTGGATGTTTGTGGATGTTTGTGTGCGTGTATGTAATGACTATGGAGTTATCTATCTTTTATCACTCAAATATATCTCCATTTGTCCGGGAGCTGACATGATACCCATGCATGCACGTCCTGCGCCCCCTAGATTTAACTTCTTATGTGCCTCAACGTTTAAAGACATATTATGAACTTGTTCTGGCGCGTGAACGTGATAAATGAGTATGCAGGCGCTATGTAAACTGGAGGCCTATGTAGCATTCTACTAACATCGCCGAAAATATCTCAAGCACATCGACCGTTCCACTCCAAAGAAAACATTGTCTGAACTACGCTCAACTTTAAATATTTACTTCTCGATTCGGGACGATAAACTAACGAAAAGGATTACGCCATCGAGAGTCACTGCCTTTAATGAATATATAAGAATGACGGTGTGTGTTGTCAATTTGGATATAATTTTTGTAAGAATAACTACTTTTAGCAGGATTATACTTCATTTCTGGTTTATCACCGTACCGGAGTGTTTCACATCACTTTAAACGATGTTAACACACACACACACACAAAGGTGGCCGTGTAGACATCAGACAAGATGTCGTCCATCATGGCCGCCGTTTTTCAGACTGGGCATTAAGTCGGTTTGATGCAAATTATAGCGGGAAAATCTTGTCAAATGTATACAATTGTATATCTATGTCATTGTGAAGCTATGACATGTCACCTTTACGGGGCAAAATTGGAACTCCCCATCCAAGATGGCCGTTACAAGAAAATCACAATTGAGATTCCAGTCATTTTTCAACAAGAAATGAGCAGTACTGTGTAATGTAGGTATTGGTGGGGAAACAAACCGCCCTTTGTCATATAGTACATTTCGATTTGATGGGTCACCAACCAACTTGCTTCTTCGATCATGGCGAATCATATGCATCTTCTTTGTTTTCAGGTTAAAAAAAAATCCACTGACGTGTATACGACTGACTCAATGAGACCCTAGCATACAGATGTCTACAAATCAAGGTAAATATTATTGCTATATGCAACATGGGGGAGGGGTATAAAAAAAATTCGAAGAACGGTACGTATATATGATGGGGTGGTGCATAGGTGGTCAAGTGCTCCCAAAAGCATTTTTTCCCGCAACTCTAAACAAAAAAGGTTCCTCCATACTTTTCAATTATTTTTGGCCTTAAAACTTAGAGGTAATGTAATGTTAACATCAAAACTGCCAAAAGCAGTCAGTATATATCGTTTTAGTTGTAAAATGACCCAGTATAATTATATCAGTCTATGTCACTTCGAACATAACATGGTGGACGCATTACATCAGCAATCCCTGAATGCCAAGTCAAACTGAGCTAATCACATACACCAGTCTGTAACAGGTAGTTGATAGGAACAGAGTGAATGGTGAAAATTCTAAATTCTTCCGAAAATGTTTTATTTCGTGTTTCTAGAGCGTGAAAAATCCACACACAAAAGTATCATACGTGTCTGAAATTGTTTTCCGACCAATACCCCCCTCCCCCGAACTGAGACATCTGGCCGCCATTATTTTCGAGCAAACTATGACGTATGTTCCCGGCCCTGAAATATCAAAGTCTCGCTGACAATCATCGAATTTTTCCCGGGTTAACATTTACTGGCGTGTTTAAGATCACCTCCAGTCTAGATTCTAGACTGGATGTGATATCATGTGATCTTAAACACGCCAGTAAATGCACTACATTGAGTTTTCCATGTAATGGTAATGGTAATGCAAAAAATGTCAAGTAATGGTAATGGTAATGGTAATGCATTACTTTGCAATGTAATGGACCCATCCCTGGGCTAGAATTTCTTTGTAAAACATGGCTGCCGGCAACCATTTTTATATTTTACTCTTTACATGACTAAGTACATTGGCACACCCTACAGACCACATCCTCCATACGATCGTCGCCATCATTTTTTTTTCACAATTTCGTTGAAAAATATGGCCGTCGACAGCTATTTTTTATTTTACTCTTTTCATTGCTAAATCCTTCGGCACACCCTACTGTCCCTACATGCCACATCCCTCGTCCGATCGTCACATAACTTCATATGATTCTTCGAGGTGACCTCCTGGTGGCAGCTATCAAATGTTGCCACAACCTTTAAAATTTCAGGTAATCTCCAAGTCAACGTTCTTGGAAATGTTGATCACTACCAGCAGGGCCAGAATAATGTGGCATATGTTCAGACGGATGGACAGCCTGGTCCACAGAGAAATCGACATCATTATGACGCTGAAAAACTCCCAAGTATGTATATGCCATGCAGAGCTGACCATAAGCTAGACCATGCAACGAATCTCTACTCTGACTTACGTCCGAAGAGATCATACTCCACCAGCTCAAAACCTAGGAACTGTTTAATGTTCTGACAGGGAAGTTTATAACATTGAAAAAGCAATGTATAGATTATATAATTCCTTAATGCGTTTCACAGTAGGTGAAGGCCCCAGCTCGAGATAGCATGCTTTATGTGACATTCATGAGCCGATATTGCTTTGTGTCGTTTACAATCATGGAATTTCTCCAGGGTAATCAATGCAAAATTTATTACGATATCGACTCCCAAAAGTCACAAAAATAGTGCAATCTTGATCAGGGACCACCCCAATGCTGTGATATAGATTATATAGGAACGAGTGTTTACAAAGAATTATATTCCCTGTGTTGTTTGTTCAATGTTATAAAGTTCCCCAGAACTAGTCATGCTGTTGGTTTCAAAAGTCTCTGAATCGTAGAATAAGGTAACCAGATTTCCATTATTTGAAAGTTTGTTGAGTACGAAGTAATGTTACGGATGGCAGGTTAGCCGGAATGCGATAATACCAATTGTCGTTGTCGAGGAATTGTTGTACAGTTTACAAGCAAATGTATCAAATAAATGTTATATTATATACATACTAGTCCCATATAGTCATTTAAGTCATTGTATAGTCAGTGGGTGGCTTGAGTTTACGCCCATTATCAACATAATGTTGTACACGATCATGTGTGCCACGCGGTGCCCACTCCACTATCCGTGAATGATTTTGATTACGTCTTGTACTCGGAAATTCGTAATTTAATTTATGGCTCCAGCCATAAATTAAATTTATATCAAATTATTAACTTTGATTTTAAGATAACCTATCAACCGGAACATTTACAGAATACAACTCAAATTACTCAGTGTTCTATATATTATCGATATTAGATCGTTGTTATCACCGGGAATTTATTTAAAATGGCGTACTGTACCCATTAAATGTGTGCCCAATGACACGAGCCACCACATTTACAAAATAATGTCTGAAGGCCCAAAGCACATTACAATAAATGTTCCATTACATGTCGGATCGGGAATCTATGTTATATCTGGTAAATTCAACATTCGTTTTTTCTGTATTTTCCAAAGATGTCAGCAAAATATAGACCAATGAGCTCTCTCCCATCAAGATATAGACCAATGAGCTCTCTCCCAATAACTCATCCCGGATTCTACTATAAAACCTCATATCGAACAGATTTGGAGAGTTTGGCGTTCAAATTTTACAACCTCAACAAAATGGAACACCGACCGGTTTAGATCATATTACAATCTACAACTGCAAGTGACAAGATTATCAAAGAAGCCATCCTATATACAACAAAAAGAACACGGAGGTTGATGGCAATCAACACATATACATTAATAAATAATTAACTAGAACTGAAATTGGAAAAGTCTTTGAACTCTGAATTCAGTTGAAAACTAAACAGACATAATTCAGAAAGCACTTTCAAAATGGAAAACGGAAAAATTATTTCAATTTAAAAAGGAAAAGTAATTATTGTGACGTAAAATTACTGTAATTATTTATTTGAATACTCATTGTCACTGAGTCGCTTCCATATTGGATCCATCCAGCTCCGTTCCGTTTTTTAGCGCTACAGGTCAAAGTTCTGTTATTGCATTCCATATATGGAGCTTTTGATTATTAATGAATTCCGTATATGGGATGCTACTTTGACCAGTACCGGGGCTGGATGGATCCAATATGGTCGCGACTCAGTGACAAGGCGATTATATGAATTACGGAGGTTAAGAGTCGGGTTGACTCGTCGTTCAATAATTATGATATGATGATGCAGACGAATCTTTGTTAATATCTTTGTAGCGACATGCCGCCCTATCGCACAGAATGACCTTGACATTGTCTCGGATAACCTTACCGAACCAGAGTGGAGATCATTAGCGAAGAATCTCGGACTTTCGTCCAGTGTTGTGTCTCAGATCGCATCGGACTTCGAAAGTGATGGCCTCTTCGAGAAAGTTTATCAGACGTTACGGAAATGGACGAACACATCCGACGAAGCTCCGACAAATACGAAGCTTGCCGAACAGTTGGTCGCAATCGGTCGCGGTGATATCGCGTGTAAACTGAGTTGAGATAGCAACGGATCATAACGGAAGAGTTCAGTCCCCCGCTACGCTGAACTGATCACTGCCATCACATGCACAGAATGTGAGGAAATCTCTCATCGTTTAGCTCACTTGACGAAGCCAAGATTGATCTATTGCCATGTGTTGGCGTCCGTCGCTTGTCCGTTCGTCCATCAATCTGTCCATCCATCCATATGTCCGTCAGCAATTTACGTTAGAACGCCCTTATACCAGTCACATGTCTCATCCGATCGTCAGCAAACTGCATGTGGATCTTCGGGGTGACCTCTTGGTAGGAGCCTCCCTTTTTATCCGAAATTCGTTTCAAAAAAACATGACCGCCAGCAATCTTGGATTTCAAATTTGAATTCATCGGCACACCCTGCTGCTCGCATTTATTGGAGAATTGTTTTGAACATTTACAGTCATGTTTAGGAACACCTCTTAATTGGAGCTATCGAGTTTTAACGAATTTCTATAAAAAACATGGCGGCCGACTGCCATCTTGGATTTTACTCTTTGCATGACTACAAGGCAATAGCATTATCATCGGCGGTCGGTAAATTGTTTAACAAAATAATTAATCGTCGGTTAATCGATTTCTTGGATGTAAACAATATTATCAGCGAAAACCAATTTGGTTTTTCGAAAGGGAAGAGCACCATTGATGGAGCGTTTGTTCTGCACGCGGCCATTCAAAAATACAAAGGATTGGGTAAGCCCCTATATGCTGCATTCATAGATTTCAGAAAAGCGTTCAATACAGTTGACAGACAAATACTTTAAAAAAAATTGAAATGCCCGGGCATTAAGGGACACATACTGCGGGTAATACAATCAATATATGACAATAGCTACTATATCATCAAAACAAACAAATGGTTGGGGCCTCCATGCTTATCCACGATAGGCGTCCGGCAAGGATTAATATTGTCCCCAAACCTTTTGAAAATCTTTATTGATGACATTAATAATGAGTTTGACAGTCCTTGCGATGCTGTCCATTTAGGCAATGATATACTTAATCACATTTTATTCGCTGACGACCTGGTTTTACTTTCGGATACTCCGAGTGGACTACAGCGCTGTCTAAACAGACTAAATACATACAATGAGACCAATAAACTCACCGTGAACACTGATAAAACTAAATGTGTGGTGTTTAGAACTAGGTAAGCTAAAACTTCACCAAACTTTCACATTGGAAATCAAAAGTTGGAAAATGTTAATGAATACAATTAACTTGGAATTAAGTTTAGTAATACTGGTAGATTCTCACATGCAATGGAAGAATTGAGTGCTAAAGGACTCAAAGCAATGCATTCACTATTTAACGCATGTACAAACGACGCACCGATTCCACTAGTGACGTCTTTAAAACTCTTCGATAGATTAATTAAGCCGATATTGTTATATGGTAGCGAAATATGGGGTGTTGAAATAACCACAAAAAATCACTATCGCCTGCCACGTGAGAAGGTACACATCAAATATTGTAAACGGTTACTCGGAGTCGGCATATTTTCTTCGAACAATGCTGTACGCGCTGTGTTAGGGAATAGGGAGCCACCCACTATTCATTGACGTGGCATGCAGACTTTCATCTTATGTAATTAAAGGCCCACTTAATTTTCGAACCCCCAGATTACTTTATACAAAATATATGCCATATTATATACCATTTGAAAGAGGAAGCTCCAAAACATTGTGTTATCAACTTGTCCCGCGTAATCAACTGAGGACATAATGTTTTTGTTGAGTTTTGTCATCAAGATTGAAGTAAAAAGCAGTATTATTTTCAATGCAGGGGGAATAACTCTATATATTAACGATTGAGTTCTTCCCCTTTATTGAAAAAGATTGAATTCTGTTGCATTCTGGATGTCAGAGGGGGGAAGTCTTCAGCAGTATTCTATTTCCCTGTGGGCATCTTCTGAGACACAGATGTTTCAAATAGTGATGAATTATAGTATTTTAATCATATTTTATGGCATAGATTGTTATTAAAACCGTATATCAAGTCACTATAAAAAAATAATCGGAGACTCAAAAATTAAGTGGGCCTTTAAGATAATGTCACGGTCGGACTGTAATCTGCTCCGCAGTGCTGCGTTTGAACAGCAAGTGGCATCGGTTAAGAAATCAATCTTTAACCCTTTACCCAACAAACCGGCCAAAACCGGCCAAATAAAGCTTCAACAGCCTAAAATATCTTCGGTCTGTCTCAATAGAACCATACAAATATGGATATCATTGGAACCGGCTCCTTGACCACATTGTGATAGTTACAGTTATGCCCTGTGCCAATGCATTCTCTTATATATGCGAGTCGACCATAGGTCGCCTCGCATATATAAGAGAATGCATTGGCCTAAAAAAATCTTTTTTTTAACACTTTTTACCATTTTTTCTTACATTCTTTAACAATTTTTAATGTGTTAAGCCAATGCATTCTCTTATATATGCGAGGCGACCTATGGTCGACTCGCGTATATAAGAGAATGCATTGGCACAGGGCCGTTCTGTTGGGTAAAGGGTTAAAACGACAGAATCACTGCATGGGGTGGAATATTGCAGACCTCAAAAATCCGGGTCCCGTTCTGAGTCAATTCAAAAGAAATCTTATTGAAGATTATTATTTTTATTTCAGACGAGTCTCACTGATGAATGTTCAAAAACGGGAAGTAATAAATTACGAACATACCGACTTTTCAAACTTAAGTACGAAATAGAACCTTATCTTCTTCACACAACATCAATAGAAAATAGAATCGTTTTCACTAGACTGCGTATAAGTAATCATAAATTGGCTATTGAAAAGAGACGCCACACTCAACTACCGACGGCATTGGAACAAAGACTGTATATTTGTTCCGATGATGCTATTGAAGACGAAAACCACTTTCTTTTAGAATGTAGTGCTTACCGCACAACACGGCTCGAACTCATAAATATTATGAAGACACAGTTCCCAGATTTTGAAAACATGACCCAAACCGAACAGCTTGTCAAAATCCTATCCAACAATATTTCAAATTCATGCAATTCAATTTATGCACATTCAGCTTTACTCAGGTTATATATTACCATCTATTATATTGTTCAATGTACAACTTTGTGTTATTATGTTTGCATACTGTCCTTATAAGGATGTTTTGTCAATAAAACTTAAACTTAAATTTAAACTTGACTAAATGCTTTCGCACACTCTATATAGACCACATCCCTCACCCGAGCATCACCAAAATGCATATGGTTCTTTGTGGTGACCTCTAGATTCTAGTTTGCCATCAAATATTTCTGAATTATGTTGAAAATCATGGCCGGCAGCAGCCATCTTAGATTTTACTCTTTGTATGACAAAATCCTTCGGCACACCCTACATGCGACCTCCCTCATCCAATCATCACCAAATTTGATATGGATCTAAATCCTTCGGCACACCCTACATGCGACCTCCCTCATCCGATCATGACCAAATTTTATATGGATCTTAGGGTTGACATCTAGATGGGAACCATCTTTCGAAATTCGTTAAGCAGCCATCTTGGATTTCAAATTATAACCCTTCGGCACACCATGCAGCTACAGTTGGTACAACTAACACTGAATAAGCTGAACCGGACTCAGATGAACAGATTCCGATTAGAGAATATTCTAACCCCGTGCATGGATTGCATTTTGTTGTTGTTGTTGCTGCTATTGTCTTTAAATAATATATAAAGTGTAATTTCTCTCAACTTCCTTCGTCTCATTTATAATCAGTATTTTCCTCAGTTGTGTTCCAAGTGTTTACACATAAGTCAGATAAACGATGATTTATGCATATCATATCTGGAATAGATTAAGAACAAGAAGTTGCACATTGGTCATTTCCCCACTCTTTTGAAAGCAGTCATGCTGATGGCGATCCTCCATTCCAAATTTCATTCAGCTACGATAACCCGAGGCCGCGATACATGCCAAGGTGGGGTGAGGGACAACCCGACTGTCTCAATCAATCCTATATATCTCCCCATAAATTGGAAGTTTTAAAAACTTTTTCGACAACAAAATCGAAAAAATTTAAGATTTAAAGTTTTTATTTTATTTTTAAGACGTTTTTAAATTTGAAAGCACTAATAATTACAAATATATCGAAAAATTTAAAATTTAAAACATTTTTTTTTTAAAACTTTTTTTTATATTTCGAAAGCATAAATAAATAAAAAAGATTTACAAAATTAAAAAAAAATTAAATTATTTCGAAAGTACTGTTTTAGTTTTACCCCGGGGGGGTCCCGCGATGACCGGCTCATACACACCGTCTCGATATTCCTAGTATCCAATTAGTTGACACCCAACTGAGATAATTTTTCGACCCAATCGATAATTGGACCATCACGTGACTCCCGAGATCAGTGTTGACTTGAAGCTAAAAAAAATTAGGCGCAAGAACAGCAAACATTTGAAGCTAACGAGGCGCCCTTTCTTCTGATGAATGGGTCCAGGCAGACTCATTTGGGCGAGTGGAACAGCGAGCGACAACTTAGCTATGCCACAGTAACTATGGTGATTAACTGTCACCAAACTGCACCACAGTAAAACAGCACACCTAGTATGTCATCGCTAATGTGGTACGTGCATGTGTTGCTATATTTCCAACAAATGGTCAGTTTACAGTTTAAAATGTCTAATGAAAATATAAAAATATTTTATTTTTGTTCTGAAAACGACATATTATGTAACTTGGTTGGAAAATTAAACTATAAAACAATTTCAATTATTCAAGGCACCAAATGTCTAAGAGCAGAAAATTCTTATCAAATTAGGGGGTGCGCACCCCCCCCCCCCCAATGTCGCGACGTCCCTGCATGGGGTAATTTGCCTCCTTACAATACGCGCGCACACATATAGTATAGTGTGTGACATTTGCATAATGAGGTCCCCATTGGGTAAATTTAGTGATGCTATCCCGCACAGAGCGATAACATCACCAAATTTACCCTCTGGGGACATCATTCTGCTTAGGCCTCTGTTGTGAAGTATCTATATAGTATCAAGATATGTTTTAGTTACTTCTGTTCAATTTAAAGTGATGTGAAACACTCCGGTTGGTGATCAAATAGAAATGGAGAATAATCTTGCTCAAATTAGTTATTTTTACAAATATTAATTCTAATTTACAGTACACACACCGTTATTATAATATATTAATTGAATGGAATGACTCTCGATGGCGAAATAATTTGCGTTAGTTTATTGCCCATTGTTGCGTCCCGAATCGAGATGTAAATATGTACAATTAAGCGTAGTTCAGACGCTGATATCTATGGAGTGGTATATGGTCGATTTATTTTGAGATTTTCGGTGATACTAGTATAGAATGCTACATTCCCACAGTTGGCATAGCACATGAGTGCTAACTTATCAGTTTCTAGCACACGAATTAGTCCAGAATATGTCTTTAAGTATCCCCTAATTTGCAGAAGATAAAATGCATAATCGAGGTGACTAATGCCAGTAATGGGTGAAAATCACCAACTTCAATTGGGGAACTTCAACTTAATCCTATATCTCCTATAACAATTGAGGACTAAGACAGTTTAAGCAGAATCTGTCGCCAGAGGGTGAATTTAGTTACGCTAGCCCGCCCTGTGGGATAGCGTCACTAAATTCACCCTCTGAAGACCTCATTCTGCAAATGACAGACACACTATGACACTATTCTAAGGTTTGCACACACCCTCACATATACACACTCACACCTGTCCGTGCCTTGTGATATAAATTATATTGTTCATTTTACGATTGTGTTACATTATGAAGAGCTAATATTTGTCGTATAAGTGGAATGCTATCCCCGTATTCTGATACAATATCACTCGCGAACCAAAAGTTAACATTGGTTAAAACGTTTGAACCGACGTTATTTACAACCCGGAGGGTATTTACATGGCTCGAATGAGCAGGCATTCCATAAGTGTTATGAATTCCAATCTATCTGCTATGTCAGATACTCATCACATACACAGGTCCCCAAAAGAAAAACTTACCCACCCTAACCCCAACCCCACACACCCCAACAATACATAATCATATAGAAATTTAAGGTATCAAACTTCGTTGGGCTATCACTCACAAACTGGTGCGAAACGAAAATAATATTTGTTATTCATAAACCCATTATATATATGTGTATATAGATAGATATGTGTATTACCCTTCAGTTTGATGCATATGTCCCGTGTAACAATTGGTTCAGAAGAATTCGAGTTATATATGACACCGATCGACTGTTTTTTCTCCTTTCGAGGAGATGTCTAATTCTCCGAGAATTTGATTTTTACCGATTCGCGCCTCAAAGACGCTCTTAACGGTAAGTTAATATTACAATGTAACATGTATCCGACCAGATGATTCAACAATAATGGTTCAATGAAAGTCGCTGATACAAAAATGGGTTAATCGAGTAAAGGTCTACTCAAGCGGAAACTACCAATAACAATAATATTATGACAAAGCATTGTTGCGCGTATATATATATATAGCATCGTTTCGCCCCATGTGGTCTCAATACCTGCAAACTTAATCCGGTTAATGCTTAAAGATGGATTATCTCTTTAAATAACAAATTTTAAATAGTTGCGTGGGTATAAAATAATAGATATGAACTGAAGACCTATGTCCGGAAAAGCTTCTATCAATTAATATTGATTTTATTTCGAATATTAAATCGGGCCCATTTATGTTACTATTTTTAGAACCGACCATTCGGATGAGACCGTATTGCGATATAGAGCACTGGGCTGTTCCTACGGCTACGCAACGAATGTCAAATGTCACAGATTGGTTGTTTGTACTGTTTTGTTCCACAGATATAAGCGATAATGAGTATAATTGACGTTTATTTGTGACAAAATTGCACAATATAATTTCTGGTCTCTGTTAACAGTAACCAATATTGTTCGTTAGCTGAACAAACACACCTTTTTAGACCAGAAAATATTCGAAATAAAATTAATATTAATCGATAGAAGCATTTCCGAACAGGAGTCTACGATTCAGATCTAATATTTTATACCCCGGTAACTATATAATACATGTTCACAAAGAGATAATCCACCTTTAACGTATATCCCGACCGCTAAACGAATGGCATCGTGTGTGTGAGTGTGTTAACCCATCTCTGTGAGGACATTCATATAGTAAAACAATGTCCTCACAATGTTAACAGTTTTTTCCCTTAAGGCGACGGAAATTTGTATTTTTTGAAATTTTTGATATTTTTTCGTCCGCACTAGGCGGAAATGATACTACGCATGCGTTACAAAGATTGCCGTTATTTCGTTAAAGGTACCCTCCGAGTTTGGATATATTTACGAAATAACGAGGTCCTCACAACTACGGTATTGTTTGAATTTCTAAAGAAATGTCCCCACAACGTATGTAATACAAACAAGGGTGTGTGTGTGTGACCACGCCTCATGGTACGTATGACAAACTTACCCCTGGTCAAGTGGTCCTGCTAATGTGCTATGATTATGGTGGGTCCTGCTAATATGATATGATGCTGGTGGGTCCTGCTAATGTGCTGTGATGATGGTGGGTCCTGCTAAATTTCTATGATGTTGTTAGGCCAAACTGATGCTCCTAAGAAACGGTACCGTTATTTTTTCCAAAGTTGTCATTTTCGCGGTGTTTGGACAATATGAACATATCTAGAAAAAGCCATTATATGTATCAAACATTGAAAAACATATATTTTGCGAAATATTTGAATACTGGTTGTATTATTTGTTGCAAATCGAACATAACCAAGATGGATATTCGCGTTGTTTTGCTAACACCAGCGCAGCAGCCATTATAATTTTTTTTCAAAAATATATATGTTCTTGAATTAGCCTATATAACACCGCGAAAATGACAACTTAAGAAAAAATAACGGCACTTTTTCGTCACGGCATCAGTTTGTCCTACCAGCATCATAGTAATTCAACAAGACCCACAACATCATAACAAATTAGCAGGACCACTTGACCAGGGGTGAAACTGCGGGACACAATTTGTAATTGCGGTAGACGACCCTCGAAGAATATAAGCTCATTTAAAGGTACTCAACCCGATAAAACTCCTCTCAATTACTATTTCAATGGCTTCGGGGGTCAAAAATATTTGATTCGAGTCGAGGAAGTCACCCATCAAAGCTCAGATTTGTTAGATATCGATTTTAGAAATCTATTATTTTTCATTATCGGGAATACTATCTGGCCCAGAACTCAGTCAAAATTGCGTTAAAATTACCACTTGATTTTAGAGTTATTCATCCTTGTCTGTTTGAATAGATTTGGAGTACACATCCAGAGCAGATTACGGCAGTTATTAGTACTCATCTCGAGAACATAACAAATTTGAAAAATCAATATCTAATAACTCTGAGCTTTGTTTGATGGGTTCCTCGACTCGAATCACATATTTTTTACCCCCAAAGCCAAAGAAATAGTAATATAGGACCCTCTGATCGGATTGTTGTTGTTGGAATCTGTTGAGATGGGGACCCTCTTTACGGATTGAGTACCTTTAACGAAAGCTCGATATTAGCCCCAACCAAATACCCCGCCTCTCACCAGATACCGGATGCCTTATTCGGCCAAGAATTTTGCCCCACATCCCGTCCCGCAGTTTGTCATGTCCCTGCCTCAGTGGTATACGTGCGTACGTCCGTGCGACGTTACAACAAAAGCGTTAATTCCGGAAGTATATAGTGGATGGGATAGAGGACGCCTGTGCACATACAATTTCCGTATAGAAGTCCGATGCATGAGTTATATTGGTTTGACAACTGCATGCAAAGGATATATACAATATACATATCATACGTTACAGCAAACACTTCGGAGAACGCGCTCGATATAAAATACAAGCTATATATAATGTACTTGGGCATATATATCGACATTTCGTGCGTTGGGCCATATCAAGACGTCATGAGTTTTATGCAGGGACAGTGGCGACAGTGTTCAGTTTCAGTAGTTGGAAATTTCATGCCTGACACCGCATTATTTGGAACTTTAAGATCAAATATAGGTTAAAATATATAGTTCTGATATATTTGATTTCCCAACCATTATTTAGTGTGAAATCTGCTGTTTTTAGACCAATTGTCGCTTATTGTTTTGGTTAACCCTTTACCCAACAGAACTGCTCTGTGCCAATGCATTCTCTTATATATGCGAGTCGACCATAGGTCGCCTCGCATATATAAGAGAATGCATTGGCTTAACACATATTAAAAATGATAAAATTGTCAAAGAATGTAGGAAAATATTATAAAAATTGTTAAAAAATGTAAGAAAAAATTATAAAATTGTTAAAGAATGTAAGAAAAAATGGTAAAAAGTGTTTTTAGGCCAATGCATTCTCTTATATATGCGAGGCGACCTATGGTCGACTCGCATATATAAGAGAATGCATTGGCACAGGGCATAACTGTAACCATCACAATGTGGTCAATGAACCGGTTCCAATGATATCCATATTTGCATTGTGTTATTGAGACAGACCGAAGATATTTTAGGCTGTTGAAGCTTTATTTGGGCGTTTTTGGCCGTTTTGTTGGGTAAAGGGTTAAATATTTGGACTATAAGATGGCCCTTATTTGAAACATATCCAACTATATAGGGGGCGTAAATGTATATATATCCAACTATATATAGGGGGCGTAAATGTATATATATCCAACTATATAGGGGGCGTAAATGTATATATATCCAACTATATAGGGGCGTAAATGTATATATATCCAACTATATAGGGGGCGTAAATGTATATATCCAACTATATAGGGGCGTGAATGTATATATATCCAACTATATAGGGGGCGTAAATGTATATATATCCAACTATATAGGGGGCGTAAATGGAATTTCCTATATATAATTGGCCTTGTTCGTGGTGGGATTTTGGTCTGGTTCAAGGGGGGTGTGACGTTGGAAATAATAACCCTCCCATGGCAGATACACGATTTATGTTACCTTTCCTATAGTCCATCGCAAATTCGTGCGTATCCGGATTAGAACCATTAAAATACGTACGGCTCTTATGTCGGCCCAAAACGACCTTACCGACTGAGTCCCCATTAATATACGTACGCCTCTTATGTCGGCCCCAAACCACCTTACCAACTGAGTCCCCATTAAAATACGTACGGCTCATATATATGTCGGCCCCAAACCACCTTACCGACTGAGTCCCCATTAATATACGTACGGCTCTTATGTCGGCCCCAAACCACCTTACCGACTGAGTCCCCATTAATATGCGTACGCCTCTTATGTCGGGCCCCAAACCACCTTACCAACTGAGTCCCCATTAATATACGTTCGGCTCTTGTGTCGGCCCCAAACCACCTTACCGACTGAGTCCCCATTAATATACGTATGTCTCTTATGTCGGCCCAAAACCACCTTACCGACTGAGTCCCCATTAAGATACGTACGCCTCTTATGTCGGCCCCAAACCACCATACCGACTGAGTCCCCATTAATATACGTACGGCTCTTGTGTCGGCCCCAAACCACCTTACCGACTGAGTTCCCATTAATATGCGTACGTCTCTTATGTCGGCCCCAAACCACCTTACCGACTGAGTCCCCATTAATATACGTACGCCTCTTATGTCGGCCCCAAACCACCTTACCAACTGAGTCCCCATTAAAATACGTACGGCTCATATGTCGGCCCCAAACCACCTTACCGACTGAGTCCCCATTAATATACGTACGGCTCTTATGTCGGCCCCAAACCACCTTACCGACTGAGTCCCCATTAATATGCGTACGCCTCTTATGTCGGGCCCCAAACCACCTTACCAACTGAGTCCCCATTAATATACGTTCGGCTCTTGTGTCGGCCCCAAACCACCTTACCGACTGAGTCCCCATTAATATACGTATGTCTCTTATGTCGGCCCAAAACCACCTTACCGACTGAGTCCCCATTAAGATACGTACGCCTCTTATGTCGGCCCCAAACCACCATACCGACTGAGTCCCCATTAATATACGTACGGCTCTTGTGTCGGCCCCAAACCACCTTACCGACTGAGTTCCCATTAATATGCGTACGTCTCTTATGTCGGCCCCAAACCACCTTACCAACTGAGTCCCCATTAATATACGTACAGCTCTTATGCGTACGTTAAATTACCAATATTTTTAATTCTCCGACAGCCACATCCGCTGAGACATTTTAGTCATTAAAGGCCCATTTAATTTTCGAATCCCCCAGATTACATTATATAAAATACTAGCAGGTGGATCCGACTTCGTCCGGGCTGTTTCCCCTCTGGTTTTCGGCGTATTGCGTGATTTGACCTTGAATTGTCCATTTTTAAGGTCAAGATCGGGTGGGGGTCACGATTTGACCCGTCCAAAACACTGCCCGGACAAAAGTACCCGACAAAAGTACCCGTCGAAATCCATCCGGTTTTACCCGATTTGACCTTGAAGTGATAATTTTGAAGGTCATGTCGGTGTCACGATTTGACCCGTCCAAAACACTCAGTGGACAAAAGTAACCCTATGTATCAAATTTCGTCGAAATCCCATAAAAATTGGCGATTTGACATTGAATTGACCCGATTTCAAGGTCACGTCGCACGGGCAAATGAATAGGCTTACGACACTCCCCATACGAAAGTATCCCTAGACACTAATTTTCATCGAAATCCCGTGATACTCGGGCGTTTGACCTTGAAATGACCCGATTTCAAGGTCAATGTCACGTCGCACGGGCAAATTAATAGGCCTATGCCACTCCCCGGCCGAAAGCACCCCCACAAACCAAGTTTCATCGAAATCGGCTCGGCCGTTCTCGAGTCCATCGCGAACAGACAGACAGACACACACACACACACACTCTCACACACACACACACCCTCTCACACACCCACCCACCCCCCCCCCCCCCCACACACACACAGATTTCCCAAAGTATATAATAGATATTCCATATTATATACCATTTGAAAGAGGAAGCTCCAAAACATTGTATCGTCAACTTATTCGGACTAATAAACTGTGAACATGTTGTTTTTGTTGAGGTACCAACGTGTGTGCGGTGCTTAAGTTTCATCTGGACTGTTCAAAACAGTATAATATTTGCAGTGGAAGGGGAATAACTCTATATCTTAGTTTGAATTATGTTGCATTCTGGGAGTGAAACGGGGAAATGTTTCTATGATTTCAGCTATTTTCTATTACTCTATATATGGGCATATTCTGAGACACAGATGTACCAAATGGTGATGAATTATAGTATTTTAATCATATTTTATCGCATAGATTTTTATTGAAACCGTATATCAAGGAACTATAAAAAATATAATCGGTGACTAGAAAATTAAGTGTGCCTTTAGCATGTAACCGTATACTGGTTATTGACATTTGACCGTCATATTCTAACGACAGGACAAATGTCTAGTGAAAATTGGGAGACAGAAAGAAAATATAATCTCAAATCTTAGTCGGATAATTATGTGGGTTATTCCAAGTGGATCGCAAGAAAAGTATACCAGTGAAAACGTTTTGTTTTCTTTTTCACCAATTGGTCAATTTTCACTTTCGGGAAAGCAATATTTTGTCGCAATTGTCGGATTAGTAAAATATCGTTTTTCGGTGTGTCAGTATTATTTATATATACACAAGCCACGTTTTATCGCGAGCATATCACACCCAAGTCATGTCTGATCTGGTTTTGTCAAGAGTTGATACAATTATTACCTGGGGTAACAAATATGAGGAGTCGTTACTGTATGTTGTCACCCGAGGGCAGCTGTAGTATTCAATTATTTATGTTTCTAGTTTGTTCGACTGTTCATATATGTAAGGTTAACATTCGAGCAACATTCTTATTATCCAGCTATCCATATATTATTGATATAGTACAATCAAAGGTGAAATTGGACTTGCTTAATATATATATATGCCCCTCGCCCACACGCGCGCACCATATTCAGAGCTAATATCTTCTAGAAATGTGGCCTGTTGTAACACACCTGTGATCGCGAGGTGTAAACCTTCGTGGAATGTTAACGGTGCGTAGAAAGTTGAACCATCATCTACAAGCCTTCACAGTTGTGAATTGGCTCAATCTGTGTATTCTTGGATTATATCGATTCCCACGAAATCGTCTGGTGGAAATTTAAAGGCGATTCCTAGAAGTTCGTCTTCGTCGTATATATAGATAAGTGATATCCTACCTTTTTTTGCTGTAAAACTGAGTCAGATTGTCAGCCGGCGTTCAGTTTTTCAAACGTGTTACCCGCTGCCGTACAGTAACCAGTTCGGCGCATATGCGCAGCGCAGGATGTGTCTTTCTGACAAGGGAGTGTTGCGATATGTATAGTCTACTTTAATGTTGTGTACTTTGATGGATGTTATAATTGTCATTATTTTATGGACATCATCATATTAAACCATCAGTGCACGAACGAAAAAACGATTCCCTGCAAGTGGGTACTGATGTGTAATATACACAGTTATATACACGTATAACACTTCATCGGATTGTGTCGGACCAAATGACGCGACGAGGCCGACCTTAATTTGTGAACCGTTTTATGGTACCTAAAAGTTCGCGCAACACAACATACAATGTATTTTACGTGGTACATACGTTTGTGCACAGTGACATGTTGATGCATTGAATTCACAATATTTGCCCACTGAGAATATCTATATTTCTCTACTTTAATTGGCCGCGTGGGATATAGGACTGGTATAGTGTTAGTGACAGCACTCTCTTTAGGTATCAGATTTACGACTCCTTGATGTACACTCAAATCAACTTGGGTGATAAATTGTGAGGGCACACTCTATCAACTGAAAAATTTATGGTCCATCTCAACGATCCAACCCTTATCTGGCAATGCAAACTGAAACTTTAAAGCACCACGTGATAACAGATCATACTCGCTTCAGCCCTTAGAGCGAAGCACGTCTGCAAATTTCTGTGACGTAAGTGAATATACTTGCTTTGTTTTTTTGTTTTTCGGATTTCAGTATTGGATCACGTCTTCTGTTTCTCAACACGACGTGGGTTAGTGGAACTCTATTCAACGATAAGTTTATATTTAACGACCATTGCTGTGTTGTCTACAAAGACATTATAAAGCCATAGCCGCTGCTGCCTCTGATGACAACAGGGAGTGTTGCCCTATACCAACCACCGCATATTAAGTAAAACTATCCAAGGTTTTACAACACGTGGATGTTGTTTACTGACGTCGAATATTCATGCATAAATTGAAGGAAAATGCTTTTGGTTAATATGATTTAAATATTTACACTTTGATGCGTTCCACCAAGAAAACAAAACATTGACCAGGATTACTGTTTGAGACATTTCTGTGAATGCATGTTAACATGGCAAATCTGCAGCGGAAATTCATGTCACCTACCCATTCCAAACAAGAGCCCCATGACTGTTCAAGACCACGGGATACACCGAAATCCCCGGTACCGCAAGAGGAACCGGGAGACCAGAGTCCGGAACTTAGACTCATCCAAAGATTTATATCGATTGATCACAATCTCCGAAAGGAAGATGTTAGAAAAATAACCGTCACCAGACAATATAGCAATACTTCATACGGACAGACAAGTGCTGAGTTAGTTTACAGCGTGGACAGATCGTGGCGAGTGCAGAGCCCGGAGCAAAGTGTTGATGTCAAAGGTTCAACAGACGACAGTTTGCCGATAATAGATCCAAAGAATGCGTTGTTATATGACGATTTGCCGGATATTTCGACGGATTACTCAAGACCGCTGAAGCTTCCGCCGATTATTCTGCCCCCTATTCACAAAGTGCACCCTAAACCTCACGTGCCGAGACAGTTTATGGAACCCTCACACATGCACCGTGTAACAACAGAAAAGGACTGGGAGGATTTAAAATACTGTCGCTATCTGAGGCCAGGACCACAGAAATTCCGTTCTGTTAATTATAGAAGTTTCAAATATTAGAGAGAGAATGAACATTGTCATAACCCTTCCGTGATTGGAGCTTCCTGCAAAATTCTATTATATACGATACGATACGATACGATTTATTTGCATAAACACCAATAAAGGCAGTATGCTAACGATACAAATAGTAATAAAACAATAAACAATTAATAAACAATTACATGTGAACATGGCATGTCTAGCTATATGTATTTTATTGTGTGATGGCAAGCATAATATTCATTCAGAGCGCTTATCAAAGAAGCGCCGGACCACGTTGCTGATTTTGCTGCTTATTTCAGGGTTATCATTTTTCATTACAAGATTACATTTCTGATCGTTTGACATACTTGTAAAATAGCTGTGATATCTACCAACAATTTGGAAAAGTTCATTTCTGAGATCGCAATAGTGTGGACATTCCATAATGAAATGATACTCATTTTCTGTCTACCTTTTTCAATAGCGAGTTTGTGATCACTAACACGGAGTTTTGTAAAACTGATCCTATCTTTTAAAGATGTTGTGTTTATTAAGTAAGTCTCTAAGATATAATCATTTTTAAACAATCTATATGTTCTGAGTTTATTTTTATGGCCATCTCGTTTTGAGTTATCAAATATAGATCTCTTGAATGACCCGCCATATCAAATCCAGTCGTAAGTCGGGATTTTTTTACCCTGTGCCAATGCATTCCCTTATATATGCGAGTCTACCATATGTCGCCTTGCATATATAAGAGAATGCATTGGCCTAACAATTTTAATAAATTTTTCTTGTATTCTTTAACAATTTTATAATTTCACCCATACAGAGCCCCAGACAAACAAGAGCAGACGACACTCTTCTATATGCTTCTATATATGTGTGGGGCTCCCTGCAGGGTAATGGATGTTTTTTTATTTTATGTCCTAAAAATTGTAAGAAACATTTATTTAAAAAAAATGATAACAAATTGTTAGGCCAATGCATTCTCTTATATATGTGAGACGACCTATGGTCGACTCGCATATATAAGAGAATGCATTCCACAGGGTAAAAAAAATCCCGACTTACGACTGGATTTGATATGGCGGGTCACATATATGCGAGTCTCCCATAGGGAACCTCACATATATATTAAAGACGAGATATCCCATCGCTTTAGCTCAATTTGCCTTCCTACAATATTATATACCCACGATTTTAATTATAGAATTTAAAATATATTGGTTTCGCGAATGACCAACTCAGAATTCCGTTAATATAACAATAACAACCAGCACCTAATTAACGAACCGGCGGCCGACTCGGTCGTCTCGAATAACAACTATCAGTGGGCTGCAGAACGAAAACTATCTATAAAAGTTGAAATATAAGACTTACAAATTATCTTTTAAATAGTTTTATTGGTAATTGACATAGCTTGTCACAAACCAAAAATCAACATTATTGATATAATAATGTAAAGGACAATAAACGAAATTGAAATTCCCAACTACACCTTTTACCGGACTCGGCCACCTGGTCGCGTAGTTCGACTTTTAAATAAAACGGAATTTCCCATTCTATAAATAAAACACCCACTGTTAATGTCAGCGCCCATAGCTTTCTAGAATCTCAAGGACAGCATACACCGGTGGTGTTAATAATACATTAGCCTAACAATATTTACATTTACCTTGTAAGCCATTGCATTCACTTACACATGCGAGGCTCCCTATGCGAGACTCTCATATATAAGAGAATATGCACTTGCATATAGGATCTTTAATGATGCACCAGCGCAGCTCCCGTCATGAAAGGGTCTTAAGATACAGCGCAATGGGAGCAGAACGGAACACAATTAAAATATGTATTTGATATGATTTGGAATGTTTAAGACATATCCTATGTATCTACACAGTATACACGTATGTGTTAACCCTTTAACCAACAAAACGGCCAAAACCGGCCAAATAAAGCTTCAACAGCCTAAAATATCTTCGGTCTGTCTCAATAGAACCATACAAATATGGATATCATTGGAACCGGCTCCTTGACCACATTGTGATAGTTACAGTTATGCCCTGTGCCAATGCATTCTCTCATATATGCGAGTCGACCATAGCTAGGTCGCCTCGCATATATAAGAGAATACATTGGCCTAAAAAAAATTACGTATGACGTGTCTACATACGACTCAGATATACATCTCGGTCCATACAAAGACAAGTGACCCCGGGATTTCAGTTACTACCTCTTGGAAAACTACACAAATGTATAGTCGATTTATCCTAACAATCTGAATCTGAATTATCGATACATGCAGAATTATCACAAATAATACTATACTCAATTCGCTATACTGTTTTTTCTCTTGAGAACGGGGGGGGGGGGGGGTCTGACGAAAAATTCCGAACACAGGGCCGGGTGGGTGGGTGGTTTGGAGCCCAGAAAAAAAAAAATCCGGTGCTTGCAATTTTTTTCCTGATGGTTGGGTTTTTCCCAATTATTTACACACACTGAGACTGTTTTATTGTTCAGCAGCCTAAATAATACCCTTATTCCATTCAATTAACCCATTGTATAAATTGTGATAAACGTTCGTTGCATAACAGGAAATAGTGCCATGTGACCTTTGACTTCCGGTTTGTCGTCTGTTTATATTCCGTTGGCTACGGCTTCTAATATTTTCACAACAAACACTAATGAATAAAGAGTTTAAAAAGTAATTTCATTAAATTTACGCCATTAAATATGTCAAATGTTCTTTATTTATCAAGGACTATTTCTTTACGCGGGCAAACAACGCATAGTTACGCGAAACATCATCGCATGACTTAGGGTGCATTTACATTGGTGTAGATCTGTGTACACTGTACAGAAATATGTGAAGTCTTGTGTCACGGATTACTGGCAGTGAACGCGCGCTCATCAGCACTCTGGTAATGGATAATTCACAACGTGTTCTCGTCAGTTTATGCCAGGATACAAAATGAATCCACTGTCGGCAGACCTAAGCGAGTTGATCTATGCCGCACATGGACGTGCCTATAAGGTAGCAATACACTATTTCCAGCAATTTTGCCAACCTGGGAGGGGGTACTGTACCTCAAATCAATGTTAGCCATTATCGTTGGCATATATCCCATCAAGCATGTTTTTATTTCGACAGAAATTTTAGGTGTAATCATTTAAATGTACTTTTGGTTCTTCGTACAATTTGTCAATGAGTTATGCCCCTTGGTTTGCACACACGAAACGCTCAATTTTACCAATTTTTTGACTCAAATTGGCCATTTTCAACCCAAAAACAGACCATGATAGAGCGAATGTCAGTAAATAAGATTCTTCCACCTGATAGAGCTATGTTAGAGCTGAGAAATATTTGAAATAGAAAAAAAGTTATCGTATCAATTTGAAAAAAAAGTCTTGCCAGCCCAGATGACAGAATTCAGGGGAGAGAAATCGGGCTATTTTCCTGTAATCAATAACACAGAGTTTGCCTTCACTGAATACGAAAACCTTGTTGCGTATCCAAATTTTTAACTTTTTTGAGAACTTTCCCAGTTTTGTAAAATAAATAAACCTTCAAACCAGTAATAACACATTTAACGCAGGCTACACTGGCTGTTATGCCCCCCAGATACTTATATTTCTATTTTTCAGACCCCCCCTACAACCCGTGAAATCGTGTACTGCTACCTAAGGTCTCTGTGATGGGGGATTCCACATTGGAATTTTCAACTGAACCTCCTCCCCTTGAACCTGAGCAATTCCACGAACTTGCATAATTCAATTTGCACCCCTCCCCTTGAGTTTTGATTTTCCCCAACATTTCCCTCACATGCCTAGGGTGGACTATATATAGGTCTGAGCAATTTTTTAGATTCTGGAAATTGTCAAAATCCTAACATCTAGTGTTCTAACTCGTGTGAAGTGGCGTTTCTAAGTTATTTTAAACTTGTGTCTCGACCCCTTTAGCTTTGCTGCACCGGTGGGGGAGGACCATACATAACCATTATCGTCTGGTGTGACAATATTTTGAAATATGAACATGAAAATCGCAAAAGCATAGCATCTAGAGTGGCCTCCAGCTTTCCAAGTGTTAGAAATTTCCAACTTAACACCCCCATAATTTCGACGAACTACACGAGTATTGACCATTGATAATGAAACACGACGCGAAATTTCAGAAAGTATTGACGCCGTATCAAAAACTGTGTGTCACTCTGCGATTCCTTGCTTCTGGTTTCGAACAGAGTTTCTTATTACGGATTCAGAAATATGCAAAATCGTCTCAGAGGTTTGCTCGGCCATATAATTATATACCACGTACTTAAATGTGATCACCTTAGCGAACCGTCTTGGAATAGCTTATACGCTTGTTGAACTGACAAAGATTAATATGCTATGCCCGAGTAATGATTAATCAAATCAGATTTTCCTGTCGCAATGCCTCGGTGTTGACCCTGTATTAAGGTTGTTCCACACCGGGCGCGCGCGAGCGATTATAACGGCCGTTTTCTAACGTCCGTAGCAGTTCAAAGCGCGCGATTTTTATGTCCACACCGCAAGCGACTGAAACGCTTCGTCGAGCGCGATAGTCAGGTTATTATTCTGTGTGTACGCTAAGTTCAGGGGAGTCAGGTGGCTGCATGGGGGATACCCCCACCCCACACACTTATGACTAATGTGTAGGGTTTCTACAAACAACGTGTAGCCCTGCTACACAACCATTATTCATTTTTTATCTTAAACATATTTTACACAATAAATGGGTCAATTTATATATACACATGTATACACACTGGTGTGCATAAAATCAACACCTATGCCTTACACATGTTGTGTAAATTCTTACACATATATATCGTAGACAAGAATGTAAAGTTCAGTATTCCGAACTGTGGGTATATAGTATTCATGGCAAATGGAGATTTATATGTTAAAACTTTCATGGCGTACAATGGTACGTAATATTTTGCTCTGTCATGTGTGAGTTTTCGTTTTAAATGAACAAACCATGGTCGTGGCGTGGTTGCACGTGATTAGTATTAACGTATTACAACAATCATATAAACAAGAGTAAGAGCAGTATTCTTCATGAAAGTTTTAACAAATATATCCTCATATATCATTAATACAATACTCACAAGTCGGAATTCTGAACTTACATTCCTTGTCTATAATTTGTTTATTCTCGTCACTCAAAATTACATGGGTAGTGAGACAGTAGTAAATTGTATTCCAAAACATATACTCAAACAATATCGTCGTCATGTAGCAGACTATGAAACTGAAGGCACGCAATGCGCACGATCTGCATTCTTACACAAGTGTGTGTAATAAAATGTACACATTATGTGTAGAACGGCACTTGGTCAATGTATTTGTATGTAAAACTACACATTGCTATGTGTATTAACCGGGTTCACATATTTGATGTGTAATCGTTTCTACACATTAGTTATAATAGTGCTCCACCCGGTAATACGCGATTATTATTAGTTGATGAATGCATTGTCTCATGTTTACCACAACCGTCAACGTCTTTTGGAATGAACTAGCCTCGTTATATTCTTTATCATTTCCCCTGATTATACCAAAATATAATTCACCAGCCAATGGAGCAGATTATACGGTCCATGATTTTAGTTCTTTACAAGGAATAAACTGAATATAGTAATCTAAGGTGGAATTTCAGTCACGAAAAATAACAAAAATAAATGGTTTAATTATTTGGTCATAGAGACATATACAGTCATACAGATACACATGGCATACATACATACATACATACAGTCATACAGACACACACAGTCATACAGACACACATGTGACATACAGACACACATGCGTTGTACTTCGATTATTAGCCTCTCGCTAAAGTCCTCCATTATCGCGGCGACAAATCAGTGTGCCGTCATCAAATAGAAAAATAACGGTCGTATAAACACCTATCTGAGAGCCGTCCAATTATCTCGCTGGTTTGCAACAAAGCGACAATTCGACGAAGCATAAAAGCACTGCTATAATCGCCTCGTGGTCAGCGAGTCGGTCGCTTGCGGTGTGAACATAAAAATCGCGCGCTTTGAACTGCTACGGACGTTAGAAAACGGCCGTTATAATCGCTCACTCGCGCCCGGTGTGGAACAACCTTTATGGTCTATTCCCATTGCACACGCGCGTGCGATTAATCGCAGCGTTTTTTAAGGTCGAGCGGCTCTATATGTGTGTTCGATGGCATTCCTTCCTCCCACTGCTAACAGTTTCCCCAATAGGGGTGGGGGTCTGACGAACACATTCATACACAGGTCTAGGGTAGGTTGGAGGATGATAAAGTACTTTCGTTTGGGGGTGACCACATACAGGCCTATATATGCTGACACATTAACTTTAATTTTCCTCAGTTAGATTTACTCAGGTATAAGTTGAGTATAACGAGCCATGCCATCAAAATGACATACGTTTTGAGGACACAATTATATATATCTAGCTAATTATAATTAGAAATAGAGGGTTCAATTCCATGTAGTTGGGCATAAATATGCATATTTTATTCCAGCTTGAAACGTATATAACACTATATAGTACGATCACGACCCAGATTACGGGAGTTTTATGTATATAATTGTTATTATCACTCAAGATTATCAAAAGTGTACGATTCAAGTGGTTGAATTAGATCTTTCAACATTTTACCTTATAGTTAGCTAGGTCTGACAAAAATCGTCTTTCTGAATAAAGCTCATTTAAAACATTTGTACTCAAACATATGATATCCAGTAAAAATTATGGGGAAAGAGGGGATGAGACCCTAATTTGTTGGGAGAAAAACAAATAGATTTGCATGTAGGGAGGATGGTAGACTCATGGTTGGGAGGGATTTTTATGTTCAACACTGTGTATGAACGTTTTTTTTCCAGACCCCCTCCCCCATCATCGAGTGCTCATTTGTATAGCCGCTGGCAACAGCGACAACGCGGTACTATAATTGACGAACCACCATTCAAATAGAATAAGTGATGGGACTCAGAATTCGACCTTAAGAGTCACACACGCATCGTTTCAGGTCGAATTATGTCGCCAGGACGCTGTTCGCATGCATGAGCGATTGATTTCAATTTGATCGCCATTGGCGGCTTATCATCAGTGATCGCACATGCTAAACGGCACATTACTATCAATCTATATATTCACAATCTTGGGTACAGTGTTGCGCGAGACTGACAGGTAATATAATTCGACTGAATTCTACAAAATTCACCACCGATGCTAGCTATACGTTGGAAACTTCTTTCCAAGCCATTTCCTTTCCGTACTTCATTTATTAATTTATCGCCCATCAGTTATGAGAATGGCTGTACCCGGATAGTATATGTGACCGAGTGAACCATGTCATTCTCTGTAACGGCTATCTCGATGACGAGGTTGATTACATAAGATGATTGGTCACGAATAGGACGTGGTTGTTTGAGGAAGGTAATTGATCACGAATCGCTCTGTGTTATGTTAACACGCACCTTAAAAAAACGCTGCGATTAATCGCACGCGCGTGTGCAATGAGAATAGACCCGTATAACGGATATACGATTCTTCCTCATACGAACGATTACCGTTTTCTTTCTGTGTGCATTTCTGTATCTAACCGTTTACACTTGCGTGCGTGTAGAAATGTACACAGATCCACACCAATGTAAACGCACCCTTATAGAAGCCGATGTTAGTTTCACGTCCCATTTGTTGATTTAAGTATAAGTTTTATCGAGGTTTTGGATCATGTAATAAATACAATCTGGAACTCGTCCCCAGTTTATTGCGGAATTTGCCAAACTCGTCCAGTAAATTAGGTATGGACCTCGCCAAAAGCTCGATCCAGACCTAAATTACTGGACGAGTTTTGTATATTCCGCTATAAACTGGGGACTCGTTGTGGATCTTCCGTGTATCTTGCAATACTGAGGCGCTTTAATTTGCTTTAGATTGAACTGAGGTCACAAGTATATTCCAGTATGTTTGGTACCGTTCGCTAACATGGACAACAAGAAAATAAGATGATAAAAGTTGAAATATAAGAATTACAAATTATCTTTTTCATTTCTTTTATTTGTAATGGGCATAGCTATCACAAACCAAAAATCAACAGTATTGACTTAATGTAAAGGACAAAAACGAAATTGAAATTCCCAACTACACCTTTTACCGGACTCGGCCTCTGGGTCGCAGTTCGAATTTTAAATCCGTCCCAAAATTTCCAATTTCTATAAATAAAACGCCCATCGCCTACTGAAACCAAGAAACAGTGAAACATTATACACGCGGAGCGCTAAATAAACAGTACATTGAGTATAATTAACTAAATGTATCATACACTCACGTCGGAACTAAAACGTCCATTGATTTTAGCCGCCAACACAATCCTAACAATAACAATCAGCACCTAATTAACGAACCGGTGGCCGACTCGGCCGTCTCCGACCACAACCCCCAGTGGGCTGCAGAACGAAAAATGTCTATAACAGTTGAAATATAAGACTTACAAATTATCTTTTTCATTTCTTTTCTTTGTAATTGGCATATAGGTTATCACAAACCAAAAATCATATTATTGACATAATGTGAACGACAATAAACGAAATTGAAATTCCCAACTACACCTTTTACCTGGCTCGACCTCGGGGTCGCACTACAACTTTTAATGTGTCCCAATAATTCCAATTCTATAAATGAAACCCCATCGCCCACTGTATACCAAGAAACAGCGAAATAACGACAGCTGGGGCAACGCAAAAATCAGTATTAATCCATTCAAATATCAGTATTAATCCATTCAAATATAGTTAAATGTTCGCTTATGTTCTAAACTCTCAGCCATGGTGTCCAGAACTACCATACTTCATAATTACAAGAAAACCATAGTCAGAAATGGTAACGCCACCGAGATCATATTATTAGCCATAAATATCAATTATAATATAAAATATATTGGTTACATGAATGCACCGACTCAGAATTCCGTTAAAACAACTAATCCTTCAAATTATTACAAACAACTACGGCTTATTACTGCAGGTTTGTCATTCACCAAACCAGAAAGCTTCTAAATGCGGATAAAAAATGGGTTCCCGCCATAAAAAAAATGTTCAGGTGTGCATGGCCCAGCCATTGCTCATACCTAAACATCGAACGCAATTAACGCGGTCATAATAGTTACATACTGCAACTTTAAGACATCCAGCGAATACACACCCCACGAAAACCCGAAATGTGTTGTCCTGCGAGATATCCCATCGCTATAGCTCAATTTGACACGGCCAGATTAGCCTTTCTACAATATCCTAAAACAATAAAGCTTCTCAAATCATCGCCATAGTCAATAGAACTTTCGCGAACTTGGACATTCCAACTACAGCTTTTACCGGACTCGGGGTCGCAGTACAATTTTAACGCATCCCAAAATAACCGGAAAAAAAAAAACAATTATCTATTTATAAAGTCCCCACAGGTCCACAGATTTCTAATATTTGCGCAACAGTATACACCGGTGGCGTTAATAAATAGCACAGCCGGGATGTTGAAGGAAGTATATGCTGTTCATTGCTTCATGCTATACATGGTGCCATTTGCCAATGGCAATAATAATTCACATCTGGCAAACAATATTTTCATTTGGCAAAAGTTTTGGCAAGTCACTTTTTAATTCCTCAAGAAAGTTGAAAATATATTGATCTATATATCAATACCATTCATTTCAGGAAAACTCTAACAATATAATTAAAGTAGAGGTGTTTTATTATAGTTTAAAGGAAAAGTTATAACCTTTATTAAGATGCAGTTAATCTGATAGCATTAGTATTGATGGGTGAGGGATTACCCGTATTCAGTGTGGTGGTGTTTACATATCTAATCCTCTTGTAATGTGCCCTTCTGGTGAAGCAACACTTCTACACATTTATTGTTCGGTGATTGGTTTATTTTTGTGTGATAAGCCACAAAATAAGACTCAATGTTGCAGATAATTATACTATCAGGGATTCTAAAAGAATTTGGCAAAAAAATATTTTCATTTGGTAAAAGAAATGTTGGTCCAGCGCGGAACCTGGTGCCAGTCAATAGCAAAAGGGAATGCATTCGTTGATAATAGTGACCGCACCTCATTGGTCGAGCTTAACCGAGATTTGGAAAAACTGTCTTTGAATGAATTTGAAAACGCCTTCAAATCGGTATGCACACGCATATTAAATATATTAACAGGGCGCTGGTATTGAAACATCCGGAAAGGTTAATGTCGATAAGAATTGGAAAGAAAAACGCGAAACAAATAAGTCATGGTTTGACAAAGTTTGCAAACATATGCGAAAACAATTTCACTTGGCGAAGCGCGCATAACTTGGAAATTGAAAAGGGTCGCCATAAACAGCCAAACGTGTCACTTGATGAAAGAATTTGTAGGAAATGTAACATGGAGGTTGAGAATGAAGAACACTTCCTTATGCGCTGCAACACATATATGTTAAGATGCGTAAACACTTCTTTTGTGAGATAGGGATGATGAGTGATAAATTTATTGGATTGAATGATGGCCAAAAATTCCAATACATAATGCAAAACAACGAGCCTCATACATGCAACATAATCTGCAACATGGTCCGGACATTTTTCAAATAAAGGTCAAATTCTACTGATATAATAATGAAATAGTTACTATAGTATATGTATTATGTTGAATCATTGTTGACATCTCATATATATTTTGAAGACCTCTGTTTGTCTGTCTGTATGTACTTTGTAGAATCGAAAACGGGTTTACCGATCGAGACCAAACTTCCTATCCAAAGGTATAAAATCCCACGGGAATCGTCGACGTCGCATTTTGGAGAAGCCCAGAGCACCCATTCTCCACTCTCAGTCACAAAAACGGCACTGCTGTGGTTAATCAAGTGATAATTTAATGAGCGTTTGTGTTTGACCCATCGCTATAAAGAGCGTTTGTTTACCATTCAACGTTATTAGCACCATCGATACATGCACGAAAAGACACAATACTTTATGTTATTATATTTTGAGAAATAGCCCGGACAACGTCGGGCACATCAGCTAGTTGTTATATATATTTGTTATTGTGACATCGGTCTCGTGTGGACGTTTTATGTCATTAAACTATCTATCTTAAACTATCTATATATCTACAAGAAGTGTAGATGCTCCGACAATAAAATAAGAATGAGAGAATCCGGGAAGCGTTTCAGACAAACGATGGATTCAAAAATTAAATGTGAGCGAAAAAATATTGTCGAAGAATTGAAGTCATTAAGCCGAACATCTAGCAAAGAATTTTGGAAAGCTCTAGACAAACATTCTAAATCTAGCCGAACTAAGACACAAGAATGTAAAATTCCGTTATATGGTATTTTAAGGGCCTCAGCTTACCTGACGACCAAATCGACAAACTCGGGAACAAAATTGATGAAATCTATGACGAACGATTTTTGGGCCCCTTAAATGATCCGATAACTGAAGAAAGAAATTAGTGTGGCTACTGGGAATTTGAAAACCAACTATAGAATGAAACTGAAATTGCACAGCAATTTCGATACTTCCATGTTCGCCAATGACGGAAAATTGTGTCATCTGATAATGCGTAAGTTGTCAGTAGACACATGTGAGTATGGTGTTACTATAAATCATAGTAGTAATCGGGAACCAGCACATATTCTATCCTCCAAATTTCATCAAAATCTGCACCGAAAACATTTTGAGATATATACTCACACGCCATTTCTCCAAAACCGGAAGTGAAATCCGTAAACTTGATATATCATTATACAGCGCAGAGTCTGGTGCACACATAGTCCAAGTCTTCTCGTACTAAAACCGGCTAAGATATTGGGATGGAGGTGCCGGTCTTTAGTCCGAGTTCCAGGCCCATGCATTCTTATGACACGACTTAAGCGTTAGTGACCCGCTCAAATAAAACCACAATTATATGAAATAAAATATCACAATTGCGACAATAAACGGATATTTTCCGCAGAAGACATGCTATTTGATCTGAAACCCACATCAATTGTGAATTGAAAGCGGTAATTTAATGCGAAAAGAGACATTTACCGCAATGTTTACAAATTTTTAAAAGTATGCGAACTCAGTTGACCTCGCGAACTGTGTTCGGCATTTTCCGTTGAAAATATTCCGTAGATTTTCGACTGACAACGCAAATTACGATGAATTCTCCATTGTAATCGTAATTATGTGTGTCAATAAATAAAAAATAAATAGATTAATTAAACATTGAAGATATAAATGTAATACATTAAATAAATTACGGAGAATTACAACCCTCTCAAAGTTTAAAACAGTGTAAACACAACGACCATTAGAATAAATAATATGGTGCTACATTTCCCACATTTGGTGGACTTCAGCGAAATTAAGATATATACTAAACGAACAGAGCAATATACTGCTCTTGTTAAGCACACAAAAAATCAAACAAAATTTGTAGAAATTTTTAACCTTAAGTCTGAAAAGTCCCACTAAAACGGAAGAACTATATTTCGAAACTGTGTGATTCGGTTCTCCGATTATTTTATCAACACAAAAGTCAAAATGCACATGGATGAAAATCACACGCATGGCAAGTCCAAGTTGCTTGCGAAAATTGTCAACAAAACTACCTTTCTGATCCTCCATTATGTCATTAAAGGGGTACTGTACACGGGGATAGACAATTTTTTTTATTTACTCCCATTGAAATAACTTTCAAGTTAGATTGTGTTCGTATTATATGAGTTTCGTGTAAAACTAATTTAGCGAAGAAAATATTGATCTTGGAAACAAAAATATTACGATTTCAAACTACGCGCCATGTTTTTGACCTTCACCGGAGAAGACTCATGTCGCAGGAAGAACCGGAAGTTCATTGTTCACAGCTTCAATTGATGCATCCAATCTCTTCCATCGAACAATCTCACTCCGTATAAAATTATTGACGCTTCAGGACTCTTGTTTCTTTCTCCTTTTTTCCGATTCGGTTATAGCGGGCCTTTCTTTTGCAGGTAACATGTTATGTGTGCAACTCAATAATGTTCGCGAACGGCCGTCGATAAAAGACACGCAACAGATACTATTTCAAGAACGGTAACTCGTACTGGCATAATTCTCCATTTTATGACTCCAGCCATAAATGAATTTATATTAAATAATTCAATTTTACTTTTGTGATAGCCTGTTAACCGGAACGTTTTCAGTAGACATCGTCGACTCAAATTAGTTATTTTAAAATATAATATTGATATTAGATCGTTATTGTCACCGGGAATTTATTGAAATTGGGGTACAGTACCCCTTTAAGTTTTTAGTGCGGGAATTGTTCTCAAAGCACATTGGAAACTGGACTTTGCGGCGATCGGTTTTCGCTATTTTGTTCGGAAAACCCCGCGCTATATATAGAAACGGAAACTAGAATACTCAGAACAAACACCGGACAATGCCGAAGTTCTTCGGAACCTGAGTTCGGCTTTCAGTTAAGTAAACAAACAGAAAAAAACAGCGATGTTGGTGACAATCAACCGGAATATTCTATGCGTAATTTAACATGAAAGTTAGATTATTATACACCATTATGACCATAAGATGTCTCTCTTTCCGATGTATATAGCATGTATTGATTCATTAGGTAAATCGAGTAAAATACACCACAGATTCCCGCCACATATCGTGGGCGTAACTCGTGTGATAGGATTGGTATAGAAGCGGGCTTGGACTAAAGACCGGCACCTCCATCCCAATATCGTAGCCGGTTTTAGTACGAGAAGACTTGGACTAGTGCACACAATGCAAAAAGTCCCAACGCAATACCTCAGTGTGCTAGTGATCAGTGGCAACTAAAGATTACATCCAACAAATTTCATCAAAATCTGCGCCAAAATAGTTTTGAGATACATACCCACACGCCCGTTCTCCCAAACCGGAAGTGAAATCCGTAAACTTTATATATCATTATAGAACGCAGAATTTGATGCACATAATGCAAAAAATCCCAACTCAATATCTCGAGCCCTTCTGGATTTCGTATAAAGAGCGTTCTTTTATTATTCGACCAGTGGCGAACTTTTAAACCGGAAGTGCAACCCCTCTCATTTTTCAATATTTTAGAACACACATATATGCGCAAATAATGAAAAAAGTCCGAACCCGATATCTCAAGCCGTTTCGGAGGAGATACGTTAACAACAATAAAACAGATAAAGAGCGTTGTTTCCAAAGGTCAAGGTCAGACGAAATTTCCTATTTGTGCATCGACTGCGTATGCTCAATGGATATGCAGGTACAAAATTTCAAATCAATCGGCCGTTTCGATTATATAAGAAATCAAACCTCGATTTTGCAAGTCATTTTAGTGGCGCTAAAACCCCCCAAAAATCAACAAAATGGTGATAACTGCGAAGGTCAAGGTCGGAAGAAATTCTCAATAGGCCATTTTACTAGAACTTCCAAAGTTATATACTGAAACCGAAAAAATCGGGTGAATCGGTTCAGCCGTTCCTGAGATTAAGGCATGTTATCGGAATAATAATAATAAAAGCCAGAAGAATTACAATATACTTCCATGTTAAAACATGGAAGTATAATAAATCTCCAGGAATTGATCTCATACCTAATGAATATTTGAAAGGATCAATTGACATCATGACACCCTTATATTGCAAACTATTTAACTTGATCCTAAATACTGGGTGGCTGATAACGAACGTAGTATGCATCGAGCACTCCAAGCATTTGCTGACTATTCAGATTCATGGAAACTCGAAGTTAATACAAAGAAAACAAAAGTTGTCATTTTTTTGCAAAAAAATCTTCCGATATTTAAATTTAAAGAACATACACTAGAAATCACGAAGGAATTCACATATTTAGGCGATAAATTTTTCTACAATGGTAGTTTCTGTAGATCTATCAAAGAAAACAAGAACATTGCCCTGAAAGAAATGTATGCTTTATTGAATAAGGTGAGATCGCTAAATCTCCCTTTAGATATGATGTTGACTATCTTTGATTACAAAATAGCCCCCATATTGCTATATGGGAGTGAGGTATGGTGTTATGAGCCCACCAAGGACATCGAATTTGTCCACCCTAAAATTTTGCAAAATCTACTTGGTATGAAGTCCACTACACCGAATTACATGGTGTACGGAGAAACAGGACGACACCCACTTGGAATTGAGATCAAATGCCGTGCACTGGCATATTGGTCAAGAACCGTTTCTGAATATGGTTCAAATCTAGTGAAGAAACTATATAGATTGTCGCGAGTTTTATCGGAGTCTTCTGGTGCTGATTTGAAACGGTTTGAATTTATACAGGTGATTTTCGAAGAGGTAAATGTCATGTTCAGCTAACTATCCCTTGTCTAAGGGGACCATCAGACAATTTAAAATGGACACGACAAGTCAATTTGAATTAGAATGGCGCCAAAATATTCTTTCTTCATCAAATTAAGGGTATCCTTTACAAAGAAATAAAGTCCGACATTAAAATGAGGGGCTATTTGCTAATATTGCCTAGATATCTGGCAGAATACATGACAAAGATTAGAACAACAAACCATCGCTTGGCCATTGGGAGTGGTAGATGGAAAGCCGTGTCACGAGAACAAAGACTCTGCTCCGCATGTGGGGAGGGTCTCGGTGACGAATATCATTTTATTATCGTATGCAAAATATTCCAATCTATCAGAGAAAAATTCATACCATCGTATTATTGGGAGCTTCCCAACCTTGATAAATTTATTGGCATTCTATCTGTTGATAATCTAGAAATTATGAAGAGGGAATGTATATTTATTAAACAGGCACTTTGTGACATATATGAGACTGTCGTGAACTATCGGAGACATAATTATATCCTGAATGAGTTGATGTGCCTCTGATATCAGTTCTTCCGGGAAAGCTGATGTCAGAATCGATAAACTTGTATTCATAGATCACATTATATACGACTGTATATATGCACACAGTTAAATATTTCGCTTTTTGTTTAATATGTGCGTTTAATACACATGAGAAGAAATATATGTCGATTATCAACGAAATTATATTATAAGCCAAAATTGAAATTGGAAATCATTTAACGCTTTCTGCCTGTCGTAACTTATGGCATTGGGCATAGTATACGGCATATATAGTAATAGCATAGTATGACATTATGCATTGTTTATATCAGGTCCATACACATATGGGTGGACTTAGCGTGTAAATATGTATGTATATAAAACCAATTAATTCATCAAGTTATTAATATATATTATGTATACTAATGTTTACTAATGTACTTTTGTTCTATGATAAACAGCAAAGATATAATAAAACATTACATCCAGAAAACGAGAGCGCAAGCTATATTCGTACGCGCTCCAATCGTCGATAAATCGCGCTTAATTTACTACTGTATTGTTGTTGTTTGTTGCATAATCCGATTAAGCACCCCTCAATTGCTATTTACTTGGATTCGGGGGTAAAAAATATTTGTTTCGAGTCGAGGAACCCACCTGTCAAAGCTCAGAGTTATTAGATATCGATTTTTGAAATCTATAAGTTTTCACCATTGAGAATTAATTAGTGGCCCAGTAAACGGTCGACGAGCCGACAGTCTCGGACCAAATTGCGGATGAAGATGGATAACTCTAAAATCAAGAGGCTTTCTGTTGATAATAAGACCAAATTTCGTCGAACAACATGCTGATAAATAACACGTTTGGGCCAATTTTCATACCATATTTGTGAGTGGTTAGCATTATTTTTGGGCAATAATCGATTCTGATAACTGAAGCGGCATTTCTAAAAATACTGTTGTTGTTGTTAGAATCTGATTATATGGGAATCGGATTGAGTACCTTTAACACCTGATCGAACCATGTGAAATTGGGGAAATCCACAGGGTTGTTTTTTTGGGCCTATACAGGTTTTCCAAATTGTCTATAAACAAGTGCATATAAATGTAGTTTTTGGTATAGACATAACTTTTGTATAATGTCTACTCACCGACCGACTTCGCTCAATTGTCACTCCGAAGTTATCCGCCCCTAATCATGTAACTATCCTAATTAAATGCATTTGCTCTTTCTAAGCTAATGGCAAATACTATAGAAAATTAAGTGAGTGTAATTATTTGAAAATTATATAGTTCTTACCAAAAAAAAAGATAATTTGGAATCGAACTGCACTTACCTGAAAGAATAATCTGTTTTCTGATTCTGCATGGAGCGGCACCGCTGATTATTATTGAGAGCGAAGAGCACCATGTGGCTGTGATGAGATCCTCTCTTCTAACATAACATGACAAATCTCTGATATATACGTGATCGTTTTCAGAATAACTAAACGAGATGCTATCGGGTTATGTTGCGATCATATCTCGTGAACGAATTCATATTTGTGCATGATAACACATGACAGATATATTTATATATACGTAATAATTTCCACAGAAACTATATAAGATGCTATCGGGTAATGTTGTGAACATATGTCGCGAACGAATGCATGTTATATATGAGAAATGTATTAATAACAATATCGTGTTTGCACGTACGCAATAACTGGAGGGGATATGTTGTCGGATTTCACGCAGAATTGCACCATTCGATAAGGGTACGTTCATACACTGACAAGTTTGCACGGCCTTTCTTGCAGCCATTTTCTCATAGACAACCCTATGGCGCCAGCATATGAACGGCAGCATTCATTAAAAAAAACATATTTACCAAAGCTAACGACATGCGAAGTAAAATTTCTGTAGTTCTAAATGTAACGGTGCTACTAACACTTTACCATAAAATACCAGGATGGTTGATTCTTACAAGATAATTTCATGCCATTTACAGGGAAATTTCGATAGCATCGGTACTATATGTGAACTACATCGTTTATACTTCGTGTGTTGTTAGCTGTGGTACAGTTGCATTTGATAAGCATCTTTACATTCGGTTCATGTCATATTGTAGCTTGCTATACCAAAATGCCTTCCAGATATTGCCTGGCAAAATATCGAGTGTAGTTAGGGAGCCCGCATATGTTCCATTTACACTTTTGCGTACAAAAGGTTTGACCCCCTAAAGTTGGTACCAATAATGGAACATTCTGAAAAACCGATTTCTTAAGTTGCGCATTCCTGGGGTTTAGGGGCTGCTGAACCCCAAAAAGTGCCAAAAATCACTTCTATTTACACTTCCGCGTACATCGATGAATTTTGGTTTGATGATACTCCTAAGTGTACTGATTAAGAAAACACAACTTAAGAAAGGGATTTTCCTGGGGTTTTCAGATAAGAAAGGGGGTCCCATGCTGAACCCCAAAACGTGATTTTTCCCTTTTTTTTACACTTTCGCGTACATCCATAATTTTTGGTCTCAAAGTACTTAGATATATACTAATTATAAAAACACAACTTAAGAAGCAAGTTTTCCTGGGGTTTTAAGATAAGAAGGGGGTCATCGGGTCACCCCTCAAAACGTAAAAAATCACTTTTATTTACATGATTGCATTCGTCTAACGTGTGTGTATGTGCGTACACCCCTGGAACGTTGCACTATTACAACCAATACATCCCTAAATCGATACGATCAACTTAAGAAATATATATTCATGTCGTTTTCTGATAAGAACGAGACTTGTTACCCCCCCCCCCCCCCACACAACACGATCCATTTTCTAGAACTATAAGTGAGCCAGTTTTATGAAAATTATAGCGGGAAAATCTAGTAAAATGTATACAAATGGATATATTTTCGTGAAGCTAAGACATAATGACACTTTTTTGGGCCAAAATTGAAACTCACCATCCAAGATGGCCGCCAAAATGGCCGCCGGAAGTTGAAAATATGACATTTTTTCACAAATATCTTCTAGACCAATTCATGCTGCTTGGAACTGGTTGAGTAATGCAACTTTATTTTGTATTTTGTATATTAAACTGATCATTGGAGCAATTAAATATGCATTTATTGGGGTCCTAACCCCTTCCGATCCCTCAAAAATTTGATTGTACAGAATGCGGTATAAAATTTCACACACAAAAATCACAATTGGGATTCTAGTCATATTTCAACAAGAAATGTACAGAACTTTGTAATGTGAGTGAGGCATATCATTGCCTATGCATATTCCAAATCACTGGAACCAAAATTCTTACTTTGGCTCAAAATGGCTGCCAATATGGCCGCCAAAATATGGAAAATGGTAAATATTACACCAGCGTGTCCTGCAATCGCTTACAAGTTGTGGTTGATGTATAAAATTGGCCATTCTGCATTCTATACATTGAATACTAACATGTCTGATGCACCATGGTTAATTATTACTATTTTCACCACTGTCATCGTCAAAAATATTGGACTTTTCTCTAAAAAAACTTGACATAAATATTGGCAAAAATTCAGTTTTCAGGTTTGGACCATTTTTTCAGGTAAAATATAACTATCTTTGGATTGAAAGGTGTTTATTGTTTTGGTCTATCTTAAATGTGTCACACTACGGTGTTTATAGACCAAATTGCTCAAGATGGCTTCCAAAATGGCAACCAAATTTGTAAAATGCTAATTGTTTACATATATCCCGAACATTCTCTGCATTATCCGAAAAGGTAGCAAATTGTGACTCACTTGGTTATTATACGTGTTAGTTAATTAACTGACAACTACATGTTCTATTCCCAGTTGTCCCAGCTCCGTATGGGGCATGACAAATTCATTTTAATGTATGTAATTTTGCCGAGAACCTCTTTTGTGATTTTGGCCATATTTATTGAAAGGAAATGGGCAAACTTTGAGACAGAACTGAGATGGACCATAATCTTTGGCTATTCTGGTCCATTATGATAAAAAAAATGTCTACAGGATACAGTGTGGATGCCAAGATCGTAGCCAGGGAGTTACTCTGTGATCATATGTGAGGTGAATAGGTCTGCAGGGAGTTATTGTATGTCATGACTGATGTGAGTAGGTATACAATGAGTGACTATATGGTTATAAGTGGGTTGTCCATGGTAAGATGCATCTATGTATACAGGGAGAGGTCATGGTCAGGTGTGAGGTGAATCGGTATGCATGGGGTGACTGTATGGTGTATGATTGTGTATATCCAGTACGGGTACATCCGGTGTGCCTGTATGGTCATTGGTGTGGTGTATGGATATAGCTACATGGTCATATATGTGTTGATTATGTATATATGGAGTGAATGTAAGGTCATGGGTGGGATGTACATGTGTTGTCTGTATGATCATGGATGGGTTGTGTGGATAAATAGGTAGTGATTTTATGGTTACTGGTAATGTGTATAGGTATACATGGAATGACTGTACGGTCATGATTGAATATGAATACCTGGAGTAAGCTGGGTGGACATTATCGATCGTGTGGGTACATAGGAAGTGTCCTTGTGGTAACGGGTGGGATGTATATTTATATATATCGTGGATGTATTACCATTGGTGGGTGTATAGGACTTAGCTGTATTATCATGGATGGCGTGTATGATTATACAGTGAATTGCTGAATTGTCATGTGTGAGGTGTATATGCAAGGATGGGTTGTTTGAGTGGTCGTATGTGCGGTTTTTTTTGTATATCTGGAAGGGCTGAATGGCCATTAGTGAGGGTTACATGTATACCTGGAGTGAATCTATGGTCTAGGGTGGGCTGCATATGTATATCGAGTGGTTATATGACTATGTGTGTCGAATAGGTATACAGGTAGTGAATGTATGGTTAATGGTGAGATGAGTACATGTAGGTATACAAGTAGTGACTGTATGATCATAAATGTAATGAAAATCTATACAGGTGGTGACAGGCGTATGAGTATACATGTACCTGGTGTTCCTGTTTGGTGACTCGTGTCGGTATCGCCATGTGTATACCAGTACACACACGTGTTGCTTTATTGTCATGGGCGAGGGATATGTGTATATAGCGAGTGGCTATATGGTCATGGATGAGGTGCATATGCATACATGGAGTGACTATATAGTCTGGCTGTCGGAGCTGAAATAGAGGACCTACCCGGAAAAAATTCTTAACAAGCTAAATTTGGTATCATTGGAAAGAGGAGACCTTCATGTATAACATATCCAAAATCCGCTAAAATCCGCTTTGGGGAAAAGTTTCTACAGCGCCCTGAATAGGGGAGGGGTCTGACATAATTTATAAAGGTAATTGTGACCACGGGACTCTGTATATGCGCAAAGTGATATAGATAACAGTTGTGTTCAGTACATATATGTATATATAATGAACGATTATATAATTGCCACGCCATCAGATAATATATTTACATAAATATGGACAATGTAAAACGTATTTCTTATATCATGATGAAATTCCGTTTAATTAAACGCTCTTTAATAGCCTTCATTAAACTACAAAGAGTCAGTCTCGAATTTATCATTCTTGCTTGATCGTAACGATACACTGTGGAAAGACGAAGTGATGGGCCAACGTGCAAACTAACGCTCTTTATTTTAACCATATCGGGAAATGATTCATGTTGAACGCTCTTTAATGGTCCAAGGCGATAAATTCAATGATTTATGTAATGATGCAATACCACTATCAAATAGAACGTAGCGATTGTTTCTTCAAGCGTGTAGTGGCAAATCATTTATTAATATAGTTATTTTGATAGGTTTTTGTGTGACATTGTGCTTATTTTTCGCCTTCTGTTGAAACCTAACGGTGCCAACACACGCAGAAGGCTTATAGTACACTGAAACTGCGTTGTTCTTGGTTGAGTTTTTTTAATTCTCATACTATAGTCTCATTGGTTTGGTCTGGTACGTGTTCGGCGATGGCAGAATCAACACTGTATGTAGGGGCCAGCAACTTTCAAGAGGACATGTGCGTCTTATCCTTTCATAGCATGCGTCAATGTAATCTGGACACTAAGGACAAGCCATTGGTACAAGTTATGGCAAAAGGATTGGAGACTTTGATTGATTTCTCTGATAAGCGAGGATATCACCACTTATCTGAATATTTGAAGGGGCAACAAATAACCACACCCATTGGTAAGGTCTTGGTCCATAAAGACTGTAGGCGTGATTTCACTGATAGGAAACGAACCTTCAGTGTCAATCCTGAGTGTATGGATACGGTTCCGCTCTCTAAGAAAATGAGGTCTAAACAAGACCCATTTAATTTCAAAGAAGACTGTTTCATATGTGGAAAGGGTGCCATATCAGATCCTCGTCATCCCGGTAGAAGGCAAGTGCGAACAGTAACAACTCTCCCTATTAGAGACAGAGTTTTGGAACATTGCCGAATAAGAGATGATTCGTGGGCATTGAAGGTTCAGAAACGCATTCTAAGTTGCATTGATCTCGTTGCTGCAGAAGCCGTATATCATGCATCTGGTTTCTCCATGTTCTTAGGAGAAATAAATGAGGAACCATCTGAGAGAAAACCACAGGGCAGAACACCAAGTGTCGAAATGCAACGCTCATTTGATTCGTTGTGTGCATGGCTGGAGTCTGGATGTGGTACAGAACTGTATACTCTGTCCGAGTTACATACTCGAATGGTAGAGCTAGCAATTGAATCAGAATCATATTCAATAAAACGCCTTAAACAGAAATTGGAAGAACGGTATGGGGAGTATATATTTTTTGCTAAAGTCGAAGGGCGTAGCAACGTCATTTGTTTCAAAGATATGGCCAAGTACTTGATAAATGACAAGTGGTATGCGGATAAGAAAGATGACATAGAGGATGAAGCAGACAGAATTGTTGTGACCGCTGCGAAGATGATTAGGGCAAAGTTGCGGGAAATGAAATATGATAAGAAAACCTACCCCACCAGCGAGGAGATAGGGAATATTGACAACAGAAATAAATGGATTCCTCGCCATTTACAAATGTTTCTGGAGATACTTGTTCCATCTGACATCAAACAGAATAGCATTGGTCACAGTATAGTGCAATCTGCGAGGTCCCGGTCTGTTATCACCCCTACACTTTTTGGTATTGGGGTTGAAATGGATCACGTGTTCGGGTCAAGGTGGCTTGTTGATGAACTGTCTAAATTGGGGTTTTCAATTACTTACGACGAAGTAAGCAGATACAAGCAATCAGTGATCCAGGTTGAAAGTATTGAGAGTACACTAGTGGAGTATTTTCCAGGTACCTTTACTCAGTGGGTAGCAGATAACGTCGACCACAACATCGCTACTATTGATGGTAAAGGTTCATTTCATGGTATGGGTATAATCGCAGTATCAACTCCGAAGGATGATACCCTGCTTACACATACATCAAAAGTGATCACTCGTCAAAAACGTGTTGTGGTTGAAGAACTAATCGAAGACAAGGGTGTGCCTATCATACACTATTTGAAACCTACAAATCTGGGATTATCCACAATAAAGTACCGACCCATGCTTGAGTTACAAAACCCATACGCACTGCCTCCAGGTTTGAACACTGATTTGTTATGGCATTGCGGTTGGCTTTCAAATCGAGCAATGAAGCATAGACCGAACTGGTCTTGATTCATGGAACACATCTTTTCTTCAAATCGCTCAGAACCTTCAGCCAAGTCAGAAGTTCTTTTTCTACCGATAATAGACCTCAACCCATCAGATGAGTCTTGTTTATTTTCTACTTTGATGTATATTCATAATCATGCGACACAGTTGGGAATTGTGACTCCATGCTTGACGTTTGACCAGCCACTTTGGCTCAAAGCGATTGAGATAATTGAAGCCAAGTCACTTGGAATAGTTTGTAGACTCGGCGGCTTCCATCTGATGATGAGTTTCATGGGTAGCATTGGTACCATGATGAATGGGTCGGGGTTAGATGAGGCTCTTGAAAACGCTTATGGCTCAAACGTAGTTGCCACAATGCTTTCCGGGAAGGCATTCTCGCGAGCACTCAGATGTCATTTCCTTGTGAACGGAGCCCTTACTAACAAGCTGTTGGGTGAATTGATCTCTGATGATTCAAATGAAATTTCCAAGTTGACAGCCGATGATGCGGGGTCAAACGCGACATCAGATACCGATTTATCTGCAAAATCAAATGTTGAAGTACCTCCAACGTTAAATATCGAAGTACCTTCGACATCAAATGTCGAAGAATCGGCAATCGAAAGAATCACCTCAACTGGTACTGCCAGTTTCGAAGGAGAGAAGCTTAGTCAGGCTGAAGTGAAAGCGATAAATGAGCTGTATGAAAAAGTGTTTGATGGGACCATTCAAGTTTCGGCTGTTTCCGATTCAATAGAACTGCTCAAATTGAACGAACTTATGTTATGTTACAAGACATACATTGGCGAGAAATCCAGAACATCCAAACTTTGGTTACAGTATATGGAGTATATAGAAATGTTGAAAGATTTTATTCGAGCTGAGAGAACAGGAGATTGGAATCTCCATTTAGTAGTTGTTGGAAAAATGTTGAATTTGTTTGCCGCCACTGGGCACGTGCACTGTGCGAAGAGCTGTCGCTTGTATTTGCAAATGATGCTTGACCTACCCAAGAAATATCCGTGGTTATACAAATGTTTTATAGAGGATGGTGTTCATACTATTCGAAGAAGCAGTAGGTTTTGGGCGGGACTGTCAAGTGACCTAGTTATTGAGCAAGTCTTGATGCGTTCCATCAAAAGCCGGGGTGGCCTTACGCGAGGAAGGGGAATAACTGAATCGGTACGCCAGCAATGGGTTTATAGCATGCACAGGTGTGCCCAAATACACGGCGCAATGACAGACTTGACAAACACAAAACACAAGACCAGTGAACAACATGTTGACCTTAGCATATCTAGGGCAGACGTGACGAATCTGATTTATGCAGTATCCAGGAATGGTTCGATGGGCATGCGCCGTTTGACCCAAATGACTCACGGCTCATTTCCCTTTCATCTGGTTTGATTGCAGGTCCAGATGACAAAATTAATTGCGACGAGACAGAGTTGGTTGGCTCACAAATTCAAGAGAAGTTAGATAACGTCGTTGTTGCCGATGCGTCTATAATAGTCTGGCTGTCGGAGCTGAAATAGAGGACCTACCCGGAAAAAATTCTTAACAAGCTAAATTTGGTATCATTGGAAAGAGGAGACCTTCATGTATAACATATCCAAAATCCGCTAAAATCCGCTTTGGGGAAAAGTTTCTACAGCGCCCTGAATAGGGGAGGGGTCTGACATAATTTATAAAGGTAATTGTGACCACGGGACTCTGTATATGCGCAAAGTGATATAGATAACAGTTGTGTTCAGTACATATATGTATATATAATGAACGATTATATAATTGCCACGCCATCAGATAATATATTTACATAAATATGGACAATGTAAAACGTATTTCTTATATCATGATGAAATTCCGTTTAATTAAACGCTCTTTAATAGCCTTCATTAAACTACAAAGAGTCAGTCTCGAATTTATCATTCTTGCTTGATCGTAACGATACACTGTGGAAAGACGAAGTGATGGGCCAACGTGCAAACTAACGCTCTTTATTTTAACCATATCGGGAAATGATTCATGTTGAACGCTCTTTAATGGTCCAAGGCGATAAATTCAATGATTTATGTAATGATGCAATACCACTATCAAATAGAACGTAGCGATTGTTTCTTCAAGCGTGTAGTGGCAAATCATTTATTAATATAGTTATTTTGATAGGTTTTTGTGTGACATTGTGCTTATTTTTCGCCTTCTGTTGAAACCTAACGGTGCCAACACACGCAGAAGGCTTATAGTACACTGAAACTGCGTTGTTCTTGGTTGAGTTTTTTTAATTCTCATACTATAGTCTCATTGGTTTGGTCTGGTACGTGTTCGGCGATGGCAGAATCAACACTGTATGTAGGGGCCAGCAACTTTCAAGAGGACATGTGCGTCTTATCCTTTCATAGCATGCGTCAATGTAATCTGGACACTAAGGACAAGCCATTGGTACAAGTTATGGCAAAAGGATTGGAGACTTTGATTGATTTCTCTGATAAGCGAGGATATCACCACTTATCTGAATATTTGAAGGGGCAACAAATAACCACACCCATTGGTAAGGTCTTGGTCCATAAAGACTGTAGGCGTGATTTCACTGATAGGAAACGAACCTTCAGTGTCAATCCTGAGTGTATGGATACGGTTCCGCTCTCTAAGAAAATGAGGTCTAAACAAGACCCATTTAATTTCAAAGAAGACTGTTTCATATGTGGAAAGGGTGCCATATCAGATCCTCGTCATCCCGGTAGAAGGCAAGTGCGAACAGTAACAACTCTCCCTATTAGAGACAGAGTTTTGGAACATTGCCGAATAAGAGATGATTCGTGGGCATTGAAGGTTCAGAAACGCATTCTAAGTTGCATTGATCTCGTTGCTGCAGAAGCCGTATATCATGCATCTGGTTTCTCCATGTTCTTAGGAGAAATAAATGAGGAACCATCTGAGAGAAAACCACAGGGCAGAACACCAAGTGTCGAAATGCAACGCTCATTTGATTCGTTGTGTGCATGGCTGGAGTCTGGATGTGGTACAGAACTGTATACTCTGTCCGAGTTACATACTCGAATGGTAGAGCTAGCAATTGAATCAGAATCATATTCAATAAAACGCCTTAAACAGAAATTGGAAGAACGGTATGGGGAGTATATATTTTTTGCTAAAGTCGAAGGGCGTAGCAACGTCATTTGTTTCAAAGATATGGCCAAGTACTTGATAAATGACAAGTGGTATGCGGATAAGAAAGATGACATAGAGGATGAAGCAGACAGAATTGTTGTGACCGCTGCGAAGATGATTAGGGCAAAGTTGCGGGAAATGAAATATGATAAGAAAACCTACCCCACCAGCGAGGAGATAGGGAATATTGACAACAGAAATAAATGGATTCCTCGCCATTTACAAATGTTTCTGGAGATACTTGTTCCATCTGACATCAAACAGAATAGCATTGGTCACAGTATAGTGCAATCTGCGAGGTCCCGGTCTGTTATCACCCCTACACTTTTTGGTATTGGGGTTGAAATGGATCACGTGTTCGGGTCAAGGTGGCTTGTTGATGAACTGTCTAAATTGGGGTTTTCAATTACTTACGACGAAGTAAGCAGATACAAGCAATCAGTGATCCAGGTTGAAAGTATTGAGAGTACACTAGTGGAGTATTTTCCAGGTACCTTTACTCAGTGGGTAGCAGATAACGTCGACCACAACATCGCTACTATTGATGGTAAAGGTTCATTTCATGGTATGGGTATAATCGCAGTATCATCTCCGAAGGATGATACCCTGCTTACACATACATCAAAAGTGATCACTCGTCAAAAACGTGTTGTGGTTGAAGAACTAATCGAAGACAAGGGTGTGCCTATCATACACTATTTGAAACCTACAAATCTGGGATTATCCACAATAAAGTACCGACCCATGCTTGAGTTACAAAACCCATACGCACTGCCTCCAGGTTTGAACACTGATTTGTTATGGCATTGCGGTTGGCTTTCAAATCGAGCAATGAAGCATAGACCGAACTGGTCTTGATTCATGGAACACATCTTTTCTTCAAATCGCTCAGAACCTTCAGCCAAGTCAGAAGTTCTTTTTCTACCGATAATAGACCTCAACCCATCAGATGAGTCTTGTTTATTTTCTACTTTGATGTATATTCATAATCATGCGACACAGTTGGGAATTGTGACTCCATGCTTGACGTTTGACCAGCCACTTTGGCTCAAAGCGATTGAGATAATTGAAGCCAAGTCACTTGGAATAGTTTGTAGACTCGGCGGCTTCCATCTGATGATGAGTTTCATGGGTAGCATTGGTACCATGATGAATGGGTCGGGGTTAGATGAGGCTCTTGAAAACGCTTATGGCTCAAACGTAGTTGCCACAATGCTTTCCGGGAAGGCATTCTCGCGAGCACTCAGATGTCATTTCCTTGTGAACGGAGCCCTTACTAACAAGCTGTTGGGTGAATTGATCTCTGATGATTCAAATGAAATTTCCAAGTTGACAGCCGATGATGCGGGGTCAAACGCGACATCAGATACCGATTTATCTGCAAAATCAAATGTTGAAGTACCTCCAACGTTAAATATCGAAGTACCTTCGACATCAAATGTCGAAGAATCGGCAATCGAAAGAATCACCTCAACTGGTACTGCCAGTTTCGAAGGAGAGAAGCTTAGTCAGGCTGAAGTGAAAGCGATAAATGAGCTGTATGAAAAAGTGTTTGATGGGACCATTCAAGTTTCGGCTGTTTCCGATTCAATAGAACTGCTCAAATTGAACGAACTTATGTTATGTTACAAGACATACATTGGCGAGAAATCCAGAACATCCAAACTTTGGTTACAGTATATGGAGTATATAGAAATGTTGAAAGATTTTATTCGAGCTGAGAGAACAGGAGATTGGAATCTCCATTTAGTAGTTGTTGGAAAAATGTTGAATTTGTTTGCCGCCACTGGGCACGTGCACTGTGCGAAGAGCTGTCGCTTGTATTTGCAAATGATGCTTGACCTACCCAAGAAATATCCGTGGTTATACAAATGTTTTATAGAGGATGGTGTTCATACTATTCGAAGAAGCAGTAGGTTTTGGGCGGGACTGTCAAGTGACCTAGTTATTGAGCAAGTCTTGATGCGTTCCATCAAAAGCCGGGGTGGCCTTACGCGAGGAAGGGGAATAACTGAATCGGTACGCCAGCAATGGGTTTATAGCATGCACAGGTGTGCCCAAATACACGGCGCAATGACAGACTTGACAAACACAAAACACAAGACCAGTGAACAACATGTTGACCTTAGCATATCTAGGGCAGACGTGACGAATCTGATTTATGCAGTATCCAGGAATGGTTCGATGGGCATGCGCCGTTTGACCCAAATGACTCACGGCTCATTTCCCTTTCATCTGGTTTGATTGCAGGTCCAGATGACAAAATTAATTGCGACGAGACAGAGTTGGTTGGCTCACAAATTCAAGAGAAGTTAGATAACGTCGTTGTTGCCGATGCGTCTATAAGGAGAAAAGAGCAGGTTCGGACGCTCAGTTATTTAACACCTGGAGTTAAAATCGAAAACAACCGAGTCGATATTAATCCTACTGTTTTGTTCTCACGACTAATAGCTATTGCTCAACGAAAAGAAGACATCGACAAATACTTCAAATATGAACTGACAGTGGTACCAACATCTCTGTTCAAGGAACATACTCTACGAAAACCAACCAAGGCACAATTGGCAAATGCATTGACTGAAGGTGTCGAGGTAATACAATCGCACAAGGAAGCAGTTATTGTCATCGATGGTGGCGCTCTCCTCCACCGAGTTAAATGGTCAAAGAAATGCAACTACAAACAAGTGGTTGAACATTATGTAAGATATGTTAAGAACAAGTATGGTGTGTGCTCAATAGTTTTCGATGGCTATGGGCAAGGACCATCGATTAAGGATCATGAACACCAGCGAAGAGTGGGCAAAACCTGTGCTGATGTCCATCTGACCGATATTATGCAGGTTCACAACAATCAAGAAGTGTTTCTTTCGAACGAAACGAACAAGCAGAAGTTTATACATCTACTCAGCAAGGCGCTACGGGACGCTCATCACACAGTCCATAACAGTAAATCTGACGCAGACACAATGATTGTTTCAGTTGCCATAGAATCAGCATCAAAATCACAGGTAGTTGTTGTTGCTGATGACACAGATGTTCTAGTTTTACTCCTACATCACTGGAAAGGCTCATTATCGAATATATATTTCAAGTCTGAGATGCGAAAGTCACACAAAAGCGGTGGGGTGTGGAATGTTGCTGATATCGTGCACAAAGCCGGTGATTTAGTCACTAAACATATTCTTTTCTTGCATGCTTGGGGTGGGTGCGACACAACATCGGCGATATTTGGACAGGGAAAGACAGGCTTGGTGAAACGATTAGAATCGTCTGCTCAATTGCAACATCTTTCGATAGAAATCAGCAATCGGGCTGCGTCAGCCCAACAGGTAGGTGAGGCAGGTTCGAAGATTTTCGTCCATCGACCATCTAAGATACGCGAAGTTCATGACCATGATTTCCTCCGGCCGGTCTGCCATCGAGCCTCAGAAATTGCCACCTACAGAGAGGGCAGCCTATTTCCATAGTCTTAGGGTTCACTTACAGATATTAATCTGGGCATATCTCGGGGAAATACATCTAGAACCAAGACATTGGGGATGGCAACTGCAGGGGTCAATACTTATCCCAACAATGACTGATCTAGAACCAGCACCAGAAAATCTTCTTAAATTCATTCGATGCAATTGTAAAATGTCGTCAAGAAATCCTTGTGGCACAAATCAATGTTCCTGTCAGAAAAATGGACTTAAGTGTGTCACTGCCTGTGGGGATTGTCGTGGGGAGATTTGCACGAATTTTGAGCAAACGGTTGTTGATCAGGAACTGGATTGAATGTGGCTGTATCACTAGAAAGCAATCTGAACCCCTCAATAGATTTACCTTTCGTTCGGTGGGAGATTCAAAGTCAATAGATTCATAATATGGAAAGTTAGTGGGAAAATTTTAGAAAAACACATATTTTCCGGTTTTGACTGACATTTTGGCCGCCATGTTTAGGTCTCTTACTCGGAAACAACATAGTTTGCCCAGGAAATATATTATATACACTACAAAAGAAATGTTGGCTATAACACGGGTTGATAGTTTTAGTATGTGTGTCAAACAATAGATTTCTCGAAATTTTCAACTTTCAAGCGGCCATGTTGGACGCCATCTTGAATAAACAAATATTCCCCAAAGCGGATTTTAGCGGATTTTGGATATGTTCACCAGGGGGCTATTCTGCTTCGAATGACACCAAATTCAGCTTGTTAAGAATTTTTTCCGGGTTCAATCCTTCAACAGCCAGACTAATACTGACATGGCTGGGTGTATTAGTATATATTGAGTGGCTATTCGGATATGGTGTGACAAATAGGGATACAGGGATTGCCATGGCCAATGTTGGGGTGAATATGAATACAAGGATTTACCACGATCGTGTATGAATGTTTTGAATAGGTACACACGGGGTGACTATATGGCCATAGGTCAGGTGAAGGAATATACCAGGTAACATGTGTGAGGGTATGCGTATGAAGCGAGTGGCTATATGGCCATTGGTGATGTGCATATGTATACCGGAATGACTTTATGGTCATTGTTGTGGTGTTGATGTATATATTGATTGTCCATTTGACCATGCGTTTGGAGAATAGGTATACAGGGGATGACCTTATGGCCAATGGTGAGATGAATGGGTATACATGGAGTGACTATATGGTTATGGGTCATGTTTAGGAGTATACCCAGTGTGCCTGCATTGTGACGCGTGGCTGTATGGTCATCAGTGGTCATGGGCCAGGTGTACATGTATACAGTGAGTAACTATATTGTTATGTATGTGGTGTTTATGTATATATGTAATGACTGTGTGATAATGGTTGGCTATCGCTTTCCACGATATGACATGACCTCTCTGTTGATTAACATATCCTTGAGTTATTGTGGAAAGCGATAGCCACCCAAGGTACACATGTACAACCCACCCATTACCACAGTCACTCCATATGTACATAAACACCACACAAATGACAACATAGTCACCCACTTTATACACGTACATGTACTAGTACACCTGATCATACAGCCATACTTGGTTATACCCGTACATACCACAAATGACGATACAGCCACGAGTCATGAACACCAGGTATACACCTACACCCGACCATATAGTCACTCTATGTATACATATTCACTGCATTCACGATCATACAGTCACTCATTGTATACATATTCACATCAACGTGGACCATACAGCCACTACATGTATACCTATTCGCCAAACCCATGACCATGGAGTCAATCCAGGTATACATATGCACATCACCAATGGTGAGCCCTTCCAGATATACCAATATCCGCACATACGACCACTCATAAGTTCCATACTTGCCATACTCATACACACCATCCATGATAATAAATCTACTCCCCATACACCACCAATGATAACACATCCACAACATATATAAATATACGTCCCACCGTTACCAACAGGGCACTCCCTATATACCCACACATCATTGATGACCATAGAATAACTCCCTGTATACCTATTATCCTCATCTATGATCATAACTCCCTGGCTACCATCTTGGCTTCCACCCTGTATCCAGTTGATAAATTGTTATCATAATGGGCCAGAATACCCACATATCATGGTGCATCTCAGTTCAGTCTCAAAGTTCTGCCCATTCCTTTCAATGATATGGTTCTCCGCAAAATTCCATACTGCAACTTAAAAATGAATTGGTCATGCCCCATACGGAACTGGGACAAACATAATAGAACGTAGTTGTCAGTTAATTACATTGTAACTAACACGTACAATAACCAAGTGAGTCACAATTTGCCATTTTTTTCGGATAACGAATTTGGTTGCCATTTTGGAAGCCATCTTGAGCAATTTAGTCTATAAACACCGTAGTGTGACACATTTAAGATAGACCAAAACAATAAACACCTTTTAATCCAAAGATAGTTAAATTTTACTTGAACAAATGGTCGAACCCTAAAAAGTGAATTCTTGCCGATATTTGTGTCCAATATTTCTGGTAAATGTCAGTGGTGACAATAGTAAAAATGATCCATGGTGCATCAGACATGTTAGTATGCAATGTATAGAAAAGAGATTAGCCAATTGTGTACATCAACCACAACTTGTAAGCGATTGCAGGACACGCTGGGGCAATATTTACCATTTTCCATATTTTAGCGGCCATTTTCGCAGCCATTTTGAGCCAAGGTAAGATTTATGGTTCCATAGATTTGGAATATTCATAGGTAATGATATGCCTCACTTACATTACAATGTTCTTTTCATTTCTTGTTGAAATATGACTAGAATCCCAATTGTGATTTTTTTGTAAAATTTTGTACTGCGTTCTGTAAAATCGAATTTTTGAGGGATTGGAAGGGGTTAGGACCCCAAATAAATGCATATTTAATAGCACCAATGATCAGTTAATATAAAAAACACAAAATAAAGTTGCATTACTCAACCAGTTCCAAACAGCATGAATTGATCTAGAAGATATTTGTGAAAAAATGTCATATTTTCAACTTTCGGCGGCCATTTTGGAGGCCATCTTGGATGGTGAGTTTCAATTTTGGCCCAAAAAAGTGTCATTATGTCTTAGCTTCACGAAAATATATACATTTGTATACATTTTACTAGATTTTCCCGCTATAATTTTCATAAAACTTACAGTTCTAGAAAATGGATCGTGTTGTGGTTGGGGGGGGGGGGGGGGGTAACAAGTCTCGTTCTTATCAGAAAACGACATGAATATATATTTCTTAAGTTGATCGTATCGATTTAGGGATGTATTGGTTGTAATAGTGCAACGTCCCAGGGGTGTACGCACATACACACACGTTGGACGAATGCAATCATGTAAATAAAAGTGATTTTTTACGTTTTGAGGGGTGACCCGATGACCCCCTTCTTATCTTAAAACCCCAGGAAAAGTTGCTTCTTAAGTTGTGTTTTTATAATTAGTATATATCTAAGTACTTTGAGACCAAAAATTATGGATGTACGCGAAAGTGTAAAAAAAAGTGAAAAATCACGTTTTGGGGTTCAGCATGGGACCCCCTTTCTTATCTGAAAACCCCAGGAAAATCCATTTCTTAAGTTGTGTTTTCTTAATCAGTACACTTAGGAGTATCATCAAACCAAAATTCATCGATGTACGCGGAAGTGTAAATAGAAGTGATTTTTGGCACTTTTTGTGGTTCAGCGGCCCCTAAACCCCAGGAATGCGCAACTTAAGAAATCGGTTTTTCAGAATGTTCCATTATTGGTACCAACTTTAGGGGGTCAAACCTTTTGTACGCAAAAGTGTAAATGGAACATATGCGGGCTCCCTAACTATATGAACGTACCCTAACGGACTGGCGTGAGGTCTCCGAAACAGGTGGTTTATTGAGCCTCCCGGGATAGTGGCTTAGTCGGAATAAGGACATGTTGCATCTCACATGCATAGCTATCAAAATGGCTACTTCTACTAAAATATTGACTCAGCTTTAGGTCCACAATCACTACAAGAAAACCATAATCAGAAATGGTAACGCCCTCAAGGTCATATTATTAGCCATAAATATAAATTATAATATAAAATATATTGGTTACATGAATGCACCCACCGCCTCAGAATTCCGTTAAAACTAATCCTTCAAAATATTACAAAAACAACTACGGCTTATTACTGCAGGTTTCTCATTCACCACACCAGAAAGCTTCTAAATGCGGATCAAAAATCGGAGGCATTGTGTTCCCGCCATAAAATCTTCAAGAGCGCATGGTCCAGCCATTGATCATACCTAAACATCTAAAACAATTAACGCGGTCATAATAGTTACATACTGCAACTATAAGACATCCAGCGAATACACACCCCACGAAAACACGAAATGTGTTGTCCTGCGAGATATCCCATCGCTATAGCTCAATTTGAAACGGCATTCCTGCAATATCCTATATAAAACAATAAAGCTTCTCAAAGCATCGGCATAGTCAATAGAACTTCCACGAACTTGGAAATCGACACTTACCGATCGCTCCACATAAGCATGGTCAGACCTATCATCGAATACTGTAACTCTGCATGGAGCCCACATCACAAATATCAAAGCATTGTGTTAGAGAAATACAATGAAAAGCAACGAAACTAGTTCGTCAAATCAAAACTCAATGCTACCGAGACCGCATGATAAGACTCAATCTGACATCTTTATAATATCGAAGATTTAGAGGAGATCTAATCGAGGTATATAAACTGATGAATGGTCTTTACAATGTCAATGCCTGTGACATCGTGAAGAATAAGAGGACATAATAAAAAGCTGCAGATGCGCATTGTTAACAAGGCCATAGGAAAATATTTCTTCACACAGAGGGTGGTAAATAGCTGGAACTCTCTGCCAGACTTCGCTGTTGAGGCTCCAACACTCGATCAATTCAAAATATACATAGACTCATTCTTCTATTATATAAAATACGAGTTCGACGACAAGTAATACGTTCAAGTGACTCACAAGTAAATATCGAATGACGATTCATATGTTTGTAAACAAACATTGCAAATAATGTTATTGGGACAAAAAGTTCCGTATTATGATGATGATGATGATGGTGATGATATGATTGATAGAACAAACCACTATTATGATGATCGTGTCGTTATTTGTTTAAAATACGTATCAATTGACATATACGCACCCGTTCCCTCATTAAAATCAACATATTTCGACCATTTATGGGGATCTCCGCGAATTCTGGGATCTCCGCAAATAGACATCCGCAAATAGACATCCGCATATAGGGACCTACTGCAAATTGTCACACCGATCAGCACCAATTAACGAACCGTGACTGACTCGGCTGTATCCAACTATATAACCTCTTTAAAATACGTATCAATTGAGATATACGCACCCGTTCCCTCATTGAAATCAACATAATTATCTCGACCATTTTAGGGTACCTCCGCGAATTCGGGACCTCCGCCAATTCGGGATCTCCGCAAATAGGGGACCTACTGCAAACTGTCACACCGATTAGCACCCAATTAACGAACCAGTGGCTGACTCGGCTGTCTCAGACTACACTCTTTAAAATGCGTATCAATTGACATACGCATTTTACAAATTATCTTTTTCATTTCTTCTATTTGTAATTGGCATAGCTTACACAAACCAAAATCAACGACAATAAACGAAATTGAAATTCCAACTGCATCTTTTACCGGACTCGGCCTCGGGGTCGCACTACAACTTTAATGCGTCCCAAAACAAAAGTATTTCTATAAATAAAAACCCCAGCGCCCAGGCGGAACAAGATTTTGTACATTAGTATACACGCGGCGCGCATAATAAATCAATCAGCATTAAAGGGGGACTGCACACTGAATCCAGCCATTTATGGGACCATCTCCTTTTATACTCAACGGAATATATGCAACAAATAAATGAATTAGTGCAAACAACATGGTAATTATAATGAACGTGATGACTCGAGTCATCGGAAAAACCGCTATAAAATGTAAAAATTATGGAAAAGGGGTGGATCCCCAATTTGTTTTTTTTTTGCACGTGTGGGGGTGGTGGGTCCACGTTTGTGCGGATTTTCTTTTTCACCACTGTGTACGGATTTTTTTTTGCAGACCCCACCCACCCCCCTGTTCAGAATAAGATATTAGTAGTGAATCCCACAACAGACATTTACTCTTTTTGCATCATCCATTCACCCCAAGTTGATATCATTCATCCCAAATGGATACGGTCTTTTAGGATCCAGTGGAATAATGAATCAGTAAGCATTGAGGCGTTATCTATATCTATATATATAGATACATATTTATATCTATATTTGCGAATGTCTGGTGTTCTATAGAAATTCACGGGGAATCCAATGTTGTGGTTCAAAGATGTCAAAAATGGCGCCGTTCAAGTCAGGGTGTACGGAAGGGGAGTGGAGCACCAATATTGATTAACAATATTTTGGCACCGATTTCCACCAATGTGATCTAATCGCTGAGTTAAATACGCCAAATTGGTGACGTTTGGATGAGAGATGGGGTGGGACACTAATTTTGATAAGAATTTGTTTAGTCGCCGATTACCACCAAACTTACACATAATCTTCTCCATGATTTCCACCAATTTTTATAGTCTAATTGTGTGGTTTAAAGATGTCACATGTGTCCTCCCTTGAGTCAGTGATAGGGAGAGGAGGTCATCAGCGATAAAGATATGTTTAGCGCCAATATCCATCAAATCCATACACGTTCTTCCCCAATGATACAATGAATCATCGTGTGGGTTAAAGCCGCTACATTTGGTGCCAATATTTTCGAATATCTGTCTGTCTGTGTTCTATTATAACTTCGCGGGAACCGAAGGAGTCTAACAGGGGTAACTTTTTACGAGGAAGAAAACGGTGCATGTTTAAATTTTCTAAAGTTACGTTGTTGGTGTCAGGGACAGTCAAGGGGAGGAGCAGCACAAATGATGAAATATCGTCATTCGAGTCAGTGGTGCACGGAGAGGGGAGGGGCAAAAAAATTGATAAAAACAAATCTATTTTTAGTGCGGCTTTACACCAAATTGATAGATATTCTTCTCCACGATACGGTGAATCTAATCGTGATTTAAAGACGCCAAATTGGTGCTGTTTTGTGTGAGCAATATGGGGAGACAATAAATGTGATCAGAATTAGTTTAGTTGCCGATTACCACCAAACTTATAATAATCATCTCCATTATATCAGGAGACTAATGGATGTGATTTAAATGAGTCTCGCTCTGTGTCGGGCTCATATATATATAGCATTTCTTTTAAACTGAGAATAAATAGCCAGTATAGTACCATGTACAGAGGAGTACCTGGGCATTTCTTTAAAACATCTGTATCTTCTTTTGAAACTGATACTTGACTGCTCAGCATTCGATATCCCAAAGTACTGCATGCGGAAAATTTAATCCATCACCAGAGGTTTGTGTTACCAACTACACCATGCTCGTCTCCGTATCCTGTCCAAGAATAAAACTGGTCTAAGAGCTCCGCCAGTGGACCCTGGCAGTCAGTGACAGCCACACGTTAAGACTCGACACTACTTGTAGATAACTATACTTATTGCAGACTGAATATATACATGTATACACATATCAAACCAATTGGCATCCCAAACAAAATCTTGAAGATCTGTGCCGAGGAAGCCGCAACATCACTCACAACGATATTCCAACGATCGCTTGACACAGGTGAATTACCAACTGACTGGCTCGAGGCTAACATCACACCAATATTTAAAAAGGGCGACGTCCACCTGCCAGAAAATTTCAGGCCAGTATCACTAACATCGGTGGCCTGCAAAATCCTTGAGCACATACTATGCCGGCACATCAGAGACCACCTTGAAAAATACGACATCCTCACTGACATAAACCATGGATTCCGCTCTGGACACTCGATCCTGCGTGACACAACTGATCAATGTAACACATGAACTGATGGAGAATTACGATAACGACATCCAGACAGACATAGCAGTATTGGATTTCTCAAAGGCATTCGACACAGTACCTCACCGAAGCCTACTACACAAACTTAACAGCTATGGTGTTACAAATCAAACTCTCAAATGGATCGACACCTTCCTGACAAAACGGCAAATGAGAGTAGCAGTGGAAGGAGAATTCTCAAAACACGTAGCAGTCGAGTCCGGCGTACCACAGGGTGCTGTACTCGGTCCTCTCCTCTTCCTGTGTCACATAAATGACTTACCACAAGCAGTCACATCGCAAGTCAAACTCTTCGCCGATGAGTGTCTGCTTTACCGCCAAATAAAAGGCCAACAAGACCATATTGCTCTTCAAGAAGACCTGAAGTCATTAGAAAAATGGGCAGCTGTTTGGGGCATGCGGTTCAATGCGAAGAAATGTAACATCTTATCAATAAAACCCAAGTCAACGCATATGTACCAGCTGGATAACCAAATACTCCAAACAGTTGAAGAAACACAGTATCTAGGGCTAACCATCACCAACACCCTCACTTGGTCATCCCACATATCAAAGATAGTAAGAAAAGCTGGCAGTACCCTTGGATTCCTCCGTCGAAACCTTAGGAGAGCGGACAAAAAACACAAAATAATGGCCTATGAATCCACAGTAAGATCCACCCTTGAATATGCAGCAGAAGTTTGGGATCCATACCAACAAAAAGACATCAACGGCATAGAAAGAATCAACAAAAGAGGGGTGCGATTCATCGAAAACAACTACCACGCAAGAACAAAAGGGGCCGTAACTGAAATGCTAATGGAACAACTTATGGAGCCACTACACCAAAGAAGAAACACGATGAGAATGAAGCTGTTCGGCAGAGTAGTGGATGGGCTGGTGCCGGCTATTCGATCAAAAGACATACTAATACCAAAAAAGAAAGGAAGGAAAATAAAGGCGAAAAAGTACCCAGCTAGGCTATACAACATCAAACCCTGTCGAAAAGGAGGAGTGTATTAACTCTAACTCCATCGAAAGGATACGAGCTAACACGGCACAATTTAGAACCTCGTTCTTTGTTCGAGCTATCGAGGAGTGGAACAGCCTGGAGGATAGCACATGCGAGGAAACAACGGATAAAACAGCATAGTCCTCCCACAGCGCAAATCCAGTCGAGAGGCTCCAGCGCCGAAACACATACAGATACAGATATGTGCTCAAGAAGACGTGGTTACGTCCGCCAATAAGGACGGTTCTCCTGATACAGGAGACATGTACAGAGGAGGTAAAGGTAAGGTAAAGGTGTCGTCTTTCATTTTTGCGAACTAATGCGTTTATGACGTTCATGTTTTGATCCCAATAAAAAACGAGAGGCCGATCACGATCGGCAGATGTTTAACCCATACCTTGGCGATAACGATTAGCTATTTTCATAAATCCTTACACCAACCTTTTCAACAATTCACATCTTACTATTAAAGCTACTCGATCCGATTAAGCACCCCTCAGTTATGTTTTATTTGGCTTCGGGGGTAAAAAATATTTTATTCAAATCGAGGAACCCATTCCTCAAAGCTCAGAATAAGCAGATATCAATTTTTAAAATCTATTATCTTTAACCACCTGGAATATTTAGTGGCCGTATGAAAGTTGATGAAGATGGATAACTCTAAAATCAAGTGGTTTTTTTGTGTGAGATATATGACAAAGTAGCAAAATTTCATTGTACAAAATGTTGATAAATAACAGATTTTGGGCAATTTTATACTAGTGGACTGTGGTTAGCATTATTTTTGGGCAATTAATTGACTCTGATAACAGAAGCGGAATTTCAAAAAAACTGTTGTTGTTGGAATCTGATGATATGGGGACCATCAAATCGGATTGAGTACCTTTAAGTTCACAAGTGGCATAAGACTTATTGGGCACCGTCCATATGAACATGGATATGGCATTTGATTCCAACCTATTAAGTCAGTTTAAAATAGATATATAGTCTTATAGAGCTCAGTCCATAGTCAGGCAGAAGAACCATACATAACAGTTAAAGATAAACTATTTTAAAAATTTCGTAAAATATGATTGATAATGATTGGATATAACATACTTTAATGCATAATTATGAGATAACTAGAGGTCACCAGGGATATGAGATTGAAGATATTAGATTTATTACATTGGATAGCATACTGTATGTCTATGGAATGGGTGGGTTAATTTTGATAATATTTTAAAGCAATTAAACCAAATGACCCTCTCTGTACAGGTTAGGGGTGTGTTATCATAAACTATGACTTGAAATATAATATAATCAATGACAAATATTTGAGTTATTAAATGAGATAGCAAGGGGTTGATCTTAATCACACTAATGAACTGATCAAAATAGTCTATAAATGCATGTATATGGATTTAGAAGCCCACACAATAAGTCAGTCTCAAGAATACAAGCAACATAATTATTATCCTGCACCCCAAATGCAATAGAGGGAATTTCAAAATAAGACATTTCCTCTAATGTTTTTAGAAATCCTTACTGAACCTGGCTCAAAGTGAAAGATATAATTTAATATCTGCCTATCAGATATCATGTGACTATGGAATGGGTTAATATTAATCCCAAAATCCATGCAAGACCAGAGAGCTATGTTGGAGTTGATCAATCCTGAGAAGTCACTGTCCACACACTATGGAAATTCAATAAACAACAGATAGCTATTTCTCCTCACAGTAATGTCTAAAAATAACTCTAATTATCAATAACTCAGATACTGCTTGTCTCTTGCAGAGCTAAAGTTTTACTGCTTGTGCTGGTAATCAATTATTTGTTGACTGCTATGGTTATCTGTTCAATTCTTAGTTGAACAAGGGCCATAACTCTGGTATAAAATGTTGGATCTAACCCATATTTAATCTCGATTTGTATTTTGAGTTGAGAAACTCGCATACCAAATTTGGTTCTTATCAGTTGAAAAATGGTTGATTTATCAAAATATGCAGAAATTCTATGTCAAAGTGCCATAACTCCATTGAAAAATATCGGATCAAACCCATATTCGAACTCGATCTGTATTTTGGTCCCAGAAACTTGCATACCAAATTTGATTCTGATCAGATAATTTTTTTTTGAGTTATGGTAGCATGCATGAATTATAAGTCGAAAAAGGGCCATAACTCCGTGAAAAAAACTCGGATCGAACCCATATTCGAACTCGATCTGTATTTGGTGCTGACAAATTCATATACAAAATTTGGTTCCGATCAGATATAAAATGTTTGAGTTATCGCACCATGCGTAAAGTGTCTACAGACAGACAGACAGACAGACGGACTAACGACGAGTGGTCAATCCGGACAACGACACTATGTTTACCATACTATGGTATGGGTAAACATAAAAATTTAAAAAGCAAACAAACGTCAATTCGCAGTTGTAAATAAATAAATATTTATTTATTGGTGGGACGAATTAATCGCGATAAAAAAATGAAATTCACTCCAACAAGCTAGTGAGCCACTACTTATAATCCGTGTATAAAAATGACGTTTTGTGATGTCATTTGGACATGTACAATTAATCAGGATACATGTAATACGTGAGCACGAGTATTCTCTATTCCCACCCAATGTCTACATCAAAAGGTTTTCACATCTTTAACATGTGCAACGTCGAATAACCCTGCTAGTACTCTATAGTATAGTATTTATGTTCAATGTGTATGCAAAAAAATATTTGTCTATATTTGAATAACGCAAACATGTTTTAACGTGGGCTTTTTCCCAATAAAGATTGATCGATTGATTGTTTAACTGTTCAATATGCGATAAAAGCAAACAATTATAGGTTTAAATTGAAGCTTGAAAACCTTCTATAAATTAAATGTTCAGTGAATCCAAAAGTTTGGTTTAGCTTGAATTCTGGAAGATTTAAGTTTCTGAAGTATTTGCAGTGACCATCAATGTTGAAACTAACAGACCTTACGCCACCTAAATTACACTTCTCAGGTTACAACAGCTTGTGATATCGGTTGGGTTGTTGCTGTTTTGGGCCGAGTCCTGTTATTCTTCTATAACGGACTTTACTCTCATAATCACGGGCGGGAGTTATCTTGCTTGCATGTCTTTGGATTAGGTCAAATGTATGCTTTGTGTATATATATGAACATAGAGGGCAGCCTTTCCCAAGCATGATGATATCAAACATGTATATATCAGAGGTCCGTTAAATGTCAAAGGATGCAACGAGAGTTATAAGTAAACAAAGTTTTTTCAAACGGGCGTATAAAAATTTAAAGAACGTCCTTTTAGACACAGGAAAATGTAGTTAGTTAATTGTTGTGAATTTTATCTCGATAACCCAATAACTTAGGCAAGGTCGGTTCGTGGGGAAATATTTGGCATGTCAGACTATCTCAACAGTGTTGTGTATGATAGCCAGTTAAAATGAATGGATTTTTAATCAATGCCCATGTTTGGCATAGCCAAGCCTGAGTTTAGTGTGCCTGTCATTTGCAGAATGAGGTCCCCAGAGGGTGACTTTAGTTACGCTATCCTGCACAGTGGGGTAGCATCACCAAATTCACCCTCTTCATTCTGCATGGCCTCATCTGCTATTGGATACAGAGACTCAGATTGAAATTCCCAAATGGTGAATATTGTGATGTACACCCATTGGAAATCATGATTATGCATTGTCTGCAATTTTGGGGATATAGAGAAACTAAACTAAAAAAGAAATAGAATCTTAAGTTTCTGTAGATATTTGGATAATAAAAAAATGTCCACAGAAGATGAGGCCTAAGCAGAATGAGGTCCCCAGAGGGAGAATTTAGTGATGCTATCCCACTGTGCAGGATAGTCACTAAATTCACCCTCTTGGGACCTCATTCTACATTTAACAGGCACATTAAACTCAGCTTGGGCATAGCTATCACAAATCTACCCTGCATCTTTGATGTGAATCTTGTTTATTTCGCCCAAAGAGGGTTGCATATTATGAACTGATTGAACAGAGTTAAGATTTCATCCCATTTTAATGGTTCTATTAAATGCAGCATTAATTCCTCATTCAAAATCAAATGAATTGTGTTCACAAAGCATTTTATAAAACAGATTGGTAAATAGGTATCCACTCCATATTTCTCATAAAGTAGTGTTCACATGAGTCTGTTGTGTTGAAATTTGATTAGACAACAACACTAAGGTGTTCAGATGGTTGCAATGCGTCCATTACGTTGATTACGTTGTATCTGTTATGCACACAGCATCTACTTAACCCTTTCAGTGCCAGGTCCGATTTTTGTATCAACCCATATACCCTGTGCCAATGCATTCTCTTATATATGCGAGTCGACCATAGGTCGCCTCGCATATATAAGAGAATGCATTGGCCTAACAATTTTTCATCATTTGTTATTATTTTTTAGAATTTTTTAGAATTTTAATATTTTTTTCTTATATTCTTTAACAGACTTATTTTGTAGGTTTAGTGCCAGGGAATCTTACGTTTTTCATGGGCATCAAACTTATTACTATGAATACTTGGTGATAGTTTTGAGTTATGACATGCCCCTAAGGTTTTATCCAGTTTGTTTTTAAATTCGCCGTAGCATGCTTAAGCATACCCAAAAAAATTCAACCCAAAGGGCCGATTTTACAGACCATAAATTAGGGCCGATGAGATCGGCACCTGGCACTGAAAGGGTTAATGAACAATGTAAAACAACATTGGAAATGAAAATGAGTTTATGGCTCGAGTCATTAACTCATTTTCATTATAATTAGCATGTTGTTTACATCATTCATAGAGCACATGAGTGTATTTTGCACTCATCCATGGCTCAAATTCATTCATTTGTTGCATATAATATGTTGAGTATAGTAGGCGATGGTCCCATAAATGGACGAGTTTACTGTACAGTACTACTCTAATTAATTGGATAGATTGATTAGCAATATTGCATTTATTTCAATATGGAACTTATCAGCTGCCAATTATTAACTGAAAGCTATGCATTATAACGCAACATACGCACCCGTGTGAACAGTTTACTGCAGACAACGTATCGTGTCAATGCAACAGATTCATCTGAACACAAACATATCAAAGGTGATATGCAATGGTTTTCATCTTTTGGCTGAAACTTAATTCAATTGGTCTCAGTGTAAATAAATATATCTAAAGGTTTAAAAATTATAAAAAAACAAAACAATGTAAAATGTTTGTGACTGCATTTATCCACAACCATTTATGTCACAGATATAAAGAGAGTAAACGTTGGTTCTGTTATGATAATTACAGTTGCCAAGGATGTAGTTCTTGGTACGGATCGACGGTTTTGGTCATACTGATATTTGCTAACACAGCTGAACGATAAACTACAAACATTGGGGAAACTTCATGGCCACATGAAACTATGATTAAGACACTCAACAGCTGTTTTCCTGATCTGGTCTACAAATATGGTGCCATTTGCACAATGAGGTCCCCAGAGGGTGAATTTAGTGACAATAGCCCACATAGCAGACAAGCATCACTAAATTCACCCTCTGGCATTGCATAATCGAGGTTCCCAATGGGTGTACATCACAATATTCCCATTTGGGAACTTCAATCTCAGTCTATGTCTCCCTTAGCAGATGAGGCCATGCAGAATGAGGACCCCAGAAGGTGAATTTAGAGATGCTACACCAAATTCATCCTCTGGGGGGACCTCATTCTGCATGGCCTCATTAGCTATGGGAGACCTAGACCTTTTATTTAAGTTCCAAGATGATGTAGATGGTGATGCGCAACCATTGGGCACCTCGATTATGCATTGTGTCATCTGCCACTTTGGTGATATAGAGAAACTAAACTAAAAAAGAAACTTTCTAAAGAAATTAAAAAACTTTTTAATAAAGATGCTTTCCAGAGATGATGTGGCTTAAAGATGCATAAACCAAATTAAAGCTCCCAAATTACTATTTCTTTGGCTTCGGAAGTAAAAGATATTTTATTCGAGTCAAGGAACCCACACCTCAAAGCTCAGAGTGATCAGATATTGATTTTTAAAATTTTGTATTTCTCTCGACATGTACTTATTTGTGGCTTGTCAATGCGACGGTCTCTGACAAAATTGAGGATGAAGATGGATAACTCTAAAATAAAGTGGTAAGAATGCCAAATTTCATGATAATCAAGTGATAATATGGCCATATTTTGTTAAACAACATGTTGATAACATTTTTTTTTTTTTAACTTGATACCATAGTTAACGGCGGTTAGCATTATTTTGTTGTAATTAATCTATTCTGATTTAAACTAAAGCGTATTTTTAAGAAATGTTGTTGTAACTTGATGACAACTTAATTCACCCTCTGGGGATCTCATTCTGCAAATGTCTGGCACCTTATATCAGACCTGTCCCCGGATACATGTTACGTCTGGCACCTTATATCAGACCTGTCCCCGGATACATGTTACGATTTCATATGTCTGGCACCTTATATCAGACCTGTCCCCGGATACATGTTACGATTTCATATGCAGTTTTCCAAATTTTGTCTTTCCGATTAGTCCAACGCCAATTTAAACAATCATGGTATGCCCAAGAGTATTGGAGCTAGGATTCTATCCTGTTCCCTGAAAATGTTAACCCTTTGATGACCGGAGCTGCGCTGGTGCACATTAAAGATCATGTGCCAGTGCATTCTCTTATACATGCACTGGCTTACAAAGTCAAGGTAAATATTGTTTGGCCAATGTATTCTCTTATATATGCATATATAAGAGAATGCATTCGCACATGGTTTTCAAAAAATTTCAGGAAACTCTAGACATGGAAAGGATATTATCATCAAATTCCATTGATGCTAATGATGGGATGTGACTGAACAATTAATGGCCCCTTCAGCCATGCATATAATTACCCAACATTCCTAATATATGGTCGCAGGTGAAATGTGGTGTATTTGCACCTGCATTTTGGTAATATTAATTGTTATTCCAGCTTCATACACATTCCAATTTGATATGCATTCCAGATTTATAGGTTAAACTACACAAGGATGAGATGAATTACATGAATAAACTTTCTGTACAAAAATATCTAATTGAAATGTTTATATATAAGTTATTTTATTTATATACATGACTCAACATCTCCATTATCCAGTGCGAATAGCACAGCTTCTGAAATATATCAGATTTTAAGGCCATTGAAATAAATACCTGTGTTCTCAGGCAATTACATATGGGAAATTGGATTTCACCTAAATGTAGAAATTAACGGTAATTCTATTGTAAAAAATCCTACAATTTTCTAAGTAATGTATAGAATCTATCCTCCAATATCCTCCACAAAAACCAATCTAAATTTCTAATTGTGATAAAGGGAGAATGAGCTTTGAACTCTTGGAAAATTTGTGGAATTTTGATGAGCGCCTCTTAGGTGATGAGGGAGATGCCTGAGAACACAGTATTTTTTTTATTATTATTTGACCTTATTTCTACAACCTTTCCATATCCAGTGAGAATAGCATAAATATATCAGATCTTAGATCTACAACCATTGAAGAAATATTATATGTTAATAAACACTGCTCCTCCACAAATAGCCTCTTTCTGAAAGTCAATGAAGAAAAATTATTGCGAAAAAAGTGAAAGAGATATGAGCCTATGAGGTGAATTGATAATATTTCAGATAAATGAGCTGATATTCAGAGTGTGTGATAAATACATAACAAAATTTTCTAAACAAAGATTCCCACATATTTTTGCAGCCAGTAACATTGGTTGAAATATTTTGGTGACAAATTCAAATTTCCATCCAGTGACCATCACACAGCATAATCTACTGGACTTATTATCGATACTTTATCGAACAATTTAATTCATAAATTTCCCATGAATCACTGAAGATAATAAAAGGATAATTATGCTTTCCAATAAAATGTCTCCTGAAGGCCAAAAAAAGGGGTTTTGATTCTCAGGCAATAAAAATCAGTTTGACAATTGGTGTATATTGGCCATGTTTTTTTGTCATTCTGTATATCAGATTAAATTAGTTAATATCCATCACAAAGTTCTCCCAACATTTTATGGACATGAGAAGGTATAATAACCCATACTTACTATGCCAGCCTATGGGCAGATTTTTTTTTTTTAAACCCTCGAGGCCGCATTGATTTAAAAAAAAATTGCCTGAGAATCAAATATGTTCTTTTTTTTCTGGCCAAAACTATATTTTTATTTTGGCATTTTCGAGAGAAATGTTGTCGGCGGGTCGTAAATCAACTAATTAAGTTTGTGTCGCCTTATCAACAAACAAAATCCTCCCACTCTACCCACATAGAATAATATGAGTAGGGTGACTGCAAACAGAGACTTTATGCCCAGAATCATGGACAGGAGTTATCTTGCTTGTATATCGATGAATTAGGTCAAATGGAAGCTTTGCGTATAGCAACAGAGTGCAGCCTTGCCCAAGCATGATGATATCAAACTTGCATATATCAGAGGTCCATTGAATGTCAAAGCAAAAAGATTTATAAGTAAACAAAAAGGCTCCACTTGTAAATGTAGTATGTCTTTTGAATGAATATCTGTTTGATCTACCATAATACGAAAACTGATAGATGGAATGTCCTGGTTCTCAACAATTAACTGTAAACTAATCAATGAAATAATTTCGCAGAATGAGATGAACCATAATCTAATAGCACTGTCGTGAGTACATGGTGATAGAGTGAAATGAATGCTACGAATATGGCAGCAGCTGATATATGTGCAATGATGGCAATGCAATGACAAAGAGATGGGAGATACAACTCGTCAGTTAAGTAATGCAGTGATACATGTATCATACACCCCTCAAAATTGGCCATGGCAATCAGCAATGCCACGGGACATTTTTCTTAATTTTGAGGGCTGTATCATATCGGGTCATAAAATATTGAGATATGCCTGAAAACTGTTTCAATTCTCTAGATAATAAGTTTAACCCTTTCTATACTGAAGCATCATTGGGGAGTAGTTATCCCATATGACATGTTCAGATAATAAGTCTAAACCTTTTTATATACTAAAGCATCATTGATGAGCAGTTTTTGCATAGGAAATGTTCAGATAATAAGTTTAACCCTTTCTATAATAAAGCATCATTGATGAGTAGTTATCCCATAGGAAATGTTCAGATAATAAGTCCAACAAAAGTTGTTGAACTTATTATCTGAACATTTCCTTCAATAAATAGAACTACTTCTGTTCTTTTATTTATCTGTCATCTGCTTTTATCACCTTAACATCCCTCCAAATCAATAATAGACCATTCCGATGTACACTTTTTAAATGACTGGGAGAATCCATTAGTATAAAAAGGCTTCTAAACTTTTCTCATGTTGTGTAAAGTCGCCTCAATATATATTTGTATTGGGTTTTGTTTCAGTTCTCAGGCTGCAGTTCACAACTCATAATCTATCAACGGTTGTTTCCCAACAATTGCAAGCAATGGCATCTGGCTACTCATCATTATTAATCAGGATATCCCATCCCTAGCAATGATGCCAACTGATGGCTCGACATGACAGACATTATATCGACATTGTATACATTAATTTAACAATATGAATCAGGTTCTATCGACTGGAACTCGCTGAGTGCCTTCACGACTTCAATCTTCTTCTTTTGAGCCGATTTTCTCACGTGTGCTCGCATTTCCTCGGGGTCCTCACGCCGAACCAATGGTTTCTTTTCTGGGGCTCTCATCTTCCATGATACTACAACCTACAAAATAAAAAACTCATAAATCAGCCTGGCTGAAAAATATTAAATACAGTAATGCCCTTTATAATCGACTCCTTAACCATAGCAGAATTATGAGTAATTTTTCAGGATTTAGTCAGAAATATGGCTTGTTGCCATTCATCGGAAAGCTCCCACTGAGAGCTTTCCGATGAATTGCAACAAGCCATATTTCCGACTAAATCCTGAATAATTACCCATAATGCTGCTGTTGTTATGGAGTCAATTATTTAGGGCATACTGTAGTCTGTCTGAAAAATATTAATTAAGAGGGCAATTTGGGAGACATCTTCTCCCTAATTTAGTCCCAGGGAGAAGGGACTTCTCTCCCATATACCAGTATATACCATATATCCCCAACATCATATTTAAAGTTTATGTACTGACTATACATTAATAGTTTTATAAATGGGGGCTTGAGCAGAATAATACTAATTGGATCATAGACGGGTGATAATAGGTGTAAAATGAACTTTAGCCTTCATGATTTCTCCCTGATAACAGTCCACTTCTCCCTAATAACCAAACAGGGAGAAGTGACTTCTCCGTCCCAATATGAAACCTGTAGGCTTGTCCCGTCTAGTAGTTGCTGGTAAATTATTCCTGTATTTGGTGGCAAGTTATTATTCTAGTATTTGCTGGTAGCTATCACATGGATTTATGTGAAGATTTTTCAAGTAGAGAAATTTGAACATTTTCTTTAGGTCAACTCAGTGCACAAGCCTTGAAATAGAGTGTCTGTCAGAATGAGGTTCCCAGAGGGTGAATTTAGTGATGCCATACAGCACGATGGGCTAGCATCGCCAAATTCACCCTCTGGGAACCTCATTCTGCTTAAGCCTCAATTACTATGTACTATGGTAGACCTGGGATCTGATTGCAGTTCCCCAATTGAAGTTGGTGATGTTCACACATTAGTCACCTTGATTATGCATTTTATCTTCTGCAAATTAGGGATTATAGAACCTGAACAGAAGTAACTAAACAATGATATTTTGATATTAATGATGCTTCCCAGAAGAGGAGGCCAAAGCAGAATGAGTTTCCCAGAGGGTAAATTTGGTGCAAATGACAGACACACTATATCCAGGCTTGTCAGTACAGTAGTGGAAGAGACTGGAGCTGCCATCATGATTCATCGTGATTCCGATGCATCGCTTTTTAAAATTCACATGACGTCATTGAAAGCAGTCATGATGGTGCGCCTCCATACCAATGGTTGAGATATCTGCATCTGCGTGGATGGACAAAAAAACTAGATTTCCAGATATAAAAGAAAGATAACTCTAGAATGGAAAATGGAAATAACTTCATTTGCCCTTCATAAAGGGACCCAAGGTACTCGCTGTGGGTAAATGTGCAAATAATATAAAAGTCTGTAAAAACATCACCACTAAAGGGACCTAAGGCACTCGCTGTGGGTAAATATGCCAAAAAAAATATAAGTCTGTAAAAACATCACTATTAAAGGTACTCAATCCAGTTCGATGGTCCCCATATCAAGAGATTAAATTTTTTTTTGAAAATGCCGCTTCAGTTATCAGAATCGAGTAATTGCCCAAAAATTGCTACTCACAGTCAACTATAGTATAAAATTTCCCAAAACCTGTTATTTATCAACATTTTGTTCAACGTAATTTTGCCAGTTTCTCCGACACAAAAAAACCACTTGATTTTAGAGTTATCCATCTTCATCCGCAATTTGGTCCAAAATCATCTTCTCGTCGACTGTTTACGGGGCCACTAAAAAATTATTGGTGGTGAATAATAATAGATTTCAAACATCGATATCTGATCACTCTGAGCTTTGATGGGTGGGTTCCTCGACTCGAATCAAATATTTTTTACCTCCAAAGCCAAGGAAATAGTAATTTGCGAGCGTTGTTCAAAAATATAAAATCACTACTGAGAAGAAAATGGAGAAATAGATAACTTTTTGTTAAAGTTTGTTCTTCTATTCCTTATTGTTATTTCTCCAATAATGAAGTGTTGAACTCATTGATATGTAAACAAAACTGTTATAGTGCGTTCAAATATATCAATCTGAATAGAATTTTCACAATATTTTTCAATGCTTTGACATTTTCCAATGTTTACCATCAAGTTTTGATTAAACATTGGTATCTTATTGGACTAATTGGATTTTTTTCCGGCAATTCCATGGTAACAGTAATGTTTACATACCAATGGTTTTGACCTGTGGAATTTCATTGGTGGAGAGTTAATTAATAATGAATATATATAAGTACAAAGTCACTCTATTTTTTCATGTAATTGTTGAGGATGGCTGTTTTAGACTGTTATGCTATTTTGCATGAACCCACTTTGAAGACCTCGAGTCCCTTAAAGTGTGTTAACCACTGAATTCTACTTACCCTGCCTTCTTTTGCCTTGTACTGCAAAAAGAGATAGAAATGAAAATTAATATAGGCTTTCATAAAAAGGATTTGAAGTTGATCATATTTTCATCTTTTGTATACATGCTGCAAATCTTCAAATGTGGATAGCCATGTCCTTAAAAGTTTAAATTCTCTAGATTAGAACTTCTAGAATGTCAAGATTAGGGGCAACAGCTCTGCTGAGAAAAGAATTTGGATTATCTCTATGTTCACACGTTCAATGTGTCCATAACAATATCCTAAATTTTGGAGCAATTTTTTGATACATTTTTCTGTTTTATTTTCCGACATTCAACATTTTTACTAGAACAATCATATTGTGAAATGAAAGTGTCAATGACACTGTAGCTCAACTTGGAGAGGGGATAATTTCATGTGTTACAGTCAATGGAGCGATTATGAATGTGGAAAGTTGAAATGTCCGATCCCATCTAGAGGTGACCCTGAAGACTCATATGAAATTTGGTGCTGATTGGATTAGAGATGTGACCTGCAGGATGTGCTGAAGGATTTAGTCATGCAAAGAGTAAAACCCAAGATTGGCCTGGCGACCATGTTTTTCAACAAAATTCGGAAAAATATGATGGCTCCAATCTAGTGGTCGCCCAGAAGATCCATATGAAGAATGATGACGATAAGATAAGGGATGTCATCTGTAGGGTGTGTCAAAGGATATAACCATGCAAAGAGCAAAATGCAAGATGGCTGCCAGCGGCCATGTTTATCATTTAAAATTCAGAAAAATTTTATGACTCCCATCTAAATGGTCACCCCAAAGATCCATATGAAGTTTGGTGACAATCAGACGAGGGATGTCGTCATGCAAAGTGTACAATCAAAGAAGGCTGCCGGCAGCCATGTTTTTTACGGAAAATAGTTCAAATTTGATAGATCCCATCTAAAGGTGATCCTAAACATGCCAGTAAATTTAAAAAACAATTCTACAGTAAATGCGGGCTGCAGGGTGTGCCAATGGATACAGATTTGAAATCCAAGATGACTGCTGGCAGCCATGTATTTTTGTCGAACGACCCCAAAATTTAAATTCGTTCCCATCTACATGTCAATGTCATTATCCATGACAAATTTCATAATGATTAAACTAATTATAATGGCACGGTTGTGTAGCAGGCGCTAATGGATTAACATTGTTTAAGACTGAAAACAAAGATGGCCAACGGCAGCCATGTTTTGCCGAATAACCCCAAAATGACTCATTCCCATCACCATGTCAATATCAACAGCCATGACAAATTTCATAATGATTCAACATAAGTTACGACCTGTAGCCCATGCTAATAAAATTGTTGACGGATGGACATATGCACTCATGCACAGCCGACAAATACCAACCGATGGCAATATCTCAAACTTTACAAAGTCAAGTGGAGCTAAAAACCTTTGGCTGTTTTTCCTGTGATCTTGGTATAAATTTTAGATTAAATTGAATGATATTGGGTATTACTCGCCGTCTCTAACAAGAACTACACTCACCTTAGTTGATGCTACATAGCATGCCTTGACTGTAAGAACCACAGAATTCATCAAATTCTTAGCAGCTTGGATCAGGGACGTCGCACTGTCAAGCTGCAGAGAAAACATAAATTAGTTAGTCATATCAAATCGTACCACAAATCACAAACAAAGAAAGGAGAAAGTATATTCAATAGCCATATTGAAAGTTGAAACCATTATGTGCTCATTTATATAGTGTTTCAAAGAATAGGTAGCATGCCAACTTCAATAATGTAACTATTTTTGTCAAAATCTCAATCTCATTGACCATTGAATTTCAATGAACATGTAAAAATTTACAAATTTAATACTTCAATCGTCCAAGATAAACGCAATTTTTTTTTTATCATAACCTGTCAATTCACAGAGTACTGTAAAAGAGTTGGGTGTTGCTCAATCAGCCATTAAGGTTATTTCTCGATAACATTAACTGGTGGCAATCACAGTTGCAGATGCACACATATTGCCATGAATTGTAGATTTCAATAGATCGAATGATACAAATCTTCAACTGGTTTCAATAATTGACAGGTTTTTTTTGCCAAGACATAATCGTTGATCGCAAGAAATTTATCAATTTTATGGAAATATTTTCTTATTGGTGAAAACTAGACGTTTTGAACAATTATGGCATTAAATTATAAGAAATAACTTAATCTAAGCAATTAAGGTAATGAGTTATAACCGAAAAGTATGAAAATCTAATAACGCGCTATGCATGTTATAGAATTTATCTTCAAACTTTTCAGTTATAATAACTGCATTATGCAGTCTGCATAACCTTAATCGAAACAAGAAATATTTCTTAAATGAAATAAATATGCTTATGCAAAGAAATTGCATTGTTTTAAAAAGATTAGTCTTACCATTGAGTTGTTATAAATATTGTGGTTCAGGGTCCTGTGAAGATTTGTTTCATTTTGAACTAAATATTGGATTGATTACAAATACAAGTCAGATATTCATTTATTTAAATTCACGCAGTACTATTTTATAGCAACCATCATGAATTTAAAACTGATTGAAAAATAGAATGATCAAAGAAATTAGGGAACAAACTGGAAATATAAAGGGGTTTGTGTATTGGTCATTATACATGTAAACTAGAATGTTCTTTCTTAAGTGGTGTCGCTTTACTTAGATTTCAAGCCAGTGATGCCCAGATTTAGCTAACTTCATTAAACAGTTATGTTCTGCGTGTTGTGCATATATTGTCGTCTTTGAATCTATATTCAGGTAGAACTGCATGACATCGGATACATAATTTTCAGAAATATTTTGAATTTGCAAATTTAACCCTTTCTACACACACATTGATGAGTAGTTCTCTTTAGGAAATGTTTAGATAATAAGTTCAACAAATGACCTATGTACCTATGAACTTATTATCTGAACATTTCCCACCAATGAATGTGAATCAGTCTGCTCTTGTATTATCTGTTTTTCTGTCTGTTGTCTGCTTTTATTTCCTTAACATCTCTCCAAATGAATAATAGACCATTCCAATGTTTACTTTTATAACTGAATGGGAAAATTTATTTAGTATAGAAATGGTTAAAGTGCGCAAATTTAAAACTGAGCAATAAATAACACTGCGCAAATTTAAGTATGAGTTAGGTTGTCTGAAGAGAACAAATTCTATCATATCTGCAACTTGATCCAAAAGCTCAAATACATACTTAAATCAATAAATGGGGCATGAAGCTAACAGCGGCTTCTATAAGGCTTGCGAAGCTGTTTCAATTAACTATGCGTTGTTTGTCCGCGTAAAGAAATAGTCCAAGAGAAATAAGACTCTTTAGACATATTTAACCCTTTACTCAACAGAAGGGCCCTGTGCCAATGCATTCTCTTATATATGCGAGTCGACCATAGGTCGCCTCGCATATATAAGAGAATGCATTGGCTTAACACATTAAAAATTATAAAATTGATAAAGAATGTAAGAAAAAGTGTTAAAAAAAGATTTTTTTAGGCCAATGCATTCTCTTTATATGCGAGGCGACCTATGGTCGACTCGCATATATAAGAGAATGCATTGGCACAGGGCATAACTGTAACTATCACAATGTGGTCAAGGAGCCGGTTCCAATGATATCAATATTTGTATGGTTCTATTGAGACAGACCGAAGATATTTTAGGCTGTTGAAGCTTTATTTGGCCGGTTTGTTGGGTAAAGGGTTAATGGCATAAATATAATGAATTAGCTTTTCAAACTACATCAATATCAGTCACAGACACGTATTCTCATTCATTCCTCGTCTCCCGATTCCGAATCATGTTTGTGCAACAATAATACATTTGGGTACATCTGGCAATATTATAACAATAACATGATTTTTGAGGGCGTTATGGTTTATTAACGGCCCGGCCGGAATGATTAACAGCCCAAGGGCCTATTAGCGGCCCGAGACGAAGTCGAGGGACGCTAATAGGCCCGAGGGCTGTTAATCATTCCAGAGGGCCGTTAATAAACCATAATGCCCGATAAAATCATGTTATTACTATTATTACCACAGTTTTGGACATTTGACCCATTTGAGGATTTAGTGGAATAATGAAGTAGATTAAGAGAGAAATATTTTCATGAACATTTAAATTTGATATCATTTGACTTGTCAGCTGACACGGACTGACGGAGTCTCGAAAATAGGACAGGGGAAAAACCAGCATCAATTGGAGACGAGTAACAACCAATGAGAGGTTGACAGCTAAAATTATCAATGCATACTTACGCTTGATACAATAATTCAATCATATAGCGTGAATTCCAATCATAGGAAATCGGATACATCTTCCCATTATTTTCTTGAAATAAACACGCCAGATCGGAAGTTGAAGGGACGTAACTCTCGCGATAATAAACGAGATCAATAGTTTCCGGGCGGCGGGCCGATATTGAACTAGGCTTCTCATTATCGGCCCGCTGTTTTTGTAACAATACGCTATTTCGAACGCCCCGAAAAACCTTATCAATGGCCTAGAGAACGCCCTATAAAGTGGTAATAATTCCTGTTATACAATGACCATTGTATATCATTATTATAGACTGGGTTTAATGAATGGACTAAGGGTGGAATCATGTAATAAAAATATTTTAGTTATTATTTTAACCAAATGTATCGAAAGATCTAAGGATATCAGTGATGCTAACCCTGTCAGACCCGGAATAATACATGCAGTTACAATATAATATCTGAATGTATCTCAAACTGGGTCAGCTTGATGTTTTACACGAGATAAACTAAAATATTACATGCATGTAGACAAAATAAATGCATAAGTATCATAGTTTTGAGAGGGAAACATTTAAATGAACAAATGTAGAGACAGAGACACAAATAAAATAAAATAAAATGCAAATAAAATAAAACAATAATAGACTATCTGGTGTATGTATAATAATTGCAGTCCATGCTTTCAAAAAGATGACAGTATGGACTATAGTGTATGGTAATATATAGATGCGACAAATGAAAAATAAAATGAAAATAGGTATCATTCAGTAAAATAATTTCAAACAATATTTGACTTAAATAACCATGCTGAGTTCCTTCAATTATCAACATGATCATCGGAGCAAATGAATATTGACAATAGACACCCTTCTCATAATGAACTACTACTAATAACAATTACAAATATGTGAAACACTCCGGTATAGGGTGATCAAAAAGAAATGGAGAATTTCTTGCACAAAGTAGTTATTTTTACAAATATTATATGTGTAATGAAATTGAGATTGATTGATTGATTGGGGTTTTATGTCGCTTTAGCCACTAAGGCCATATCACGACATTGCCAGTTTTAATGGTGGAGGAAATCCGCACACTTACGGCTAATCTTAGTGATTTCAATGGCTGATAAACTCGTCGACCATGTGCGGCAAACCACCGGCCATCGGCAAGTAACTGGCAACTTTCCCAGATAACGATTTCGAGTTACAAAGTCCACGATGGAAACATGTGGATTTGAACCCTTATCGCCAGCGCTGGAAGGCGAAACGGCCTGGAGTTGTTACCCTAACCGATTGAGCCACCGAGACCGAGTGGTAAGGTCGATTTGCTTGGTGATGTTAGTAGAATGCTACATTCCCCCACTTGGCATAGCATCTGAATACTAAAGTATCAGTTCCACGCACCCGAACAAGTCCATAATATAGTAGTAGTATATTTTTTGGACAGTCCAAAATCCTTTTTGCAGAATTGATGACTTAGAGTCCGTTTGTGAGAAAATCATGCCGTTCAAACTTCTTGCCGCTTGCAGTAAGATTATGATTGTCATGATTATTTTGTACACAATTGTGTTGTTATCAGGTCAAATTCAGTGGTAGGCTCAATAATTGCACGCAAAGATCACGAGCCCATAATGAGAAAAGGCAAGATCTAGACTCATGACATGACACAATCTGAGACCACAATAATCGGACTCAAATGGTAGCTGTAAACGTGTTTCACGTTGACGACTGATTTGACTGCCACTAAGAGATAGAAATTATCGCCACATGGTGATTACAATTTAAGGACATAATCTCAGGAGTTAACTCCCACATTGAGGACCAAGAAAACAATCTTGAACATATTACTATATGATGTATTTGTGAGTTTTGTAGAAAACCCGAAACCATAATCATAACTACATTGTTTAGCAAAACGACAACTGAGAGAAAGAACACAAATTCTAGTGACATACTACCCTATTAGTAATTTTTATCAGTAGCACAGTAATGCCCTAAATAATCGACTCCTTAACCACAGCAGAATTATGGGTAATTTTTCAGGATTTAGTCGGAAATATGGCTTGTTGCCAATCATTAGAGCTTTCCTATGAATGGCAACAAGCCATATTTCCAACTAAATCCTGAAAATTTACCCATAATTCTGCTGTGAGTTTATTATTTAGGGCATTACTGTATTTCATTATGCGAAAGGCGTCTATTAACTGTACAATGTATGACCTTTTAACAAACTCTCTTCTTAAACACGCATACATTTTATATGTTGATGGATGGGAATATTGCCTGGAGACCATGTTGAACTAGACAGTTCATTTGTCTTTGCAAGAAAGTCGAGATACCGGCAGTTGATGGAAAAGATGAAGGACATAGATATTTGTCTTCTGCGGAACACATATTTTAAATAGACCTAAATCAATGAGCTTCATAATGGTAGGTGGAGCTGGGTGGAGCGGAACTTTTTAAGCTTAAAACAAGATAAATGCCACGAAAGGCCAATGTAATGTCACTATATTTGTACAATTAATCTTATGATCAGTTAAGTTTTAACATAGCAACCACAGAGCCATTTGAATTAAAGTCACACAGGCCACCACTTACCAGGAAACTTGGGAGAAATAACGGTAGTCTCCTTTCTTTAAAAAAAAATTCCCCGCTCTCTATCCATAGCGATTTGGAATATGCTCAAAATTATTCCCAGGGACATGTTTAAAGGGGGACTGTACCGTATACTAAATCCAGCCATGTTATGTGCTCTATTATGAACAATTCGAATGGTAATTATAATGAAAATGAGTTTATGACTCAAGTCATTAAAATTACCATGTTGTTTGTATAGTTCATAGAGCACATGAGTGTATTTTGCACTCATCCATGGCTCAAATTCATTCATTTGTTACATATATTCTGCTGAGTATAAAATGAGATGGTCCCATTAAAATAAGTTGCCTAATCTCTATTTTCCTATAAATTTTGGGTTTGTTATATACATGAATATCCAGAGGGAAAAATATATACTGCTCCATGCTTTGGGGCGAAAAAGTAGAAGAGATGGTATTGAGCATATCTCCCTGACATTGGACTGACTCTTCTCTAAATGGATGCTCACAGGAAGAAAACAATGATATGTGACCCGCCATATCAAATCCAGTCGGATGTCGGGATTTTTTTACCCTGTGCCAATGCATTCTCTTATATATGCGAGTCGACCATAGGAGAATATAAGAGAAACAATTGGCCTAACAATTTTTTACAACTTTAATAATTTGTTCTTGTATTCTTCAACAATTTTATAATTTCACCCATACAGAGCCCCAGACAAACATGAGCAGACGACACTCTTCTATGTGCTTCTATATATGTGTGGGGCTCCCTGCAGGGTAATGGATGTTTTTTTATTTTATGTCCTAAAAATTGTAAGAAAAATTTATTTTAAAAACATGATAAAAAATTGTTAAGCCAATGCATTCTCTTATATATGCGAGGCGACCTATGGTCGACTCGCATATATAAGAGAATGCATTGGCACAGGGTAAAAAAAATCCCGACTTCCGACTGGATTTGATATGGCGGGTCACATATACTCATTGGAAGACAAGAAATATCTGCTCTCCTCCATGGACAATACACATGTCTGGATTTAGAGTGTTAGACATTTGCAGAAAGAGGTCCCCAGACGGTGAATTTAGTCATGCTACCCCCCACAGCGGTCTAGCTTCACCAAATTCACCCTCTGGGGACCTAATTCTGCTTAAGTCTCTGGGAAGTATCTATAGTCTGATATTAACATTGTTTTTAGTTACTATTTCCCTTCTGTTCAGTTTCTATCTCTCCTAACTTGTAGAAAATAAACTGCATAATCGAGGTGACTAATGGGTGAACATCAGCAACTTAAACTGGGGAACTTAAATCTTATCCTAGTTCTCCCATAAGCAGTTGATGCCTAAGAAGAATGAGATTCCCCGAGGGTGAATTTTGGTGACCGTGTACGCCGTGCACGATATTGTCACTAAATTTACCCTCTGAGGTCCTCATTCTGCAAATGTCAGACACTCTAAATCCAGACTTGACCATACATACAACATTAAGACTAACTTCTAACATTTATAAACTTTTCCTAGATAACCCTATTAAGAAAGGGCTATACAGGAGGAGCGGATAGCTCAGTTGGTTTGTGGGCCGACCTCTGAGCTACACCTTCGACACGGTCGAGGGTTCAAATCCGACAAAATATCGGTCAGACTTTGTGTCGCCATCTGCATTCCCAGTACCACGGGCATCACAAATCAATCATCGATGCCACGATCAGTGATCTGAGAAAGATTCCAGAAGCCAAAGAGTCTCAGACAAAATTTGAAAAAATGCGTACTGGACTAACTTCGTACCTCTGCTCCTCTCGTAATGTCATGACCAGGGATGACACTACACTTGGCACACCATCGGATCGGGAGCCGACGCTAATGGCTGTCCCGTGTGCAACAATGTGCGCACGTTAAAGATCCCTACCGTGGCGAAGAAGTCACGGGTTCGGCAAAAAAAACTTCCTGGAAAAATTATGGATCTACTCGATCCCATCCTGTAAAAGCCAGCCTTGGTCACTAGGACGTAACAACTACAGATACAGACAGATACACTAAATGGACAGTACAGCATTCTCCCTAATGATGTGATTGGTCAAAGCAGATGGGTCTCCTCAATAAGGCAGAGCTATTTACTGAACGAACGATACAACATTCTCCCCTAATAAAGCGGTCGGTTATAGTCGATAGGGTCGACATAATCAATGCGATTAGTTAAAACATCACAGGGATTAGTTTGAACTGTTGTTACCATGGCAGCAAAAACCCACCTGGATACCAGCTGCCTAAAATTCAATATTAATTGTTTAATAACGGTGATGAAAGGAGTCTAAAATGCTAACACTCTTAACATTAACTGACGAACGTTGGGGAAGGGGGTTGTAACACTGGGGACCACATAATTTCTCAGCCATCACCAAACATAACTGCAAAAAGTATAAATTTCAACCAAGTTAAGCAAGTTCTGTCTCCTGAAGAAATGATCAAGTGAAAAATTATTTCGTAAACAGCTGCCGTAAATGGCAAATTGTGCATATTCAGTGAATTTCCGTGAAATTGCGGTGGTATTCCTCAATTGTCTGCTGTGTAAAATCTCATAAATCCTGTATGACTCGAATAATTCTCCATTAGAAATACTGAATACTCAAATCACTCCAGCAATCGGTTGCGGATCGAATGGTTCGGTGCCATCTGCAATCTCTCATTGCGCCTCATGTATTCTAATTTTGGCGTGTTCGCATGCGTTGCACACCATGTTTAACCATTTGAGTGCCAGGTCGATTTTTGTATCAACCCATATACCCTGTGCCAATGCATTCTCTTATATATGCGAGTCGACCATAGGTCGCATCGCATATATAAGAGAATGCATTGGTCTAACAATTTTTTTTTTTTTTACAATTTTTTACAATTTTAATAATTTATTCTTATATTCTTTAACAGACTTATTTTGTAGGTTTAGGGCCGATGAGATCGGCCCCTGGCACTCAAAGGGTTAATAAGGGCTTTAGTAAGACTCATGTTTGAATTTATTAGCTGAACAAATGTTGTTCTTTAAAGGGAGATTATACACCAATTTCAATAAATTCCCGGTAATAACAACTACATGTATCTAATATCAATGTTATATAGAAAAATAATTAATTTGATACAAAGTTGTCTTCTCTAAACATTCAGGTTAACAGGTTATCTTAAAATCAAAGCTAATAATTTGATATAAATTATAATGTAATTTCGGTGTAAGACCTAATCAAATTAATTGACGGAAAGTAGATTGGGGAACACATGAAATGTTAATTTGATACATTTACTTGAAAACTGTACAAAAATTACTTACAACAGTTCTATTTTCGCATTTGGCTAATCTGCCATCTGTAACATTACTTCGTACTCAACAGACTTTGAAATAATTGAAATCAGGTTACCTTATTCTACAAAGCAGAGACTATAGAAACCAACAACAACATCTGAGGACAGTACCCCGTTTAAGGTAACATATTTCCAATTCTTGAAAATTTAACCAAAGGTGGGGAGTGACTTCCCTCCCCCCACCCATCACGACATCCCTGATTTAAATGTATACTTTTGCAAGGCTGAATGGCAATGGCTGTAAAATATTCATGGATCTCGTTGGTTACAAAACCATAATCAATCAATAAACATCGCTGTAAGTTGATACAAGCCTTGAAATAGGTTGTCTGTCATTTGCAGAATGAGGTCCCCAGAGGGTGAATTTAGTGATGCTACCCCGCATAGCGGGCTAGCATCACCAAATTCACCCTCTGGGAACCTCATTCTGCTTACAACTCAGCAGAATGAGCTACCCAGAGGGTGAATTTGGTGATGCTAGCCCGATATGCGGGGTAGCATCACTAAATTCACCCTCTGGGGACCTCATTCTGCAAATGACAGACACCCTATTTCAAGGCTTGAGTTGATCAAATTTTCACACGATTAGTTCCTAATTCTACTCAAAAAAACAATCAAAGTTGAAAAATGTTACACAAACTTGTATTACCTGTAGACAAAGATAGATTCGATGAATTAAGTACGAATGATCAAGACTACAGTGCACAAATGTATGATTTGATGAACTTTCGCCCCATTTGTTTTGCGTAAAAATTTGGTTTACATATTTGATAAAATTATTAAAAATATTTGCCCCGAAAGAGGAATATAGGGGCCTTACTGGCCGTTTAGATATTATTTTCCATTTTCTAACGGTATTTTCGCCTAAAAGATAGATGAATTATTCTCAAAGTTCAAGGCCGACAATGTGAAACTATAAGTTCCGATTGAAAGATCGCAGAGTCCTTTTAAGATAACTTTTTGGAAAACCAGTAAAGGCGTCATGACATCAAGACGTGCATCATGACGTCACAACCTACATCGACGCGCAAAACTCCAGTCACTGAGGACTGCGTCGATGGCCAGACAGCTGAGACACGTATTAAACGGTCAGGATAAACGACACATCTGCCAAACATTTACGTTATATGTGATTATTTACATATACCGGTATATGATTGTCTTGTGTCCCGTTACGGTTTATCATCAAATCCTTCTAAAGATAAAAATTCATCCGATAATCCCATGAACAGTAACAAACGGGCGCAAATTACGTTTACGTATGATCATATTACATACATATATATATATCGTTTGGTGGGTATTTATAGGATTTGTTTAGCATATTTTGATACATATGTGAATTAAAAGGAAAGCATAAATTTCCTATCTTTATCAGGAGACAGTTAATCTGAGTTCGGTTAGTAGTTCTGTCCAGAATACGTCATGTATTCAATTGCTTTTTGAGATAATGGGCTATCATATTTGATCATGCACATGGCTATATCTATTCCAATAATAACTACTCTATATCTCATATGTTCATGTTCAGCAATGAATTATCAGATATAACACTATATTTAAATACCAAGACATCTGATGATATAAATAGATGTGTGTAGGTGCAGCATTTTATCTCAAAGCTGAAAATTGCTCTCAAATAAAATATTCTGCAGACTATAAACTGAAATTGAATAGAAAATCTGCCATTTTGATACCGGCAGTTTATATTCTATATTCGTAAAAGAAACTTGACATCTAAACAACTTTTCTAATGTCGAAAAATAACAAGTTAAAACCACACATAATTTCCATTCACCACTGCAAAAAGCAGCTCTAAAATGTAGATACATTGATCGATACAGTTGAGGAAATTATTTAGAATGTCCAATGATTATTTTCCGAACCAATCATGTTTGTTTTGAGTGTGAATGTACTATAATGTACTGATCATAAAATTCATCAATCATCTTAATGTTAACCAAATGCAGATGTTCGGCAGACAATCATGGCACAATATGGAGATAAATCCTTTTTTCAAGTTGAAGTGGAAGATTTTATAACTTGGCAGACACCTTGATGCCATATTGTATCTGGGTGAGACAGGCATCATTGTGTTGGCTATAAATCAAGTTTAAAGGCCCACTTAATTTTCGAATCACCAGATCACATTATATGCAACATATTCCATATTATACACCATTCGAAAGAGGATGCTCCAAAACATTGTATTATCAACTTATCCGGTTGAATAAACTGGGAACATGTTGTTTTTGTCAAGGTACCAAGGTCTGTTGGTGCTTAAATTTGACCCAGACTGTACTGTAAACTCTATTATTCTCAATGGAAGGGGAATAACTCTATCTCTTAGTTTGAATTATGATGCATTGTGGGTTGACAAGGGGGGGGGGGGGGGGAAGTCTTGGAATTAATCTAAGAATCTCTATCACTTAGTGGACACTCCTGGGCTACAGCTGTTCCATTTTCAGGTGGAATATATATATTTTTGGTTCCTCTTCCAAAAGGTATGTGATATGAAATATGTTGTGTATAATGTTATAAATAACTTGGCACTATGTGTGGCTTTCCAAAATGATAGCTAAAATCAGAGCACATCTGTTGTAGAAAAATCAGTTAATAAAAAAAACTACTGCTCTATGACAATATTTATTATAAAAAAACGGCACAAATTGTAACAAATGACAAATAACCATGTTAATACTTACTCCCGATACAATGAGCTCGCCGCTCACGCTCTGTACGTCAGCCTTCACTTTGCTGGTGATATTCAGCTGGTGACAGTACAACGCTATCCTCTGCATGTAGGCTAACAAGTCCTTCTTAGACTGGGAATCTGGACACTGAAACGTTGCAAGGTTTAAAATGTTGAACCTATTGGCTGCTATACATCCGTACTGAGTACGAACAGAAAATGTCATTCTGTGTACTATACACGTCTGTACGAACAAAAAATGTCATGCTGTGTGCTATACGCGTCCGTACGAACAGAAAATGTCATGCTGTGTGCTATATGTCCACACTAATGACATAAAATGTCATGTGAGCTATACGTCCGTACTACAGACATAAAATGTCATGATGTGTGCTATAAGTTCGCACTATGGACACAAAATGTAAAAAATGATGTCCTACCCGTCACTATAGATAGGGTGTAAATTTCTTGGGGTTTGTACCAGGACTTCAATTAGTTTAATTAGGTTACTTGTCTATAGAGTTTAATCAGGCCATGTAATACTCGCTTACAATTAAAGGTACTCAATCCGATCAAATGCTCCTAAATTACTATTTCTTTGGCTTCGGGGGTAAAAGATATTTTATTTGAGTCGAGGAACCCACCCATCAAAGCTCATAGTGATCAGATATCGATTTTGAAGTTTGTTATTTCTCGAGATGTGTAATACTATGTGGCCCAGAAACATGTGGTCAAACGGAGGGTCTCGGACAAAATTACAGATGAAGATGAATAACTCTAAAATCAAGTGGAAATACAGTCAAATTTCGTGATACTTTAGTGATAATACGGCCATATTTTGTTGAACAAAATGTTGATAAATAACAAGTTTTGAGAAATTGATACCATAATTGACAGTGGTTAACATTATTTTGTTGCAATAAATAAATTCTGATAACTAAAGCGTATTTTGAAGAAATGTTGTTGTTGTATCTTGATGGTATGGGGACCATCTGATCGGATTGAGTACCTTTAGCAAAGTAACTACTTATCTCGTGGCATTGACAATCATTTGAAATTTGATGCAAAGTCTAATTTTCGTAAACAAATACATGCAGTAATTTTATAATGAAAATTACGCAGTTATGGCTGATTCTTCTCAGAGACCGATTAGAGGATATTGTTATGTATAGCAGTTCTCTATTGGGTGTAGCATTTAACCATGCATAATATCCCTAGATTCTTGTTTACAATTTATCAATATGGGCAACCACCACTGTGGACACAGCTGTAGGGGGTACAAGTCTGCCAATAGTGTGTCTGTCATTTGCAGAATGAGGACCAAGAGGGTGAATTTAGTGAAGCTATCCCGCATGGCAGGCTAGCATCACTAAATTCATCCTCTAGAAACCTCATTCTACTTAGGCCTCAACTGCTATTGGAGACAAAGGATCAGATTGAATTTCCCCAGTTGAAGTGGGTGATGTACACCCATTAGTAACCTCGATTATCCATTTTATCTTCTGCAAATTAGGGGATATAAAAACTTCCCAGAAGGGAACAAGTAATTAAAAACAATGTTAATTGAGACTATAGATACTTCCCAGAAGATGAAGCCTAAGCAGAATGAGGTCCCCAGACTGGACACAGAGGGTGAATTTAGTGATGCTAGTCCACTGTGTGGGGTAGCATCATTAAATTAACCCTCTGGGGACCTCATTCTGCAGATGACAAAAACACTATTTGCAGGCTATAGATGGTAGCAATGTAACGAGATCAACCCTTTATGTACCTGGTCGGCAATCTGTTGGGCTAATTTATCAAGCTGAGTTCCTGCCTCAGATATCTTCTTGGCTGCGTTGATCACGTCCATCGTACTCTTGAGTGGACCACGACCCCTGGTAACAAGAAAATAGGGCACATAAGATAAATGAGTGGCAGGTTAAATACACATTAACCTTTCATGACGGGTGCTGTGCTGGTGCAACATTAAAGACCCTGTGCCAATGCATTCACTTATATATGCGAGTCGACCATAGGTCGCCTCGCATATATAAGAGAATGCATTCGCCTAACAATTTTTTATCAATTTTTATTACATTCTTTTAAAAAAAATTATAATTTTTTCTTTTATCATTTTTTTCTTATATTCTTTAACAATTTTCTCATTTTTTATCATTTTTCTTACATTCTTTAAAAATTTTATCATTTTTTTATAATTATTTCTTGCATTCTTTAACAATTTTTTATTATTTTCCTTAAATTTTTCTAGCATACCCCCACCGTGGCAAATTCAACCCGCATTATCCGTAAACCCAACAAACAAGATTTTTAACTTTAAAGAAAAATTCAGACTAATAATATTGATATGGTGTCACAAGAAGCTTGTACAGAAAAAATTATTAAAATAGGTTCATATTTGTTAAAGTTATTAAGTCGGACAGAATTTTCTAAGTCAAAATAAGTCGAAAATGAAGTGTAATATTACGAAAAACAGTCTGAGCCAATCCCTAGCCGCATCATGTAGAGAGGGTATTGTGAGAATCATGTATACCAGAAATTATTGAAATCGGTTCATATTTGTTAAAGTTATTAAGTCGGACAGAATTTTCTAAGTCAAAATAAGTTGAAAATGAGGCGTAACTTTAAAAAAAAAAGTCGGACCGAACCACAATTAGCATCATGCTGAGAGGCAGTCCTAAGGAGATTGCATACAAACAATTATTGAAATCGATTCATAGTTGTTAGAGTTATGAGGTCGGACGGACGGACAAACGGAGGGAGAAAGCGTGACGGACGGACACAGTCAATCCAGTATACCCCCCATTTTCTTCGAAAGTGGGGGTATAAAAATAATGTCAAATTTGTTAGGCGAATGTATTCTCTTATATATGCGAGGGGAACTATGGTCAACTCGCATATATAAGAGAATGCATTGGCACAGGGTTTTTGCAAAAATTCAGGAAGCTCCAGTCATGAAAGGGTTAAGAATGCATTGCGTTGATCACATCCATCGTACTCTTGAGTGGGCCTCGGCTCCTGTTAACAAGATGAAAGTGTCAATGAAGCTGTAGCTCAACTTGGAAAGGGAATAATTTAATGTGTTACTGTCGATGGAGTGATTAGGAATGTGGAAAGTTGAATGTCTAATACTAGTTTATCAACATGAAGAGATATATATATACATGTATATAAAAGTAAAATCTAAGATGGTTGCTGGCGGCTATGTTTTCCAACAATTCAAAAACATTTGATAGCTTTAGTCATGCAAAGAGTAGAATCCAACATGGCTGCTGGCAGCCATGTTTTAATGTCGAATAACCCCAAAATGACTCGTTCCCATCTACATGTCAATGTCAAATGTAAAGACAAATTTCATAATGATCCGACCAAAGGTACGACCTGTAGCCCGTGCCAAAGGATTTAGTCATGCAAATAATAAAATCCAAGATGGCTGCTGGCGGCCATGTTTTTGGCCGAATGACCCCAAAATTACTTGTTCCCATCTACATGTCAATATTAACATCCATGACAAATTTCATGATGATCAGATGAACAGTACGACCTGTAGCCCTTGCTAATGGATTGAATTTTGAAATCCAAGATGGCCGCTGGCGGCCATGTATTTTGTCCGAATGACCCCAAAATGACTCGTTCCCATCTATATTCCAATTTCGAAAGCCATGACAAATTTTATGATGATCAGACTTAAGGTACGACCTGTAGCCCATGTTAAAGGATTTAGTCATACAAAGAGTAAAATCCAAGATGGCTGCTGGATTTTTTATCATTTTTCTAACATTCTTTAAAAAAATTATCATTTTTTTATAATTATTTCTTGCATTCTTTAACAATTTTTTATTGTTTTTCTTAATTTTTTCTTAAATTTTTTACCAATTATAAACAAGAGGTGTGCAACAGCCATGACAAGTCAATATTAACACCCATGCCAGGATGCTGGTGGCCATGTTTTTCGTCCGAATGACCCCAAAATGACTCGTTCCCATCTACATTCCAATTGCCGAAAGATGGCCGCTGGTGGCCATGTTTTTCGTCCGAATGACCCCAAAATGACTCGTTCCCATCTACATTCCAATTGCCGAATGGCCCCAAAATGACTCGTTCCCATCTACATGTCATTGTTAATATCCATGACAAATTTCATGATGATCTGACCAAAGGTACGACCTGTAGCCCGTGCTAAAGGATTTGGTCATGCAAAGAGTAAAATCTAAGATGGCTGCCTGCCAGCGGCCATGTTTTTTGGCCGAATGACCCCAAAATTAATCGTTCCCATCTACATGTCAATATTAACATCCATGACAAATTACATGATGATCAGACGAACAGTACGACCTGTAGCCCGTGCTAATGAATTGAATTTTGAAATCAAAGATGGCCACTGGCGGCCATGTTTTTCAGCCGAATGACACCAAAATGACTCGTTCCGATCTACATGTCATTGTTAACATCCATGACAAATTTTATGATGATCAGACTAAAGGTACGACCTGTAGCCCGTGCTAAAGGATTTAGTCATACAAAGAGTATAATCCAAGATGGCTGCTGCGGCCATGTTTTTTGGCCGAATGACCCCAAAATTAATCGTTCCCATCTACATGTCAATATTAACATCCATGGCAAATTTCATGATGATCAGACAAACAGTACGACCTGTAGCCCGTGCTAATGGATTGAATTTTGAAATCAAAGATGGCCGCTGGTGGCCATGTTTTTCGTCCGAATGACCCCAAAATGACCTGTTCCCATCTACATTCCAATTGCAACAGCCATGAAAAATTTCATGATGATCAGACTCAAGGTACGACCTGTAGTCCGTGCTAAAGGATTTAGTCATACAAAGAGTAAAATCCAAGATGGCTGCTGGCGGCCATGTTTTTCGGCCGATTGACCCCAAAATGACTCGTTCCCATCTACATGTCATTGTTAACATCCATGACAAATTTTACGATGATCAGACGAAAGGTACGACCTGTAGCCCGTGCTAAAAAATTTAGTCATACAAAGAGTAAAATCCAAGATGGCTGCTGGCGGCCATGTTTTTTGGCCGAATGACCCCAAAATTACTTATTCCCATCTACATGTCAATATTAACATCCATGACAAATTTCATGATGATCAGATGAACAGTACGACCTGTGGCCCTTGCTAATGATATAATTTTTAAATCAAAGATGGCCGCTGGCGGCCATGATTTTTGTCCGAATGACCCCAAAATGACTCGTTCCCACCTTCATTCCAATTTCAACAGCCATGACAAATTTCATGATGATCCGACCAAAGGTATGACCTGTAGCCTGTGTCAAAGGATTTGGTCATGCAAAGAGTAAAATATAAGATGGCTGCCGGCAGCCATGTTTTTTGGCCAAGAGTAAAATATAAGATGGCTGCCGGCGGCCATGTTTTTTGGCCGAATGACCCCAAAATGACTCGTTCCCATCTACATGTCAATGTCAACATCCATGACAAATTTCATAATAATCAGACCAAAGGTACGAACTGTAGCCTGTGCTAAAGGAAATTGTTGATGAATCACGCACACACACACACACGCACGACAGATACCAAGCCATGGCAATAGCTCAAACTTTACAAAGTAAAGTTGAGCTAAAAATAGGGCACATAAGATAAATGAGTGGCGGGTTAAATACACAAAGTAAATTCTTCATTAACCCTTTCATGACTGGAGTTGCGCTGGCGCAACATTAAAGACCCTGTGCCAATGCATTCTCTTATGTATGTGAGTCGAGCATTCTTTTAACAATTTTTATCATTTGTTATTATATTCTTTAACAATTTTATAAAAAAAATTATCGTTTTTTATTAACATTCTTTAAAAAAAAAATTCATTTTTTATAATTATTTCTTACATTCTATAACAATATTTTATAATTTTTTCCTATATTCTTTAACAATTTTATCATTTTTTATAATTTTTCTTACAGTCTTTAACAATTTTTTCATCATTATTTCTTACATTCTTTTTCAAATTTTATAAATTTATCTTACATTCTTTAACAATTTTTATCATTTTTTATCATTATTTCTTACATTCTTCAAAAAAAAATTATATTTTTTACATTTGTTCTTACCTTCTTTAACAATTATAAAAAATAATATAAAATTTGTTAGGCCAATGCATTCTCTTATATATAAGAGAATGCATTGGCAAAGGGTTTTCGCAAAAATTCAGAAAGCTCCAGTTCTGAAAGGGTTAATAATGCGTTTGTGAGAAACATCAGGCTCGAGCGAAATGTGACTATCTAGCCTCTGTGAGTTATGTAGATTGCTTCTCAATTCTAACACTCATTTTGTTCTGTATTTAACATCCCTTTGATATATTTCAGTTAAATTGCACTTACAATAGAGTCCTAATATCACATGAGAAACAGAATATGAAGGTACAGGGAGAGTCTTCATGGATAAAGTGGGTCCCATTAATAATATATGTGTTATAAATATTCATCCAATCTAATTTCAAACTGCTGGCTGTATTCGTGAAATCACAAATTGAATATTAAATGATTTATTTCCAAAATAAATATTATCGAAATAGGATGTTCCATCTTATTATCTTTATGTGAATAAGTAATTCCTATGTTTATTTTTTGTTAATAATTTTTTTTTTTTTTTAATTCTTTATTGGGCTTTTATTTGTGTATAGGCCAGATGACTTTCAAAATGTATTGAATGTTCCAAAGCAGAATATATTCTATATAATATACAATTTAAATCAACTTATCCGGTTGAATAAACTGCGAACATGTTGTTTTTGTCGAGGTATCGACTTTTATTCTGAGTGGTTCTGTGCTTATTTTTGATCTGGTCTGTACTGCCAGTCTACTATTATCAATGGAAGGGGAATAACTCTATCTCCTAGTTTTAAATTTTGATGCATTTTGAGTAAATAAAGGAGGTAATCTTGGGGTGAATCTGAGAATGGCTATCACTTGGTGCACACTCCTAGGCCACAGCTGTTCTGTATTCTGGTGGAATATATATATTTTTGATTTTATCTCATGCTAACAATATGTAAATAACACTGACTCAGAGTATAAATAAGGCATGTTTTGTTTTTATTACTTGGTTTACAGATATATTTGGCTCAAAGGTAGTGGAGGTGGGATAGAACAAATATAAAATATGTATCAATGATCATGTGACAGAGAGAAAAATAAGCCCTTCTTGTTTGTTTCTCCCATGTGACTAACCTGGTGAAATCTGTCATCTCCATCATGATCATACACATCTGTTTAGCGAGGACGATAATGTCGTTTCCTCGGTCGTCCCATTTAGCCACCTCCTTCTCGAGATTAATTTTCTCCTGTCGGAACTGCTCGACTTGTTCCATAATCATCTGTTTCTCATCATCTGGCAACGCTCTCATCAGTGCCCGGTCACTCTTATCATTCGCGTCCTCCGTGTAGTAACTAGCTGTAATATGAAAATTTAATATTAATGTCACTAAGGGGCATAACTCTCTTCTGGCAATGCTCTCATCATTGCCCTATCACTCTTATCATTAGGGTCCTCGGGTGTAGTAGCTAGCTGCAAATAAAAACAAATTTATATGACATAATTTAGCCTACACTCATTAATTTCTGGCGGCATGATAAAAATTAATTTTTAGCAATGTTTACCAACTAAGCATAAATTTTCAAGGTTAATTTTTACCCAGTGCTTTAGGTCTATCAATGAACAGAGATTATTCACAGTCCTTCGATTTTGAAAAATGCAGGCTTAATTTTATTGTGAGCCTGATTTTGGGTCCAGTTGCACAATTTTACTTTGGTTTTCCTAACGGGAAATATAACCGATGCATGTGCATGTAAACAGGTAAATAATACACTCAAAAAACATTGCTTTGTGCTATTTTAATAAAATAAAACTTTCCCAAAAAGTTCCCGGAATCGTTTTGTACAGCGCTGAATCGTGAGTTGGATCCCATTATCACTGATAAGTCATTATCGCGAATTGGTATCATTTCCTCTTTCCCGTTTCATATGGACTGGTGTCTGTTTCATTGTGACTTAGAGTCAGAATCTATATAGCACATGCTTACTTACTGACATCGCAATATCAATGATTGTTTTGATAACATTGTCTCTTCGATTTCTTTGATCGCTTTGATTGTCTGAGACCAAGCCTTGAAATAGGGTGTCTGTCATTTGCAGAATGAGGTCCCGGGAGGGTGAATTTAGTGATGCTACCCCGCATAGCGGGCTAGCATCACCAAATTCACCCTCTGGGGACCTCATTCTGCTTACACCTCAGCGGAATGAGGTTCCCAGAGGGAGAATTTGGTGATGCTAGCCCACTATGCGGGGTAGCATCACTAAATTCACCCTCCCGGGACCTCATTCTGCAAATGACAGACACCCTATTTCAAGGCTTGTCTGAGACACAAACACATTGAATAGTATGCACTGTCCGTGACGGGTTAAAAAAACCACTTTGTTGTATAACCTTTGTGGCAACCCTACTGCCTCACTATTAGTCAGAAAAAAATTCGGAATGACATATTGAGGACCAATCATACTAGATTGTAAAACAAGAGGTGGCATCAGAGATGCTGTGTCTCGTTTTCGGTGGATTACCGCCGGTGGCTACAGCCAATTGGTGTGCATCAGTATCGGTAGACTAATTAATAGGTAAAATAGAAAAATGACTAATTAAGGGCCATTACTCCATCAAATTTTATCGGGCCAGGCTGGTTTTCGAACTCGTCCGAAATATTCTTGGCAAGTATGTCTATTCCAAATTTTAAACAAATCAGAGGACGTTTGTTGAAGTTATCGCGCTAACGAGCTAAAAATTCACGAAAAATGACTAATTAAGGGCCATAACCAGGGTTGGGGTAATTGTAATTTGTAATTGAATGTAATTAATTACATTTTCCCAAGTAATTGGATGTAATTTGTAATTGAAGGTTTTTTCAATTACATGTAATTGAATGTAATTAATTACATTGAGAAAAGGGGTGTAATTTCAATTACATTTTCAATTACATTTTCAATTACATTTTCAATTACATTTTCAAAAATACAGACCAATATAACAAGTTAACACATCAGCATTTACTTGACTAGTGTTATACACATGGGGTCATTATCCTCATATTATCCTTCTATTCATTAGGCAACATTTTACCTTGCCCAATGATATTTCTGACAAATTCAAAGCTACATGTAAACATTGTCCAACACTGATTTCGGGTTCAGCAAAAGCAACTTCAAATTTCATCACACATCTAAAGGTAAGTCATGTTGAATTTTATTTTATATTATTTATATATGTTATTGTTATTATTATATGTATGTTTTAATACACCTACAATAATGTGTATATCATCATGACAATATGTACATAATTAATACAAGTACATGTATTGAATTAAATTTTTTTTTTTTTTTTTTTCATAAACATTATTGTTGTTTCTGAACATTCCCGGAATATATCTTTAAAAGTAATACATTCATTTTAAAACAATAATTATTTTATAACATTAATAATAAATGCATTTTGTCTTCATAACAAAACATCATTTAGTCTATTTGTTTTGAGCTTAACTGTATTCACCTCCATATCTGGTCAGTTTTGTGCACTTAATCTGTCTTGCTGTCCTAATTATATGACTCCACTGCAGTATTTTATCAATGCTTTAATCCCCTAACAAAGGCAGCCTTGGGCAGGTGGCCTGTTTTACTTCATAATCCTGATTATGTCATTGTGTGTGATTTACAACCCTAGCTGGCTTGATTGTTTTAATCCCGGCTATTAGTATGTAGGTAAATTATACATAATGATGCATCTTAATGTTAATTATTTTTGTTTCAGCGGAAACATAGGGATCAATATGAGCGCCCTCTTCAGTTTCATGGATGAAGTGCCAACTACACCGATCCTCACAACTGACAGTGATGAGGTTACGAAATATCTGCAGGAACCGTGCGTGCCCAGTGATACCAGTCCACTCACATACTGGCGACTTCAGGGGCACGAATAACATCATACTAAACAGTCTTTGCAAAATATTGCGGCGCACATTTTTTAACTCATACATGTAGTATATTAAAAATGATGCCCCCCCCCCACTTTTTTGTAGCTTCCGCCGCCCCTGGGCGACTTAATTGTACAAACTTTCCTGGGTTAAGCCTGCTAGCTGCAATTCGAATGAATGATGATGGTCAGGTGTAACCACCACATCAAATGAACAATTTGTGCTCTACATGTAGTTGTTGTTTTATTGTTTTGTTTACATTGTTTCACTGTGTTACATTAATTTGCTTTTATATTTTATGTATATCAATAAAGTTCGTCAAACACAAATGACTTTCCTCCTTGAAGCTCTTCCCGAATCCCGATTTTCATTAACCAAATGTAATTGTTATTGTAATTGTAATTGAACCAATGTAATTGTAATTGTAATTAATTACATTGCATTTCCAATGTAATTGTAATTGACATATTTCAATGTAATTGTAATTGTAATTAATTACATTTCAATGTAATTGACCCAACCCTGGCCATAACTCTATCAAATTTTATTGGGCCAGGCTGGTTTTCGAAATCGTCCAGGATATTATTGGAAGACACTTATATACCAAATTTTAGTTGAATCGGATGACGTTTGTTGAAGTTATCGCGCTAACGAGCTGAAAATTCGTGAAAAATGACTAATTAAGGGCCATAACTCTATCAAATTTTATCGGACCTGGCCGGTTTTTGAACTCGACCGAGATATTCTTGGGAGACACCTAAATACCAAATTTCAATCAAATCGGATAACGTTTGTTGAAGTTATCGCGCTAACGAGCTGAAAATTCGTGAAAAATGACTAATTAAGGGCCATAACTCTATCAAATTTTATCGGAAGTGGCCGGTTTTCGAACTCGACCGAGATATTCTTGGGAGACACCTATATACCAAATTTTAATCAAATCGGATAATGTTTGTTGAAGTTATCGCGCTAACGAGCTGAAAATTCGTGAAAAATGACTAATTAAGGGCCATAACTCTATCAAATTTTATCGGACCAGGCCGGTTTTCGAACTCATCCGAGATATTATTGGGAGACACCTATATACCAAATTTCAATCAAATCGGATAACGTTTGTTGAAGTTATCGCGCTAACGAGCTGAAAATTCAAAGGGCCATAACTCTGTAATAAATGTGCGGACGAACCCGATTTTTTGTCTGCAGCTTACGTGCATGGATATGTACTCACACACCAAAATTTTAATCCGTCAATAAACGGTTGAGTTATAAGCAAAACACGTCGCCCGCCCGCCGCCCACCGTCCCTCATCAAACTATAAGTCGAGTTTTGGAAAAAAACTCGACTAATAAAAGCAGACTAGGATCTGTAATAGCTGTAGAACAGCTATCAGTACATAGACAACAGTTAACTCTTCCAAGCCTTGAAATAGTGTGTCTGTCATTTGCAGAATGAGGTCCCCAGAGGGTGAATTTAGTGATGCTACCCCGCATAGCGGGCTAGCATCACCAAATTCAACCTCTGGGGACATCATTCTGCTTACACCTCAGCAGAATGAGGTTCCCAGAGGGTGAATTTGGTGATGCTAGCCCGCTATGCAGGGTAGCATCACTAAATTCACCCTCTGGGGACCTCATTCTGCAAATGACAGACACACTATTTCAAGGCTTGAACTCTTCTGAGTAGTACGTGGTTTTTCTCCTCAAGTGAGATGTGGAGGATTATTTTTACGAGGCGCTAGCTGAATGAGAATAATCCTCGCTTCTCACGAGGAGAAACGAGAGGCCGATCATGATCGGCAGATGTTAACCCATCCCTTGGCGATAGTAAATTACTATGATCTGAATCATAATGAGAGTTTTGATGTTGAATTATAGAGTATACTGTTATATACTATTATAGACAAAATGTACATAACACAAATTATTGGAATTTATGGGTCACTCGCATTTATATAAGAGAATGCACTGGTACAGGATCTGTAATGCTGCACCACCACAGCCTTGGGTTAAATGTGAAAAGGTGACCTGCACATGGACTACTTGGATTAAGAGAGTCCAATTTAAGTTTACAATGATATTTTAGGCTGTTGAAGCTTTATTTGGGACGTTTTTGGCCGTTTTGTTGGGTAAAGGGTTAATGCAGCTCCCGTCATGAACCTTAGGTTTAAAATAGAACTTACATTTACTCTTGATGTCAAAATCGTCGTTTTCGTATTCCATCTCGGTGTCTGAGTCTATTTCATCCGGAGCCTGTAACAAGAGAGCAATGTGGAAAAGTCAATTAACTTCATCTTCTGAGTAGTATCTATAGTCACAAATTAACATTGATTTTAGTAACTTTTTCCCTTCTGAGAAGTTTTTATATCCCCTAATTTGCAAAAGATAAAATGCTCAATCGAGGTGACTAATGTGTGAACGTCGCCAACTTCAAATGGGTAAACTTCGATCTGATCCTAGGTCTCCCATAGCAGTTGAGGCCTAAGCAGAATGAGGTTGCCAAAGGGTGAATTTAGTGATGCTACCCCACCATGCAGGATAGCGTCACTAAATTCACCCTCTGGGGATCTCATTCTGCTAATGACAGACACTATTTGCAGCCTTGTATTTAGTGAAGAATGGTTTAACCAAGGAAACTATGATACTTTATCTAACTTGGGCTATGGACTAATAATTGAGATATTTTCAAATATCAGCCAAGTTTTGAAGACGAAGGAATAATTTGTTTCCATACTAACATACTTTATCGAAGGAAATTTTGAAGAATCCTAAAAAAGTGGTATTAGTAGTGCTGTAAAATAGTGTTTTTGAGGATAAATTTATTCTAGATATATCTTACCCTGTTCATGAGAACTGCTTGTCGTATATCTCTGACGCCATCGTACACGAGCCGCGTAGCATCGATGAATTCATTCTCATTCACCTCAAGCTGAGGCTGGGAGGCGAGAGCATCAACAGCCTTCTCCACATTATCAGCAAAATTTGGCATCACTGTAAAACAAATAATGTTGTTAAAGCGGGTTAAAGCGGGTTAGCATCACCAAATTCACCCTCTGGGAACCTCATTCCGCTGAGGTGTAAGCAGAATGAGGTCCCAGAGGGTGAATTTGGTGATGCTAGCCCGCTATGCGGGGTAGCATCACTAAATTCACCCTCTAGGGACCTCATTCTGCAAATGACAGGCACACTATTTCAAGGCTTGATCATAGTAGTGAACATCCATGCCAAATCTCATTCCGATTCGACAACCGGTGTTTGAGATATCTGCTCGGAGGGACAAAAAAAACAAAACATTTCCAGTTAAACAAAGATGAATAACTCTTAGAACGGAAAATCTGGAAAAAATACTCTGTTGAATGCCCTCATAGTAGTGAACATCCATAACAAATTTCATTCATATCCGACAACCAGTGTTTGAGATATCTGGATGGATGGATGGATGGATGGACGGATGGATGGACAGTTGGAAGGACGGACTGATGGAAAAACAGAGGGATAAATGTCCGGACGGACAGACGAGATCAATCCAGAATACCCCCTATTCTACTCGAGAGTGGGGGTATAACAATATATGTACCCCCTATTGTACTCGCGAGTGGGGGTATAACAATATACCCCCTATTCTACTTTAGAGTGGGTGTATAACAATATCGAACAAGAACACCGGGATACGGCGTGGTATGGCCCTAGAAGAACAATGGTGCCTAAGAAGGCTTACAATTCTACAGAGGGGATAACAATATATATACCCCCTATTCTACTCGAGAGTGGGGGTATAACAATATATATACCCCCTATTCTACTCGAGAGTGGGGGTATAATATAAGTTACACGGCTTGTTGATGGGGGATACGGTGTGGTATGCCCCGGTAGATGCTCGTATCCCCCGAGGCGATAGCTACACGGGGCATACGAGATTGTTATGACCCGTGTAAAATCTGTCTTCTCTATATAGCGACGACAATTTTTGCGGGGTAATATCAATTTTACATGGGGCATACGAGATTGTTATGACCTTGTAAAATCTGTCTTCTCTATATAGCGACACGACAATTTTTGCGGGGTAATATAAGTTTTACACGGGGCATACGAGATTGTTATGACCTTGTAAAATCTGTATTCTCTATATAGCGACGACAATTTTTGCGGGGTAATATCACTTTTACACGGGGCATACGAGATTGTTATGACCCGTGTATAATCTGTCTTCTCTATATAGCGACGACAATTTTTGCGGGGTAATATCAGTTTTACACGGGGCATACGAGATTGTTATGACCCGTGTAAAATCTGTCTTCTCTATATAGCGACGACAATTTTTGCGGGGTAATATAAGTTTTACACGGGGCATACGAGATTGTTTTGACCTTGTAAAATCTGTCTTCTCTATATAGCGACGACAATTTTTGCGGGGTAATATCACTTTTACACGGGGCATACGAGATTGTTATGACCCGTGTAAAATCTGTCTTCTCTATATAGCGACGACAATTTTTGCGGGGTAATATCACTTTTACACGGGGCATACGAGATTGTATGGGAGACTTGCATATATAAGAGAATGCATTGGTACAGGGTTTTTTTTAATTTCAGGAAGGTCCAGTCATGGAAGTGTTAAGACAGCTTTAATTAACATAATTAATGGTGTAACTGAAACAAGTTCAATTAATCTTAAATGTGATCTGTTAAATAATCATACAAACCTTGGTCCTTGAGCATGACGACTGCCTCCATAACTCGATCAACGTATGGTGCGGGTTCATAATTATCCATCTCGGCTGTGACGACATTACACACTCTCGCTGAGCGACCTCGGATCGCTCCGGCCGTCCGATCGAGAGCATCGGCGTCGCCTTCCTGGAGAGCTATCACACATTTATTGACGTCCTCTAGAATGTGGTTCTCTGAAAAGATTCACAGATGACATTTAGAATTTAAGTAATCCCTATATTACACTCCCGCTAAGGGCACTATTATATAAATATTGCGCAGCTTGAAGTTGACTATAATGTCAAACAATTCACAATCAGATCACGTTAACTGGCTAACAATTTAATACTTTTTCTACCGAAAGCAAAGTTAAGATTCTTTTTGAAATTTGGTGCAAACTTAGGGAATTGACAAAAAATATCGAAGCGATGTTGTGATCAGTGAACACAGGAACTGGATAAATCCTCACAGCAAACATAAAGAATTTGTTTAGGATCATTTATTGTGCTCTAGTTGTCTATTACAAAGACATTTCAGACAAACAATGTTGAACTTTTCCACCGATGCGGAGATGACTTTCAAATTACCTCCCCGAAATAGCATGCATGCCAAAAAAATATTTCTGGATTTCGCCAGCGATAGTGGGTGTGCTAAAATCAGGAAGCCGACTGTCTTGTTGCCATGGAAATATCGTAAATAGTGAATGTGAAGCAACCTATCACAATCATCACAAATTTGTGGATCAGGCTTAGATAGTCACTTGAGATAAAATTTTCTACGATGTTGCATGACTCCATGTTGTAAATCCATGTATAAATCACTGTGGTCTTGAAACTAATATGAAGTCAAATACGCTTGACGGTTTTCAGGAAATATAAATATAAGCAGATGACAGACAGATTAACCCTTTACCCAACAGTAGGGCCCTGTGCCAATGCATTCTCTTATATATGCGAGTCGACCATAGGTCGCCTCGCATATATAAGAGAATACATTGGCTTAACACATTAAAAATTATAAAATTGTTAAAGATTGTAAGAAAAAATGGTAAAAAAAGATTTTTTTTAGGCCAATGCATTCTCTTATATATGCGAGGCGACCTATGGTCGACTCGCATATATAAGAGAATGCATTGGCACAGGGTATAACTGTAACTATCACAATGTGGTCAAGGAGCCGGTTCCAATGATATCCATATTTGTATGGTTCTATTGAGACAGACCGAAGATATTTTAGGCTGTTGAAGCTTTACTTGGCCGGTTTTGGCCGGTTTGTTGGGTAAAGGGTTAACGGATAATACAGGAGGATTATAATTGTTGAATGATTCTTATTCATTGGTGGGAAATGTTCACATACTAAGTTTGATATCCACTGTTCGTTGAACTTATTATCTGAATATTTCCTAAGGGCAAGCCTGCAAATAGCGTGTCTGTCATTTGCAGAATGAGGTCCCCAGAGGGTGAATTTAGTGATGCTATTCCGCACAACGGGCTAGCATCACCTTATTCACCCTCTGGAAACCTCATTCTGCTTAGGCCTCATCTTCTGGGAAGTATCTATTGTATCAAATTAACATTGGTTTTAGTTACTTTTTCCATTCTGGGAAGTTTCTATATCCCCCTAATTTGCACAAGATAAAATTCATAATCGAGGTGCCCAATGGGTGAACATCACCAACTTCAACTGGGAACTTCAATCTGATCCTAGGTTTCCCATAGCAGTTGAAGGCCTAAGCAGAATGAGGTCCCCAGAGGGAGAATTTAGTGATGCTAGCCCGCTTTGCGGGATAGCGTCACTAAATTCCCCCTCTGGGGACCTCATTCTGCAAATGACAGACACGCTATTTGCAGGCCTGCCTAAGGGAACAACCAGGGACCAGCCAACAGGGCGACTTGAGAGACATCTTCTCCGTAAATTGTGCCACTTCTCCCTATTTTCGTCCCAGGGAGAAGTGAATTCTCTCTCATCTACCAGTATGCATATGTTCCAACAGCATATTTAAACTGTATTTTCCCAATTATAATGGTGTAATTACTCATTATCATGGTTTTATAAATTCGTTATAGTATTGCATAAAACTTAGTGGATCATAGCAGGTGATATAGGGGTGTAAATTGAACTTGAGTCATTATGAATTCTCCTTGATAACAGTCCACTTCTCCCTAATATCAAATAGGGAGAAGTGACTTCTCCCAACTTGAAACCTCTTGGCTGATCTTGGCAAACAACTTGTAATTCTTTCTGTTTTTTTGTTTTTCATTATTGTTATCAGCTATTCAAACAATAAGGTTTTGTATAAACATGTAGAAAGTTTAGATTCCACTTTAGCTGTTAACGAGCGCAAAAATAAGGTTAACTTGGAGACAAGCTTAACTAGCTTTACTGAAGACAATTCAAAATTGAGCTTGAGCTTCGGGTATACGATGCATGAGAGATTTAACCCTTTACCCAACAAACCGGCCAAAACCGGCCAAATAAAGCTTCAACAGCCTAAAATATCTTCGGTCTGTCTCAATAGAACCATACAAATATGGATATCATTGGAACCGGCTCCTTGACCACATTGTGATAGTTACAGTTAGCCCTGTGCCAATGCATTCTCTTATATATGCGAGTCGACCATAGGTCGCCTCGCATATATAAGAGAATGCATTGGCCTAAAAAAAAATCTTTTTTTAACACTTTTTACCATTTTTTCTTACATTCTTTAACAATTTTATAATTTTTAATGTGTTAAGCCAATGCATTCTCTTATATATGCGAGGCGACCTATGGTCGACTCGCATATATAAGAGAATGCATTGGCACAGGGCCATTATGTTGGGTAAAGGGTTAAATAAAACATATCCAAATGACTACCGTGTTTTATTTTCCAGATGTGAGCATGCAATTTGGTCAGATCATGTGTACAATTGTCAGAATGAATAGAATTCATACCCCTTGAATTTAGAAATGCCCTAACAATCTTTTCTTAACATCAGCAAGGTTTATAATCCGGGGACAGTCCCAGAGAATGTGCTCTTACCTGATACAGCGAGGAAGTCAGCTATCGTTGTTATATCATCCACAGCCTCCGTCAAGAGTCGGACTTGCTTCTCCCAGGCGTCTTTGAATATCTCCATGTTCTCCAGGGCGACCTTGGAACGCGGTCTCGCAGCAAGAATCCTAGCTGCATTGATTACCTTCATGGAGAAGACAAAAGTAGGGATCAATTAGTGAATCTTACATTAATCTCACATTCTCTCATTAATTACCTGCAGGAATGACGAGATGAAGGTTAAAATCGAAGAACTTATTTTACATTCCTGACAATTAGAGATTAAAATGATGCTTTTTTTTCTCTCACATAAACTCAGTTCCTCAGTTGGAAATTTGAAAGATTTGTTTCCACTAACAGTAAGCTGGTCATCTATGCTAAACTACAGATACATGATTTTGAAGGGAGAATATATCAAGTAAAAATTTATATATTTCTATTGTCCCTTTGGGAGCCTTTATTCAGCTTCGCACACATTTAGATCTTATAAATTTGTTGCAACCCCTTTGTGCACTTCGCGCACATTTTGATTGTTGAGACATTTAGATTTTTTTTTTAATCGATCCAGGGGTCTGGGAGAATATTTGGGTACAGACAGATCAGATAGACAGGTCCTATTCTATTATATATATATATTTAATACATTCATAGCTTCATTAGTTCAAACAGAATCTTGTTTTTATTTGTACAGAATCTTGCAAAATTTGTCAAACAGCAATAGTATATGCTATTGTCCTTTTCTTGTCAATAATTGAATGGATTGACTGAATGCATCTATGTAATCAGGCAAGCCTGCAAATAGTGTGTCTGTCATTTGCAGAATGAAGTCCACAGAGGGTGAATTTAGTGACACTATCCCGAAATGGCAGGCTAGCATCGCCAAATTCACCCTCTGGAAAACTAATTTTGCTTAGGCCTCAACTGCTATGGCCATATGGGAGACTTGACTCAGATTGAAGTTCACCAGTTGAAGTTGGTGATGTTCACCCATTAGTCACCTCAATTATGCATTTTATCTTCTGCAAATTAGGGGATATAGAAACTTCCCAGAAGGGAAAAAGTTACTAAATTTTTTTTTAATTTGAGACTATAGATACTTCCCAGAAGATGAGGCCTAAGCAAAATGAGGTTCCCAGAGAGTGACTTTGGTGATGCTAGCCCACTGTGTGGGATAGCATCACTAAATTCACCCTCTGGGGATCTCATTCTGCAAATGACATACTATTTGCAGGCCTGAAACTATTCTAACAAACCTGTGGACATAGTTTCTCGAGCTCTGATGCTGAAATCCTGACCATCTTGACACCCTCATCATTGCTGGACATGGAGCATGCTAAATTAGCGACCTGAAAACAATGGAACAAACTAATCAAAACACTGTATATCACAGAATTTAAAAACAATGGAACAAACTAATCAAAACACTGTATATCACAGAATTTAAAAACAATGGAACAAACTAATCAAAACACTGTATATCACAGAATTTAAAAACAATGGAACAAACTAATCAAAACACTGTATATCACAGAATTTAAATCTGTATTGATGTAATCAATGGTAAGTGTGAGACTATTGTTTCCAATGGTTAATTTGTTTGTAACAATGTGGAGTGACACAAACATTTATAGAATTTGGATGCATAGCATGTTTTTTACATTACGTTTATGCCCAACAACCATGTACAATACAATTATCTTGAAAAATACCTCCTTGTTTTAGCTTATCTCTATAATTGAAGGTTATTTATTGACATGCATGAATAAATTTAGGCCGAACAAGGCTGATTTTTATAAAAATAAAATAACATGGCTATAATTGAATGTCTGGTGACAAGGGTATATAACTCAACAATACAGACTCATTCAAAAATAACATGGCTATAACCGAATGTCTGGTGACAAGGGTATAACTCAACGATACTGACTCATTCAAGTGCAGAAGATTAATTATTGTGACTAAATTTATCCGAAATCAATAAGAACCCCTCGATATTTTAGTCAAACAATATGGAGAGCTGAGATTTTAAATACAGCATCCTCCCGAGTTTGTCAAACTTGCACAAAATCATTGACTGTTTGCCTAAATAATTTAGGTTACATTGCACCAGGGACCAGCCTAGACCTGATTTTCAGGGCGAAGTGACTTCTCCCGGTCATAAAAATAAGGCGAAGTGGGCATTCAATAGGGCAAAGTGTTTTTTTTTCAAAATCAAAATCAGTACAGTAGTGACCTATATAACGAAAATAGGAGATATCTAATATCCAAATTAAAATGATGAAACAATGGTTCAAATATGGAATCTTTATGTTCAAATCATGACTCTAATAACTATGAATAATCTCCAAACATAATTGTGAGAGAATGGTAGCATTTCATATAATCATTTTGGCAGAACAGCATTTTTACAACAGCTTAAGAATACGAAAAAATAAAAAAAAATAAACAATGCTTATGAATACAAAAACAAATTGCTGTCAATTTACATAAAACGAAATGAAATCTTGAATATTCTCACTAATTATTAAGCAGGGTATAGATATTAATATGTTACACAAATGAATTTGTGTTCAAAGTTGTTCTGGCCTTCACAAAGGGGTGATGAACTGACACATGTTAAGGTGTATGAGTTGTAATCTTCATTCATTGGAAGGTGTGATAATATCGTCACTGTAGACACCTTAGGATGTTTTCACAGCTGTCTGCAATCAACGCTAAGGTGTGAATATACTCCCAAATCGGATTAATACAGATGTTAATAAGAATTATGAGGTTTTATAAGACCCTACCAATGGATAACTGGGTTCAACCTTATAACACGGGCCCCGTTCCTCATTTCAGCGCACCACACAACTCGCTCAGCAACTACACAAAGCATTAAAGGGACACACCTGGGGACACCTCCCTCATACTAAAGCTTGTGGGCTCTTCCCAATACAACATTCAATTCAATTCAAATCAACGTTCGGACATGACGATTTTCTATGTTGAGATATCCTCAAGACAACAAATCGTGGGGTGAAGGAGAAGATCACTCGATCTTTTCGACCATCCCGGGCGTGAATATCCTATAACTGGGTTCAATCAATGTTGGCAGTAAATTAGAAAATTCGGAAATTTCGGGGTGATTTAAACTTCTCCCAGCTGCAAATTTAGGGCAAAGTGAGCAGGAATAGGGAGACTTCTTTGCCCGCGTCACCCTCTCGGCTGGTCCCTGCATTGCACTCACCTCAACCAATTTGTTTGCGTGTTCTGTAAAGACAACGGAGTACTCCTCAACTCCCTTCTCATCCCCCGCCTTAGCAGCCTCAATAAGTACCAGAATCGGTACGTTTGTTTCCAGGAAGGAATCCGATACGTGGTCCACTACTGCTTTCCTCAACTGTTAAACAAGTAAACTTATGATTATATATATAAACAACATAGGTGACATCAACGGTCATAGCTATTATATTATATTTTATCACACGTGACTACCGAAGTCTAATCCACACTTGTGATTGGTTGATTGACATTCACTATTACCGATAGTTTCGTCCACAACACGATAGTGGGCTTCCTAAATTTAGCACACCCACTATCGCTTGGGAAATATAGAAATATATTTTTAGCATGCCCACTATTCCGGGGAGGTAATTTTAAAGGCGTCTCCGCCTCGCTGCAAAAGTTCAACATTTTTATGTCCGAAATGACTTTGTAATTGACAACTAGAACACAATAAATGATCATAAGCAAATTATTTATGTTATTTGTGATGTTTTCCCAATGTTTGGTGTGACGATGTATCAAGTTTCTTTCTCCGCTGGTCCCCAATATCGCTTTGATATTTTTGTTAATTTTTTAAGTTTTCTAAACAAATCTTCAGTTTGTTTTCAGTTAAAAAAAAGTCTCGTTTTGATTTGACGCCATTGTTTAACGACCCTGCTTTCGTTTGCTTTTGAAATAAGTCAAAATGGCAACAATGATTGATGAAGAAGATTTAAGATTTGCACAGTTAGAAAGAAGACAATTTATAGAAGAGAATTTGACCAGCAAAAAAAAAAAAAAAAAGGTAAAAAGATTTCCACTGAAAAATCTTTCTACAATGAAAAGAAAATAATTAAATATGTGATCTGGGACAGCATGAAAAACGTTGGATAAAATATAATAAATATTGCACACCTTGTCGGTGACTATGCCATAAAAGTGGTCCTCGGTGGAGGAATATTCCTCGGACCACTATCAAGCCTTGAAATTGGGTGTCTGTCATTTGCAGAATGAGGTCCCCAGAGGGTGAATTTAGTGAGCGGGCTAGCATCACCAAATTCACCCTCTGGGGACCTCATTCTGCAAATGACAGACACCCTATTTCAAGGCTTGACCACTATTGTGGCATAGTCACCTCCAAGCCATGCAATATTTATATAATATCAAACTCCATATTTGGCAAGAGTGCTAAACATCTGTACTGAGTATACATAAAACTTCACAGCATGTGCTATAGGTCTGCACTGATTCAGCACAATTTCAATTAGCCGAGATTCATATTGAGTCTGAAGAACCAGGTGCACAGGTTCCCATGGTACTGAATATCTGTGCATAGTTTTTAAAAAACAGACTGAAAAATGTAGGAATACAAACTCGGACAAAATTGTGTCCAGGGAGGAACGGCTAGACAAATGACTATATATACGGACGGACAAGCTGATTCCAATATATCCCCCATATTTTGTTACAGGTATATAATAAAGGCTCTATAGCAAGAGCTGATCAATCATAGCTTATTGTTGTAGTTTGCATGTAGTTTCAGTACTTGCCTGTCTTCGAAGATCCCTCGTCTTTTTACACATGTTCTCTATAGCACTATCAAGTGATTCACTCTTGTTTGGATTACCAGCCTAAAATAGAAACAAAATTAAATTTCAAAATCATAATTCCTAACCACTAAAAAGAGGTGGTAAACAATTTAAAATGAAACTGAATCATATATTCCAGCTAACAGGAATGGTTTATGGCTTAATATTGGCTTTATATATGGAAGACAATGTTAACAAACAGCCAGGAAATTCTGAAAAATAGCCCAGGCAGAAATTTTGCTACGAATAAAAAACTGCACTATGACAAAAACTTATTTCACCAAGGCAATTTTCAAACAAAGCAAATAAATGATTGTCTCACAACCTATATATACTACTCCATGCTATACAGAGAAATTCTATAAGCAATGATTAGTAATAAGCTGGAGCATCAACAGGTATTTCTCCAAAATATAAGGTGATAGTATTTTGTCTCCATATCAGCTGTCCATATCAATGAAAGAATTAAGAGACATGAGAACATCTTAGTTGTCTAGGATAAATGACTTTCTGTTTCATGAAACTTTTCTGGGAACAATTGGAACTTTACGGATTTAACCTATGAAACCTATAACCAAATTGCACTGATATTGAAATGTTGTTCATGCTCTGTGTACTATTTTACATACATGTATACCAGTACTATTACAATTACTACTTTATACATGTATATACCATTCTGATAGGAATTTGCAAGTTAAATATAAATGTCCCAGTGGTACCCATGATGACAAGCAATGCAACTGAAATCATCGAAAACTACTCAAAATAATACAGTCTTATGAAAAGAGATAAATAGTAATGATACATGTTTGTTTATACTGTCAAACAAAGGCGGCGACATGTTTTGTTTTAAAGGTACTAAATCCGATGGACAAAATTGCGCTGGATTGTCAAATATCTAACATCAAAGCCACTTGATTTTAGAGTTATCCATCTTCATCCACTGTTTGGTCCGAGACCGTCGGCTTGACGAATATTTGCCAGGCCGCCAAAAATTACATATCTTGGGGAATAACTAATTTAAAAAATTGATATCTGATCACTCTGAGCTTTGATGGGTGGGTTCATCGACTCAAATAAAATATTTTTTATCCCCGAAGCCAAAGAAATAGTAATTTGGGAGCTATAATTCAGATTATGCATCTTTAAAAGTACAGTTGAAATGAAAATTAGTTATCACCACATAACAAAATGTGATATTAATGATGAGTATGATCATGCTGTGATCACCTAATATTTATAAAGCCCATGTGTGTTACACTAAATACTGTTTTGTGATAGGTCAACTACCAATTGGGTCATGTGTGTTATACCCCAATAAACACCGTATGACAAACAGACATCTTGTTGACCTAGATGACTATAAGTGGTAGATAGATTAATTGGGCATGTTTTATAAGTGTGTGGCCATAGACTAATCGATTGATAATTCACAGATAGTATTTTGGGCTAATTTACAGTGCTGCATGATAGAATATCCAATCTTCGGACAGATTTCAGACAAAAAGTCAGAAAAAAAGTCAGCTACATGTAAGTTGACAGAAATTAATAAGAAAAAAGCTATGTAATATAAGAAATGAATGTAGTTTGAAAGTGTTTTATTAGGAGTACCCAATGGCCACAGTGCTATATCCTTCAATAAAACATACTCAAACTACATTCATTTTTCAATAAACTGCAACTGAGTACATTGCTGATGTGTGATATCATGACGCTTTTCACATGACATGCACCAAAACAAGCTTATGGAAATAATTTTGTGAACATTTCTTTTAAAGCCCGACTAAAGCTACAAATATTCAAATCATGAATGCAATTTTGAAATGAATTTCAAATAGTCGCAAGGTCCAACTGAGATTAAAACATCCCCATAAAATCATAGGCCATTTCTATGTATACTAGAAGAATTCAAAGAAAGAATTTGTATAAGCCACATTGTGGTTTACGCTCCAAAATACACCCTAGTAATATTCGCTTTTGAATTTTTCCCAGTACCTAAATATGTCCCTCAACTACCTTTCTAAGAGCATTGTATGTCCCAGAAAGACGCATTGAAATCTTAAAAAAAAAATTCATTTTGAACATGATGTATGGGCCCTGTATAAAATTGGTTCCATTTGTGTTCATCTGAATTCTGGAATCAGAAACGGAATCTCCGGAAAAGGTATATTATTAAAGTTATCTTTCTCTAAATTTTAATAATAAAAATTATCAGTTACCATTAAAGTTATGTGAAACACTCCGGTTGGGTGATCAAATAGAAATGGAGAATAATCTTGCTCAAAGTTGTTATTTCAATGAATATTCATCCAAATTGACAACACGCACTTACTTCCATTCTTATATATTAAATGCAATGACTCTCAACGTCGAAATCATTTGCATGAGTTATTGCCGATAGTTGCGTCCCGAATCGAGATGTAAATATTTACAATTAAGCATAGTTCAGACGATGATTTCTATGGAGTGGTAAGGTTGATTTCTTTGAAATTTTTGGCGATGTTAGTAGAATTCTACTTTCCACAGGTTGGCATAGCGCCTGAGTATTAACTTAGCAGTTTCATGAAGTCGAACAAGTCCATAATATGTCTTTAACGTTTCAGAGCGACGACAGCTCTAGATTTTCTTCCCATGGTCTACAGTTGCAATTTTTATGCAACGCAACTGCTGATTAAAAAATTGATCTGCCTCAAATGAAACAATATGAAATTTATTGAAAATTAAAAGAAACAAAACAATATTTTCAGCGCTATATCGACGAAATATACCTGACGAATTTGGCCAGGTATATTTTGAGATTCCTCTTACCAACTTATATACAGATAATTTTGGGGTTCCAATGAGACATATCCATTTAAACAAATGGGTTGAATAAGCTATTCATCTTCTGAATTTCTCATCTAACAAATTGAAGCGGAAAATAGACGAGCAATGGTAAGGAAGAGAGAGATTGCTGAAGGTTGGATCATCGGGCGTGTGCATTAGCAGAGGGTTTAATACATGGGCGGGTCTATTGTCAGAGCAGACATGATGATTGACAGAGATGCTGATACTTCATGCATTAGATGGTAATTCTAATATCTCAAATGGAAACCTACATGTAAATATTAAGATACCCTGATACCTGATTCTCTGCATGTATACAAGAGAATGCATTGGCACATGGTTTTCGCAAAAATTCAGGAAGCTCCAGTTATGAAAGCCGATTGAAAGGGATAAATGGACACACCTTGGGGCAGTTGAATGAAAATACTACCTCCTATAATATCTGGCAGATGAGGACTGGTATGTGAATGGGATTCAATGGCATGAGGCAGTTGTTCATGCAATAAGGAGCAAGCCTTGTCCCCATAGGGTGAATTTAGTGACGTTACCCCCGTTACCTTCTGGGAAGTATCTATAATCTCAAATTAACATTGGATACTTTTTCCATTCTGTTCAGTTTATAAATGCCCTAATTTGCAGAAGTTAAAAATGCATAATCGAGGTGACTAATGGGTGAACATCAAGAACTTTATCTGGGGAACTGCAATCTATTCCTAGGTCACCCTTAGCAGTTGAGGCCTAAGCAGGATGAGGTTCCCAGAGGGTGAATTTGGTGATGCTAGCCCACCATGTCACTAAATTCACCCTCTGGGGACCTCATTCTGTAAATTACAAGACGCACTACTTCAATGCCTGATAAGGAGCCTAGCTTAAGAATAGGTGATGATGTAGATTATAATATCATAGACATGCACAAGATTCGGAAGATTGGCAAATAACCATGGACACACGAACTCTGATGTCACCATCATATATAATTTGATAAACATTGTAATGTACAGTTCCCACATTTGACCTAATAAAATTCAAACAAACAAAAATATTCTAAAGTCAAGTAAATTTCTTGACAATTTTCCAAGTTTTATTCTAATGTTCCTTTAGGCGTTCAGTGAATGACGCATTTTCGCCAAAAATAAAGTCTATATTCAAGGCCTCTATGACAATTTAAAGATGGTCTATCTCTTCCTGTAACAAGTTTTATATAGTTTCTTGTGTATAAAATAATAAATAAGAGTCGAAGACACCTGTCTGGAAACGCTTCTATCAATTAATATTGACTTTATTTTGGATTTTCTGGTATAATATAGATACAATCAATTTGGAGCTTTTCACGGTTCGCAGAGTGTAGCAATCGGGAGAACTCTATCTGAGTTCGCATGTACGTATAATGACGGTCTGTTTTAAAATAGTAATGAAAAACTTTCCCAGCAAGTTATCGCATTATATAAGAATCTATCAATATAAAATCAATATTAATTGATAGAAGCATTTCCGGACAGGTGTCTTCGACTCATATTTATTATTTTATACCCTAGAAACTATATAAAATGTAGCTGGGCTGGCGCAGCATTAAAGATCCTGTGCATGCATTCTCTTATATATGCAAGTCTCCCATAGGGATATAAGAGAATGCACTGACTTACAAGGTCAAGGTAAATATTGTTAGGCCTATGTATTATCTTATATATGCGAGGCTCCCTATGGGAGACTCAAATATATAAGAGAATGAATTGGCATATGATTTTCAGAAAATTTCAGGAAGCCCCAGTCATGGAAGGGTTAAGAAGAGAAAGACAATTTTTAAGCACTGTCTTGGCTTAACCCTTTCAGTGCCAGGGGCCAATCTCATTGGCCCTAATTTACTGTCTGTAAAATCGGCCCTAAAAAAATTAAAAAATTATTAAAAAAAAAGATTTTTTTGGGTTGAATTTTTTTTGGGTTGAATTTTATTTGGGTATGATTAAGCATGCTATAGCAAATTTAAAAACAAACTGGATAAAACCTTAGGGGCATGTTATAACTCAAAACTATCACCAAGTATTCATAGTAATAATTTTGATACCCATGAAAAACGTAAGATTCCCTGGCACTAAACCTACAAAATAAGTCTGTTAAAGAATATAAGAAAAAATTATTAAAATTGTCAAAAATTGTAAAAAATAATAACAAATGATGAAAAATTGTTAGGCCAATGCATTCTCTTATATATGCGAGGCGACCTATGGTCGACTCGCATATATAAGAGAATGCATTGGCACAGGGTATATGGGTTGATAAAAAATCGGACCTGGCACTGAAAGGGTTAAACGGTGCTTTGTCAGATTCAAGGTTATTCCAGCCCAGTAAGGGTTATTCCAGCCCAGTAAGACCCCGTAATATATTTTACAAGAGAAAAATACTCTTGTATTTTTAATTTCATTTTAAATGTTTTTATTTCAATAGCAACATTAATGAGTGATAGGTGACATAAGGTCATGCATGGTCCAGGCCTGAGAAATCACATTCATTACCTTCCTCTTGTATAATGGCATGTCGTGAAACTGAGTGAATAAACAATAAAACAAAAATACAACATTTATTAGAGATATAGTGATTTACTTACAACAGTTATATAGTTATATTGCACACCCTATATTTGGTCTATTTTTGTGAAATACAACAAATTTGATAGATTTCAAAACACTCAATAAAACGAGAGGCCGATCACGATCGGCAGATGTTTAACCCATACCTTGGCGATAGCGATCTTTTTATGAGTGCAAGAATTTCAACAATTCACAGCGTACTATTATTTATTAGTTTCATAGTGGAATCAGACATATTGAGCAACTTGCTCATTTAAACACAATAGGAAGATGGATATGACATTCGATTTCAACCTATTCGGTCACTCCAACAGAGATACATGTATGTGTGATAGATTGATAAAGATAATTATACCCAAACACAGTCAGACAGATGCACCATAGCTGTTAAAGATATAATTGTTACAATATTAACATCATAATAACTCTATTTATTTAATTCTTACAATGGAACCTGAGTCATAACAGATTATGTTGTTGTGTTAGCTGCATAGTAAAAGTTATGGGATGATTGAGATTAGAGACCAACAAACACCTGAACATCTATATAAGTGAGGGGTGTATAGACCTTGATATTAAATATGATTGATAATGGTTGGATATAAAATATTTTAATACAGAATTATCAGATAACTAAAGGAGAGATATGAGAAGGGTCAAATTGAAAATATTAGAGTCATAACATTGGATCGCGTACAGTATACATGTACCTATGGTTAATTTTATTCTAAGCTGATCATTGGAAAGATACAATGTCTGTAACAGCAGAAATATTATTAAATATTGGGTTAATATTCTCAAAACCATTCAATCAATACCAAAATCTATACGCATGAAGAATGTATCACAATCAACCTGAATGAGATTATAAAAGTGATTGGGTGAAAAATATTTGACCAAAAAGTCAGCTTCAAGAATACCAGAACCATTATTATTATCCTGCAGCCCAAATGCAATAGAGGGAATTTCAAAATAAGATATATCCTCAAATGATGAATATTCAATTGGTGGCTTATAATTAATAGAAATTCTTAGTGAACCTGGCCTAAGGCGAAAGAGATAATTTAAAATCTGCGTATCAGATATTATGTGTCTATGGAATAGGTTAATTTTAATCCTGAAATACATGCAAGTGAAAAGTGGATCACGATCAACCTGGACATAGAATAGGAGAATGAACATATGATGTGTGGAGAGTGTTAATCATTTTCAATGACATCATATGATGGAACTAATGTGTGGATAAATTGTTTTCTCAAGATAAGACAACAGTGTCTCTGTAAACAACAATTCTCTAAACAGCCATGCTCCAGAACATCCTTCACATGGACAATGGACTATTTGTATTAATGCCATGAACATGTTTCAACAGGTTGGGTTAAATTACTATTGCACACAAACTGGAGTAAAGTATCATCAATCACTTATATTTGACAGCTCTGGGAGCAGCAGTGGTTTAGCAAAGAGTATCCAGTGTCATTTTCTGATCCCAATAAAGCAGATTACTGTGTAAAGTTGTTTGTCTTAAATTCTCACAGGGCATATACAATAGGTAGTAAATTACTTGAATTATAAAGGGCCATAACTCTGTTAAAATATATCGGATCAAACCCAAATTTGAACTTGATCTGTATTTCGGGGTGAGGACCACATGTACCAAATTTGGTGTAGATCAGATGAAAAATGTTTTGAGTTCTAAGTAAAAATAAGTTTGAAAAGGGTTAATTAAACGATACCAAAAACCATACAGATAAAGAACGTGCTAAGAAAAACCTTGGTAAGAAATATGAGGCATATCAGAAGAAAACAGTTTGACTTAGATGGATCAGATAGCATTTGTGTGCAGGGTTAATTATTTTCTAAACCGATCAACCGATCGATACCAAAAACTATACAGGTGAGGGGTGTGTCATTATAAACCTACATATCAAATATGAAAACAATCGGACAAAAAATAATTTGGTTACAGCATCGGATAGCTCATGCCTATGTGCGGATGCAAAGTGTTAATAATTTCTAAACCGATCGATACCAAAACTATACAGGTGAGGAGTGTGTCATCATAAACATGGGAGTAAAAAATAACTCTAATTCCCATAATACAGATTTACTGCTCTCAGAGCTAAACTGATACCACTGGTAATTAATTGTAGACTGCTATGGTTATCTGTTCAATTCTTAGTTGAAAAAGGGCCATAACTCTGGTATAAAATGTTGGATATAACCCATATTCAAACTCGATCTGTATTTTGAGTTGAGAAACTCGCATACCAAATTTGGTTCCGATCAGATAAAAAAAAAATTGAGTTATGGCAGCATGCATGAATTCTAAGTCGAAAAAGGGCCATAACTCCATTGAAAAATATCGGATCAAACCCATATTCGAACTCGATCTGTATTTTGGTCCGAGAAACTTGCATACCAAATTTGATTCTGATCAGATAAAATTTTTTTGAGTTATGGTAGCATGCATGAATTCTAAGTCAAAAAAGGGCCATAACTCCGTGAAAAAAACTCGGATCGAACCCATATTCGAACTCGATCTGTATTTGGTGCTGACAAATTCATATACAAAATTTGGTTCCGATCAGAAATAAAATGTTCGAGTTATCGCACCATGCGTAAAGTGTCTACAGACAGACAGACAGACAGACAGACAGACAGACAGACAGACAGACGGACGGACGGACGGACGGACTAACGACAAGTGGTCAATCCGGGCAACGACACTATGTTTACCATACTATGGTATGGGTAAACATAAAAATTGTCTTGTACTTGAACAATACAAATTGATTATGTTGGCAATGTCACTAATGATGCAAACTGTAAGATAAAATGTCTTCACTAAATTATGAGATACAGTTTACATAAATCATCTGTTTGTTAAATTAAATAAAGCAAAATCGACCCAAATTTCAGTATACCACAAGCTACAACATGCAGAGTGTGCAATAAACATAGAACAGCACAGTTGTGTGAACATGTTAACGTTATTCCACACGTTTGTCATGCCGCAAGGTACTTCTTTTATGATCCTGTCACAACAATCTCGTGCAATAATGTTAACCAGTTCACACGCATGTGCTGTTCTATCCAGTCCTCGAAATTAGGAAAAATACCCATGGCAAATTTAATGCTGTGGCATGTTAGATTCCACATGTTGCCATGGCATTTCACACGGCATTGCTTATTGCCATGGCCAATATTGAGGACTGCTATCTATACACTGGCCTTATATAGTTTTATTAAATTCCAATGTGTGATTTACCTTGATTTCTCGGGTGATTATAAATGATAAATTCACAGTATTCACCAGTGAATTATGTCACATTACCTAGCGTGTTATGTATTCATACACGCTATCGAAATGTATGCATCATGGGTATAATGGCGGTATTAATCAAAATTTCTGGTAAATCAAATGTTTATAGTGGAATATAATAAACAGAATAATCACTTGAGTGAATTGGCGATGTGAATAATTCCTTTGAGACAGGGAATATTTTGTAAAACACTCGAGCGCATTGCTCTCTCGTGTTTATACAAAGACCCTGCCTCTCATGAAATATTTCACATCACCAGTTGAATGAAGTGATTATTCTCAATAGAGTTCATGATAAAATCTTTGTCTACTCCATCCACTAAAATTTTACAAAATTTGTAGAAATTATTATACAAGATTTGTGGTGTCTTCTGTATTTATTTCACCACCTTGTATTTCTTAAGCCTAATACTTAACTAAGATAATTGATACAAGTTAGTTATATTAAATTTTGAAAGAATATTGAAAATTAGCTGATGTAATTCATGTCATTATATTACTAAAGTACAACATGAAATACTTTGACAAGGAATTAAGGCCACTGTTTTTTTATATATTGGTTTACAGATAATTATTTATTAAGATAGGTTAGGAGGATGGAAAATATTAAAAAATAAAATTGGTTGTGAATTTTTTTTTTTCATTTTATAAAAAAAATCAGGTAGGAAAATTAAAAAAATAATCTTAAATTGAATATCAATTTTAGACATAATTGTGAAATGATTAAGTCTGCAATAGACGAGAAAGAAATTCTTCTGAGAATATATATTAGCATAGTATACCAGTGCTGCAATTGTTCAAATAGTCAGAAATAGTTTTATATGATATTCTGGCCTTCTTGATGCTCAATATTTATTATTAAATTTGTTTTGCTGTAGAGCTCGGAGGAAAGGAAATAAGATAGTGGGAATCAACAATAGGGACTCTGTTAAATGCATATATTTTCTCTGCAAAGGTTGTGTTTCAATTATGAGATATAGCATTTAGTTCGCACAGTATAAGGCAATAACCCTTAAAAATACCAGTCTGGTATACTTATCTCTGAACCAGTGACAATAATATATAAGTTAACCAAAGCAAGTGACAGAGTTCCAAATGTTTTATATTATAGAGTAGAATATGAATAAAGAGTAAAATAGGTTCATAAAAATTGGACTGAAAGTCAGAATACCTCATTAACCCTCCCATGATTGGAGCTTCCTGAAATAAAATAAAAACCCTGTACCAATGCATTCTCTTATAAATGCAAGTCTTCCATAGGGAGCCTCGCATATATAAGAGAAAACATTGGCCTAACAATTTTTACCTTGAGCTTGTAAGCCAGTTCTTCTCTCTTATATGTGAGGTTATATATAAGAGAATGCACTGGCACAAAATCTCTAATGATGCACCAGCGCAGCTCCCGTCATGAAAGGGTTAATTAAATAAAAACAAAATTGAACAAATCTGCCTTCCCAGAATTCCATAAAAACTCACGTTATTCATGTATTCAGATAGCAGGTCCTGTAGTGCCTGCCTGACGGCATTACACTCCTGGACGATTTTTCCTCGTCGTTCGTCCCTCGTGCACGACGAGTCGGCCATTAGAGCGGCACCACTGATTATATTCTCCAGTCTTTCCTCTAACGACGGCCTCGATCTCACTTCGTTATAATGGAGAGGATCCATGATTATTTTTTGCTGTAATTATAAATATTTAATAAGATATACTGTGAATAACTTTGATTTTGTCGGTCTCAATTTTCATTCTTTCTTACAACGAGAGGCCGATCATGATCGGCAGATGTTTAACCCATCCCGTTGGCAATAGTAAATTACTATGATCAGAATCATAATTTTTTATTTATTTAAAAAGAGAAACATCACTAGGGCATGGTAAAATACGCCCTTTAGCCATTTAAAATTGTACTACCGCAATTGTACTACTGTCTTTCAAGACAGGTGGTCTTCCAATAGAGTGGTATACCAAAAATGTTAAATTATATACTGTAAGATTGTTGATTAGAACATGGATCAGCTATTCAAAAAGCACAAAGATATAATCTCATTTTAAACAAGAGTGAGAATTTTACGTTTTTTCTGTGGCGTTGCATATTTAGAAAAACGATCCATGATTGAAGTTTAAGAACTTACAAACTATCAAATGCTTTTATACGACAACACGAGTATATTTTAATTATTTACATTAAGTAAGCCGCGGGACACGCATCCACTAAAACCATTTTTCACAGTTTGGGCATTCCTCATAATCCCTCAATATATTAATTAATTGTTCTCCAACGAGCTGCAGTGTTCGCGCTGGACCGAAAAAAACTTTAGCCAAAAGTTTAGCCAAATGAAAATTTTATTAGCCAAATGAAAAAAACTTTAGCCAAATGTTTTTTAGCCAAATTAAAAAAAACTATGGCCAAATTAAATCATCGTTTTCTGGTCGGTTCACAATTAATGACTAAAACGTCAAATCTAACAGACACAGGTAAAATACACAATAATTTAACTAATTTTGATGAACTAGAAATATTTTGATATATATCATTTATTAAAAATTTATTAATTAATCTTTATGTGGAAGAGTGATTTGGGGGGCGGGGGGTAACCCGGGATTGTCCTTCTTAATGTCATTAATTTTTTGTTTTATATCAATATCTTTTTAAAAATCATTAAATATTAATTATCCTTGCGAAAATATTTAAGTGACATCTGGAAACTAATAACTTAATATTGTTACGCCATTATCAAATTGCAATCTGTCATAAAAGCATGCATATTATTTTGAATGTATCGGTATTGACGACAAATAGCCATAAAATATCTGTCGTGATTCACATTTGGCTGATTAAGCTATTGTCTTACACTTGGTGCTCATAAACCTTGACCGTCATAAATACAATGTCATCATAAACATGCATTGTGCAGGAGTCCCGTGAGTGACCAGACAGACAATGGGGGATTAGCGGATTAAATGTAAAATAATGATATTTTGCTGTTTCGTGCAGAGTGACGGGTTTCCCTTTGTACTGTCCGCGATCGGGTTTCCTTTTGTACAGTCGGCGATATATTCCCACTTACAATGTTTTCGGACTAGATCGTTCACATCACAGAATTGAAAACCCACTTGCCAAAAATTCATGCTTTCAGTCTCCATTTGGGGTCAAAAAAAGTTTAGCCAAAAGTTTAGCCAAATGAAATTTTTATTAGCCAAATTCGAAAAATATTAGCCATTGGCTAATTTGGCTACCGACAGCGCGAACACTGACGAGCTGATTGAATCATTTGTCAAAACAAATATGGAACCATGTCTACTTTAACAAAGGACCAATTTGTTAATGCCTACAGTCTGAAGCCAATTAAATATCAGATAATACCACGCATACATTGAATAACATTGAGTTGCACTATGCACGTGCAGAGAACGTGTCCATTTATGTCTGAGGTAAACGTTAAGACGAGTCCATTTGTCATATCGGAAATTCCGTATTTTGTACTTTCGGTTTCGCTTACTGATATTATGTGAGACGGGCTTGTTCAAACTTCAAACTCTTAACTCAATGACTTTCATATTTTTATATTTGTGGATGCGACATTTGGGTCCATCAGAGAGGATTTTGTGTCTAGTTAGCATTTAATGTTTAACTGTATACACACATTTGTAGTGAGGTTGCTCTACCAGAGCGGTTAGATAAATTGATGAAGAAGACGATCACTCATATTCGGTTGTAACTTGTATCAAACTTGTGTCTTTTCACGTGCAACACTGCATAGTTTAACCGACGTTTATTTTTCTTTCTTCGTTAATAAATTGGGGTGGTCTCTCAATGCAGGTGAAATTCGTGTTTGAACCAAATATTAGGTGGTCGCGGTCGCGTTTGACAGGTGGTCGCACATTGAAGGTGATACATAGAAAAAACCAGTCGGTGAACAGGAAATGCGGTCGGAAATAGCAGGTGGTCGCCATTGACGGTGGTCTCTCACGACAGGTTTTACTGTACCCCTAATTTTAATGCCAAAAATGCGGTCAAATTCTAAGTCGAAAAATGACCATAACTCATGTAAAAATAATTAGACGGAACCCATATTCGAACTTGGCCTGTATCTTTAGCTCAGAAATACACATACCAACTTTGGTTCAGCTTAAATAATCCAAACTGGAGTTATCGGTCAGAAACAAAAAATGTTAACAGACGGTAAATAATCCAAACTGGAGTTATCGATCGGAAACCAAAAATGTTAACAGATGGACAGACTGATTATATAATACAACCTTATAAAAAGTATTTTATTTTAATATGTTTTTTGTTTTGGTTAAATTGAGCAAGGAATTCAATCAAATGTTTTTAAGAGTGCATTTTTAAAAAATAGGCCATAACTCCCGTTAAAAAAAATTGGATCAAACCCATATTCGAACTCAATTTGAATTTTGGGCCGAGAAACTCATATACAAAATTTGGTTCCGATTGAATAAAAAATGTGTGAGTTATGGCACCATACGTAAAGTGTCTACGGACAGATGGCTAGAAAGACATATGGATGGATGGTCAATTCGGCTGTACACATAAAAAGGCTATTTGTGGGGATGTGAATTTGTGGTTCTGATATCATGTTTATCCACATCAACATGTCCTAAATTAGCAGGCTTATTTCATCTTTGAGAAATTGGACCCCCAGGTATTCCGGAGCAGAAAGGACATCACGCAATCAGCAAGCCTTGAAATAGTGTGCCTGTCATTTGCAGAATGAGGTCCCCAGAGGGTGAATTTAGTGATGCTACCCCACATAGCGGGCTAGCATCACCAAATTCACCCTCTGGGGACCTCATTCTGCTTACACCTCAGCAGAATGAGGTTCCCAGAGGGTGAATTTGGTGATGCTAGCCCGCTATGCGGGGTAGCATCACTAAATTCACCCTCTGGGGACCTCATTCTGCAAATGACAGACACCCTATTTCAAGGCTTGGCAATCAGTGTACTAATAGCTACCAGCTTCATTTAACGCATCGGTGAGGTAGTGATTTATTGTATTATGTAACATGCGCATGGTGAAACATGCATTAGCCTTTATTAACCCTTTACCCAACAAACCGGCCAAAACCGGCCAAATAAAGCTTCAACAGCCTAAAATATCTTCGGTCTGTCTCAATAGAACCATACACATATGGATATCATTGGAACCGGCTCCTTGACCACATTGTGATAGTTACAGTTATGCCCTGTGCCAATGCATTCTCTTATATATGCGAGTCGACCATAGGTCGCCTCGCATATATAAGAGAATGCATTGGCCTAAAAATAATCTTTTTTTAACACTTTTTACCATTTTTTCTTACATTCTTTAACAATTTTATAATTTTTAATGTGTTAAGCCAATGCATTCTCTTATATATGCGAGGCGACCTATGGTCGACTCGCATATATAAGAGAATGCATTGGCACAGGGCCCTTCTGTTTGGTAAAGGGTTAAGAGACCAATTCATTGCAGTGCCCTCTCCGTTATCACTGCTATGATAGATAACTATGCCTGGAGTTTGCATTGTTTATAGAAACTATTATAGCAGGGAACAGACGATGTAGTACATAATCAATTCTGAATAGGCCACAGACAAATTAATTAATAATGTTTCATCTCGTCTTCCATGTTTTTTGTCAACCCGTTGGGTTAAACCACGAAATCAACAAATAATAGACCCCCACGAATTAAAAGGAGTTTACAGTAGCAACAACATTCAGGTCACTCTTAGTATATTGATATGTAAAGTATATAGTGTTTTCAAGCGGAAAAGATACCGTAAAAATCATTTTAATTTATGCAGGTCTATTATTCGTTGATTTTGTAGTTTGATCTAAACCACGAAATCAAGAGCCAATGAAATGTTTAAAACTACATAGTCGAATGCAATGCCAGTTTGCAAGATAGGCAAGAAGGACAGGTGCTATGTCTTTTTCGGCCTGTTATAAAATGTTTGTAAAAACACGGAATGAAATTTAATTAATTCAAAAGATAGCACATCTTCTATAAATCAATAAGTTCTAAACAATGACTAGTTAAAGCTGGTATTGTCGGACCTATTGATCCATGAATTTCCCGTCCCCACAAAATTGCATTTTTGTGAGAATCCACAATATGTTGATGCCGATGAATTAAAAGCCATTCACAGTATTCCCATGAATGTGCTCTCAAGTTAGTCTCCAAAGAAATAAAGATTATGCAAATAAAATGAAATAATATGCTAAAAGATGACATGACTTTATTTTGTGTCTAGCTAATTTTAAGATTTTAGAAGCCTTCAAAAGTAATCATATTTAATAATCTAAATTAATTTATATTTTCACAACACTGTTTAAGATATAACATATACTACATCGGTCAAGCTAGATCGATACTACAGCAATTGGAAATGAATATTAAAATCAAATATCATATCAAAATTTCCCAAACTACCTACCCAAATGTTTGCCCAAAAACAGATGGATCTGTTTTGTTGACCTCATACACTTATAGGCAACTGATATGGCATATTATGGTAATGGTACGACTTACATCAAGCTGATCGAGTGCTGCTGCTAGTTCTCCTGGTCCTTCATAAGGGTGGGCCTCTGATTGGCCAGTCGCCTGGGCCACACCCGATATGGTATCGACGGCTCCACACACTTGTTTGTAAGCGTAATCTCTGTTTGACTTCGCTGCAGCGAGCTCAGGGTGACGAACATATGCCTAAAAATAAATTGTATCTGTTTGAATCACCTCTAATAAGATTATTCATTTTACTGTTTTTTCCGACAGTAAACCCAGACGTCTAAACTGAAAATCATGAAACACATCTTCATTCTAATTCACTGTAGTAAAATGAATCCTTAAGTGTAATCTAACTGTCACTTCACCAGTGATATCTTTCATTTAGCAATAAGATGTGTTTTCAGCAATGACATCACCTGTCAGTTTCATTTTAGCACTTCTCGTTATATTGTTCCCATTAACCCTTTCATAAAGGCAGCTGTGCTGGTGCAGCTTTAAAGATCCTGTTCCAGTGCATTCTCTTAGATATGGGAGTCTCCCATAGGGAGCCTTGCATATATAAGAGAATGCACTGGCTAACAAGGTCAAGGTAGATATTGTTAGGCCGATGTATTCTCTTAAATATATGTGAGGAATGCATTGGGCCGTTGGCACAAGGTTTTCGCAAAATTTCAGGAAGCTCCAGTCATGGAAGGGTTAAGAGATTTTGGCAATTAAAATTCAGTATTTCTAGGGATTAGAAATACAACCGGTGCGCCGGTGAATTGAGATACAGAATTCTGAGACACATGTATCGTATCCGGCCTTAAAATATCATGTTTGGTGATATTCCTGATTGTTTTAACTGTGAGCAATTTCAGCTTTTAGACATTCCTTGCATTGTGCAATGTACCACAAGCCATTTTATTTGTTTGGATTTCAGTTCTAACTGCAGCTCAGATTTGTGACAAATTGGTGATCTAGTAATGTTTAATTCCCAACAATTGCAAGTGACATGGTACTAACGACAACAGCTACCATATTCTGGGTTCTTCACAAAACAGAAATAACATATTTCATTTTAATATAACAAAACATTTCAGAATCATTTCCAAGCCTTGAAATAGGGTGTCTGTCATTTGCAGAATGAGGTCTCCAGAGGGTGAATTTAGTGATGCTACCCCGCATAGCGGGCTAGCATCACCAAATTCACCCTCTGGGGACCTCATTCTGCTTACACCTCAGCAGAATGATGTTCCCAGAGGGTGAATTTGGTGATGCTAGCCCACTATGCAGGGTAGCATCACTAAATTCACCCTCTGGGGACCTCATTCTGCAAATGACAGACACACTATTTCAAGGCTTGATCATTTCTCTATTGTATCAAGCCTGAGTTTAGTGTGTCCGTCATTTGCAGAATGAGGTCCCCAGAGGATGAATTTAGTGATGCTAGCCCACTCTGAGCCTCATCTTCTCTGGAAAGTTTCATTATTATCAAATTTCTATGAAACTTCTTCACATAGATTCTATTTCTTATTCAGTTATCAAAAATTTGGCAGATGACACATTGCATAATCGAGGTTCCCAACGGGTGTACATCACAATATTCACAATTTGGGAACTTCAATCTGAGTCTATCTCTCCCATAGCAGATGAGGCCAGGCATTTGATTGAGCAAAATTTTTAAAATTTCATGAGGAATTAAAAAGTCACTTTCAAACACTTTTTCCAAATGAAAATATTATTTGACAAATCTGAATTATTTTTGCCATTGACAAATTTGGCAAGTGGCAGCACGAACCCTAGCCCTAGGTAGTATTTTCATTTTCTGACCTTAGAAGTGGTTAACAGCATCATACTGTTTTTCTTTAGCACAGCCCGGGCTGCAGCAATGTCGTCCCGTCTTCTCGGGTCCTTCAGATCCTATGGAAAACAATGAAGAAAGATATATAAGTTTGATTTTCTTGGTTATGATACTTGAATTCCTATAGAAATCAAGGAAGAAAGATATATGTTTGGATTTCTTGGTTATGATATTTTAATTTTAATCTTCAATCTTCTAGCTTGGTAGTCTAAACAGCGATATTCACAGTGAATTGTCCTGTTTCAGGTTAGTGCTGCTGAATATGTTCTTGTTCTCACAGATGATATATAGTCCACGACATATTTTGATTATGGACACTCGTAGCTGTGTGTGTTTGTTTAATTACTTTTTGACGGATGTATATAACCAGTTGTGATTGTGACCCCCTCCCATGGTGCCTGATGACTAATATAGACAAGCATCATTTTTATCACGCAACAAGCCAATTATTGAAAACTCCCCACCACTGTCATCATATCAGGACTTCATCTGTCACCCTCTGATCTTCTAGTTTCTCCTCCCCTCTCTGTCTGCCTCCTGCTATCCCTAACACTATCTTCTCCATTTTTTTCCATCCCTAACTAAATTTAAGTCATATATCTCCACTTCTCCTAAAACCATTATTTCCAACCCTTCCCGTCTGACACTTATTGGGGACAGGACATGTAGCCAAAGGGGAGAAAACTCTTCTATTTTGCATATATGTGTCATCTGTATGTTATTTGTTTGGATTTGGAAATAAAAATATGTTTACACTAAACAGTAAGCTATTAAGGACGTCATTTAACCCCTTCAATACTAGATAGATCGGAACAGTTTATTGTCCATTTTGAGTAACGTTCAGGAAATAAAAGCAGATGAGATAATAAAAGTTCAGCAGGATTCTGATTCTCTGTGTACCCATGGGCCTGAAATTAGTTAAGGGAATATGTTTTCTAAATTGTACCCAATGTGCCCGACATTACAACAGGGTACAAAAGTTCTGATTTTTTTCAGTGTACGAAAATCTGCCATATATGGAGAGACCAGTTATGTGCAGCTTCTGTCACTAGGAAATTATTTTTTCCTAAGTTTGTTTCCATGAATGGGGACAGGAATTGTCACTCTTTTTACCATTTTTAGTAAAAAATCTACACTTTTTAATAGTTGAAATATTTGTAACATCAGATCTTTATCTGTGTTTTTTTATAATAATAATGCAGACGTGTGCAATGCAAAAGATAAAGTATCTTCAAATAATGCTTACATTTTGTCTTTTGGCTGCTCTGTCTGTCAGGTCAATGACGCTCCTCCCGAAATCACGGAAGCTGTCCATTAATTCCTGCTGACTGGCGGCATTCCGAATCCTGTCCAAATCGCTCTCCACCTACAGGCATCAAAAGAACATGATAAATAACCATTGATAACCAATCATTCAAATTTCATGCCTAATAGACCTTACCCACAGATCATCAGAACAAAAATTGACCTCACCCCAAAAATACTTAATCCAATAGAAAGGTATAAAACTTTTTTTAAAAAGTCAACAAAATTGTTCAAAATACACAAAAATAATAGCACCTCATTTAAAGGTGAAAAGATATATTATTACTCGTCAATTTGATGTATCCCGTGTAAGAATTAGTTTAGAGGAACTCCAGTTATGATGACACAGACCGGCTGTTTTTTCACTCGTTCGACATGATAGCCACTCTAGCTTGGTCAAAGACTCCATTTTTTAAACAGACAGGCACCTCAAAGACACTGTTAACAGTAAGTAGAAATATATATTATATATATTATTAGAAGTGGAATTGTTTACTGACAAACTCAACGCAGTCACACCACATAACGGCCCATTATACCTCGTATTTATTAAAAATATCACCTTCAGAACCCAGAAGTGAAAATAACAGCCGGTCTGCGTCAGTCCTGTGCTGATAACTGGAATTCCTCTGACTGTACAAACAGCTTACAGTTTTTTAGTGATTTCAGTACAACATAGATGTCCACATTGTCAGCAAAGATGAATCAATGAATGGAATATAAAAATAGCTTAAGATTTTTAGTGATTTCAGTAGAACATCGTCGTCCACATTGTCAGCGAGGATAAACCAATGAATGGATTATACAATTTTTAGTGATTTCAGTAGAACATCGATGTCCACATTGTCAGCGAGGATGAACCAATGAATGGATTACATAAATAGCTTACAATTGTTAGAAACTTAGTATGAGATAGGCGTCAACCTTGTCAGTGAGATGAGCCAATGAACGGATTATACAATTGCTTACGATTTTTAGAGACTTTAGCAGGAGATAGACGTCCACCATGTCAGCGAGGATAAGAAGACGGGTGACGGCTGACAGAAGTGCCCGTGCGGCTCGGACCATAGCGGACCTCTTAACTGATGAGAACGGGTCCGCAGCAAACTCCTGTGAAGACTCTCTCATAATAGCACCTAAAATATATCAATACATTGGAATGGTCTATATTTCATTTGGAGGGGTCTTGTTCTCTCTTAACCGATGAGAGCAGATCCACTGCAAATTCCTGTAAAGACTTTCTCGTAACAACACCTAAAATATTTTAATGCATTATTCCATTCAGACTATAAACGTATTCACCGGAATGGTCTACATGTATATTTCATTTGGAGGGGTCTTGTTCTCACTTAACCTATGAGAACGGGTGCACTGCAAATTCCTGATCCTGATATATTTGATGAGAGTTACTGATGGTTATTTCTGACTTATGAATGAACATGTGCAGGGGAGAAAATGTATGTAGAATTCTTAATTCTTAAGAAAAAACTATTTTCTCACTAAAATACAAGCTTTTTATGTGCTCATAGTTTTTATTATAAAATTCAGCCCCGTGGACGCCACATCATTGGAAACACGAGGCCTGTCTTTAGACCCTGTGCAATTTTCAAAATGAGAAGCTTGGTTAAACACTGCTTCATCTGTGTATATTTGCACAATGGTTCTTCTACTTTAATGTACACTTTACAAAATATAACACATGCATCATTTTATTATCAACTTGAATTATTTATTGCTCTTCAGTGATAATATGGGTAATAAATATTTAATGTCGATGTTCAAACTCAAGGACTATTGAAACAATTTTCTACGTGGAGTTTGTTCAAGGACTTTTGTAAATAACTTTATTTGTTTTGAAAGCAATATTACTGAAATGAATTACCAACAATTCCCAGTTAAACCCATTTATAAACCCTTCCATGACTGGAGCGTCCTGAAATTTTGAGGAAACCCGGTGCCATTGGCCCAATACATTCTCTTATATATGGGAGTTTCCCATTGGGAGCCTCGCATATATAAGACAACGCATTGGCCTAACAATATTTACCTTGATCTTGTAAGCCAGTGAATTATCTCCCCATGGGAGACTCTCATACATAAGAGAATGCACTGGCACATGATCTTAATACTGCACCAGCGCAGATCCTGTCATAAAATGGTTAACCCTTTTCCTCCTGTGTGAGTTCACCAGTTCTGTTCTAATTTGAACAGTTCAGTTATAGGAATGTTAAAAGGACTCAGGCCAGAGTTTTTTAATTTATTGGTTTTACGGATTTTTCTGCAGAGAAATCGGGTACGAGGGAAAAAAAATAAAAATAAAATGCTGTTTACCAATTTTTTGTATCCTATCCAGCTGTCCTATCATAAAATTGGGCAGGATGGAAAAAAAAATCCACATTGAAGTTGGATCTGTAGAACAAATATGCACAGATAAGTAGGTGGGTTATCTAGAAAGAGGTTGACAGGTTAATACATTCACATGTTTTAATTGACATTTTATTATTTTGACAATTTATTTCTATGTTGCTAACTGGAAGCTTATAGAGTTGTTGTTTCAGTTCATATCGTTACGGGTACTTTAATTATAACATGCTGCAGTTCTATTGCGGGCTGTTGTCGACATTTTGCGATGTTCTGTTGATGTTCATAACATTAAATGTTTTTTCATATTTTCGAAAATTTAGTACGGTGGATCCATAAAGCAACAAATATGAATTCTCTCAGCTCAAGGACTGGGTTCATGTGAGATAACATAACAGTCTGTGAAAAAAACTATCAACAAGTACATGAAAAAATACATTGACTTCAGTGTTGACTTTTTTCTTATTTTCATTATTAATAACTCTCCTATAATGAGATTTCACAAGTCAAATCCACTGTTATGTAAACATGATCATTACTGTTACAGTGGAATTATAAATATTATGAAAATCACAGCCAAAATATTTGAACTTACATGTACTATTGTACTATGCGCGATTAGCATTGTCTGTTATACAAATCACTGTAACAATTTTGTTTACATTACAAGGGTTTCAACATGCAAAAATATATCTATCTGAGAACAATCAATAATATATGTAAATATAAGAACAAAGTTTATCTATTTCTCAATATTCTTCTTGTTGGTGACATTTTTACAGACATTAGTATTTTTTGCACATTTACACACTGCAAGTGCCTTGGGTCCCTTTAAGACCCAACAACCAACCTAAATGAAATATATTTAAAATGAGAAATCTATTGTTACATGTACATTGTATATGCAATTATTCAACCAGAATAATATGTTCCAGCTTGGGGCCATAACACCCTTCTATTATCGTTTGCACAATTAACTAAAACTAATGACCAACACTGAATTAATTATGCTTTGATATTATAACAATTTAACCATATCAGTGTGATATGCCTGGGGCTGCAAATAAAATAACATGGTATTTGCCATCTCCTCTCTAAGTGAAATATTTGTGCATCATTGTTTCCACCTGAATATGCATCAGCGGTTAGGCCATTAAAATAAATTACCTGTGTTCTCAGGCAATTAGATCTCAATTTAGTGATGAGGGAGGGAGGCAATTTATTTTATTTTTTTCTCAAAATCTGGAAAACATACTCCAAAAACAAACAAAAATTCAATTTCGTTATATCTAAGAGAAAGTATTTTTTTTAAATGTTTGACGAGGCTTATTAAAATAAATTCAGTGACAAGGGATGTGCCTGAGAACTTGGAATTTTTATATATTCTGGGTATTTTGGGAATGGGTCTGTGGCCACCAAAATTGGGACAAATAGTGTTGTGAGGGTTGAATGGGAATTGTTGAGGTCACCTGCTCATTAATAATTAAAGTTATTTCCTTTGTAATAGCAGTGCCTTAATAGCAATAGCACAGAATTCCATGTTGTAAATAATATTCAAGCTACCATACTAAATAATCTACTATCTTCCCACAAATACTAATTGTTTGCAACAGTACAAACATTTGATTGAATATATTCATACTAAGGTTTATACACATTCAATGACATTCCTAATTTCCTATCGGATATTTTGAACTACACATGGTAAGTATATGGATATTCATGTTCATAAACCTATGAACCACAACGACTCAATTTAGTTCACAGGGCTGTAACAATGCACTTGATACATGATCAACCATATGATACATATCACAATAAACTAAATTAGTGTTCCCAAATGAATACCACCTGAATTATCCGAACCAACAGGTAGAGTTCATTTTAAACTAAAATACAGTTTAATTGGTTAGCTACATGTAAAATACGCAAAATGTACCATATTTCAGAAATTTCTTGATTTCCTGTATTGCGATACACATGATATGATATCCTTTGACTGTGTATCGCGATACATTGATTCGCAATGAACAGTTACAGCACAAGTAGTTCATAAGTTTATGAACAAATTGGCCCATGAGGTGTGCCTATCGTAATGCCATAAGAAAAATGGAAGCAATCTCAAGTGTATGTAAATACATTATTATACATGTACCTGTCTTGTTTATTTCATCGATAGCCGCTAGCATATCTGGTCTGATTTCTGGAAAGTCACTTGCGATCGCTTTACCGTTCTCCATAAAGTTTTCTGTGGCTTTAGAAACTGCGGCACTGAGAACATGGGCCTTCTTTGATCTGCCTTTTTTCTTGTGTGAAGGTCCTTTCTGATTGACTAGTGTAGTCACCTAAATGCAAAATAGTGGTGGCTGACTAGCTGTCACATAAATTATAAAAATTCTGGTTGCGAAAAACTGTGAAACAATCTATCAATATCAATGGGAGTGAAATAAAACTTACAAATTACATCATTACCAAGCCTGCCAATAGCGTGCCTGTCATTTGCAGAATGAGGTCCCCAGAGGATGAATTTAGTGACGCTATCCTGCACAGCAGGCTAGCATCACTAAATTCACCCTCTGGGAACCTCATTCTGCTTAGGCCCTCAACTGCTATGGTAGACCTAGGATCAGATTGAAGTTCCCCAGTTGAAGTTGGTGATGTTCACCCATTAGGCACCTCGATTATGCATTTTATCTGCTGCAAATTAGGGGATATAGAAACTTCCCAGAAAGGAAAACTAAAAACAATGTTAATTTGATACTGTAGATACTTCCAAGATTGATTTATAGATTGATTGGGGTTTATTGTCGCTTTAGCAACCAAGGCCATATCACAACATTGCCAGTTTTAGTGGTGGAGGAAATCCGCACACTTGCGACTAATCTAACAGTGAGTTCAATGGCTGATAGACTCGTCAACCATGTGCGGCAAACCACCGGCCATCGGCGAGTAACTGGCAACTCCACCAGATAACGATTTTGAGTTACAAAGTCCACGATGGAAACATGTGGATTTGAACCCTTATCGCCAGCGCTAGAGGGCGAAACGGCTTGGAGTGGTACCCCTAACCGATTGAGCCACCGAGGCCCCCGATACTTCCAAGAAGGCCTAAGCAGAATGAGGTCTCCAGAGGGTGAATTTAGTGATGCTAGTCCCGTAGCCCGCTATGCGGGGTAGCGTCACTAAATTCACCCTCTGGGGACCTCATTCTGCAAATGACAGGCACCCTATTTGCAGGCTTCATCATTACCAAGGACAAATAAATAACAATTCTGTGTTCTCAGGCACCTCCCTCATCACTGAAATTTTGTTTTCAAAAGGTAAGTCAAACAGAGTTTTGGAGAGAAAAAATTTGGAACAAAGATTTTTGTTTGTTTCTGGAGTATGTTTTCCATATTTTGGGGAATTTTTTTAAATAAATTGCCTCCCTCATCTCAAAATTGAGATCTAATTGCCTGACAACAAAGATATTTTATTTTAATGGCCTAAAATGGAAACATTGCGCTTTTACATCAATAGGGATAATAGTAGAGTGAAGCCATTTGTAAATTACATATGTGAATGTTACTCTGACCATGTCACAAATTCCATCAGTTCCACCATGTACTGTTATTCAGTCCTGTACTGTTGTTTAATTTTACAAAATTTCCCCACCCTGTACTGTTATTCTGGCACTCAAGAGGATGGGTAACCCGCATTAAACTGTAAATGAAATGTCAAATGATCATAAAAAGCAAAATAGTTCAACCTGGTGGACAAAATCACAATGTCTACGAATCATATTAGTGTCGTGGAGAATGTTAAAACCTCGGACGAAATTGGAAAAGACAGAAATGTAACTTTCCCAAACGTAAAGAATAATCAAGGTTGAATCTGAAGAAATATATTAATCTGATTATTTTGATTGTTTGGTCTTACAGTAATACCCAAAACGATATGATCATGGCCAATTCAGCTTGCCGTTATACGACAACGTACATGTACCAGCAGATAGCCCTTCCTGTACTATAAACTCATTGACAAGTCATTATCCCTTAGGAAATTATCAGATAATCGTACCGGTATGTTGAACTTATTAACTGAACATTTCTCGCCAATAAATAGAACTTCTGTTTTTGTATTATCTGTCGTCTGCTTTTATGACCTGAACACCCCTCCAGATTAATAATACACCATTCCAATGTAGACTTTTATAACAGATGGGAGAATCCATTTTGTAAATAAAGGGTCAATGTCTGTTTTATGCTTGTTGTCCTTATTCTGAGATTCTTTACGTTCCAACTATGAGGCTTTACGTAGGCTGAATTGGTTGAGATTGCCTGTTTCTATTCATTAGGGTACCCAGGATCTACACAAAAAATATACATTTATATGGGTACCCAGTATCTCAGAAACATTGGTTAGAGTACCCAGGCTCTGAAAAAAATGCCCAATTCAAAGAGAAAATTAACAAGTTGGTGTCGATTTTGAAATATTAAACATTTTCAATTACGCAGGTGGCATTATGACGAAACATTATTATGAATTTTGTTTTTTCATTTATTCAGAATGAAAGTGTTCGATCAGGGTGAAATTTGGTGTCTCGTTTAACATACATCATAAGACGTAATCCAAATTTGGTTGTATGTATTTGTCAAATGTTATAATTGTATGATAATTGATAAGAAACAAAGCAGACAACAAACCTATCACATCTATTGGGCAAGTATTTTTTTTAGATTCAGGGTACCCTAAATCCATGTCAGAGATCATGGGTTCTCAAATCAACATTTCAAGATCACGGGTATCCTATAAACAACGTTTCAGATATCCTGGGTACCCTAATCAACGTTTCGAGATCTTTGGTACTCTCAGGTGCCTAATAATCGTGATGGCCTAATAATAGAGATGGGTGGAGAAATGGACTGAAATTAATATGAGTGATGGCACTATCACTTTATATCTCAACGCCAAATAACAGTGATCTTTGGGAATTTTCTCTAAAATTATTGAGCGTGCCAACACTATTTTTAGACACCTGAGAGTACCCTAATCAAAAGACCAATTCAACTGCACCAGTTTCAAACAATTATACGGTATGTTCTTTAGGTCTAATTTTACCTGTACATTTCCCAACCATGTTAGACTTTACTTACCTGGGTGACCAGTGGTTCTAGTGTTTTTTCCACCGATTTTGTCCTGATTTCGAGGTTCTTTGGGTCCCATTTAACCTGTAGGTTTCCGAACATCGTGTGAGGGCTGCTACTGACAGACATGATAGCTATCAGCTACCGTACCTGACCAGTCTCTGAAAGAATAATGTCAACATTGTTTTAATTAACCTTTTAAATACCAGGTACATGTATGTCATATTGTCAATGATTGCATAAATGGCGTAAACAGTACCACAACACTTAAAAATAGAAAATAAAATAGATGTTTCCACTGCATGGGCTGCCTTTGGCTGGATGCATATACATGTAGAATACATCCATGGTAGCCGAAGAGTACCAAATTTACATATTCAGTATGACATGTGCATCTACATGTACGTTCAATACTGAACAACATGTGCCGTAGAGCTATGGTACACGGATGCATGAAGAAATTCATGACATATTAATCTATGCACGATACATGTAGCTTCAAGTCAATCAAGATGCTGGGTCAGGCCTTTAGATAGGTGGAATTTGGGCACATCAGGATGGACCCCATACCCACTGAGCCGACCATTGTTTGGCTTACAACAGAAATTATTTCAATCGGAATATGCCTGGCAACAAAACTTGAATGGTCACTCTGGGTGAGGACTTAACGGGGGAGCAGTGCAGCCATTGCAGTGTGAATATATCAACAGTAAGCCAATGACGTCTCAGAAGGAGAGGTCTAGCTCTCATGGTCACAGTTGTTAGAAGCTTTGTTTGATGACAGAAGTTAAACAACGCTGAGCTTGATTAGTCATTGGAACGGTGATCGGTTGGCAATTCCGGAACTGCTACTAAACTATCATGGAAGGTGTATTCTTCATAGTTTTTGCGCAGTTACATGTATCTATCATGAAAACGTCAATGTACAAGAAACACTACGCGCACTTTGTTCAGTTGTATTTGTAAACATGATTATTCTTGCAGTCTATCGTTTAAATAATATGTTTTATTTAAATAACAAAAGCATAGTACTAGTCAAATATATACAAAATATATGTAATGTTCCAGGGGAACTAATAAATCAAATGCACACGGAATTTTAAGGAGAGCAGACGCCAGACAGTTATTTAGAAAATTAAAGTTTCCATATAAATAGATAACTCTGAAAAACCTACTGTACATATCTGTAGATACTGCAGTGCAGGAACCTTTCGGGTTATAGATGCACTAGTCCAGGTGCTACCATGGCCGAGTAACTTTATAACCCTGTGGTGACTCCAGTAGCTTTCTTTAACGTGCACACACTGAGGCATGTACACAGGTCAGCCATTAATGTCCATGTCGATCGGACAGCATAATGTACCCACAACAACATACCTGGACAAATGTTGTAATGGGGGAGTCGGCATTTTGCATTTGGATCTTTATTCATTTATCTCGAATGAGACTTTTCAGTCTGACAAACTTGATATCTGACCGAGTTCTGATTTTTGTCAGAATACCCTGACCAGGTTGCGATCCCCGGTCCGCTAGCACGAGAGACAAGTACGCTACTATGGTATGGTATGATGAAATTCCGCCATTGACTTGTCGGCGCACCCCCATCAGATGGGGTAGAGTCCTATAATGTACTATATACAAACACATGTTTTTATATCGTAACGTCACCCTCTACATGCGAAGCCACAGTACAGCTGAAGGGGTCACTCTCACCAAATAAAGTGCTGAAGGGTACACAGGGTTTGAAAATGTGCTGAAGGGTTCACAGGATTTGTGATCGGCACGAACACCATTACTTAAATTGTGTTTATGAAAGTCTGGCGCCCATTAGCAGTGCGTTTTCAGTACATTTTAATATTCATTGGAACGTAAACAATTATTCTCTAACAGAAATCATGGCAGATACGAAAACTGAATGCCTTTAGAACGAAATTTCAAACCCTGTGTACCCTTCAGCACATTTTGAAAATCCTGTGTACCCTTCAGTACTTTTTTTGGTGAGAGTGACCCCTTCAGCCACAGTAGACCTGAAATGAGCCTTTGACCTGCAAAATTTGATTGAAGAAAGATAACTCTATTACACCATCACCTGTCTATCAACTTACGCCCCAAAGTGATGAATTTAGACAGGAATTTTGCCACAGGAATTGCCCACAGTAGGGTTCTTTAACGTGCAAACATGGTTGTACATGGGACTGACATTAACGTCCCTACCCGATGGGACGGCGTGATCAAACCAGTGTAATCCGTGTACATGACACCGGGCGGGAGAGAATTACTGCTTAACAACACCTCAGCGAGGCATACATGTACACAGTACTTTATATAGGCACGCTCAGAACTCCCGACTTTTGTTTTGTCGAGGATCGAGGTGAATCGATCCGGAGTCCAAGCGAAACCTCTGGCCAGTAGTCGAACACGTTAACCACTTGGCCATCACACTCCCTACTAGTACCTCTCGTCACAGTTACATGTACTGAACATAAAGTCCCAAAAATAAGGTTTTAATCGAATTTATAAATCGGTATACTGGCTTATATTAGTATGTGACCGTGCTATTTTATATACCAAATCAGTATATGCCTTTATTAGATGCTACACATGTATACTAACTAAGTTATTATACCTAACTCACTAATATACATTTTATAGCTGCATTATCATTTCATTCCGCGTACTTGGTCCATTTCATTCCATTCCGCGCTATTCCGTTCTTTACACTTCCCGTCCCCAGTCACATACCTGTTCTGTATTTTGCTATTTCCTATTTCTATCTACGCCCAATCTCTTACCCGCTTAAGTCTTCCTCTGTCTAGTTCATCGCCCAATCTGAGATCTAACTGTCGGACACTAAGGTGTCTTAGCCAATCACAGGGTCCTTTTTCTCGTTGGACATCTCTCGATTGATGTTGGATGTTCGATGTTGTGATGTTGCTGTCAAGCTGTCTGTATAGATGTATGTGATGTCATCCATGTGTCTTGTGATGTTTGGATTGTGTTCCGTTTAGTATTGCATGATGATGAGTATCGAATAAATGCATGATGAAGACTTTTAAAGGTAGGCTCAGCTTTCTATAGACCCTGCCAGATGTTAAGACTCAGAGCCCATAAATGTTTGTGATAGCGACATGGTTCATTTAAGACCCAGAGCCCATAAATGTTTGTGATAGCGACATGGTTCATTTAAGACCCACCCCTGTGCTCTACCACAGGTATACCATTAGTCATTACTGATTTATAAATTTGATTAAAAACCTTATTTTTGGGACTATATGATATATGTATATCATTGATGTCCAGTAACTGTTCTCTCGGCTACTACGAAGATAACACCTACTAGTACATGTAAGGACTCTCTCACTTCTCTCTCATTTATACAATTACAATATTAGTGTTTTCCGTATCTTGTGGAATCGCAACATACAAATTCAAATACAGCCACCATGACTCACACGTACTGATTCGACATTTTGTTTTTGATTTACAATTGAATTGTATTTAATTTCAACTGTAAACTGATAATCCTTGAAAATGTAAGTCTCATCGAAATTTAGTATGTCGAATGGAATTTCCAAATAATTACATTTCAAATGTTGAAATGAATAATATGTGTACGTACTTACTGTGTCTTTGTAAATGATTACCTGGTACGTCGAATATTTTCAAAGTTTGTCAACCTCTGCCGGATGAGTAATTTTGTTTCCGCCGTTCTTGATGCGGAAGTCGACAAACATATTACCATACAAAACCACTATAAACACACAATTTTCATACAACAAGTTTGCTCAAGAAACATTAGATATGTTCAATAACTTGCATCTTAATTAATCCGCACAATTTTATGACGATTGCATGCTTCCATTTGCATAAATAATATAAAGAATGCATGGAATGTCAGGGGCAAATCCACAGGATTGAACGGCGCCATTTTATTTATACAAAATTTACAAATCTGGATGTGGATCGCAAAAACGTATTATAACCGGACCACAGCAGGTGCGCGTTAACGTGCAAGCTCTTCCAGCGTCGTCGCCTATCGAGGACATGAAGTTAATTTTTGACAAGGATTGTGTTTCTCTTCGCAGAAATTCAATTTCTCGTTTAAAAAAGTCTATTCCATCTCATATATTGCATGAAATTAATCTTGTACGTTTTCACTACATTCTGTAACAGTGTTGTAGTTGTAAGTGTTACAATAATATCAGTATAAAATTATTTAAGCATTATCGTTGGTGGATTTAGACATCCCTGCACATCTATATTTTTCCTGCACTAGGCATTGTGTTATAGTGTTACAAGTGTTACAATAATATTTAATTTAAGTATAACCATTATCTTAGGTATAAGTAAGTACATCCCCTAATAGTCCAGGAGATCGACCCCAAGAAATAACAAATGTTGCTCATTTTGACGGACAAGTGCTATCCAGTCTATTTTTGTAGTAAAATATATGTAGATTACGAAAATCCATGATAGCAGTGGTGAATTTGTAGCTTAATTGGCGAAAAACATGTTTTTATTGACCTACCCGACGACCGAAAATAGAAGAATTTTCCGGCGACGTCATAGTACTACTAGTATTCAGAGAGCTAATATTGGTACCCTTGCACCCCTTGGGACTTAACTTCTCCCCACTCATTTTGTTCCTTAATATGTCCTTCAACTTTTAAGCAATGTTAACAAGAAAAAAAAGTGGCCATATAGACTCCAGACAAAATGGCGTCCATCATGGCCGCTGTTTTTCAGACCAGACTCTAAGTCAGTTTTATGCAAATTATAGCGGTAAAAATCTTGTAAAATGTATATATTTTCGTGAAGGTAAGACATAATGTCACTTTTTTGGGGCAAAATTGAAACTCACCATCCAAGATGGCCACCAAAATGGCCGCCAGAAGTTTAAAATATTACTTTTTTTTACAAATATCTTCTAGATCGATTCATGCTGTTTGGAACTGGTTGAGTAATGTGACTTTATTTTGTATTTTTTATATTAACTGATCATTGGGGCAATTTAATATGCACTTTTTGGGGTCCTAACCCCTTCCGTTCCCTCAAAAATACGAATTTACAGAATGCGTATAAAATTTCACACAAAAACATCACAATTGGGATTCTAGTCATATTTTAACAAGAAATGAACATAACTTTGTAATGTAAGTGATGCACATGATTACCTATGAATATTCCAACTCAATGGACCCACAATTCTTACTTTGGCTCAAAATGGCTGCCAAAATGGCCGCCAAAATATGGAAAATGGTAAATATTGCCCCAGCATGTCCTGCAATCGATTACAAGTTGTGGATGATGTACAAAATTGGCTATTCTGCCTTCTATACATTGAATACTAACATGTCTGATGTACCATGGTTAGTTGTTACTATTGTCACAACTGACATCACCAAAAATATTGGACTTTTCTCTCAAAAACTTGACTTAAATATCGGCAAAAATTAACATTTCATGTTTGGACTATTTTTTCAATTAAAATGTAACTATCTTTGGGTTGAAAGGTGTTTATTGTTTTGGTGTATCTTAAATGTGTCACACTGTGGTATTTATAGACCAAATTGTTCGCCCGATTTTGACAGAACTGTATACTCTCATTAAGTAGACATGGATAAACTTTTTATATGCAGCCTGTGTCAGGGAGGACGAAGTTATATAGGAGTGGGTGTAACATAGTGTGTCATGTTGACGTATTTCTTGATATATAATGCTATGCTAATTATGGTCTGAAATGACTAAGATCGAGATTTCTGGTGACCATTCAACGTTTGATACCATTTGATGTCCCGATGGGTATATTCTTGGAGTTCTGACATGTCACGAAGCTTCGGTACATGTCACGAAGCTTCAGTACATAGGATGGAAAACCGCCACAGATTAGGGGTTAATGATGCAAGGTCACATTTTTCGCCAGATTTCGACAGAACTGTATACTTTCTTTAAGTAGACATGGATAAACGTCTTGTATGTAGCACTGTGTCAGTTATATAGGGTGGGTGTAATATAGTGTGTCATTTTGACATAATTACACCATGGATTAATATATATTACTATGATAGTTACGATCTGAAATGACTGATATCGAAGTTTATGATGACCATTCAACGTTTGATGCCATTTGACGGTACGTGTCACGAAGCTTCGGTAAATTGGATGAAAAATCGCCACAGATTTGGGGTTAACGATGCGAGGTCACATTTTTCACCAGATTTTGACGGAACTGTATAGTCTCATTAAGTAGACATCGATAATCTTCTTACATGTAGCCCTGTGTCAGAGATGGAGCAGTTATATAGGGGTGGGTGTAGTATTTTTGGAAAAAAGTTCAAAAATGCACGAATTTCTTTTCACAGGAAATTTTGTCTCGCCCTACTTAAGACGTTGCCATAGTCATTTGCCACATTTTCCCAAATTTTCCCGACCGAGCAGAGCGGGAATTTCTATTTGACCCACTTTTGGGGGGTCGACCCAAAAACTTTTCGGCCCAAAAAGTTCGGGCCAGGTGGCCATTTTTTAATATGTGACAGTTTGCCACATTTTCCGAAATTTTGCCGACCGAGCAGAGCGAAAACTGGGATTCGACCCACTTTTTCGGACTCGACCCAAAATTTTTTCGGCCCAAAATATTTGGCCGAGGTGGCCATTTATGACCCCGCACTTGTTTCGGCCAATTTCCGTTCATTTTCGGACTTTGCCTAATTTAAAAAAAAAAAAAATTCACAGGAAATTTTGTCTCGCCCTACTTAAGACGTTGCCATAGTCATTTGCCACATTTTCCCAAATTTTGTGAATAAGGAATAAGTAACGAAATTCACGCTGCTGTTGTTAGCCCATCTCCCATGTACAGGGACTAACGTTAACACCCACCCACATGCATGTATTAGATATGGATATATGTGCATCATTGTTTAATTTGATGTAGGCATAGATATTTGCCAATGTGGCTTCATAAAAAATAACTCAAATATTCTTGCTTTAACTGATGTATTAGAAAAAATAACTCAAGCTTTAGTTTTTGATGACTTTAATGACAGAAAATTTGGTGACTTCTGGAGAAAGCTTTCTGCAGGGAACAAATCCAGCGGCATGGCTAATTCTGTAGGAGGCGTATCTAATGAGACATCAATCACTGATATGTGGTTCGATCATTTCAGCAATTTACTTGGATGCAAAGAGCGCACGGGCTCTTCAATTTCGGAACCGATAACTCCAATGGTTGATGCAGAAATACTGGATATACATGTATGTAATGACGACGTTCAGTGCGCGATCAACAAACTAGCCCAATGGAAAGCATGTGGAGCGGATGGTGTGAGTCCCATCACTTGAAGGTGTGTCATGCGGGTGTGTGCAAATGTCTAACCACTCTATTTAATGCTATGATCACCTACGAACATCTACCACCAGACTTGTTAGAAGTGACAATGGTTTATATATGGTGAAAAATAGACCAGGTAACATTTCCGACAAGGATAACTACAGACCTATCGCAAAGTCCTTATTTATTCAATGTATACAGCAACGAAATGCGTAACAAATTGAACAATTCTAAAAATAGGGTGTAATATTGGTTCAACAACTCTGAACCACCTGTATTATGCTGATGACATGCGCATGCTGATGACATGTGCGTATTAACCCCATCATTGATGGGTCTCAGGATTCTCCTTGATATATGTGAGTCTGAAGCTGCTAGAATAGACTTTAATAGTTTATAATGCTTCTAAAACAGTTGCCACCAGGGGGGCGGGGTAGTAAAAAATTAGTAGGAAGGTATGCCGGGGTGGTGGGTGGCCCCAGGGGCGGGGGCGCGTTTTTTACACCCTCGTGCAAATTTTTTACTAAAGACCTTTTATGCCCTTATATGACATTTGTAACAGTTTAAAACATATTATAATAATTTATAACTGCAAAAATACCATATTTATGTTACTGTGACCTCATATGGGCCTTAGTAGAGATGACATTGAGCTATATGGCATGTTGCATATGGGGCGGTGGGTTGAAAAATAAATTCCTTCCCGACACCCTTCGGAAAGTAGATTCGAGAAATGAAAACTGAAATAAATAAACTTGTCTTGATAACTAAAGCCAAGATCATTGTGGGCATGGAAAAAGAGCGAGCAACTGTCTCAAACATTAATGTGACTATCAATGGCTAGAATATAACTGTCACCACACTGTTCATCAGTGCATCAAGCCAATCAGTGAAATATTTACATGCCTATCAACTCATATGATCTGTTACTCTCACAACCAGGGGGGGGGGGTGAAAAAAACATTTGTATCAAAGCCACCAACAAGCAATTTTTTCCGCAACTAAAAACCAAATTTCCTGCTTGTTTTTTAGTGTTTTGGCAATGAGTTGGGCTTCAAACCCATTTTGAATGAGATAAATAATGTAATTATAACTGTAAACTGACTGCAGGCAGTTATCGTGTTGTATTTTGTTGCAAATTTTGAAATCCAAGATGGCCGCCGGCAGCCATGTTTTTTTGGCCGAATGACCTCAAAATGACTCATTCCTATTTACATGTCCATGTTAACATCCATGATAGTATGCACAGAAATTCATATATACAGCTGTTAACATTGAATTCCCCCCCCCCCGCAAATCTCTGTTTTAGTGTTAAAAGGGGGGGGGGTGTCAAAAAATGGTCGGAAAAACTGCCGAAAACGGAAAACAATTTGGTGGTGGGGGTGGGTGGGTACAAAAAATGATCGAAAGGGAAAAAATGCCATACGTGCCTGAATTTTTTTTCCGACCCCCCCCCCCCCCCCCCCTGTCACAACACCTAAAATATCTAAGTCTGGCATAGTGACTGTTTGTCATTTATTATAACAGAGGTTGCTCCAGTAGACTAACAAAAGTGTTAAGGCATAATGCTAGATAATGGGCTGGTTGACAGACTAATCGGGAAATGGTTAGAAATAATGGAATTGTGTGTATCCTGTACATTGACCTAAGTTTGCATATATAAGTAAACTTGTCCTGATGTAACTAATGCCTAGATCATTTTGTGCATGTAAAAAGAGCGGGTAACTGTCTCAAACATTAATGTGACTATATCAATGGGTAGAAAATATCTGTCATCAGTGCATCAAGCCAATCAGTGAATTATTTGCATGTCATCAGATGATCTCTCACAAGACCAAACGTATCCAAGTCTGGTATAGTGCTGTGACTGCTTGTCATCAATATATGTATGATTTGTCCGGGTTTTTCTCTCAGACCCCTGGACCGAGTTCAACCAAATTCGGTGTGGTGACTCTGGGTACCCTGGCGGATGTTCTAATGGTGTTAGTTTTTCAATAAAAATTGGTTTTGTTAAATTGAGCAAGGAATTCAATCTTTACAAAAATATTAAAACAATATATATATATATCAAAATGTTTCAATGACCAAATGTGTTTGAAGCGCATAAAGGGGCCGCCGCTAAACGAAGGCTCTGTCTCAGATCAAAATGTTTGCGAAGTCCCACAAATTATTTTTATCTATCTATCTATTAAGGGAGCCTGTTTCAGCTAGTTTAGTATAATAGAAGTAAGTTGCTCCAGTCGACTAATATAAGTGGTATGGAATAGGTTAGATAATGGGCTGATTGACAGATTAATCAGGAAATAGTTAGAAATTATGATTTTTTTTGTATTCTGCACAATGACCTAGGTTTACAGATGATCAGCAATTTATAAAAAAAAAAAATTCAATTAAAACAGCTTCTGAAACAGGTTAAACTGTTATTTGAACTAACTGAGATAAATCCCAGTCACATGAGTGATATCAGTAGAGTTTTATGTGATTTTAGACCAATTTTAGTTAAATTTGGGGGGTGGGTGTCAAAATATTGGGACTAAAAAAAAAAGAAGCAGGTTTGGGGGTGCATGGTGGGTCCCCGAAAAAGCCAATTGCCAAAAAATGGCATACCTTCCTGCCAATTTTTTACTAGCCCCCCCCCCCCCCCATGTTGCCATGGCATTTATTCCTAAGATCATGCCCATTAGATCTTTTCCGAAACTATTCCTTAGTGGCAAGGAACTCACATTTGTAAATTCTTGTAAATATATCGGACATGTTCTTACTGATGACCTTTCAAATGATGGAGATATTGAACGACAATACCGAGCTATCTGTATACGGTCTAATATGATAATTAGGAAATTTTATAAATGTTCTAACCAAGTCAAAATGATTTTATTTCAGCATTATATTTCCCCGTTTATATACTGTGCCCATCTTTGGGTACAATTCACCAAACGCTGTTTCAATAAATTCACTGTGTGTTATAATAATGCGTATAGGATGTTAATGGGTTATGAAAGAAGATGTAGTGCGAGTGGTATGTTTGTCAATGATCGAATGCTGTCGCTAGGGATGTTGAGAGAAAGTGTGTTTTCAGTTTTGTGAGAGAATGAAAGATATGAACAATTCAATAAATTATGCTTACTATTTTGTTATTATCAAAACATGAATTTATGATATCACAAATTGGAATTAGTGATCGACATCTTAAAATCATTTTGTGATATCATAAACTATTTAATGATATCATATTCGATTTTGTGATATCATATATTAATTTTAAATATTAAGGTAATAAATAAAAGAACGTCGCCCCGTCAGCATGTGCATGGTTAGTCCAACAAATTAGACGATTCGGAGTAAGGCCTATTTTAATATTTTGACATTTATGTGGCCTTACTCCCTCATCGTCCAACCATGGGCGTGAAAAATAGGAACGCTGCGAAGCCACTTATTTTACATGGCAAGGGCATGCCCCTTTAACTTACACTGTTCACGTCCAATGACACAAATAAAACCATAAATAAAAAACACATACCTGTTGTTGGAATGTTTAGTATCATGACTGAACTAACTAGAATATTTTTTGTCACTATTAATCCATTAAAATTTGATCAGAATACACACGTCAGAAATATCAACATCGTCTGCGTGAGGATTTACGCGCGGTATTGAGATTACGCGCATGCGTAAAGGAACAGAAATCATGGAAAAATTTTAGGCCACACCAAACTTATTTCGCAGTTTCATTGTTCCAGACCACGTAGGAGCAGGCTGATTTTTATAGACATTATTGGATCTATATCCTTATAATTTTTCGGAGTGAATGATTTTTGTTCACATCTATATATTAAGTATATATGTAATAAGCGCTAGATAAAAACGCTAACTGGCTGTCAAGCCACATACAGTACAAAAACGCAAGGAAAGCTATAGTGGATGGGTGTCAAGTAGGCCTTCAGTTTCAACAATTGGAAAGTTTGTGCCTAACATGTTGAATTTGTTTTGATATGCGAGTATTACTGTGGTCATATATATAATGTGAAATTTGTAGTGATAAATCGAGATATATATGAACACACACATTATATAGCATCGTCGTCGAAATTGCTAGAAGTTTCATGTAGCAGACGTCTAAACGCAATTTTGGGCGCAATTTGTTACCGGATGGGAATATATTCGCTGCCACGTGGTCTTGTATTTTATACATATAAAAACGAGCTTCGCTTTGATAATTGAGAATGACACAGCTACGAAAATGCATATATGTATACGAGTTCAATTATTCTATATAATTTGTAGCCGCCAGTGCCCGCCACACAGATGTGATATTTGTAAGCTCTGTGTGCGCACAGGTACGATTTTAGTCGAGCGACTGAATATGATTGGCTACCTCCAATAAATAGTACGACTCGATCGTAGAAAATCAAAATTATTCGATTCTTTGCGAGGCCGATCGTGCGTCAAAATGTCCTGCGATTTTCCACCGCACAAGTTACGATTTTACCTATATATAGCCTACAATATAGGCTTAACCGGTGCCCGATATTTGTCGTACAATATATATCGCATCGTACGCGTGTGCGGCGCGCTAAGGCATGTTTAGGTTTTCCGTATCAATAATAATATTATAATTATATGTAGGCTGGTCTATTGCCAATTGTGTAATTTCCAATTTAACACAGTCAGGCAACTATTTTCGGTACGGTAGCGTATGTACAGGTACATACTTCAATTTATCTCCAAGTTTTACAATATACGTTTAAACACGTACACATATTCGCCGTATTAATGACCATATATTCTTTTAAACATATAATAGGATGACCATACTTACCATTAATACTGTAGAAAACATTATCACAACTGTTTATTTGAACGTTGATTTACCGTTTTCTCATTTTACTGGAAAAAGCGGTAATAATCGGTAACCATCGTAAGTTCGTAACGGCAGGTTTTTTTCTCGATGTCGATTATAAACAGGCAAACGAAAATATAGTCGAAGTGCCGTTTCAGTTAATCTGTTTATCACTAGAAATGTGTTGGTTTTATGCCAAAATATCGAACATAGACCTATATAATCCGGCTTTTGGTGACAATTTGGTCATAGTTTTCGACTTGTGAACATTTCATGGGGCAGGTGGTCGTTGAATTCATCGATTACAACTGATTTACTTACACGAAAATCCACAGGAATACGAATATAATCCACATAAGTGACTAATAATAATAACTATTACCCACGCATATCATACTCTCGTCGAATCTTGACATACCGGAAAGCTTGAAAGACCAAGCATCCGGTTAACCGGTTAATCAATTTGAATTTCAAAACTAATAAAATAATTTCCATATCCCTTCAAATATTGTTTACTTAAGAAAAGGCATCTTTATTTTTGGTACAAAAATATCAATGGTATAATTTTGATAAGAACACTTCTATGATGAAAATGTCAACAAAACCGGACGAACAGACCCTTATTATTGTTATTTATCAAACAAACAACATTTGGCGCTAATGTGCTATCTATAAATGCCAACAAATTGACCCAGTTGATATTTCCATATCTGCACGGCATATATTGATTTTCACGAGTAATCAATTTGTGTGGCCTTTATTTTAGAAGCGTGACGTCATCATTATCGTCTGTATTTGAAAATGGTGATATGTTTTCGACTCCGAGATTAAACTAACAAATCTGTAATTATGACAACGTTTATATCACAATCTATGTTTGAACATAAAGAATACTATCTCCGCTACAGGTAAGACTCATGTATTTGTAGAAAATTTCAGATAGAATGGTATTTTGAAGGGGTTATATCGGTGGTCACTGGTGTTGACCTGCTTCAAAATTTGTGCAATCTTGGTTTTCAGCTGTTTTATTAGACTAGAAGGAGTAATACAATCGTAAATGTCCAAATATAAAAATATGTATTAATCCGAATAGTCTAATTTGTTGGACTAGTGCATGGTAAAACTATTCCTGTCGTAAAGCTGATTAATTTCCGTTTCGTTGAGTTCGAGTTTTTAGTCAAGTTTTGCGAAGGGAGATAATCCGGAAAAAAATGGGCGTTGGAAAGAAACTCAGCTCAACCAAGTTTTATTTGACACTGACAGCAGTTTAGAGTAATACTGATGCCACCCAGGGGATCACCTGCTCTTGTAACGGGCGTTTCCCCAAAGGAGGGACCCCCGGGAACTAGGATAACAATCCGAGGAGAGAATCTCGGACGAGATGTTTCAGATCTCATCGGTAATATAAACAGTTTAACTTTAAGTTTTCTCTAGTTCCAGGGAAACTCTTAAGATTTACACTCTTTAGGGTTTCAGATCTCGTCAGTAGTGACCAGATCTGGTACTCATACCTTTTCTAATTACAGGCGACAAAGGACTCCTGGTGGCAGACTCTGCTTGTTTCTCTTCTTATGGTGACTCCAAAAAACAAGATTCGACCAAAAGTTCCTAAATCCGCACCTTCATCATCAAGTTCATGAGCTAAAATAAAGACATTTGTCATTTGTGCAAAACAAAATTGTTGTCTGTTTCATTAAAATAATTTCCCGTTTACAAATAAGCACATGTCTGTCATGCGCAATGTGGCATGTTTTCATAATGGTTAATAAAACGTGTACTCCACAACCGACACTCCACCAATAATGGCAATATTGTTAACATTAATGATTATGTTAGTTGATTCTCAAAATTAAGTGTACCGGTATTAAAAAAATATTAGCTACCGTAGTCGCTCATGCTGAAGCGCGACGGCGGTCCGACCTGAGGGCATTAGCCCTATTTAGTGCTGAAACAGTTGACCCATTTTTGTAGCCGGTTAACCGCGATGTGTAACCGGATCATAACCGGTTATCCGCTATTTTCAACCTATGACTTTACACTGATTATTTACACCATAATATGTACCAATATATCAGTATAATTTGATTTATTAACTGTATGGCAAACTCGCGTAATGTTTACACAGACATAGCTTCTATTAAACGAATGTAAATCACCAAACACGAACGTCACAAAGCCACGTGTTGACAACTTGGCAGATGACACAGTGAACTAAAACTCAGTTTTTATAAATAGACGTGTCATGCTTGACCTGTTTGTACTGCAGTTGCGACTGCTACCTGACTTGTTATCGTTCTCGTCTTGGGAAGAATATTGTGTGACCTATATACATGTTCGCACATGCAAATATCAGCAGTGTTTTTTTTATTGCCATTATAGCGTTTGCAGGACTGGCCGATTATTAGGTCATGTGACTCAGGTATTCTAACTGCTGCGTGTTCTTTGGCAATTTGAGATTGATAGGATCATGACTGACATCGATAAACACAATTATGAAGATTGTGAACTTTATGTAGTTAACAAATGAAAATTTAAAAAACAGCTGAAAACAGTGTTTTCTGTTATAAGACAATCAAATGCTGAGAATTTATAGTCATTAGTAGGATGCAAATAAGTCCGACTGCACGGGAACACCACTTAAGTGATTCGGGTTCATTTGAACTTCATCGACTGAGATTACTCAAACTCAGTAATGTTAGAAGTATAGACCGAGCGTATGTAAATAGGGTTGGTTCTCAGAGTTTGCATTCTGCCAATTTCTCTTTGAAATGTGCCCAGGCATCTGATTTACTCATTTCTTGGGTATCCATGATACTGTCTGCAAGTGGTGAGTCGGAGAGTAGAAGTCAAATGATCACGCCGTACTGCAGTGAAAACAATTTGTATTGATCTTTGCCAATGACCAGGTGGCATCAGTGCACGTGTTTTACCGGATATCGGAATATCAAAGATGACGTCATGCATCTTTGATGTTTAGCCGCCAATGCCAGACTATGTAATCTACCATTCATGGAAGACTTTTGATCTGAAGGACCTGAACACGATAGTTTTTATCAGTGGCATTGCATGTGTGTATTTATACATAGCGGTTAACCGGTTGATCGTAGTTCAACCTGTTGCTGATGGTAGCCGGTTCCCAACCGGTTATCCGGATATCCGTTTCAGCACTAGCCCTATTACCAGTCGGAGTCTGACTAAAGGAAATCCTGAAATTGATGTATTAAACCTCAAATTAAGTACAAAACCCGATCAAGGTTCGTCAAGATCATATGTGATCAGTTATATGGATTCACTTCCATAGTGCAAGATGAAATACTCCACACTATATTGCTTCCATTAGTATCATATTTGGTTTAGAGTGTTTCCCCTTATGTCATGGGTGAGAATTTTGACCAGTGGTCACACGATCTCGAAGAACCTCGATCAAGGTTTTTAGCTCACCTGAGACGAAGTCTCCGGTGGAGCTATAGTTATCACTCCTCGTCCGTCTGTCCATCCGTCAAGAATCATCTTCTCCGCCACAACTGTAAGACGGAACGGGTTCATATTTGGTGTGGATGTTCCCTAGGTGAATCACATTCAGATTTGTTCAAATGAGGTCATCAGGTCAATTAGTTGAGAAAGCAGGGCCACAACTCTTTTCCTTCATAGTTATTCTTAGACCGACTTTTGTTCCAGAACTAAAAGGCCGAATGGGTTCATATTTGGTGTGGATGTTCCCTAGGTGACTCACATTCAGATTTGTTCAAATGAGGTCACCAGGTTGATTAGTTGAGAAACCAGGGCCGTAACTCTTTCCCTCCATAGTAATTCTTTTAAACATCTTCTTCTCAAATACCATCTGGCCAAATGGGTTCATATTTGGTATGAAGGATCCTTGGTTGACTGTGGCTCAGATTTGTTCAAATGAGGTCACTGGGTCAAATATGGGTGGGGTCAGGGACATAACTCAAACAAAAAAAAAGTCAGATTAAATTCTTTAACCAAAAAAGAAAAGAAAAGAAATGATATATTAAAAAATAAAAGTATATTTATAAAAAACTGTGGAATTGTTTTTTTTATTAAAATATTAAAACAAAAATAAAAAAAGTTGTATTTAACTCCATGGTCAATTATATATATATATATATATTGTTTAACATTTTTTGAAAATTGAAAAACTAATGCCATTACATTTCTGAAGGTTGTGCCCCCTGGCCCTTCACTCAAGTGCACTGCTTCTACCACCGTGGCCTGGTCCCAAAAATAAAATTTACTCAAATTCTTGACAGAATCATTAATAAGAAGCATTTACTTTGGCTGTAACTGTATGCTGTAGGCATACTACACATCATGTCAAATGAAATCTTGACATTTTTATAAACAATCCTTGGAGATCTGTGAGAAGTCATTAATTCCCAATCTATCATGTATTGTTCAAATCAAGATAAATAGCATGCCTGTCATTTGCAGAATGAGGTCCCCAGAGGGTGAATTTAGTGATGCTATCCCGCACAGCGGCCTAGCATCACCAAATTCACTCTCTGGAGACCTTATTCTACTTAGGCCTCATCTTCTGGGAAGTATCTATAGTATAAAATTAACATTGTCTTTAGTTACTTTTCCCTTCTAGGAAGTTTCTATATCCCCTAATTTGCAGAAGATAAATTCATATGTGAGGTGCCCAATGGGTGAACATCACCAACTTCAACTGGTGAACTTCAGTCTTATCCTAGGTCTGCCATAGCAGTTGAGGGCCTTAGCAGAATGAGGTTCCCAGAGGGTGAATTTAGTGATGCTAGCCCGCTGTGCAGGATAGCGTCACTAAATTCAGCCTCTGGGGATCTCATTCTGCAAATGACAGACACACTATTTCAAGACTTGATTGTATAATACATTGTGTTGCTTGAGGCCAGGCATGCACAATGTAGGAACAGACACACTTTTAGTGATGCTATCCCGCATCGCGGGCTAGCATCACCAAATTCACCCTCTGGAGACCTCATTCTGCTTAGACCTCATCTTCTGGGAAGTATTTATAGTATCAAATTTACATTGTTGTTAGTCAAATTTCCCTTCTAGGAAGTTTCTATATCCCCTAATTTGCAGAAGATAAAATTCATAATTGAGGTGCCCAATGGGTGAACATCACCAACTTCAACTGGGGAACTTCAATCTTATTCTAGGTCTTCCATAGCAGTTGAGGGCCTTATCAGAATGAGGTCCCCAGAGGGTGAATTTAGTGATGCTAGCCTGCTGTGCGGGATAGCGTCACTAAATTCACCCTCTAGGGACCTCATTCTGCAAATGACAGACACACTATTAGCAGACTTGTACCCCCTACAGCTGTGTCCACACACTATCACACTATTTCAAGGCTTGATTGTATAATACATTGTGTTGCTTGATGCCAGGCATGCACAATGTAGGAACGTACACACTTTTAGTGATGCTATCCCGCACAGTGGGCTAGCATCACCAAATTCACCCTCTGGTGACCTCATTCTGCTTAGGCCTCATCTTCTGGGAAGTATCTATAGTATCAAATTTACATTGTTGTTAGTTAAATTTCCCTTCTAGGAAGTTTCTATGTGCCCTAATTTGCAGAAGATAAAATTCATAATTGAGGTGCCCAATGGGTGAATATCACCAACTTCAACTGGGGAACTTCAAACTGCCATAGCAGTTGAGGGCCTTAGCAAAATGAGGTCCCCAGAGGGTGAATTTAGTGATGCTAGCCCCTTGTGCGGAATAGTGTCACTAAATTCACCCTCTGGGGACCTCATTCTGCAAACGACAGACACACTATCACACTATTTCAAGGCTTGATTGTATAATACATTGTGTTGCTTGAGGCCAGGCACATACAATCTAGGAACAAACAGCTATTTGCAGGCTTTAATACTCCTTTGGTGATTGTGATTCAGATTTGTTCAATCAGGGTCACCAGGTCAAGTACATGTAGGTGCAAGGCCAGCTACATTAAGCCCCGGTTCCATATTCCCGATTTTCTGTCCCGAATTAGTATATTCGGCACAAATCGGCAGCATTCGAGAGAATTCTGGACGAGTTTTATTCCAAAAAGCCGCCGAACTGATGCCGAATTATGACAAAATTTAATCGTTCCGAACATTGCCGAGTATTTCAGAATGCTTCCGAAATTCTTCCCGAATGATCAAGAATTATCCCGAACTGATATCGAAATTTCCTGCGAGTGGCTGTCGAATTGCCAGATTACTACCGACTTACACCGAATTGTTGCTGAATACCCCGAATCAATGCCGAACTAGTACCGAATTGATGCCGAATAAATACCGAATTGGTATTCAATTGCTGTCGAACGTCCCGAATCGATGCCGAATTTTGCAGATACACCGGATCTCAGTATAAAAGCAGCCACACATGGCGAATTCGGGAATAACCTACCGAATACTGCTGACTACTCCAGAATATCCACCCGAATACTGCCGACTACTCCCGAATAGGTGCCGAATTTCTCCCGATGATTTACAAATCGGGAGCGATTAGGCTTGGTTCCCGGTAGTTTTGAACATTTAAAAACTGTCGGGAACGAGTCCAGAATTGTCCCGAATCGACCCCGATAGCACCGATATCCCCGATCATGTTCGGGGGTAAAAATTCACTGTCCCGACTCGTCCCGAACAGGCTCCACGATTTTTGCAAAATTATGATTCGGGAGTCATTCGGGAACATTCGGGGTGGGAAATCGGGGATATGGAACCTGGGCTTTACTCTTTCTCTCCATAGTAATTCATGATATGTCTTCTATGCAAGAATCAAATGGCCTATTTTGCTTATATTTTGGTATGAAATTACCTTGGGTGACAGATTTGTGAAAATGGGTTCACAAAGTCAAATAAGGGCAGAGCCAGAGACTTAACTATTTCACTACATAGTAATTCTTAAAATATGTTTGCAAGAACTAGTTGGCTTATATAGCATGGAATGTTCTTCCTTGACTGCAATTCAGATTTTTTTTAATGGGGTCACCTGGTCAAATAGGGGCCAAGCGAAGGACAGTTTTCCTCTTTATATGCTTCCTTCACAAGGACCATCAGGTCTATTTTACTGATATTTATGATATGTATGAAGGGTTCTTTGGTGTCTGAGATTCAAATTTATTCAGATGGGGTCACCAGGTTAGATAGGGTGGGACCAGGGACATAACTGTGTGTCTCTATAGTAATTCTTAAAATGTCTTCTCAAGAGAGGTTGGACTATTTAGTTTACATATAGTATGGAGGAATCAGGAGGATCCTTTAGTGACTGAGATTCAGATTTGTTAAAATGAGGTCAACCTGTCAAGAAATGGTGGTCTATGGGGAGTTAACACTTTTGTGTCTAATAAAATCATTGAAATACCAAATTCATTAAAACATCTACCTTGGAACCACCTGACTGATTAGTCTGACATACATGTATTGTGTTTTGGGTCCATGGATAATTGGGCTTCAAACATGTCTAAATGGTTTTAGAAAAAGGCGCTTGTGAGATTGGAAATTTTCAACAATTGAGAAAGTTTGTGGTGTCGGTTGTGAAATTCCAACCTAAGACTTGGGAGTCTGGAGCCCGGTCGGGAGGGGACTTTTTGAGCTGGAGGAGGGGGTTATTAGTAGTGTACAGTTGGTTATTTCAAGGTGGATTTTCACCAATCTACATACTTGAAGTCTCTCTAGCCACATATCCTGTTTAAATCTACTTCTTTTAAAGTCATTATGAAAAGTGCTGACTGTTGTGGTCTCCAGAGTCCCAGTCTTATCAGTCTTTGCAGTCTGGTGAGCGACCCCACAGTCATTGACTGTCTTGTTTTTACAAAAATCGAGGTTTAGTACATCAAGTTTGGGTTATCCCTGACCTGGTGAGTATGATGACACTCCGAGTCCGAGGCTCTTCTTCTTCCGCATAAGCAAATCTCTTTGAAGAGTGTTTTAAGCCTGGCATATGCGTGATAAAAATGGTTAAAATATCTTATTTACAGTTTAAAACAGTTCTAGAGTTACTTGTTCTTTTTCTTTATCAGTGGTGAATGCTGGACGGCTGGCTCTGCTAACGCCGTAATGGTATGTTCGCACACTCGGTATTGAGGCTACGTTGAGTCTAGTCCAACAAATTAGACTATTCGGATTAAGATATATTTTAATATTTGGACATTTACGATTATCAAGATTAACTTAATCCTTAATAAGGATTAAGAGGTTCGTAAATGTCCAAATATTAAAATTCCTCTTAATCCAAACGTCTAATTTGTTGGACTCTGTTGAGTCACTCTTGTCAATAGTGTCACGAGACTATTGTCAGAGTGAAGATGCGTATCCTCATACTATCATAGGGGAAAGGGACAACTTGGACCAAAGAGATCGAGCTCGGGCCAGAATACCTTAGATGAGTCGGGCCGAAGACAGCTCGACATAGATAACTGCAATATTGGGGATCTGTGATGACTCAGGCTGGAATACCTTAGGCGATTTGAGCCAAAGACAACTCACCCCTACCAAATTTTCAGGGCGACTGTCTCGGGTGTGAAACGTAATCAGTTCCATCAGATTTATAAGAGTGATTGGTCAACATAATAACAAGCCTTGAAATAGGGTGTCTGTCATTTGCAGAATGAGGTCCCCAGGTGTAAGCAGAATGAGGTCCCTCTGGGGACCTCATTCTGCAAATGACAGACACCCTATTTCAAGGCTTGCATAATAACAGCATTGCTGTATTAAAAACACTGTCTCGTCAAGGAAATCTTTGTATTCCCGCACACATGTATTAAATTATAGTGATAATGAAAGTCAGAATAATTTATTATCATCTGTTATAAATACGGTAGAAATAAATTAACTCATTAAAAAAAATATATTATATGGTCATCCCCCTGAGACAAGTCACCCTGGACACATAAGACAACTCACCCCAAAATCACTGTCAGGGCGATTTTTCTCTGGTACGAGTCGTCCCATTCCTGATTACTGGTTGCATTTGGTATTTCTGTGATTGATCATCAACTAAATTAGGGCCCATGTAGTCATCGCAGTGTAAATATAGATGGCCGATGACTTCTCTGCACAAGAGGTCAAGATCTCTTGGTCACAGTTGTTAGACACTTTGTGTGATCACCAAAGTTAATCCTTGGATGGGTGACCACCTTAGGATTCCAGGTGCTGCCAACTTTCGATGCGACTCCCGAACTTCTCTCTCTATCTCATTCTGTTACACCTGTACAATGGCAGGTACAAAATAATTTCAGCCTGTCATGTAATAACATTTTTGGTAGGTTTCAAGTTACTTTCAACCTATCAATGATCATGACAGTCCAGTTATTTTCAAGGCTTGTATACCATGCAGGGACCAGCCTTGAGATTTAAAATTGGGAGAAGTCAATTCTCCCCATTTATTAGGGAGAAGTGACGGTTATCAGGGAGAAGTCATAAAGTTCAATTTACACCCCAACTTCAACATTCTATGATCCAATGAGTATTATTCAACACCGGAGACTATTTATTATAAAACCGTTATAGTCAGTAAGAAAACCATAATAAGTAGTAGATATACTTTAGATATGCTGTTGGGACACATGCATGCTTGTATATGAGAGAGAAATCACTTCTCCCTGGGACAAAAATAGGGAGAAGTGACGCATTTTAGGGAGATGTCTCCCAAGTCGCCTTCTAGTCTGGTCCCTGTTGTATACATCTTTATATAATGCCAGAATATAATCTATTTTTTTTTACAGCCCTTAAAATATGTGGTGTAGACTGTATCCTGTCTGCCGAGTGGAAATCTTCCAGCAAAATCATAGCACGAACAGGGGCAGGGAAAGGGAAAGGAGATATCATAGTTATAACGACATCTGGTGGCGTCGGTAGCTGCACTGTTGGTTTCCGTGGTTACTTCATCCAATATGGTCCTCTACAGGCTTCTGCAATCTGGATAGATGAGTCCCAAACATTTCTAGCAAATTACGGCAGAACAGGGAGGCCCACGTCTCCGATAATTTCTAAAGATGAAGACGACCCTCTGGGTATATCTGACGAAGGGAATGAGAAGAAATATAGTGAAGAGGAGTTGTTCGATCTATTTCCCGATGCTTCTGGGAATCTATCATTGGAAAACTTTTGTGCTCCATGGTATTTACTGGAGAATCATCATGGCACAAATTTTGACGATCTGAAAACTGGTCTCGCTCACATGAAGAGGCAGGCTTCGGAACGATCAGAAGGACCAATCGCATTCGTTAAATCTAATATACTCGCTATTATGGACTGTCTGGACAGCTTGCTTAGAATGTATGGCAAGTTTGCTGAGGATGATACCAGAGGCGATACAATGAACTCGTATGCCGTGTTACTCATGCAGGTATATTCTATTTTCAACATGCTACAGTAATGCTCTAATTAATCAACCTCTTAACCGCAGCAGAATTATGGGTAACTTTTCAGGATTTAGTTGGAAATATGGCTTGTTGCCATTCATCGGAAAGCTCTCCCGAGAGCTTTCCGATGAATGGCAACAAGCCATATTTCCGACTAAATCCTGAAAAGTTACCCATAATTCTGCTGTGGTTAAGAGGTTCGATTAATTAGAGCATTACTGTAACTGTTTTTCTGTACTCTTGTCTTAAAGGGACTCAAGGCCTGCAAATTTGAGGCGAATGACTGTTCAGTTCGCCTGGAGGTTACCTAAAATGAAAAAGGTCGCATCAAAGTTTTATGTAGGTCTCGCGATCACTGATTCTCACCTAATTTTTGCTCAATAAGTCCCAAAATGGGACATTCAAAATTATTAGTTTAATGAGTTGCCCATCTGTAGTTTATAATGATACCAATTGTAGTGATTATAACAGTTTGTGTTTACAACTTCTGTGTTACCTAAGCACAAGCCAGGCGAACGAAAAATAGGTTATGCATAATTTTGAAATCTGCAGGCACATAGTGGGCACGTAATATTTTTTTAAATGTCCCGAATATCTAAAACAACTACCATCAACATTTACATGTAAAAATAGATCAAATTTGTTCTTATTGTCATTGTCAATTAATCACAAATATTGAGATTTTGCATGTCAAAACTACTGTTATGTACAGGAATGCCCTAATTAATCGACCCCTTAACCACAGCAGAATTATGGGTAACTTTTCAGGATTTAGTCAGAAATATGGGTTGTTGCCATTCATTGGAAAGCTCTCCCCGAGAGCTTTCCAATGAATGGCAACAAGCCATATTTCCGACTAAATCCTGAAAAGTTACCCATAATTCAGCTGTGGTGAAGGGGTAGATTATTTAGAGCATTACTGTATAAAGGCTACTGTTATTACTAATCAAAGTCCAATAAAAAAAATAAAAGTATTGAGAAATATTCTGAAAAATAGATTTAGACTTTAATATTTTAATTAGATGCCCGATCAGAGAATCTCTGTAACAGTTCACATAACGATGGTTTCAAGATACTAAATATCGTTATTGGAGAATTAATATTTATAGTCAATATGATAACAAAGTCAATCTATTTTCCCATGTTCTTCTTGGTGGTGATCTACTTACAGACTTTTGTTACATGTAACTCAACTTGACAAAGTCCCCAAAGGCTGAATTTAGTGACGCTGCCCTCACAGCGAATTGGCATTAACAATTCACCCTCTGTGGACCTCATTTTATTATCAAATTAAAAGTTTTTAAGTTTCTTTTGCAAGTTTCTTTTTTATGTTAGTTTCTCTACAGTAATGCCCTAAGTAATCGACTCCTTAAACACAGCAGAATTATGGGTAACTTTTCAGGATTTAGTCGGAAATATGGCTTGTTGCCATTCATCGGAAAGCCCTCGGGGATAGCTTTCCGATGAATGGCAAAAAAACATATTTCCGACTAAATCCTGAAAAGTTACCCATAATTCTGCTGTGTTTAAGGAGTCGAATCCTTAGGGCGTTACTGTATGTCACCAAATTGGCTGATGACATAGTGCATAATTGAGGTACCCAATGAATGCACATCACAATCTTCACCATCTGGAAACTTCAATCTGTGTCTAGGTTTCCCAAAGCAGATAAGGCTATGCAGAATGAGGTCCCCAGAGGATGAATTTGGTGACACTAAGTGCTAGCTGCGGGGTAGCATAATAAATTAACCCTCTGAGGACCTCATTCTACAAGGCACCATATTTTGAGGCCTGTTTACAGTAATGCCCTAAATAATCGACTCCTTAATCACAGCTGAATTATGGGTAATTTTTCAGGATTTAGTCGGAAATATGGCTTGTTGCCATTCATCAGAAAGCTCTCAGTGAGAGCTTTCCGATGAATGGCAACAAGCCATATTTCAGACTAAATCCTGAAAAGTTACCCATAATTCTGCTGTGGTTAAGGAGTTATTTAGGGCATTACCTTACCTTATTATTATCCTCTTACAGGCGAAGTCATGTGCTGATGGACTCTTCCAAGATGTTCTTGGACGAAAAGATAAAGCTGACAGTACTCGTAATGCTCTAAGCGTGCTAAATAGATTCAAATTCCTGTTCCATTTGCCAATAAACATCGAGAGAAACATTCAGAAAGGTACAGACATATAAATTGATATGTATAATTTCTGATCATTGCTTATCAAAATTGTTATTGTTTTCCTTCCTCACAAATTTGAATTTTTAATACTAGTAACTGACAATCTTTATCATGTTTGGTATTGATTGTCAGTGTGAAAGTACATCACGTGTTCTAAATAAAGCCAGCCTACACATTTTAACTTAACCCTTTCTATACTACATGTATATACTCATTGATGAGTTGATATCCCATCCCAGGAAATATTCAGTTAATAAGTTCAACAAATGACAATGTCATCAAGCAGTAGTTTCCATAGGAAATGTTGAGATAATACATGTATGTTCAACAAACAGCCACAAGCCATCTGTTGAACTTATTATCTCAATATTTGCCACCAATTGATAGGAATCCTTGTGCACTTCCTATTAACTGTTATCAGCTTACATGTACATTTCTTGAACTTACCTCCAAATGAATAATAGTCCTTTCCAATGTATACTTTAATGTAAGAATCCATAGTATAGAAAGGGTTAACCAGAGTTATGGTCCTTTAATTTTTTTATTTCAATTGTTGATTTCTGACAAACTGTAAGTTAAATTTTGAAGTCTTTCAAAGAAAGGCTGTTTCAAATTATTTCATAATATGATATTGAGCGTAGGATAAAAGAGAGAAAAATATCTGCTTCACATATGCAAAATTTTGTTGATTTAGGAAACAGTAATCTGTCGACATGGACCATGGAAATTCAAATTGAATAGTTGGAAAGATTTCTCAGATTTGGGCCCATATACATTTATGAACTATTCAGATTGGTATGATACTCAAACACCATCTCTTTGATTATTGCCATGGCTTAGTATCTGTCATCCGTGTATGCATGTGTGTGTCGTGCATGGAGAATCAATTAATCCATTCGTCCGTATATCCATCAGTCAACAATTCATTGAACATCTTCTCCAGATCCATTGGACCGAATGGGTTCATTCGTAACTACAAGTCGTAATTTTGGTCACATCATTATGAAATTTGTCTTGGCTGTTGATATTGACATATAGATGGGAAAGAGTCAATTTGGGGTCTTATGTCCATAAAAGATGGCCGCCAACAGCCATCTTTGGATCACTAAATCCTTGGGCACAACCTACAGACCACATCCCTCATCCGATCATCACCAAACTTCATATGGATCATCGGGGTGACCTCTAGATGGGAGCCATCAAAGTTTTCAGAATTTAATTGAAAAAACATGGCAGCCATCTTGGATTTTATTCTCTGTATGACTAAATTCTTTGGTACACCCTACAGACGACACCCTACTTGTCCGATCATTAATAAACTTCACATCGATCATCGGGAAAACATCAAGATGGGTGTAATCTTAATTTTTCCGAATTTCGTTAAAAAACATGCCACCGGCAGCCATTTTGCATTTTACTCTTTGCATGACTAAATCCTTTAACATACATGTACCCTACAGTCCACTTCCCTCTATCGATCATCACCAAACTTCATATTGATCTTAATATTGAGCTACTAGATGGGAACTATCAAATGTTGGATTTTACTTCATATATAAATCTCTTCATGTTGATACATCTAGTATTATACTTCGACATTTCAACTTTCCGCATTCCTAATTGCTTCATTCATTAACATATCAAATTATCCCCTCTCTAAGTTGAGCTACAGTGTCATGGACACTTTCATTAACAATGAATATCTGTTTATTGCAGGTGATTACAATATGGTGATCAATGATTATGCTCGCATGAAGGCACTCTTTGATGATGCTCATATTCCAGTATTCCAGAAATTCTGTAAAGAAGTCGAAAACAAGGTATAAATTGGCAGAATCTTAGTGGAAAATTGGTTGGATGGTTGGGACTAAATCCTGAAAAGTTACCCATAATTCTTCTGTAGTTAAAGAGTCGATTACTTAGGGCATTACTGTAGAGATTCATTGCATCATCGAGTGAAAAAGTGGTATTTGCAGGGGCATATCATTCTCATCTAATCACTATTCATCTTATCAAGACCTTCGAAGTGGGTTCATCTGAAAAATAATCATTATCAAAAGGAACATAAAACATTTATATACTTTCATAACAAGATGTTGTCTGTTAAAACCATTTTATGTAAACATCAACTGTTACAGTAAATTGTTGTTATCAATATTCTTACTGCAAATAGCACTAGCTTTTAAATTAATATGATTAAGTCATTAAATTGAACATTAGAAAAGGTCAGATCGTTGAAAATTATTCTGCAAAACACAGATTTTCAACTGAATAATTTAATCACAATTGCCAATCATATCAGTGATGTTTGTTAACAAAGCTTTAACAGTTAATGTTTTGAAAACAATTCTCATTATTGTAAATTATGAGTAACAGTACAAAGTCTTAACTACAGTAATGCTCTAATTAATCGACCTCTTAACCACAGCATAATTATGGGTAACTTTTCAGGATTTAGTCGGAAATATGGCTTGTTGCCATTCATCAGAAAGCTCTCACCCATAATTCTGCTGTGGTTAAGAGGTCGATTAGTTAGAGCATTACTGTATTTTTCACATTCTTCTTAACCCTTTCATGACTGGAGCTTCCTGAAATTTTGCGAAAACCCTGTGCCAATGCATTCTCTTATATATGCGAATCTCCAATAGGGAGCCTCACATATATAAGAGAATGCATTGGCCTAACAATATTTACCTTTATCTTGTAAGCCAATGCATTATCTTATATAATCGAGGATCCATATGGGAGACACACATATATAAGAAAATGCACTGGCACAGGATATTTAATTCTGAACCAGCGCAAATGCGGTCATGAAAGGGTTAATAAGAATGATTTTACAGAGTTTTGTGATTTTTCATACTAGGCCTTAAAGGCCTACTTAATTTTCTAGTCACCCATTTTTTTTTTATAGTGCCTTGATATATGGTTTTAATAACAATCTATGCCATCAAATATTATTAAAATACTAGAATTCATCATCATTTGAAACGTATGTGTCTCAGAAGATGCCCATAGAGAAATAGAAAACAGCTGAAATCATGGTATGATTTCCCCGGTTATGGCTCCCAGAATGCAACAGAATACAAACTAAAAATGTATTTTCAATGGAAGGGGAATAACTCTATCTTTAAGATATAGCTATTCCCCCTCCATTGAAAATAATACAATTTGCACTACAATCCAGATGAAACTTAACCACAAAAACACGTTAACTCAACAAAAACAACATGTTCACACTTTTTACACCGGAGAAGTTGATAATACAATGTTTTGGAGCTTCCTCTTTCAAATGGTATATGATATGGCATATATTTTATATACAGTAATGCCCTAATTATGGCTTGTTGCCATTCATCGGAAAGCTCTCGCTGAGAGCTTTCCAATGAATGGCAACAAGCCATATTTCCGACTAAATCCTGAAAAGTTACCCATAATTCTGCTGTGATTAAAGGAGTCGATTAATTAGGGCATTACTGTATGTGATCTGGGGGTTCGAAAATTAAGTGGGCCTTTAAAATCCATAAAGTTTTGTGAGAATAAATTAGCATTTCTATATCGAATTGGCTGCTTTTACTAGAATAAAATTTGAGAATCATAATTCTGATTCTCGTCAAGATTTTAAGGCCTGCATACATACCCAGGGTGAAGGCCTTGGTTCCTTGACTAGCTAAATATATTGATTATTATTATTCTATACGATTGAAGGTGAACAACTGCCGAGCTATGTTACACTGTAAAGTGCTGACACTTCCAAACACACTTGATGAACAAAAGAAGCTGATTGGCTACCTGGTTAACCTGGAAGCTCACGGCGATCCTGCGTGGGATTGTCTCGAAAACCAGCAGAAATGGATCCTTCAACAGCTGCAGGAATGTAAGGTTGAACATCTAGCGGAAGAAAATATACAGCTGGAAAACAATGATAGCAAGTGCTTCACGCCGCCGAAATGGAAACAACTTCGTTCATCTGCCATAACGCCAGGTATGCGAAATTCAAGCTATTCTTCAGTGCCGTCACCCGACGTTATTGGATGGAAGTTCCGTACACCTAATAAAGTGATGTTTATAGAAGAACTTACAGAGATTATGATAGAATGCTTCCCTGATTTTTGGAAACTTGGTCAGGCATATCTATCTGGTGAATTTAATGCTAAGGACATAGATGATAAAAACAATAAAAACGACTCGTTGCGACATTCCAAATTCAAGGAAATGGTCCTTCAAGCGATTAATTGTTTCAATAATTTAGTTCGTGCTGCGTTTTTGCCAGAGACGATGTCAACTCTTCCCATAGATGTGCGAAATCAGTATGGACTATGGACGAATGGCGCCGCGTCTGTTCCAGGCACATGGCTGCCGCATTGTGTCAGGTCGATTAGGTTGTGTGCGACATCACTGCTTAGATTGGACATGTTCAATGAGGTCAGTGAATCCATTCAGGAGTTGACCTTTGACATGAGAACGAGCTGCATGTTCATTTTACTGAAACAGTCAATCGAGGATGCGAAATCGCTGAGTGAAAGTGAAAGTTGGAATGTGGACATGGATGATGAATTTGGCGGAACGACGCAACTGCCGGTTTTATTTGAGAATATTGTCAATGAAACTATACAGCACCTGCATGAAGTCGTCGTTCAAGTTAAATCTGGCGAATCGGAAATCTTCAACCAGCGGACCAATCAGAAAGAGGCAACATCTGCATGCGGGGAATTATTGCGAACATTTTCTGGTTGTTTAGATAGTCTTGCATTTGAGCAAGTTGCGGAAGATTCGACTGGAGAGGACAGCAGTAAATGCGATGATAGTTTGACTCAGCTCTCCCACAGTAAACGACTTATTATTATGCTTAGTAACTGTAACTATACAAAAAGTCATGTCATTCCTCGACTTATCGAGAATTTCAACAAACATGGATACGTCGAGATGGAGAGAGTGCAGAAAGAAGCAGACAATACCTACTCGGCACTCGATGAAAAACTGTTTGAGGCGTACATCGAAGAAAAATCTAATCCGATAGTTGGAATAATTGAGCATAACATGCTGAAAGGGAAATTTGATTGGTCGAAAGCTAGAAAGCCTACAAGTGTGCGAAATTACATAAAGGAGATATATTTATCCTTAATTGCCGTTCACGCAGAGGTTTTTACAATATCGCCAGGTTTTGTGGATCGAGTTGTGTTTAAGGTTATTGAGGCTGTGGTTGAGGAAGTTAGCAGACTAATTATCTGTGTTACTCACTTTGATAAGAGCGGCGCACTTCAGGCTTGGCTCGATTTGCTAGCACTACAAGACGGCTTGTTGATGTATTTAACGAATACTGCTAAGCAAGCATTGAAGGAAGGGTTTGATTATCTACCCAGAATGCAACAGGAGGACAAGAGACAGGTGGATGAGTTATTGAACAAATTCAAATCGCAATCACATTTCCAGCTTATGTGCTTCAAGAAAAGTTCTGGAAATCAAAGTGAATGCTGACTCATTGATAACCGTGCTTGTTAAAATGGCGATGTCTGTTACAATGTCCATATTGGGCTAAATAGAGTCGATTTAAAAACTGATGATGATCTTTGAAAGTAATATCTTTGTAAGTTCTATGTGAATTAGGAGATAAACGTTGTTATTGAGACAGGCTATGTTTATCTCATTGTAATACAATTCACTTAATAATTAACCGTTTCTTTACTGAATTTTAATTGACAAGTAGATCCCTTAGGAAATGTTCAGATTAATAGTTGATGAACTTATTATCTGAACATTTCCCACCAATGAAAATTAATCCTTCTACACCTGTATTATCTTTTCGTCATACATCCATGATCCTTCCAAATAAATAATGGACTATTCCAATGAATACTTTATTACTTTGTAACTGTTCAGATAATTAGTTCATCAAACGGCCATAGGCTGAACTTATTATCTGAACCCTGCAGGGAGCCCCACACATATATAGAAGCATATAGAAGAGTGTCGTCTGCTCATGTTTGTCTGGGGCTCTGTATGGGTGAAATTATTAAATTGTTAAAGAATACAAGAAAAAATTATTAAAATTGTAAAAAATTGTTAGGCCAATGCATTCTCTTATATATGCGAGGCGACCTATGGTCGACTCGCATATATAAGAGAATGCATTGGCACAGGGTAAAAAAAAAGGAATCATTGTACTTGTATTATCATTTTGCCTGTCTGTTGCTTATATTTTCAGAACATCCCTCCAGATGAATAATAGACCATTCCAATGTATACTATTATACCTGAGTGGGAGAATCCATTTAGTAAAGAAAGGGTTAATAAGAAACTGCATTTTGATCGACATTCCATGCAATGGATTTAGACCTCAATCAAATCTCTGTGTACTGTATGTTCCATTGGGCTACTCAGACTGAGCATGGCTCGAAACAACTTAATAAAAAATTGCTAAAACAGTCAAACTCTGGCAAAAATGTTGGGGTGGGCCCGATTTTCTGTGTCAACTTTTGCACATGGCTATAAACTCATATACCAAGAAAAACTGAATTGTCAAATTGCATCGGCCGGTATAAACGGCTAAGTTATAGAATATCAGACCCAAGCCTTGAAATAGGGTGTCTGTCATTTGCAGAATGAGGTCCCCAGAGGGTGAATTTAGTGATGCTACCCCGCATAGCGGGCTAGCACACCAAATTCACCTCAGCAGAATGAGGTTCCCAGAGGGTGAATTTGGTGATGCTAGCCCGCTATGCGGGGTAGCATCACTAAATTCACCCTCTGGGGACCTCATTCTGCAAATGACAGACACCCTATTTCAAGGCTTGACTCCATATTTGCGATAGATTTGTTAAATCAACTTTGGGAAACTTATTGTCCTTACTAGAAAGATGAATTGCACCAGAATTCTAAAGATCTTATTCTGAAAGATTATCATCAGCTTATTAAAGAGAAACAAGTCAGAATTTAATACATTATTGGAAAGAGCTCAAAGAGACGAATAGATCGCTACTATTCTTCTTTTGAAAAAAATTAATTGTTCATAACAGGAATTTCGAACTGATTCTTTTTATGAGATATTGAATTTCTGTTAAGAGAAACTGATTTTTAGTTAAAGGGGTACTGTGCACTAAATCCGGCCATTTATGGGGCCATCTCCTTTTATACCAAACAAAATATATGCAACAAATGAATGAATTTGAGCCATGGATTAGTGCAAAATACACTTGTGTGCTCTATGAATGGTGCAAAAAGTATGGTAATTATAATGAAAGCTAGCTGATATGCCCAGGCTATTTAGGGATTTCTCCGTCTGGGCAGAATATACAGCGTCTGGACAAACTATTGTTCGACCGGTCCAAAAACATGCCTATATGAGCGAGGTCAAGGTCGCACTTGAAATTGGACCCTCCCATATTGTGCCCGGGATCAAAGTATATGAGGTAGGTCAAGGACACGGTCACACATGAAATTGAACCCGCCCATATTGTTCCCCGGATCAAAGTAAGCCTACATACCAAATTTGAGTCGGATCGGTCGAGCAGTGTTCGAGTCTATAACACACATACATACATACACACATACATACATACATACATACATAGACAGAAGTTCCAAAAATTATAATAGCAACCACCAAGGGTGCTTATACCTTAGGCAGGTGAATGACGTCATATATTTTTTTCTATATCCATCAGTGATTTTTTTAGACAGCGGGTATGGATTTTGGAGAAATTATCACGTGACTTCCAGTTAGCAACAATGTGGAGATTGCAAAAAACGCGGATGAAAATTAAAGTAACTAATTCATTACTTACGAAGACTTCACATGTGATTTAGGTCTATTAATTTCAATTTGACCAATTTCTTTGGTTAGCTTAATGAAAGTGAAAAATGAAGACGTCATGACACGGTTTCTGACGTCATTTTGGATTTGTGGGCCAGCATCCAGACAAGATTGCACAATCCACGACACGTCTTGTCAATTTGGCATGTCATCTCCGTTGTGACCACTGCGTGATATTTCATAAATTATTCTTAGCGCTATGTCACCGATAAAAGCCAAATTTGAGTCACAGCCAGGGTTCGCGCTTGACTGAAATTTACTTTTGCCAAATGAAAATATTTTTTGCCAAATTCTTTTAGAAATTTCCAAATGCTATCACTTTCTGCAAAATCGAGTTTTATATTTCTATAAGCTCTGTTTGGAAAACTTTTGTTATCAATAGGAAAGCAGTTAATTATTAATTCTCGCCTCTCTACTCTCTACTGTGGTTTATCATATAACAACAAGCCAATTACCGAACAATACGATTGTTGAAGGGTTGCTTCACCAGAAGGGCAAATAGAAAAGAGGATTATCTATATGTAAACACCACAACAATAAATTATATAGTAATATCATCTATACTAATGCTATCAGATTACCTGAATTTTGATAAAGTTGTTAAACATTTTCTAACCTTATAGACCGCAGCTAATTGCAATGGTTTCCTGAAGTTAATTTCACGAGTGACCAATTGTTTTTTTTGTTTTTTTGAGAATTTAAAAAGTGACTTGCCAAAACTTTTGCCAAATGAAAATATTTTTTGCCAAATGTAAATTATTTTTTGCCATTGGCAAATTTGGCAAGTGGCAGCGCGAACCCTGACATGCCAACTTGACAAGACGTGTCGTGGATGTGTGGTTGCTCCACTACGTGTCACTTACGATTCATATTAGATGAGTCATAACCCACAACTGAGACTCCAGTCATTAATTTATTATCATTATAATTACCTTATTATTTGCATCATTCACAGAGCACACATGTGTATTTTGAACAAATCCATGGCTGAAATTTGTTGCATATATTTTGTTGAGTATAAAAGGAGATGGTCCCATAAATGACCGGATTTTGTGTACAGTACCCCTTTAATAGGAAATGTGTCACCTCTTTTTTGCCAGGAAAGTGGCATTTTTCAGGTATCACTATCAGGCCTGAAAGTATGGTACTGGACATTTGCAGAATGAGGAATGAGGTCCCCAGTGGGTAAATACACCGCACAGTTGGCTAGCATCACTAAATTTACCTTCTGGGGACCTCATACCTCATTTTGCTTAGGCCTCATCTTCTCTGGAAGGTATTGTTATTATCAAATTAACAAGTTTTTGTTTAGTTTCTGCAGAAAGCTTCTTTTTCTTTTTTAGTTTAGTTTCTCTATTTCTCCAAATTGGCAGATGACACAATGCATAATTGAGGTGCTCAATGGGTGCACATCACAATCTTCACCATCTGGGAACTTAAATCGGTGTCTAGGTCTCCCATAGCAGATGCAGAATGAGGTCCCCAGAGGATGAATTTTTAGTGATGCTAGCCCACTGTAAATTCACCCTCTGAGGACCTCATTCTGCAAATGTCCGCCACCATATTTTCAGGCCTGATTATTATACGAGAAAACAGAAAAGAAACAATACATCCCGATATAAACGAATTCAAGTGTGTTTCATGGACTTCCTCTTAACAAAAAATTCAACGGCCACAATTCTTGTAAAGAGAAATTATTTTTTGTTACCAATTTAATTAGTTGGTTTACGAACATGCCGACAACTTTTTTTTTATCAAAATTGCAAAAAAACAAGTTTAAAAAAAAATAATTTTAAGCCCATGGCGTGCAGTTTATGTAAGACTTCTCACAAAACCATTCTATTTGTCATAATATCATGGGAAAATGAGAATAATTGAGATATTAAAACTCTTTTAGTGCCAGGCTTATTTTGTAGGTTTAGTGCCAGGGAATCTTACGTTTTTCATGGGCATCAAAATTATTACTATGAATACTTGGTGATAGTTTTGAGTTAAAACATGCCCCTACGGATTTATCCAGTTTTTTTTTAAATTCGCTATAGCATGCTTAAGCATACCCAAAACAAAATTTCCTCAGAAAAAGAAGAAAACAAACTTTTTTATTTTTTTTAGGGCCGATTTTATCGGCCCTGGCAATCTACAGACCGTAAATTAGGGCCGATAAGATCGGCCCCTGGCACTGAAAGAGTTAATGTGTTTTATTTATTTTTATTAACAAAAACATTATTTATAGTGAATATACCGGTATGAGATTTGCATTCACCAAGATCCTGTGGAATAATCGCCAAAAAAATTCAATACTCCATCTAGGATTTTTCCCTGATGTTTATAAATCCACTAATAAAATTTCTGTGGTCTTAAGCAATTGGATAATAAATATGTACAGTATGTTTACGTATCATCTTTATGAGTTTATGCATTGATATGTAATGTCCTGGTTTAATAGTTATTCAGCCCAATATAATCTTTGAAACAGACAGATCCTCTTTAATTTATTGTGCAAATAAACATTTATACATGAAATATTGCTCCGAGTTCATAGAGGGGTTTTATGTTATATTTAGCGGGAATGGTGACTTAGTCAGTAAGATGCATAACACATTAAGATGTCATTTGCCGATTGCACATTACAGGGAGAAAACCCATGACCTGGAACTTCCGGTTTAGCAAAGTGCTAGATTTGACTGTATTTTCCTATCTCAAATATTGTAGACAGCTGGTATTTGCAGGATTTCTGACGAGAATATTAAACATTTGGGGAACATGGGTGGTCGATTACTTTCAGTTTGTTCAATTGTGTTGTCTTCCTCATATAAATTGGCTAGTCTATGGTGTTTTCGGTAGTTTTTTATGTCCGTTTGGTTTGTAAATCTATGGGCGTGGCTGCATGATTTCTGTATCGTTGTTGATGATGACTGTTGCATCGCCGCTGACGAATTTGAGATGAATAAAAAAAGAAATAAAATTGTTGATAAATTAATTGTACCTCACAGTGAGCCTGAGTGGCTAAATATATACAGTACAGATCGGTCGCTGACTGACTGAGTCAGAATGATGGTGATACTGATAGGTTAGAACTGAATTAACATTCAATGCATGGTAAAGTTGTTTTACTTTAGCTGGAATTGAGGTTTCCATTCAAGATTACAATATACATGTAATATCCAGTTATGAGAGGCCAAATCAAATGTATTCGTGATTTACATTTAGTTCTATTCACAGAGGCTTGTAACAGACTCCACTGCCTGCCACCCCTTTTAATTTGATTTGATGTTTTATTGGCAATGACATACAAAAAATGTATGTGAATACAGTAATGCCCTAAGTAATCGACCCCTTAACCACAGCAGAATTATGGGTAACTTTTCAGGATTTAGTCGGAAATATGGCTTGTTGCCATTCATCGGAAAGCTCTCGGTGATTAAATAATAACCACAAATAACTGCCTAAGCATATTGATTTGTTAAAGATTGATTTAGGCATAATCAGCTTAATATGTGAACGTACCGTATCCTACCATAAAGATTGTATGTGATATGTGGTACAGTAATTCTCTAATTAATCGACTCCTTGAACACAGCAGAATTATGGGTAACTTTTCAGGATTTTCAGCTCTCGGCGAGAGCTTTCCGATGAATGGCAACAAGCCATATTTCCGACTAAATCCTGAAAAGTTACCCATAATTCTGCTGTGGTTAAGGAGTCGATTAATTAGATCATTACTGTATTAGGCGACACAAAATAAATATGGTTGTGGCTTGGAAATATTATCTGGATGGTTGTACGCACACATGGTTGTAATTCTCATAGGTACAGCTAGTAAGGGACGGTTGTTGAATTCAATGGCACCACGTATATATAGAACCTCCAATTCAATTTAAAACACACAGGGGTTTGTTTGTTCGTTAATTTGGGGCAAATTGTTTTTAAGCCTTTACAACATACAAACCCCAAAAGTTGTGTGTAAAATTGAATTGAAGTGTGCAGGCTGTGCCAATAAAGTCAACCAGCCTTACCAGCAGAACCCATGATAATTACATTTGGTATATAGCAATTATTAATTTGGGTGCACCGGTACGTGCTTTTGGAAATGGAAGTACAACTGTACAATGTAACGCCCCCCCCCCCCCCCCCCCCCCCACCCCAACTAGCATGTGCTTTGAAATAATGATGCTATCACCTAATCATTCTCCCAGACCCAAATATATTAAAGGGCATGTAGTCCCAGTTTTACAATTTGAAATTGGTCTATCACTTTAATCATGCATGGCACACACTTTTGATTCAATCCAGTCATTGAACTATTATACATAACATTATTATGGGGATAATTAAAACACATTATACCAAGTCTTTTATAAATAGTATCCTTATCAGTCATTATCGGTGCCCGCTAATGCAGTGAGGATGATGCCGAAATGATTTTTGTGATAGGCCGCCGTAACTGAAGTTATGCCGATTCATGCAATTGAATATTCCATTATGGATTATGCAGTCTGAATCCTTAATGATTGTGACTGTAAAACTTTAAAGGATGTCGCAATTGGCTTTTATCTACTGATTGTTTATACAGAAACGACATAGACAATCAGAGCTAAAAAATGTGTATATATGGGTAATTTGACCCAGGGAATCTTATTAGATAGGTCTCGTTGACATCAGATGTCTTAAAAGGGCACTGATAATTAATTTAATTAAATAATTAATTATATACCCAAAATGGTTGCAATCTGGTTGGTGAAAATTGAAACATGGGGATAAATTGACCCGCAGAGTGTCATGAGATAAATGCCGTTGACCTGAGACGATTTTAAGGGGAAAATATGAGCAATAAAGATCGTTCCTTGTGTAGGAATATTGGTACAGATGGGTAACCTGACCAGGGGAATGGCATGGGATATGCGCATCTTCTCATGTTCCATCCATGAATAATGGCTGAGAATAAAACATTGCTTAACTTTGACCGTAGATGACTTAAAGGGGGGGGGGGGGGGCTAATAGATTATGTGATAAATAAAGAGTGTTTATTATCAGTCAAGAAGAAATGTGGGAAATTGGTGGTAAAACCATTGTATGATAGGAAGAGTATAAGTCAGAGGTCACATGTATGTCGCATCGTATTTATACAGGTCGTAAATGGAATCAGGATAGAGGTGTTCCCCACATACATGTATCTTCTGGAATTATAATAAATGCTCTTTATTGATCATATAATATATTAGTCCCTCTTTAAGTCATCTGAGGTCAAAGGTAAGTAATGTTTTATTCTCAGTCATTATTCACTGGATGGAACATGAGAAGATGCACCTACTAGTATCTCATGCCATTCCCCTTGTCAGGTGACCCATCTGTACAAATTTCCCTACACAAGAAATACTCTTTATTGCCCCTTTGAATTGTCCGAGGTCAACGGCATCTATCTCATGATACTCTAAGGTCAATTTATCCCTATGTTTCAATTTTCACTGACCAGATTGCAATCATTTGGGGTATATAATTAATTATTTAAATAAGTTAATTATTAATGCCCGTTTAAGACATCTGATGTCAACGGGACCTATTTAGTAAGATTTCCTGGGTCAAATTACCCATATGTACAAATTTCAGCTCTGGGGGACCAGTCGTTTCTGTATAAACAATCCGTAGATAAAAGCCAATTGGGACAGCCTTTCAAATTTTACACTGTGTGTCGCTAGTAGTCCATCGTGTGACATCACATGAGGTAAATATTGTTAGGCCAATGCATTCTCTTTTATATGCGAGGCTCTTTATATGGGAGACTCGCATATATAAGAGAATGCATTGGCACAGGGTTTTCGCAAAATTTCAGGAAGCTCCAGTCATGATTTTTTCATTGAAATGACAATAAATTGGAAAATTTCCAGCTATAGGGAACCAGTTGGAAACATCCAGATTCACCCCACCTCACCGAGACCCTGTAGGGCAGAATAAACCCTGAAGGCAAGTTCATGCGAATGCGATGTGACTGTTGCATGTGATATGACTATTCTGAAATGAACCCTTTAACCCTTTCATGACAGGAGCAGCACTGGTGCAGCAATAAAGATACTGTGCCAGTGTATTATCTTACCGTATATATGCGAGCCTCGAATATATAACAGAATGCACTGGCTTACAAGGTCAGGGTAAGTATTGTTAGGCCAATGTATTTTCTTATATATATGAGGCTCCCTATTGATTATTGAATGATGGTTATTGGTTCCTGATAAAAGAGACATTCTGTTTCATTGTACATGTATTGACTAATTAACTTGTATTTCAAAAGAGTGTCTTTTTATAATTTGCTAATGCATAGCCGCATGTTACAAAACTAACATAACTGAAGCCTTGAGATATAAATTAATTTGAAACCATTTTGATGTTTCAATAATGAGTTATTCTGGAATTGATTCAATCGCATCAATAACATCTGATACAGTTTTTCGCTTCTTTTTTCTGTGCTTATAACAATCCTGTGCTACTTTGAACAATATGTCAACTGTATTCGTTGGCCATGCTCCTGCTGTCGTGTCCAGCATATCAGATATATCATCATCACAGTTCTCTTCAACATGACTTTTTAGGTTTTTCTCAACCCGTTGACTGTCATAAACTGGTAAGCCTGTTAGAATTTCAAGAAGGACAACCCCAAAACTATACGAATCCAGCTTAGCCGAAATATCGTAAGTAATAGCTTCTGGTGCCAGGTAGGCTGGTGTGCCTATCACAAATGTTGTCTCTTTCTCAGTTTTGCCAGAACCACTTGGACCAGCTCTGGCAGTTGCGAAGTCAGCAACCTTTGGTGTATAGTCTGAATCTAGAAGGACATTGGCAGTTTTTATGTCTCTGTGTACGACTCCTTTCCCATTAAGAAATGCTATTCCTCGCGCTGTTCCTTTGACAATTTTCACTCTTATATTCACTGATAAGGACTTTTCATTTGTTTTCTTGGTTAACCTCTCTTCCAGTGATCCATTCGACATGTATTCAGATACTAAACATCTTTCATTTTGCTCATTACAGAAACCAAATAGAGAAACTATATTATGGTGTCTGTATTTGGATAGATTAAACAATTCAGTTTCGAAATTCTTGTCAACATCTGAAGTCATAAGTTCCTCCTTATCTGTCTTCAATCTCTTTATCGCAACTTGGCCAGTCACTTCTTGTTGATTATTCACATCGTAGAAAATCCCCAGATACACTGTGCCAAATCCACCTGCACCAATAAGCCGCCCTCCATTTTCCAAACTTCTGTCATCAAAATTATTTGTTATGAATAGCAGTTTATTTAATGAGACTTTCACTGTTCCAGAAATATCTTCGAAATTTGTTCCTTGTGTATTCTGTTTCTTTTCATCCCCACAAGCAGCCGTAACTTGATCAGATGAGTTGATTGATGGAATGCTCTTGTTGTCGTACATTGAAGGCTTTCCGCTATAAGCTGTAATATTTGGAAGGGTCTTCAATAAGCTAGCATTATTATCACTACTTGTGTCGACACTCTGGTTTTTGAGATTGAACTTAACTTGGTCATAATCTTTGTATGTATTCGAACTTTCCATCAGATTCTGGCATTGTGGACCTTTAAATTGAGGTTGATTTGACTGGCCATCTGTTTCATTATGCCTAACAGTGTTATTGATGTTCATATTTTTGTGTGTAGTCATATTCATCATGTCTGTAAGACACTGGACGGCACCATCAAGTCGTGCTCTCCGCAGAACTGCTATGAGATGCCCAAGAGTCGGATTCTGTGTTCCCCAATCGTCAATCACAAGTCTTGCTGGATCTTTCCTATTGCCAAAACGTTGTAAATTTTCCATTGTGTATCTAGGATCAAAATCTTCATTGTCGATTGCAAGATTTTCTTCATTCAAAACTTGGGGAATTTCTGTGGCGAATTTTTCCCAAGCTTTGCCAGTTTCCAGTCTAGCACACATACGATTTATGTAAGAAAATGGAAGCTTCCTCACTTTAGTGTCCATTGTCACCTGTTGTTTTGGTCTGTTCATGGTTTGTTCGCTGTGAAATGCAGAAAGAAGACGATAGTTTATTATTTTTGTCGAGTTTTCAGAACCAGGAAGTATCTGTAACTAAAAATAGATTCATGGTTTCGGTACGTATAAAAGCCGAACACAACCGAACACAACCGAACATAACCGAACACAAGTCCAAATAATGGGAAATATAACGAATAAAGTTCATAGGCATGTGCATTCATGTTCACACTATTACTATACGAAGTTTGGTGGAGTTCGGGCCAATAATAATTGTTTTATTCGATACTTTGTAAAACGCGTTTTGTGTTCGGCATAGAAAAGCCGAACACAAGTTATAATTTTGTCGTGGATTAGTCTAACGGCTGTCTATAGCTAGGTGATAATTAATATCTGACATGGTCACTAATCCGAAAGGCTTTAATTGTTGTTGCATGATGGCGGTATCTCACCTATTGTAGTTCAGTGTTTTGACAAATAGTTTCAGTGTTTATTGGCGCCTACTATTATAGAAACATGCTTTTGATAGGCCCCGTCGTGAAAGACAACAATTGTAAAAACGTTGAGTGACAAATAAGTTTTCCCGCTAGTACACATACCTTATGCACTCGTCACATGAAGCAAAACTTGGTGTAAACAATATTTATACACAATACAAAACAAGATGAATATTTTACAAAAATGCTAATGGGTGATTATGGGTGATTGGAAAGGGATGAGACAACAAGCCTGTTGTGGCTTTTTTGTAAGTCCTCTCCCAAAACTTGACGAGAAACATGAGTAGGACTGAGAGTCAAGAAAAGGTGAGCGAATAAGTTGGTAAATGTTTTAACAGTGAGAAAGGTCTCCTGGTATACAATAGACAAATGCTTAATTTACGAAGAGGTCGCAAACATGCAGACATGTCATAACCAATAATTACAAAAATAAATATTTATGTAACTTCATGGAAAGGCTACAACTCAAAGTGTTTAACGTTTGACGATACCGAAAAACGGGGCTATTGCCAAGAAGCCATGTCAGACAAAAAGAGTAAAGACATGCAAAACTAGATCAATCAACCCCAGCAAACGTCAAAAAGTATCTTGAGCGCAAAATAAATAATCTTCATTCCTTTCATATCACATTCCTGTCACATCAGACACATTTTTGAAAATAAAATAAGATCTTAAATTCATGCATATCAGACTTTTAAAAAGATACAATACGAAACGCTCTTTATTCGTATTCAACATATTTACTACTTCTTAGAAGTCCGGGGCGTGCTGATATGTTCGCATTTGTCCAGTATGATCCATCTAAACTACCATATTGTACGAATGTACTTGTAATAATAACGGGGTGGGGATAAAACATTTTAGTGAGAATGCAGACGAAAATGGACAACAATACGTTTTTCTCGCGAATAAAGCCTGCCAAATCCCATCTGGCAGATATTACTTATCACCTATCAGCGGATAAACTAATCCACGAGACAGAAGTTTGTGTTCGGCTTTTCTATGCCGAACACAAACGCGTTATACAAAACATCTAACAAAACACTCATTATTGAAGCAAACTCCACCAAACTTCGTATATATAGTAATAGGTTGAACGTGAATACATATGTCTGAATTTACAAGGTGGTCGTATATTTAGTAGACTCTAACTCTATATAGAGTTATATATCTCAAACGCCAGCTAACGCCACATCTATGTGTTAATTAATTACCGGTGACTGCATGAGTGTCGAACATAAGCTAGCTAGCTTGTGTTCGGCTTTTCTATGCCGAACACTAAACGCGTCTTACAAAATATCGAATAAAACACTTATTATTGGCCCAAACTCCACCAAACTTCGTATATTAATAGTGTGAACATGAATACACATGCCTATGAACTTTATTCATGAACTTTCCCATTATTTGTACTTGTGTTCGGTTATGTTCGGTTGTGTTCGGTTGTGTTCGGCTTTTATGAGCTCCCCATGTTTTTCCCCAACACGTCATTTCGAAAAATGCCCAATGAAAATTGAGCTTATAGCTGTATTTCGGAATGAGATGAGTGGATAACTCTCTTGACTTCCGCTTTGATTTGTTGTTTTGCGGAATTAAGCACGTGGTCTAAATCATTCATGAACTTATTTCTACCGGTATCTTCAAATTGATTTCGATCCAACAATAAGAAAAAGAAGAGTCTAGTATGTTTCTTCCTTTTGAAACTTACCGTATTTCAGCAAATTATATTCTGACCCAACATTCGAATTTTTGAAGTTGAACTTAAATTTGAAATTCAAAGTTGTTGGACCCACAGCTCAGGTTAGTCCAACAAATTAGACTATTCAGATTAAGATATAATTTAATATTTTGACATTTACGATTATCTCCATCCTTATAAGGAATTATGAGGAATTAAGATAACATAAATGTCCAAATATTAAAATATATCTTAATCCGAATCGTCTAATTTGTTGAACTAGCCCGGGGGGTTATAAGTTATAGACGATTGGTACCTTGGACGTTTCGTACCCACGGGTCGATTGGTACCTGGACGTGGAATGGGAAATCGGTGGCCGAGAGGTAGCGTACTGGTCTCTCATGCTATCGTACCGGGGATCGCAACCTGGTCAGGGTGTTCTGACAAAAATCAGAACTCGGTCAGATACCAAGTTTGTCAGGCTGAAAAGTCTCATTCGAGACTTCACCCCATTACAACACTTGTCCAGGTATGTTGTCGTGGGTGCAGTACGCTGTCCGATCGGGCGCGGACATTAATGGCTGACCCGTGTACACGCCTCGGTGTGTGCACGTTAAAGAACGCTACTGGAGTCACCACAGGGTTATAAAGTTACTCGACCGTGGTAGCACCTGGACCTCCACATAATCGTCAGCACATTAAGGGCGATGGAGTATCAAGTAGATAGATAGACGTTTCGTACCCTGTGGACGATTGGTACCATTTCAGTGTGGATGATTGGTACCATATAAAATTGTGTTACTTATATTTAAAGTTACTTGTGATAGTGTTTTACAGTTTTATTGGAATATATCATATTTATCATATACAGTATTAAACTGACGACAAATAACAACAAATCAAGTGAAAACAAAAGAAAACAATATTATATAGTAGCACACTGTTTAAATTATGATCTATCAGTCTAATTTAAGAAAGTTGTCGATATAGTACAGTACCGGTACTATGATATACCCGTAGATACACACAACAATATTAAAAGAAAACAAGTGCAACGATAAAACACTTAGATATCAATTCATGGCAACATATACATGTATAACTGATTTACAACGACGAAGAAGCTTTTGGTGCGAAGAGTTTGGAGCATGATGTTAGCAGCTGGCTAGTGGAAAGTCGCTTGGATCCATCTTCATATTCAGCCCAAAGCGTGAAGAGTTGTGCCTGGTTTTTCCGATGTCGGAGCCTCTGTTACTGCTTCAATTTATTTTCACCAACGACCTTGACGTTTATGTCAGTGATCACAGTCTCGTTGAATAACTGGGGTATCAGGATGTAGAATGGGATGTTGCTGTTTGCCCTTACCAAATTTCCCTACCCTAATTTCTCATGAGTTTCTCCTGTGGACCATTCGGTACTTAACCATATCGAATTCGCAGTTGCGGGTGTCTTTTGGTCGTCGTTTCTGTCGATTTTGATTTATTTGTCGGATGAGATTTTGTGGCTTTGGTAGGTCGATGTTCGGATCAACCTGAAACTCTGCTTGGAGGATGCCTTCTTCTATCGTTGATGCTGGAATAAACATATTGTCATCATCGCTGGCCTTCACTCTAGCTTTGGTTGACATTCGGATGGATGCGATGTTATCGGGTGCGTGGTTATGGTACTGTGGGCCAGGGCTGAAGACTTGGTCCTTCTGGGATACAGTTGCTCGACATGGATCACTGTTAGAACGATGGGAGCACCACCAATATTTTGATGCTGTTGTCTGTCCTTTCATCGTATAACTGTACCCGTCGGATGACAATAACATGGGTTTTCCTCTCTTCGTGCCTCTGTCAATCACAGTGAACGGATGTGTGTCGTCGTCGACCACTCTAGAATTATCCGCCAATTTATATATTCTTTATTGTGAGTTATCATTGTGAAAACATTTTAATTTTGATCCACGACCAGTTATCCTCAGATCAAATCCTGGTGATTACAACTCGGTGATTACAGCTCGTTAGTGATTAAGAATCAAGACACCTTTATGATTTATCGCTAGCTAAAACAAACACGCGCTGTGGCCAAACAATTCACCGCATAACCAATCATAAAGGAAAGATATTGGGCCTGTACGTTGCTGCAAAAGTTACAAATATTGACATTAAAGACTCACCAAAGAGATAAATAAGTATACTAAGATTAATACAATATTCACTTATTCATTTTATGTAGATGTGTTAGAGGCCAATTTATATTATAATCGTAATTATCTAAGGCTATTTTACACTTAAATCTTCTGCAAAAAGGTCCAATTGTCTACAGAAAGTCAAACTACTGATATAACACCATAATATATACATATATATTCGTAAAACATTAAATAAATCATCTGGTACCAATCGTCTTCCCTGCCTTGGTACCAAACGTCCAAACCAGACTGGTACCAATCTTCCCGTGGGTACAAAATATCCAGGTACCAATCATCCAAGGTACCAATCGTCTTGTTTCCCCAGGGGGTGTATTGGAATCTGTATTGTGTTTTCCAACAGCAGACCACCAATGGTGTATTCCCATCAGTGTTGTTCTATGTTTGCGAATGACAGGTTACCAAGACCGAATACCATGAAACTGTCCTCGGCGAATCGAACACCTGAGAACTGGTGCGGGAACACTGTGCATGTGACATCATGTTTGCAGGTCTAGATTCTTACTCCCTGAATTCTGGAAGTGAAAATCCAAACTTGCGAACATGTTCTTGGTCTAGCTTTTCTTGGCCTGTTCTCTGGTGTTTGGGTCACCAAGAGCTTATTCGCAACCTGGTCATGGTCTTCTGTCTTGGTAACAGGTCTGTTCAGTTGCAAACAAACATGATCACCAATCCGAATAAACCCCAAGATGTGACACGGGTGTCACTATGAATTGAAACAATGAAAACAAGCCCGAAACATACCAAGAAGATGTTCTCCTTTCTGGATTCTCATTCCCCGGTTATCTGGGAGTGAAAATCCAACTCCGCAAACATGACATCACAGTGTTTGTGGCTAGTTCTCGGTGTTTGAGTCACCAAGAACCTGTTTGCGGTATTCATAATTGGTTCTTGAAGATTTGGATACTGATAACTGGTCACAAATACCGTGATACCATCCTGTTCGGGGGTTTGGTTTCTCGTCAATCCCTGAAAACTGGTGATAATACTAACATGTTCGTGGTGTTCAAATCATCACTTGAGTGATGAAAAAGGCTTGTGCTGTCTGTACCAGGCCTTCCTGCAGGGTGGTCACCCTGGTTTGTGCAACTGACTTAGAATTCCAACCCAAGAGGCATGAATGGTGGATGGTGTTGCTGGTCTGTTCTTGCTATTTGAACCAATTGCAGATCACGTCTTGGTGCATTGTCCACCCCTTGCCCTTAGTTGAATCCTGCACAATTACATAATTTATATTTGGAAAAGTACCCTTGAGTACCGTACTTCGCAACCCCTGGGTCCACCATTTGAAAATTGAGATCACATTTTAATTGCCAGAATGAGGTCCCCAGAGGGTGAATTTAGTGATGCTATCCTGCACAGTGGGCTAGCATCACCAAATTCACCCTCTGGGGACCTCATTCTGCTCAGGCATCATCTTCTGGGAAATATCTTTAGTCTCAAATTAACATTGTTTTTAGTTACTTTTTCCCTTCTGAGAAGTATCTATATCCCCTATTTTGCAGAAGATAAAATGCAATCGAGGTGACTAATGGGTGAACATTACCAACTTCAACTGCCCAAGGAAACTCAATCTGATCCTAGGTCTCCCATAGCAGTTGAGGCCTAAGCAGAACTGGGATTCCCAGATTGTAAATTTGCTGATACTTGCCAGCCATGCGGGAAAGTGTCACTAAATTCACCCTCTGGGTACCTCATTCTGCAAATGACAGCCACACAATTTGCAGGCTTGCCAAAGAAGGTGAATGTCAATAAACCCCTTGATGACAGGGTTGATAAATTGTTAACAACTGTAACTACACATAGGCTTAGTAATCAGCCACTGAATTAAGTTTTATTCAAATCTGCTTTATTGAACCACCAAGACGTACATGATCTTCGCCCAGTCTGAGTAAACTCATACCTAAATATTCATTACAACATTTCAAATATAGAGTCAACGTTCACCCAGACTGATCTTCGCCCAACATGGAGACTATTCTTTACAGACCAGGAATGCATGTTGCTGGATATTTATTATCTGTACATTGAACCAATTATTTTGAGACTTAAGAATTTCAACCCACTAATCTGTTCTTGGAGCTTGAGTCATTAGGTGTTTACATGTAGCTCTTATTGAATCAATTCTAATCCACCTTAAAACAGCGAAAACATACCGCGAATAGACCTGTCACCTGTCATTTCACCCCTCACGTTCATTGACATATATTGACATGTGGTTTTAAATTTTATTGAAAACTAAAATACTCTTTCTTTAAAATAACAAGCTTATTTAAGTTCCAGCCAGGAACGTGGTGGCAGCAGGGGGCAGAGTGGGGGGGGGGTCGTTTTTTTATATTCATTCAATATTCCAAATTCCAATCAGTATTTGTGAAATTAGTTGTTTTCAGACAATATGTCAAATATTTTCACATGTTTCAATAGCTATCAGTTGGAGATTTTCAACCATAGGGAGTATTATTAAGTTGGCAATTTCCAACGGCTGGAAAGTTTGAGGTACATGTAGCAAGGGCTTTCAAGAAATTTCAAACAGCTTCGATCTAGAGGGTGATGTTAACACTAGTGGTGTAGGGAAGTGTATTTTAAATTTTACACTGGACACCCCCTCCCCAACAGAGACCATCTAGCCATGACCAGGCCTGAGAACATGGTGCTGGACATTTACAGAATGAGGTCCCCAGAGGATGAATTTAGTGACATTACCCAACACTGTTGGCTAGGATCACTAAATTCACCCTCTGAGGACCTCAATCTTCTTAGGCCTCAACTTCCCTGGAAAGTATCTTTATTATCAAATTAACATGTTTTATAGTTTCTTTAGAATAATTCTTTTTCTTTGTTAGTTTAGTTTCTCTATATCCCCAATTGGTAGACCACGCATTGCATAATCAAGGTCCCCAATAAATGCATACACATCATAATATTGATTATTCACCATCTGGGAAACTTAAATCTGATTCTAGGTCTCCTATAGCAGATGAGACCATGAGGAATGAGGTCCCCAGAGGATGAATCGCTAAATTCTGCAAATGACCAGTGGGGGGTCTGCAAAAAAATAGCACATATAGGGCCCAAAAAGTTTTTTTCCGACCTCGAGGGACCCACCACCCCATTTTTGCAACAACAAAAAAAAATTTCCTCTAAAATTTTGGGGACCCACCCCCCGTTTCTCATGTTTTTATCATAATTTCAGAGGTTTTTTTTAGCCGTTCTTCAATAACTGTGTTAACTGCCTTACTAATTGGTTAACACAGATCAGAAAAACGAAAAATATACTGTATTTCCATGTGTTTCCTGGTGTTTTCAGTATCTAACAACAATATTAATTAAGCATTGTGTAGGTACACTATATGTCACAAATTGCCCTAGACCCCATTATAGCCTTAATATATTGAGTGTGTTGTGTCTGACAGAGAACACTGGCCAGTGTAAATAGTGGTAAACAGGTCAGGGGTTCCACAATTATATGTGCATGATCAAAGAACTCTTTAGTCTTATCCAACAGGATGGGGTGGGGAGGGGAATTGTTTTTTGGTTATGTATACACATAGATATATGGTTATTATACTGCCCGATATTAGTTGGCGGGTATATAGTTGACGTCTCGAGCCGTCTGTCCGTACAAACATTTTGAATTTTAACTCAAGAGTCAGTTGTCATATTTGATGCCCTATGACATGGTGACGGACCAGAAATGGGGTACGAATATGCATAATATCGCGGGTTGTGACCACCAATGCCTACCAGAGTTATGGGCCCTGTTCGACTTTATGAAATTCAGTCCATACAAAGTTTTTGCAATATAAGTTAAGTGTCGGTTTTCAAATTTTGATGTGGTTTGGTATGGTGATAGACCAGAATGAAGAATTGAATGTCATTTCTCAATGCATCTGAATGCATCACATTATTTCAGTTCATCTATTTGTAAGTGATAACAGTATACAATTAGTATTTTAGTTTCGTCTTGTTGAGCAGTAAAGCTCCCAGATGAAGTTCGGAAATTCAATGAGAATAGCGTCACCTTCATTTGGGATTGTCTGAGCAGTAAACAGTAATGTCATTCATCATAACCAATTCAGTTTTATTTGGATAATTGTTGCAAATTAACATTACTTGCAATCATTCAAGATGAGAAATAACCAGAAGGAATGAATTTGATTACATGCCAGAACAAGACAGTATTTCAGACATTAGAAATTTATGAGATACCCTTTTCAATTTCATGTTATGCAACAATCAGGTTAATGATATCTACTAGTAGTCATCATTGAGTATTCACCATGTAGTATCCAATTTGTGATAAGAGTTTTTTTGTTTTATTACTTTTATTCAGATAATACAACTGGGTAATATATTAATTTTGTTACTAAATATTTCTTCCGTTGATCATAAGTTTCCTGAACGTTAATACGGTGGTCCACTGTGAAGTGGTCCGGGATACTGTGAAATCCAGAATGTTGCTAAATCTGAGGATAAAGAGTCACTTTAGCTGCCTATATAGCCCTATACCAACAAGCATTGTACTAACATGCTTACAAACAACATTACATGGTCAGTACTTGTAAATTGTTTGAAAAAAACCCATTTTGGAAAAAAATTACAAGCACCATTTTTTCCGCCTCTGGACCACCCACCCACCCCGACCCTATATACGGAATTTTTTTGCAGACCCCCCCCACCCTTTATTTCAGACCTCATTTGTTACCCGCCATATCAAATCCAGTCGTAAGTCGGGATTTTTTTTACCCTGTGCCAATGCATTCTCTTATATATGCGAGTCGACCATAGGTCGCCTCACAATATATAAGAGAATGCATTGGCTTAATAAATTTTTACAATTTTAATAATTTTTTCTTGTATTCTTTAACAATTTTATAATTTCACCCATACAGAGCCCCAGACAAACATGAGCAGACGACACTCTTCTGTATGCTTCTATATATGTGTGGGGCTCCCTGCAGGGTAATGGATGTTTTTTATTTTATGTCCTAAAAATTGTAAGAAAGATTTATTTAAAAAAAATGATAAAAAATTGTTAGGCCAATGCATTCTCTTATATATGCGAGGCGACCTATGGTCGACTCGCATATATAAGAGAATACATTGGCACAGGGTAAAAAAAATCCCGACTTCCGACTGGATTTGATATGGCGGGTCACATTTCAGCATATTCTCTTGCAGGAACATGGCAAAGAAAAATAAATCCACAATTTCGTCAGATAGTGTGAGAGGTCGTCAGAAGGGGAAGAATGTGAAGATTAACCCATTCGAGGTGAAGGTGAACAGACAGAAACATGATGTGTTGGGGAGGAAGGTTTCAAAGCATGACAGAGGACAGCCTGGCTTATCAAGGTCTAAAGCTAATAACAAGGTTATAATCCTATTTATTATATGCTCAACAATAGATTATAGAAGAAATCGCTAACAGATAATAATCGTTATCCACCGCTAGCGGTGAAGATATATAAAATTACACTTTCATTGTAGCTTTGTCGTTACGGACGTCTATGATGTAACTGATATTTCTTGAATAACTATCAACAAATTGTAAAATGTTAACCATATATAGTAGCATTAGTATAATTCTATTACGAAGTATTATATTTGAATGTGACCCGGTTATAATGGGTATATGCACAGCATGTTTAAAATTAAAATAAAATCTAGTGTTTTTGAGTGGATACCGAATATTATCTCATTCGTAATCGCGACAAATGTTTATTTTTCACTCTTTGCAAGCAACTCGCGAAAAATAGACATTTCGCGACCTGATTTCCATTCTGTCCTAAGTGCATTTTTTGTGTTTCGATTTTTAAATTTCAAAGTTCTGGAAATTGGTTGTTATTAGACTTATGGTGGATATCCTGGTATCTGCCGAGAAATCAGTATTCATTCTGCCAATAACCATCAACTTCGATAAGGAGATGCTCTTTCTTATGATATTTCGACCAGATTCGGGAGGTGGGGTGCGATTTTTTGCATTTAGCACAATATGGACTCAGTCTTAGTAGAATATTTTTCGTGGGACACTATGGAATCGGAAATTTTTTCAGGACCGGTCTGTTCCAAGTGGTGATTATAAAAGAGATAATACGCACTTGGGACAACATGAAGAAATATTTAGTCTCAATTTACCGTATAACATGATAGAATTAGAGATTACAATGTGAGCAGAGTGTGATATGTGCGCTCTTTGGAACAGTTAGCCAGCACATCGACATAGAAACAAGCATTTTGAATTGGTGTTGTATGGAAAGCACGCGAATCTTGATGATATATTGCATACGTAATGTTGATATGGCTTCATGGAATGTACTCTTCGTTAATGTTACATTGCAAATTTGACGCGTATATATTAGTCCAGGAGATATTGGTCGACATCTGCACCCCCACCAGGACTCAACTTCACCCCACTAATTTTCTTTCGTAATGTCTCCTCTAATTTGTTTCGGTTGTTAACAAGAAAAAAAGTGGCCGCAGAGACTCCAGACAAGATGGCGTCCATCGTGGCGGCCATTTTGTTTATATGCATCAGGTCTCTTTGATTATAGTAAAGATTATATAAAAAGCGGTCTTGTTTTCCACTCGATTCGTTATGCTAATATACAACCCTCACAAATTAGCCAAAAGTCCGACACCAGAATCCAATATGGCGGCCAAGATGGCCCTGAAATGTGAATATATGCTATTTTTCTTACATTTTACCACCTTTCGTTTGTCTCTATGGGAAAATATTGGCAACTTGGAGTGAATTTATACATTTATCGTATAGAAGAGTCATTGACGAACACAATGGGATCATAATATACATTCATAGCGGGATAGTTTTGTCCAATAACAAGTTTCCCAAATGCCGGTATAATAGGTCAAAGCCGAACCAACACTAATAATGCGATGTAATGTTTCGAATCAATGAAAGTTATTGCTATCATAACAACACCCATGCATATATATGTGCAGGAGATACTCGAGCTAGGATTTCTCTTATACCTGAGTTGTGGAATATTTATCCAAATCCAAGACGGCTGCCAAAATGGCCACCAGAAATAGAAAAATCGCCAAAAATTGTGGTGAAGTATAGTTAAGTGACAAGCGTATGCAGAATGAAATTAACAGAACTTTTGAATTGTTTGCGAGATATTTGATTTTAGCTACCCCTCCCCCAAACAAGTGTTTGATCGAAAAATTATATATTTTTGATAACGATTTTACAGCAGTTTATCGGATTCCCAAATTTCTAACATTAGGGGTCACCATATGTTCTTCTTCCTATTTACGTATTTATACAAGGTTCCGATTTCGTGGCTATATTTTTATTTGACCGAACCATCAGTAAGAGTACCCATTTCTGGCAATTGGCACTCCATATACCACTACTAAGATTTTCGCGATTTCGAGTCGCCATTTCGACGACCTATACTTTGAAACTATCACAAATTTAGACGAAATAACACAATGAGATAATGATAACATATATCATTGTGCGTATGTTATACTTTTTTTCTGGTTCTTTCCCAGTATAAACCATCTCGCAGTTTTTACCAGCATCTTAAAATAACCTATTGTGAGTTGGGAACACTTAGGCGAAGTACTTTCATTATACCATATCAAATAAAAGTTCCCCAGATCTAAAATGGCGCCCACAATGGCGGAAAGATTTTGAAAAATCACCGAAATTCCCTCATATTCACATCATTGGGCATTATTTTCGAGACAACTGCACACATGCGGACAGTTGATTTGGAAATACTGAGGTGAAGTAATTACCTTGCATCTCATACAATAAATTGTTTTCCAAATCGAAGATGGCGGCCAAAATGGAGACCGAAATTTGAAATCAAGCTCACATTCCTTTACTTTCTTACGATGGTCGTTATTGTTACGCGAATTCTGCCCACAATTACATGTTCATATGGAACATTGATATGAAGTATTCATTTGAGTTTGGCAAACTCTCACAGTCAAGATGGTGGCCAAACTGGCGACCAGAAATTGAAAAGAAGTCGATATTATCACATACTAATTTCAACTTTTTGTCATTATATCGATACGTATGGACGATACTGTACATACTATAGGTCATTTATTAGTTTCAACATAAGTCGTAGCCTTCTGGAAAGATGAAAACCCACAATTAATCATCGCGATGTGGCATTTCAAAACCCATTGTCCACCATAAGCGCCCATAATGGCCATTTAGGTGCGCCAAATAGCCATAGTATGGCCTCCAAAAATCAAAACAACAGTACCTGAGCTTATTCTGATTTGCCACATTCAGCATTATCTGCATGGACCAGTTTCCGTCTCTTCGTCAGATTAATCTATCTCCATCACACCATCACAGTTTTCTACACTTCTTTTTAGAAAGGTCCCACTAATCGGAATATTTCAAACAATACATATGCCGGTGTCCAGCTCATGTGTTTGTCTCGAAAGTTGGGAATTCTTATCCTTATTCTTGGCGATCTTCATTCGTGGTATAGCTTATGGTATAATTCAGATGCTACATATGGGATCTGAGTGTTATTTTGTGCGATAAACTAGAAAGGAATGTGGTCGATGCGTATACTAGCTTTCAGAAGGACCTCGCTATCTGCGTATTTTCAGCTTTGGTGACCTAATGGGGATAACAACATATACACCTGGTGATCTTACCAAACAGCCACTTCTCAATATATGGATCATCAATTCACATACTCATCTAATGCACTGACGTACCCGGACAACTTATGTATATGGCTTCGAATGTTGAATGCCAGACATTTGACGGATGCCTTTCTGCTAAGACGTAGAAGACCATAATGCATAACATACCCACACGTCTTGACCATGAACAAATGAAAAATCTTGTTGCGCACAGCAATTGTCTCATCGAACAAATTCAAGCAGATAATAACAATACGCACGGTGCTAGTTTGTGGGCATTTGTCATGATAGTGGAATTGAAATTGGACCATGACTGCACCGCCCTTCTTTGGATATGTTTTAGATTCAGACATGATCTCATGTGTGGCTTTGCTTTCCTTGTATGTTAAGATTGTTCCCATCCGTTTGGAAGCCGTTCACAATCAACTGGACCAGGCGTGTACCACTGGCTACTACTATATAAGCCCCACCCAGACTGGGGTGTAGTCTTAAAGACGATGCCTTTCATAGTTGGTTGATATGTCATACACACACTGGGTGGTGGTCGGTATGGTTCAAGAAAGTACAAATGCCATCAACACAAGGGTGAAATGTTCAACGCGAAGAACATCCAGAGGAATGTTACGTTGATGAGATCTTGCATTCAGTTCAACATACGTTGGGTACACCAAGTGATTTCTTGGCAACATCACCATTCCGACCATTTTACAATGGCCAATTTATTTCATTCCCACTATCATGGCGTATGTCCACAAACTAACACCGTGAGTATTGTTCTTCTCTGCCGGGAGCTATTCGACGAGACGACTGCGGGACATCACACAGTTTCCTTAGGATCATGGTCAAGAAATGTGGGTAGTCGGTACATTATGGTCTTCTCCTTAGCAGATATACATCTATCCAAGGGAATTAGACAGCTAGCAACCTTCGAAACAATGCCGAAGTTGTCCACATATGCCAATGCGTTCGCTAAGTTTGTGAGTTGACGAACCATCTATTGAGAACTGACTAGCTAATTGGTTCGCCAGGTGTACGTGTCGTTATCCACATGGGGTATGAGACACATACATAGAGATGACATTATGCAAGTTTGTATACTCATCGACCATATGCCTTTCTAGTTCAAGATGACGCACAAATCCCATATTTAGTATATTTAAAATCGTAAGCTAGACACCTGAGAATGAATTGTTTGAAACGTTATGATTAGAGGGACCCTTCTCCCAGGAGGTGTTGAATACTTTGTCGGTGTGAGCGACCCAGATTTACCAGACAAAGAAATGGAAGCTGGTCCAGATAATTATGGACGTGATGTGGCAAATCAGAATCTGTTATCAGGTAATTGTTCTAATATTACTGTTCGGCGCACCTACGGTTACGGCCATTATCGGTGCTAAGTGGAGAATGGATTTCGAAATGCCACATCGCGATATTAATGGTGGGTTTTCGACTTTCCAGAAGGATACGAGCCATTTTATGCATTTTGATACGTATTAAGTTAAACTAATAGATTGTTTATGTACAGTTTCGTCCACACATATTGATATTATGACAAAAAGTTGAAATTAGTATGTGAAAATATCCATTTCTTTTCAATTTCTGGCCGCCAATTTATCCGCCATCTTGACTGTGAGTATCAATTGCCAAACTCAAATGAATACTTCATATCAATATTCCATTTCAACATGTAATGGGGGGTAGAAATCGCGAAACATTAACGCCCATCGTAAGAAAGTATAGGAAGTTAAGGAATGTAGGCCTGTTTTAAAATTTCGGTGGCCATTTTGGCCGCCATGTTCGATTTGGAATTTTTTTTCTTGTACCTCAGTATTTCCAACTCAACTGTAAGCATGGGTGGAGTTGTCTCGACAATAGTATCTAATGATGTGAGGGCATTTCGGTGCCATTGTGGCGCCATTTTGGAAACTTTTATTTGGATATGGTACAATGACAGTTCTTCGTCTAAGTGTTCCCAATTCACAATAATAAGCAGGTGTGGAGTTGTCGTGACAATAACGCTCACTGATGTTAAAATCAGCGATTTTCTGCAATTTTTCTAATTATGGTGGCCATTTTGGGTGAATATTCCTCAACTCAGGTATAAGAGGAATCATAGCTCGATTATCTCCTGCACATATATGCATGGGTGTTGTTATGATAGTAATAACTTTCATTGATTCGAAACATTACATCGCGTTATTAGCGTCGATTCGGCTTTGACCTATTATATCGGCATTTGGGAAAACGGGATATCGGACAAAAATATGCCACAATTAATATATATTATGATCCCATTGTGTTTGTCAATGATTCTTCTATACGATACATGTATAAATTCACGCCAAGATGCCAATATATTCCCATAGAGACAAACAAAAAGCGGTGAAATGTCAGAAAAATAGCATATTTTCACATTTCGGCGGCCATCTTGGCCGCCATATTAGATTATGGTGTCGGACTTTTGGCTAATTTGTAAGGGTTATGTATTGGCATAACGAATCGAGCAGAAAACAAGACCGCATTTGATATAATCTTTACGATAACGGCGATCAAAGAGACCTGGTGCATATAAAATAATGGACGCCATGATGGGCGCCATCTTGAATGGAGTCTCTGTGGCCACTTTTTGTTCTTGTTAACAACCGAAAAAAATTAGAGGAGACATTAAGAAAGAAAATTAGTGGGGTGAAGTTGAGTCCTGGGGTGCAGAGGTCGACCAATATCTCCTCGACTACGTGTGTTTCTTTTCGCGGGAAAAATTTTCTCTGTTCGATCGCAACTTGAGTTGCAACCTGTTCGATGTGAGAGAATTTAGCAAAATATTTCAGTTCCATCCTGTAGTAAGTGACAGTTCGTAAAGCCGAACTGCACATAGAACAACATCGATCTGAATAATTATCTGTTGTATCTGAAACTCAAGATAGAATTCATCTTTGTTTTTAAAAGACAGGATATAACTGGCTTTATAAGTATTTTTTAGTTATAGGACATAATGGTTCTAAGAAATAGTGTTTTTATGCAGAACGGACAGAAAAGAATAGCTAATATCGCCGCGAAAACAACAGATACCGCTTAGGGGCCGGTACCGTTAGACGCGGAATTTGATGCCGACTCCAACGATACCCATACGGACGTTTCGTACCAGCATGTCACTTAGGACAGAATGGAAATCAGGTCGCGATTTGTTTTCGTCACTCATGAGATAATTTCCAGTATCCACTAAAAACACTAGATATCTTCTATTTATTTGTATGCTTTATATCCACATTGAACATAAAGTAATAAAAACATCTTATTATAAATTTTACCTTCTGTAACAGGGGGTGGGCCAGGATACCCACCGATATAATGCAGAATGGGGTCCCCAGAGGGTGAATTTAGTGATGCTAGCTCGCTTGCCTTTCATTTGCTAATTCACCGTCTGGGGACCTCATTCTGCAAATGAAAGGCACACTAAACTCAGGCTTGATGCAGCTTGTTGTAGTCCAATGGTAGTTTTCTGTTCAACTTTTCACCCAACAATAGATCAAACATCTACATGACAGTAGTTGTATTCCCAGAGGGAAATGACATTTATTGCAAACATTAATTTCTTTTATGGTTTTGTCCTTCAGATCCTTCGGCTTCAGTTTGAAATAATTCTGTTTTGTAGACACAATTTATTGTATCGAAACTTGAGGCAACGTGTTAGATTTCCTAGGAGAGAGACAGGAAAAAAAATTAGAATATTCTAGGAATTCTGTCGCAGACAACTGGTCGCACAGAATTGCATCCATTTAAGAATGTAATATACCGGTTGTTTTAAAGTTTATGTTCATACATGTAACACTATATTTTATTGTGCATAACGGCAGCTATATGCAAAATCTACACTGGATTTTATTTGTATAAACTGCATTGGATATCTAAAATTCTAAACATAATCAATTGAGTTCCACATCTAGTGACCAAGCAACTTGTAGACAGCCCATATATTGTGGATACAAATTACAAATTTATGCGGCGATTAATCACCGTCACGGGTTGAGATCAAAGCAGCAAACGTCTATTCTGAATGGCATAAATCCAAAACTACCTACGTTGGCAACTTTGTGCTTCAATGACAACGCAATAACGCTGATTCTAAAATATCCGAATCAGCGGACCAATTCGGTGTCAATATCAAAATTTGTGACTGATATCAACATCGAATCTAATCTCGAATATTCACAGGTCCTTAACATGTACTATCGGGATCCAAATAAACAGACCAGTACATTTATTAATTTTTCAGGAAAAATCCACCCTGTATGGTCCTTATTTGGGTCTGTTTGTTTATTAAAATCCACCCTGTATGGTCCTTATTTGGGTCTGTTTGTTTATTAAATTCTGACACCATAATGCTACCAATAATCAAATGGAATTGTAAAATGTTTGTGATGATCGTATATTTTCTTGAAAATATTGCAATACATGTTGCTTTTCTTGATAGTATAACGGAAGTTGTATATTTAACCCTTTACCCAACAGAAGGGCCCTGTGCCAATGCATTCTCTTATATATGCGAGTCGACCATAGGTCGCCTCGCATATATAAGAGAATGCATTGGCTTAACACATTAAAAATTATAAAATTGTTAAAGAATGTAAGATTTTTTTTAGGCCAATGCATTCTCTTATATATGCGATGCGACCTATGGTCGACTCGCATATATAAGAGAATGCATAGGCACAGGGCATAACTGTAACTATCACAATGTGGTCAAGGAGCCGGTTCCAATGATATCCATATTTGTATGGTTCTATTGAGACAGACCGAAGATATTTTAGGCTGTTGAAGCTTTATTTGGCCGGTTTGTTGGGTAAAGGGTTAAGCAGGTATAGAGGAAGTTAAATGCTATTACTAGGTTTGTTCTCTCCTGGAAGCTGATTGTGTTGTACAATGGTCAAGCCGTCCCCAGAGGGTGAATTTAGTGATGCTAACCTTGACAGCGGGCTAGCATGATCAAATTTACCCTCCGGGGACCTCATTCTGCTTAGATATAAGCAGAATGAGGTCCCCAGAGGGTGAATTTAGTGATGCTACCCTTGACAGCGGGATAGCATCATAAAATTTACCCTCCGGGGATCTCATTCTGCTTAGTCTCATCTTTTGGGAAGTATCTAGGAGGCCTAGGATCAGATTTCAGTTCCACAGTTGAAGTTAGTGATGTTCACCTCACCCATTTGACACCTCAATTATTCATTTTATTTTCTACAAATTAGGGGATATAGAAACTGAAAAGAAGGGAGAAAGTAACTGAAAAGAATGTTAATTTGAGACTATAGATACTTTTTAGAAGATGAGGCCTAAGCAGAATGAGGTCCCCAGAGGGTGAATTTGGTGATCTTAGACTGCTGTGTGGGTTAAATTCACACTCTGGGTACCTCATTCTGCGAATGTCAGACACATTATAATCCAGACATGTTTGTTGTGATTTATTCTTCTTTCTTCAGAATGTTAGTTACTTTATAAATATGTTATAGTGACTATTAAAGACATATTATGGACTTGTTCGGGTGCGTGAAACTGATAAGTTAGTACTCAGGCATTATGCCAACCTGGGGAATGTAGCATTCTACTAACTTCGCCGAAATTTCGAAGAAGTCGACCATATCACTCCATAGAAAACATCATCTGAACTATGCTCAATTGTAAATATTTACATCTCCATTCAGGACGCAACTATTCCCGATAAACTAACACAAATGATTTCGCCATCTAGAGTCATTGCATTTAATTAATATATCAGAATGACGGTGTGTGTATTGTCAATTTGGATTAATATTCGTAAAAATAACTACTTTGAGCAAGATTATTCTCCATTTCTATTTGATCACCCTACAGGAGTGTTTCACATCACTTTAAGCTTGAATATCTGTATAAGAAATACAATGCATGTTCTTCAAATGTATTTCATGTACAACATCCTAAGCTGGTTATACATCCAGAGTTTTTCACTTCCAGAGAAAAGAAACATTGTTGAAAGAGTATAAAAACCGATTTAAATCGAACACGTTTGTGGATAAGAGGATAGGAGAGGGCGATATGAATCTGTCTTTAGAAGATAAGATGGTGAAGAGATTCGCTGCTGAGAAACAGGTACGTCTATTACATGGCCGGGAGCCTCGTGATTTACTCTAAAATGTCCGCAAGCTATTAGACTAATGACATACAGTTGTGCCCTAAATAATCAACTCCTTAACCACAGCAGAATTATGGGTAACTTTTCAGGATTTAGTCGGAAATATGGCTTGTTGCCATTCATCGGAAAGCTCTCCCCGAGAGCTTTTCAATGAATGGCAACAAGCCATATTTTCGACTAAATCTTGAAAAGTTACCCATAATTCTGCTGTGGTTAAGGAGTCGATTACTTAGCGCATTACTGTATCCCAACAAATATTTTCAGATCCTGTAAAAATTGGATATCAAACAAATTTATTTTTAAGGAGATTTTAGCTTTCAAATTTCACAAACCTTGAAATATGGTAACCGAAGTCTCTTGAACACCGATATCTTCTCACCAGTCACATATATATCGGGACGGGATTCATACTGAGCTAGCAAAAGTTGATGCATAGCTCATTCACTATCTGTTTTGGTTGAGTTATATACTTGATGAAGATGATGAACACATATTTTGGTGTGAGACATCTTGCCGCCATTTTCAAGCAAATTATGGCATCATGCCCAATAAAATTATACCTGTGTTTGGGATCCCACCCTCTCTGAGAATTAGGGTAGGTAGGTAGATTTTTTTCTTCTGTGATATTTGGTTACATTTATTTGTGATTTTATGTGAACTGGTCACTAACATATAACTCATGTTATACAAATGGCAATGGGTTGGTTTTGGATGAAAAACATCATTTCGCTATCCCAATATCTTGGCTGGTGTTTGTAGAAGCAGACTTGGACTACTTGGTCAATTGCCAATGTGGGGGGGGGGGGGGGGGTCATGTATTTTATAGCCCAATAAAACACACCATACAGTGAAACGCAGACACATCTTAATGACCTCAATATATAAATATAGTTCATATTTTAGTTGGGTGTGTTCTTTTTAATGGAAGGAAATTTTGTATTTGTATTTAATTTTCAAAATATGAGCAATGAAGCTTGTATAATGACTGTCCATAATGTGTCAGCTTGTTGGGCCTTATGCCATTTTCAAGCAAATTATGGCATAAGGCCCAACAAAATTATACCTGTGATCGGGATCCCACCCTCTCTGAGAATTAGGGTAGGTAGGTAGATTTTTTTCTTCTGAAGTACATGTATTGTGGACATTGAAATTGTATTTGATCTGAAAGTACTTAGGATGATAAAATTCTATGTGTATCAATTAAGTTTAGGTATATAATCCAATAGAGTGTCAAAATATATTAATTTGATAATTTTATTTGACAAAAACTCAATATCTGGGCATAGAGGTGATGTAGATTTACTGTAGGCCCAATAAAATGTTTAGGGAAAGAACCTTTAAGAAAGGGTATGTAGAGAGACCCCAAACACATATTTTTAATTTTGGCCTATGTTCCCATTCCTGAATTATAAATATGTACATAGTCTGTGTGTTTTACTCTAAATCCTGTTTGCTGCTTGGTCAATAGTCCAAGTCTGCTTGTACGAAAACCAGCTAAGATATTGGGACAGCGAAATGCTGTTTTTCGTCCTAGATCGCCTCATTGCCATTTGTATGACATGAGTTACGCCCAGGGTTGGTGGTGTGAATTCTGGTCTATTTTACTTGATTTTACAAATCGGTACCTAATGCTATATATATCAGAAAGAGTGACATCTTATGGTGATAATGGTGTATAATAATCTAACTTTCATGCTAAATTATACACAGAATATTCCAGTTTATAAGGACTAACATCGGTTTGTTTACGTTTTAACTGAAAGCCGAAGTGTTCCGTAATATTCTCGGCTAAGTTCGGCTTCTACACAATTGTGATATTTGGTTACATTTAATTGGGATTTTATGTGAACTGGTCACTAACATATAACTCATGGTAATGGGTCGGTTTCGGACAAAAAAATTACATTTCGCTATCCCAATATCTTGGCTGGTTTTTGTACGAGCAGACTTGGACTACTTGGTCAATTGCCAATGGGGGGGGGGGGGGGGGGTCATGGTTTTATAGCCCAATAAAACACACCATACAGTGAAATGCAGACACATTTTATTGACCTACAATATATAAATATAGTTGATATTTTAATTGGGTGTGTTCATTTTAATGGAATGAAATTTTGTATCAAGGTTCACCACCACAATACAGAGGTCAAGTTCGATTTTGGGTTCTGGCCACATATTGTATGCTGAGCTACGGCCCTTAATGGATAGTTTTTATATAGAGCTTAATCACATAAGTCTCCAAGCGCTTGGGTGAGGAACCCTTATAATTTTTTTTTTTCTTATAACAATCTGAGCTAGGGATCTTCTATTAAATTATCATTTGTAAAGATATAATTTATTTGTTTTTAATTTTCAAAATATGAGCAATGAAGCTTGTATAAATTGCCTCTTTTTTAGAAATCTGAGCGAGGGAGCTTGTATAATTTACATCTTTTTTAGAAATCTGAGCGAGGGAGCTTGTATAATTTAGCTGAGGAGGAGGAGCTGACACATTATGGACAGTCGTTAGCTGACATAGAGAAATTTGAAGAACCTTCGATCTCTGATGAAGAAGATGATGAAGAGAAATATCAGAATGGTATAACATGTTATTGGCTCTGTTTATCCACGGAACAAATTTAAATGGCTATTGTTGCAGTTTTTGTCAAAAAATCATCGCAAAATTCACATTCTCCTATTAGAGAAGCAACGATCTACTAACTCTACTAAGTAATTTAGAATTAAAGGTACTCAATTCGATCAGACGCTCCTAAATTATTAATAACCACTTGATTTTAGAGTTATCCATCTTCATCCACATCATCGCCCGTTTGACCACTTGCTTCTGGGCCACAAACAATAGAAATAACAAACTTCAAAAATTGATATCTGATCACTCTGAGCTTTGATGTGTGGGTTCCTCAACTTGAATAAAATATTTTTTACCCCCGAAGCCAAAGAAATAGTAATTTAGGAGTGTCTGATCGGATTGAGTACCTTTAATTATTCTCTATACAGATAAAACTGCAAAGTAGATTCTACTTAGCAGCTTTATCTGTATAGTAGGGAATAATTAAATCTAATTATGCTGGAAATTTCTATGGAATGATGTAATTTCTAATAAAATCTTTATATTTCAAATTTAAAGCTGAACTGTACGGGTAATTTGGTTGTTTGCTCTTGAAACTTAACTCGTTTAGGAAGAAAAACGGATATATCCGTTTCCCAAAACATTATCTTCAGGACGGGAAATATATATATCCGTTTCCCCACTTCATGCACTTGTTATCAGCGAATGATTCTTTTATACTTAAATGTTTTGTGGATAGTAACATGTATTCAATATAGGCCGATCACTCAGTCAGGCGTCCAGGAAGATGTAACCTATTTTTGGCGTCACGTGGGGGTTGCGTGCCGTGATTAGTGACGTCATTGTTCCAAAATGGCGGTGCCCAGTAGCCTAGGCCGTAGACAAGTTTTCAGTTGGCAATTACCATGGCATGTGAATCTTGACCCCTTAAGCGGAAGGAACAAGAAGCAAGGGCAATTTAAATATATTCCTGGATCCTATTTGTTTCAAAATGTCGCATGCAGACATCTCGTATAGCGAAATTACAGCCCCCCAAACGCATAATTTTCCGAAAAATCGGTTGCCATGTCAACCGGTCGCAACATTGAATAAACGCATAAATTGCTATAAAGTTATATAAAAGTAAGCATTTCTGCAAACAATCACGTCTTGAGTAATGTTTTTTCAACAGAATCACGTCCCAAACGAGTTAAAGGTACGGATAGCCTTCGTGGTGGGTATAGCTGTTGAAATAGTCACATCCGTTAAAACTGCCGTAAACAGAAAGATTAATAAAATACAGACAGATATTCTTATACCAATAATAAATATTTTGTAAATTGTTATGTAAACAAAAAGCCAAAAATGTTACAGAACCTGGCTTTTGTCTACCTAACACAGCATACAAACTTGGCATTAATATACTATTTACTTGATATTTATCATTGGTATATAAGAACAACATTACATATGTCTATACTTTAATATTCTTTCTGTTTGCGGCAGTTATAAGGGGTGTGAATATTTTAATTTGTCTTGTATATTATGGATTCATGGTGTAACATGGAATGTAAACTCATACAAGGGCATTTCAATCCTATTTAATATATAAGTCTCCACTATTAACTCTTCAACTAAAATAGATAATACTAATTAACATTCAAAAATTAACATAGATCACCGACCAACAAACTAGGCTCTCTCAGCCTCGCTGGTCCATAAATGAAAATAAAGTAAACATTTTTATTTTAAAGAAATGGGTAACGTTCTCTGTGGGTAATGCTGTAAAAATATGCAAATTCGTTGAAACCGTGATACTAGTATCTAGTAAGCAGAAAGAATGTTAAAATATAAAAATATTTTATGCATATAGTGAACTATACCAATCATAACTATTGCGTAAATAGCAGGTTATCTTCAAGATCTATGCTGTGTTATGTAACAAAACGCCATTTGCATAACACTGTGCAGATCTTATTGATAGCATGCTATCTACGTGATATTTATGATTGGTACAAGTCACTATAAAAACAAAATATGTCTACATTTTAATATTCTTTCTGTTTATGTTGGTGTTAAGTTAAAGACAAGAGGTGCCCCTGATGTGGTATGACATTCACTATGTACATTTTAAAAACTTCAAATTCGTGCGAGATCCATCTGTTTGGTTGGCGCGAAATATTCTGTCGCAATATTTCGTTAGAAAACCAAACCTCAGTATTCAAAATTTCGAATACAACAATATCGAATCAAATCGAAGCTTCACGACGATTTTGAATCAAATCTAATACTCAAAGCTTCGCAGGCCCCCAATAGAATCTGAACAGAAGTGAACAATTAACTATAAACTATGTTAATTTGAGACTATAGATACTTCCCAGAAGATGAGGCCAAAGCAGAATGATGTCCCCAGAAGGTGAATTTGGTGATGCTAGCCTGCTGAGTGATGTCAGACCCACTATTTGCAGGCTTGATCTTGAAAAATATTTATTTGTTTCTACTATTTCTCTAACTTTAATAGCAAAGATTGTAGCAGAGGAGCATTTTGGTGGATTCCTCAAGAAAACTGATGATGAAACGGCAGAAAGGAAGACGTGGAAGGAGAAGATGGAAGACCTTATATCAAAATCGAAAAAAGAAAAGGTACGTTTTGTTTTGTGATAATATTAATAATAGTTTTGTTCAATGCGCTCTAAGACACTCTATACATAGACAGAACACAACGCACATCTTAATCGACAATCGTCAATCGTTTATCAAATGAGTTGCCGACGGCGCAAGGATATATTTCACGAAAGCGGGGCTTTTGTTAAATGTGACTATGTGCTATCCGCAAAGTTTGATAAAACATTCTTGATTATGATACAAATTGTGTCGAATAAATTTGATCCATGACTGTAATGATCATTGATGCTATAACTACCTTTATTGCGATTTAAGTCTTGACAAAAAAACAGTAATTATCTGTGCAACACCCAGAATGGATTGTTGACATCAAATACATCATCGTTTTTGGCAATAATGTCAATGTGAAGTATTTCTGGCGTGTATTCCTCTTGTAGTATACAAAACTATGTATTCAATGGCTTGGATTACGTTGAATGCATATGCCTCGTATCAACAGGTGTGGAATAAAATTTATTACATAGGGCACTATGACACTGTTTGAGAGAGATTCTAACTAAGGTTTGCGATGTATGAACATAAAGTGACAGTTAAATTATATAAAACGACTTTACAGTCATGTGTGAGTACTGTTTAATTGTTTGTGTAAGTATCGTATAATGGCTGGTTTGCTGGGCAACACATAATCTTTTCCACGACATTCACCATTTTCATTGATCCACCCTCTAAGGATAAAATTCGATCTGCAATGTATATGTGTAATGTGTGCACATCAGGGGTTAATCATGCTGACAACATTCATCCACAGCCCGCCGAGTACTCTTATAACGCATGGGTGATACGAAGCAGTCATCATATTAAGAGCGGCCTTGCTTAATTAACCCTTCCATGACACGAGCTGCACTGGTGAAGCATTAAAGTTCCTGTGCCAGTGCATTCTCTTATATAAGAGAATTCACTGGCTTATAAGGTCAATGTAAATATTGTTGTAAGCCAATACATTCTCTTATATATGCGAAGTTTCTTATGGGAGACTTGCATGTATAAGAGAATGCATTGCTATAGGTTTTTCGCAAAATTTCAGGAAGCTCTATACATGAAAGATATAAGGGTGACAACTTGGCGCAAGATATGAATAGCATATCACTTTACAGTCACACTCCACTTAATTCAAAATCAGGCCACTGTTAGGGAACTCAGCACTCCACCGGTGGGCATTGAACTCATATGGATGTGTTAGCAGTGAAGACCAGCCGTATACTCTAACCACTGGACTAGCCAGCTCCCCAATGGCTATCGATGTTTGACAGCGAAGACAAGCAAGCCCGAATTTAGTGTGTTTAATATTTACCGAATGAGGTCTCCAGAGGGTGAATTTAATGACACATTATCACACATCGTGCTAGCATCATCAAATTCATCCTATGGGGACCTAATTCTGCTTATGCCTCATCTTCTGGGAAGTATCTATAGTCTTAAATTAACATTGTTTTAGTTACTTTTTACCTTCCTTTAGTTTCTATGTCTCCTTATTTGCTGAAGGTAAATTGCATAATCGATGTGACTAATGGGTGAACATCACCAACTGGGGAACTTTAATCTGATCCTAGGTCTCCCATAAATTGTTAAGGCCTAAACAGAATTAGGTCCCCAAAGAGTGAATTTGGTGATACTAGCCAGATGTGCGGGGTAGCATCAATAAACCACCCTCTGGTGACCTCATTCTCCAAATGTCAGACAGAATAAACTCAGACTTGACTGGACTGAGGGGAGGAAATCATTGGAATTAGCTGGTCCATCCAAATGGTTATCTGATTTCTATGGAATTCCTGTTTATTGTGTTCAAAAATTTGTTCTTTTGTGGATGTTTTCATTTAATGATATTGTTTACCTTTTACAGTATGAGAGACAGGCTGAAAAAGAGAAAGCTGTTGAACTTACTGAGAAACTAGACGAGGAATGGAAAGACTTGAGATCGTTGATGGGTAAAATTGGGGTACGTATGATCTGAGGTTATCGATGTCAACAGGCAAGAATGATAAGGCCAAAGAACAATTATCTGTGGTTAGGCTTTCCCAACTGACTCTTTTGTACCCCCCCCCCCCCCCCCCGACATTTCATCGGAAAACTATAGTAATGACTCTAGTCTGTCTGTCCGTCCGTCTATCCATCCTTCCGGAAATTTGTCTGAGCCTTATTCTGACATTTTCTGGTAATTTTTTTTTAAACTTGGCACATATATCAATAGCATGGGAACCTGCGCACATGCAATTTTGAGTTCAGTCGGACTCATCTTGGTGGAGTTATTGCCATTTTTCGACATAGAATCGTACATCCTGGATTTCGACATAGAATCGTACATCCTGGGACGCATCTTGTGTCCAAACCTATATTCCGTCATTTTCCAGTAATTTTTTTTTAAACTTGGCACAAATGTCAACCAGTATGGGAACGTGCACACCTGCGATTTTGAGTTCAGTCGGACTTATTTTGGGAGTTATTGTCATTTTTCGACAAAGAAATGTTTTATGTTTTTTATTTTAGATATATTGACCCTTTCTCGACACATTGAAGATGTGCAATATATTTACTTTGTATCATATTCGTGTAATTAATTCCTCCTACAGTTTGTAGTATAAGGATCTGAAACCCATAAATCCTTCAAACCTACCACCTCCTTTGGGGGACATTTTGATCAGCGACCTTTTGCTACCCTAAAGATTTCTCAGTCAAAGCATTTTGTTTATTTCAGTTTATAAACAGGCAATCAAAATTAATAGCTCAACCTTGGCAGATAAATATTAGACATGAAACGCCATTAGATTATGTCAAAACGAAAAAATGTATTAAAAATTTACCTTTATTAAGCCTTCCTACTGACTTATTTTCCAGACTAACCCCAACCAGACATTTGATTCATTATGAGGCTATTGATGGGCAACAGGTTATATCAGGGTGATACATAATATTTTTTATGATAGTAGTGGAAACTGGCAGCCTTAACCCTTTACCCAACAAACCGGCCAAAAACGGCCAAATAAAGCTGCAACAGCCTAAATTATCTTGGGTCTGTCTCAATAAAACCATACAGATATGGATATCATTGGAACCGGCTCATTGACCACATTGTGATGGTTATAGTTATGCCCTGTGCCAATGCATTCTCTTATATATGCGAGTCGACCATAGGTCGCATCGCATATATAAGAGAATGCATTGGCCTACAAAAAATCTTTTTTTACCATTTTTTCTTACATTCTTTAACAATTTTATAATTTTTAATGTGTTAAGCCAATGCATTCTCTTATATATGCGAGGCGACCTATGGTCGACTCGCATATATAAGAGAATGCATTGGCACAGGGCCGTTCTGTTGGGTAAAGGGTTAACAGTCTTATAAATTACTTTGTGTATTTAAAGGTACTCAATCTGATCCGATGGTCCCCATATCATCAGATTCCAGCAACAACAACATTTTTTGAAATGCTGCTTCAGTTATCAGAATCGATTAAATTAACAACAGTCAACAATAGTATAAAACAATAGTATAAAATTGCCCAAAAACTGTTATTTATCAACATTTTGTTCAACGAAATATTTCCGGTTTGTCAAACATCTGACACAGAAAAGCCACCTGATTTTAGAGTTATCCATCTTCATCCGCAATTTTGGTCCGAGACAGTCTTCTCGTTGACTTTTTACTAGGGCACTAAAAATTATCGGTGGTGAAAATAATGGATTTTAAAATATCATATCTGATCACTCTGAGCTTTGATGGGTGGGTTCCTCAAATCGAATCAAACAAGCCTTGAAATAGTGTGCCTGTCATTTGCAGAATGAGGTCCCCAGAGGGTGAATTTAGTGATGCTACCCCACATAGCGGGCTAGCATCACCAAATTCACCCTCTGGGAACCTCATTCTGCTGAGTTGTAAGCAGAATGAGGTCCCCAGAGGGTGAATTTGGTGATGCTAGCCCGCTATGCGGGGTAGCATCACTAAATTCACCCTCTGGGGACCTCATTCTGCAAATGACAGACACACTATTTCAAGGCTTGTGCATCTTTAATACTTTCCTCTTATTTCAGCATAGGACAGATGATGAGAAAACAGTCACTAAGAATACAGATGATTATGATATAGCTGTGAGAGAACTCAAGTTCGAGATTAAAGGAAAGGTATGTATCAATAAGTAGAAGATTTCTAGTGTTTTTGAGTGTCGGGATTTTTTTACCCTGTGCCAATGCATTCTCTTATATATGCGAGTCGACCATAGGTCGCCTCGCATATATAAGAGAATGCATTGGCCTAACAATGTTTTATCATTTTTTTAAAATAAATGTTTCTTACAATTTTTAGGACATAAAATAAAAAACATCCATTACCCTGCAGGGAGCCGCACACATATATAGAAGCATATAGAAGAGTGTCGTCTGCTAATGTTTGTCTGGGGCTCTGTATGGGTGAAATTATAAAATTATTAAAGAATACAAGAACAAATTATTAAAATTGTATAAAATTGTTAGGCCAATGCATTCTCTTATATATGCGAGGCGACCTATGGTCGACTCCAGGGCCCAAGCTAGGGATTGAAAACAGGGAGAGATGAAGTCTCCCTCTGCAGATTTTAGGGAGACTTTAACCAAAACAGGGAGACTTATAAAAAAGATCAATTTTCAAAAATTACTTTATTTATAACATCAATAAATAATACTGATTAGTGCGGAATTAGTTCTCTGATGTAACTGGACTACAACACCTTTAACACGGCCGGTCATAACACAGCCACCATCAGAACCAACACCTATGAATTTTAGCTTGTCGATGTCGTGTTTCTTGAGCGTTTCCAGAATTACATTCACAAGTACGTCGGCTGTCGCAGATCCACTGGTAAGTTCCACGTTCTCAAGAAGGCAAGTCTTAACAACACTGTTGTGGAAGTACTGAATATATATCAGCAACCGCTTCTGATTTATTCTATCTGTGCTTTCGTCCAGAATGATGCAATAGCTGTCGGCCGATCTCACTTCCGAAAGTTTTTCCTGGAGAATAACATCAGCGAGCGCGCTTTGGAATTGTTACAGGGAATCATCTGATTTGTAGGTCATGTGTTTTCCTTGAATGGTCTCGACGCCCAAAGAACTAACCAAGTCTATGATGTGTGAAAACTCTTCCTTTGGTAGTTCCCTTTTGGCGATGTGATAAGCGGATTTGATATACGTCAGAATTTGTTGTTCGTCTTTGGTAATTTTCGCAATGATGAGTTTCTGCATTGGCATTTGTTTGGCGAGCTGGCTTTTTGTCACTGCTGTAAGATGGGTGTCCGCTAAAATGAACAATAAGGACTAATCAAGGAGTTGTAAAGGCTAGTTTTATTTATTAAGCTTTAAATTAATGAATAGGCATGCCAACGTCGACCGTATAATCCGATTAAAGCCATAAATTGGATACAATAGAAATTAATGCGTTTAAACAAAGACCTGTAGAACTTACATATACCATATACCCGTCAGGTAATAGCTGCATTGTGTACATGCAATTAATTTACGAAGTTAAAACGAAAACACACGTGTTACGCGCGGTATTTTAATAGAGTTTTAATTTCGTGGTAAAATCCGATAAATGTGACAAGTAGGATAGCTGTGTTACGATAGAAATTTATGTGTTCTTAACACATACCAATAGAGCTTATAATATACCCAATCAGGTTCTTTCAATACCTGCATTGTTACTAAGTGCATGCAATGAATTTACGAAGTTAAATCGAAAACGCACGTGTTACGCGCGGTATTTTAATAGATAGAGTTATCTTTCGTAGATATAATTTTAATTTCGAGTTGAACAAAATAAAAGAGTTATCCTTCTTCAATAATCGATACCAAACTGGTAACAATTTTGTCAGATTAGATTTGGCATTCATGGTGGATAATCGAAGTGTATACTTACATAAACCGTGTCGAGTGTGATTTGTAGTTTTAGCAGGAACAGCATGCCCTCGAGCGTATGCCGTTTCCAGCTTTGCAGCGCGACACACAGAACAATGCCACTTATCATCGTCGTCTTTGACATACCATTCAAAGGCAGTCTGCACGAGTTTTTTACAATGTTTTTTACTTGGCGATTCTGATTTACATTCGGCATCGAATTTCCGTTTAGAAGCCGGAGAACTCTTCAACCAAGATGAAAGCGCCATCTCGAATGAGAAACTGTTATGAAATGTCTATCGTGACTCGAGCATATATATGCGTGTTGGCTTACAACAACAGTTGTGAACAGATGTTGGCGGCTTTTGAAACAGTTGCCGCAAAAGGGTTGTTTTGATAGAAGTGTTAACAAACATTTGCTTCGATCCACTCACTACTACCCATGCGGTGACTATCGTTAATTAGAGTTTGTTTGTGACACTCAAGATGTAAAGATGATGCAAAACATGAAAAGTAATCAGCCGTCATGTCTATCAAAACATGCATGTTTTCTAATATTCACACGAATATAGGCGACTTCAAATAGATCGGGTCGGGATTGAGTGTGAACAATTTCTTTGATCGGAAAGGGATATTTCTAAGGAAATATTTCGCCCAATGGTACAGAGAGATAGAACAACATTATGACAGATGTATTTTAATACATTTTATTGCAAGATAAGCAAAATTTCCATCTGTAAATCCAAGACTAGTTTGGAGGTTTTCAAAATTTAGAAGGCGACTTCGATTTCGCCTCGCGGACATCCGAGGGCGACTTCGCCGGCCTGAGGGCGAGAATCTCGCCCCCTAGCGTGGGCCCTGGTCGACTCGCATATATAAGAGAATGCATTGGCACAGGGTAAAAAAATATCCATGACATTCTTTAAATCTGAATTACGACACCGAAAATTATCTCATGAATGACGGAGACAAATGTTTAATATTAGTTCAGTCACAATTGACGTAATTTATGGTATCCATTCTAAAACACTAGATTTTCTTTTTATGACACATGTTTCCAAAAAAATTCACCATTTACAACAATATATTTTATCCTACCCACCTTAAATCGATGCACCAAAGTCAACAACTGGTCTGGATCATGCCATGAATGTTTACTCTGACTAATGCCCATAGAGATCATATTCCACTTGTACAAAACCTTTAAACTTTTTGAAGTTTTGTCAGGGAACCTTATAAAGTCGAAAAAATAATGTGGGGATAATACTTCTTAGTTATTATCTGTTCCTTAATAATAATATACTTCAATGTAGATGAAGGTCCCAACTCGAAATTTCACGATTTAAGTGACTTTATGAGCGATTTTGATTTGCGTTGCGTTGGAATTTCTCCTAGGTAATTAATTCAATGTTTATTGCGATATCGGCTCACATAAGTTACAAAGCATGCAATTTTCAGTTGGAACATTAACCTTCAGGGAAGTACATTATTAAGGAACAGATACTAACTAAGAAATATATTTACAAGTAATTTTTTCGACTGTATAAGGTTCCCTGTCAAAACTTCAAAAAGTTCCAAAGTTTTGTACAAGTGGAATATGATCTCTATGGGCGTTAGCCTAACACCAGAGTAGAGATTCAAGGCATGATATACAGCTGGTCCAATTACTCTGTCTTACTTCACGGCCCACCGCAGAGAAATATAGTTCCCATATTAATCCACTGATTTCCCTGTAAGTATGTCAAATTTAAACACACAATGTGATATATAATATTGAAAGCATTGTTAACTCTACCGATTCTCGAGGTTTTAAAAATATTACTGCTGCCCATTTGTACATGTAAGTGAAATTGTCCCTCGTGCACAGGATAGTATTAAAGCGAAAATCTCTATTTCCCCTACTTGAGGCTAACAATATTTATCTACTGGTCATTTTGTTTCATATTTTTCTCTTTTCCAGGCGACTGACCGACTCAAAACAGATGAGGAAATAGCGAAAGATGAGAAAGAAAGACTCGATAAACTTGAGGTAAGTTTTTTTATCACTTAAAATAATCAACAAACCAGTAGATCCTCAGTGTGTCTTCTAACCAGACAACTTTGGCAATTCTTTCAACAATTGGAAAAATCATGTCTGACACAATGTTTGTTGCAACTTTCAGACTAAGCACTTAAATTGTTCTGAAAGTTTAGTATGAATTTTTTTATTTTAAGGCAAGAAGTCTAATATATTTGGTCAAATATTTGGACTAAAATAGCCATTGATCCAGATTGATAAGAAATTTTCCAGTTATTGGGGCATTAAATTTACTAAGAATATCTCAGACTTGGTTATTTTGGATCTATTTTAAGGGGGAGAGGATGCTGTTGTAAATTATAGTATGAAGAATATTGGAGATACACCATGAGATTTGTTACAACAATTTAATCGCACTTTGTTGAACTTCTTTGACACCTCCCACATTAATTCCACGTCCCTGTCTGGTGTATCATTTCAGTTATGTGACTCATTAGAATTAATGCCATCCTGTCATTTCTATTATTAAATGCTTATTCCTAGAATTATGTTGTTCTCCTGCTATGTGCTATTTACAAATCTGTATGACACACGTGTGTGATACACGTCACATATCGTAAATGACGTTTTTCTCAACCACGAAACCTGAACTACAAAATAAAAGCATTATCACACGTGAAAAAACGATCCATGTATGTGCCTGAATAAACTTTGTAAGTGTTTTTTTTTAACTCATGGATTCTAGTATGGATGGTGTGTAATAAACACAGAACGACACATATGTTAATGGGTTTGTTGATACAGCACTTGTGCCATCGCGGAAGAAGAAAAACACGAGCTGTGCCTCTCTTTCTATCTTTCCACGCTGACACTTATGCCGTACCAACAAACCCATTAACACACTTGTGCCATCACTTGTGTCGTTCTGTGTATTTCTTATATTATTATTTTATTATGTGTTTTAACAATCTTACTATCAAGCCTCAAAAAACGGTGCTGAACATTTGCAGCATACATATTTTTTCTTTTTTTGATTTTGATATCAGATTTTCCATCTTCTCCTTCCACGTCTTCCTTTCTGTCGTTACATCATCAGTTTTCTTGAGGAATCCACCAAAATGTTCCTCTGCTACAATCTTTGCTATTAAAGTTAGAGAAATATTTAAATATTTTTCAAGGTCAAGTCTGCAAATGTGACCCACCATATCAAATCCAGTCGTAAGTCGGGATTTTTCACCCTCTCTTTTACCCTCTCTTTACCCTCTCTTACCCTCTCTTATATATGCGAGTCGACCATAGGTCGCCTCGCATATATAAGAGAATGCATTGGCCTAACAATTATTTATCATTTTTATACGCCCGTTTGAAAAAACGGCCGTATTATAGTATTGGTCTGTCTGTCTGTCCGGGCGTCCGTCCGGGCGTCCGTTAACCTGGTTTCCGGATGATAACTTTAGTTAGAGTGAACCAAATTTAATAAAATTTGGTATGTGGATTTATTAGCCGAAAAGTAAGTTCAAGTTCGAATTTGGGTTCCGCCCGCCAATTTTAACCGGAGTTATGCCCCTTATTTGACGTTTTTTGACTTAGAAAATCCTTGAAATTTGTTGTCCGGATGATAACTTTAGTATAGTTTATCGGAATGAATCCAAATTTGGTATATTACTTTCTCCCACCAAAACACAGGTCAAGTTCGAACTTGGATTCTGTCCGACCATTTTTGGCAGAGTTATGCCCCTTTTTCGACTCAGAAAATTCAGTTTTACTTATGTTTTTTGGTTTCCGGATGATAACTCGATTTTGGAATGTTTATACGAGAGTTATGGCCCCTTTTTTTGACGTAATTTGACTTAGAAAATCCCTGAAATTTGTTGTCCGGATGATAACTTTAGTTAGAGTGAACCGATTTCAATCAAATTTGGAGAAAAGACAGCTCAAGTTCGAATTTGGGTTCCGTCCGCCAATTTTCACCGGAGTTATGCCCCTTATTTGACGTAATTTGACTTAGAAAATCCCTGAAATTTGTTGTCCGGATGATAACTTTACTAGAGCTTATCGGATTCAATGATAATTTACTGTATTACTTTCTCCCACCAAAACACAGGTCAAGTTCAAATTTGAGTTCCGTCCGCCAATTTTTACCAGAGTTATGCCCCTTTTTTACCAGTTTCCGCCGACCCAAGAGAGAGCGTATTTTGCACGCCCAGCGTAGCTCTTGTTTTAAAATAAATGTTTCTTACAATTTTTAGGACATAAAATAAAAAACATCCATTACCCTGCAGGGAGCCCCACACATATATAGAAGCATATAGAAGAGTGCCGTCTGCTCATGTTTGTCTGGGGCTCTGTATGGGTGAAATTATAAAATTGTTAAAGAATACAAGAAAAAATTATTAAAATTGTAAAAAATTGTTAGGCCAATGCATTCTCTTATATATGCGAGGCGACATATGGTCGACTCGCATATATAAGAGAATGCATTGGCACAGGGTAAAAAAATCCCGACTTACGACTGGATTTGATATGGCGGGTCACAAATAGTGTGTCTGACATTTGTAGTATGAGGTCCCCAGAGGGTGAATTTAGTAATGCTGCCATCACAGCGAGCTAGCATCACAAATTTCATCATCTGGGAACCTCATTCTGCATGACCTCGTCTCAGATTTAAGTTCCCAGATGATGGAAGGTGGTGATGTGCACCCATTTGGCACCTTGATTATGCAATGTTTCGTCTGCCAATTTGGGGATATAGAAAAACTTAACTAAAAAATAAAAAGCAGCTTTCTAAACTAAAAAACCAAGTTAAAATTTGATAATAAAGATACTTTCCAGGTAAGATGAGGCCTAAGCAGAATGAGGTCCCCAGAGGCGTTATTAAAATAACTAAATACACCCTCTGGGAACCTCATTCTGCAAATGTCTGGTACCATATTTTCAGGCCTGGTAGTAAGATTGATAAAACACATAATATATGTATATTATAAACAGGCAGACAGAATGAGGCGGATGAAAGGCATCACTGAGGAGGACGAAAACATCCAGAAATCTTCTCATAAATCGGCAGAAGATCTCAATGATGGGTAATAAATACATCACATCATAATTTAGCTTATCTTACAAACAGTTTCTTTTCCCTCAAATACATGCAGAAATGATTAGGCATTTCTAATCCCGTATCATGAATAGAAAGCCGGCATTGATGGCAACAGTAATGGACTATGATAGAGAGATTTCCTTCATTTACAAAAAAATTAACCTGAAAATTGTTAATTATTTATATTCTGTTACAGAATCAGACATTTACAAATGTACTTTCAAATCAATTGATGCGTACCTGATGTTAATGGAGAAAAACACTTGAAAAATCTGTGGCATTCTACAAAAATGAATATTTGCTAAAATATGAACAAAAGTTATAAAGTTTTAGATTATTTTGAGATTTGCCAATTTTAATCCTTTTCATATCCTTTCAAGTTTTGCATTGGATAAAAGTGTGAGGTTCCACTTGGCATATAAAGATGGGAAGATTTTAGAAGAGGAGCCGGAAGAAATGGAAGGCGTCGATGATAAAGATGCTGATAGTGGAGGCAGCGATGAAGACCAAACAAATGGTATTAAAGATGCTCTATCTCTTCCTATAACAAGTTTTATATAGCTTCCTGGGTATAAAATAATAAATATGAATTGAATCCCCTGTCTGGAAATGCTTCAGTCAATTAATATTGATTTTGTTTCAAATTTTATGGTAATCTATACCATACAACAAATTTGGGAAAAATTTACAGCTCGCGTTTGTTCGGAATGTTCCTTGTGGGGTGACTAAAATTCTAAAAATATTAACAAATTATCCCACTTATCGCATTATTTAAGAAAATATTGATATAAAATCAATAATAATTGATAAAATCGTTTCCAGGCAGGTGTCTTTGACTCATATCTATTATTTTATACACCACAAACTATACATCTTTAACCCTTTCTATACTAAAGCATCATTGATGAAAATATTGTTCATTGTGATGAGGGACAAGCCTTGAAATAGTGTGTCTGTCATTTGCAGAATGAGGTCCCCAAAGGGTGAATTTAGTGATGCTACCCCGCATAGCGGGCTAGCATCACCAAATTCACCCTCTGGGAACCTCATTCTGCAGAGGTGTAAGCAGAATGAGGTCCCCAGAGGGTGAATTTGGTGATGCTAGCCCGCTATGCGGGGGTAACATCACTAAATTCACCCTGAGGGGACCTCATTCTGCAAATGACACACACACTATTTCAAGGCTTGATGAGGGAGGCATATATTTGAATTAATATTTATTCAAATTATTTCTGAAGAGGCAAGTATTCAAATATAAGATACTAGCTGAAACAGGGTCCCGTCAGCGTCGGATGTTGAGGTTGAGCTCCTTGCTCAAATTAACAAACATCTTTTATATTTTTTTAAAACAAAAATTTCAAATAAACTAATTCTGTTATAACCTCCGCCAGGGTACCCTGAGTCACCACACCAAATTTGGTTGAGATCGGTATAGGGGATCTGGGAGAAAAATCCGAACAGACAGACGGAGACAGACAGATCCTACTCTTTTATATATATATATAGATTTATTGGAGTCCCTTATTCAGCAGCGACACTAAATTTTGGAAATTTACTGCATAAGGACCACTGGCCATCTCATATAGCATTATATCCAAATTAACAGATTTGCAATAAAAGTTGTGTGGATACAGTATTACTGATGAAGATATGGAAACTTCATTTGTAAAATTGATCTAAGGCCAAAAAAAAAATACCTGTGTTTAGGGTTTCCCTACCTACCCTAGAAAAAGGTGCCTACCCAAAACTTTTTATTGAACTGTAGACACCTCTCCTACAAAAATGTTTAGAAGTTTTATTAGTCTAGTGTTCTGACTAATTCAAGATAGCAATATTTAGTTATGAACCATTCAATTTTATCTGAATTATGAAGCTTTCTAGATTAAATTGTCAATGATCCAATGGAATTCAGAATAAAAAAAATTTAAAAAAATCCCTACCTACCTACCCTAATTATTTTAGACCATGTAACTCTAAACACAGGTATTATTTTGTTTGGCCTAACCTCAGCCTCTGAGTACCATACATTGAGCTTTATTCAACATGGTTGTGCTTTGTGCTTGGGATGGTAGTGTATTTATATATTTATTTATGATTGGTAACAAATATGTCAGAAGCACAGGGGACAAGGCATACCATGAGAAACTAACTGATTTGTTTATTTAACCTGGTGCAGCATTAAATATCCTGTGCCAGTGCATTCTCTTGTACATGCATATGCGAGTCTCCCATAGGAAAACGATATCGCATGATATATAGAAGCCGCTGTTACTTTCATGTCCCATTTATTGATTTAAGTATGTTTATGGAGGATTTGGATCAAGCGTTAAATAGAATCTACAACTCGTCCCCAGTTTATAGAGAAATTTACAAAACTTGTCTCATTTTGTAAATTTCAATATAAACCGGGGACGAGTTGTACATCCTCTATTTATAAATTTAATGGAGGGGTGATGATAATAAATCAACATTAGGGGAGCAACCGGAGAGAATGGAAAGTGTCAATAAAGATGCTGATTGTGAAGGAAACTATGAAAACCCAATCAGATGGTCCAAATTCTATTAAAAATATAACATAATTGAAAAATAAAAATAAAACCCTCGCGCCTGCATTGATTTGAAAAAAAATGCCTGAGAATCATACATGTATATCTTTTTTTGTTTGGCCTACGACATGAGCTTTCTGGTGGAAAATTATAACACATAAACTAATCTGTTATGGTGGGTTTCTGAAACTCCTTTGGTATGGATGTTCAGTTCGATCATGTTCAACATCACAAGGGTTTCAATGAAGTGTTGCTTATGTTCACATTTTGCCATTTAGTTGTATTTTCCATTTGTTTACTTTAAATTTGCATTGCATCCTTTCCATATTTCCGTTTGGCACCATGGGGGTATGTCAGCTACCATGGTTCAACCTCTTATTGTCCCCCAAAAAATTTATTTTCGGGGGACTATTGTAATCAGCCGCGTCAGTCTATGTGTTCCGTCCGTCCGTGCATCTGTCTGTCTGTCTGTCCGGAGTTATAACACCAGTAATGATCATCTGATTTGATTGAAACTTGGTATGTAGGTGTCTCAACCAAGAACACAGGTGCTCTGCAATTCTGGGTTTGATCCGATGTTCTTTTATGGAGTTATTTCCCTTTTTTTTACTTAGAAAATTTCTCACTTTTTCGGTTTCTGGATGATATCTCAAGTTTGGATGCTTTAATTGCAAATAATGTTTTTATTTGGATCAGTCATATCAAGATACAGGTTGAGTTCGAATTTGAGTTTGATCCAAAGATTTTTCCTTGAGTTATGGACTTATTTTGACTTAGAAAATTTTATTTTCTTCTTTTTTCTTTGGTTTCCAGATGATAACTCAAGTTTGGATTGTTTAATTGGAAATTCTGTTTTTTTGTGGGTCGTTCATATCAAAATACAGGTCAATTTCGAATTTGAGTTTGATCCAATGATTTTTCCCAGAATTATGGGCCTTTCGACTTTGAAAAACATTTTTATAATTTTCTGTATGAGGGTACCTTCATGGTGTAATCAACTCCTCCTACAGTTTTGATCGTAGATATTTGAAACTTCAGAGTATTGTTACCCACATATTGGAGATGTGCAATATGTATATAAATTATTTCTTTACGGAATTATTAACCCTTTCGACTTAGAACATTTCAACATTTTTTTTAATTTCTTTAACAAAGCGGCGTCGACTTGCCACATTTTCGGGAGACACTGTGGTCGGCTGACCTTTTATATTCATGTTGGTTGTACTTTCATAAGGTGATGAGTCTGATGAAGCTGAAGTTCAAGAAGCAGATGGCAGTGGTGATGATGATAATGAAGCAGACGACAGCGGTGATGACGATGATGCTGATGAGGAGAGTGACGATAGTTTTGCTGATATCGGGTCTGAACCTGAGGATGCTGACAGCGACGCTCAAATGGAATCTGATCAAAAGAAAACTCTCAGCGAAAAGAGGAAGAAATCCAGCTTAGTGAGTTGAGGAGTGTTTTGACAAATCTGTTGCTTCCATTATGCTGTGCATTAATAGTGTGTTGTGATGAAATTGAAATACAGTCAACATCATTAACCTTTCCATGACTGAAGCTTCGTAAAAAAAATTAAAAAAACCTGTGCCAATGCATTATCTTATATATGCAAGTCTCCTATAGGGAGCCTCGCATTTATAAGACGATACAGTGGCCTAATATTTATCTTGACCTTGTAAGCCAGTGCATTCTCTTATATATGTGAGGCTCCCTATGGGAGAGAATGCACTGGCACAGGATCTTTAATGCTGCACCAGCCCAGCTTCCATCCTGACAGGGTTAAGGCATTCAGCTGGCTGCGATATGTCCATTATACTGTATTCATGAACGCACCCAATAGCAGTTAAGGCCTAAGCAGAATGAGGTTTCCAGAGGGTGAAGCTTCAAATAGTGTATCTGTTATTTGCAGAATGAGGTCCCCCAGAGGGTGAATTTAGTGATGCTATCCTGCACGGTGGGCTAGCATCACCAAATTCACCCTCTGGGAACCTCATTCTGCTTTGGCCTCAACTGCTATGGGAGACCTAGGATTATCAGATAGATGTTCCCCAGTTGAAATTGGTGATATTTACCCATTAGTCACCTCGATTATGCAATATAGTTTCTGCAAATTTAGGGGATATAGAAACTGAACAGAAGGGAAAAGTAACTAAAACCAATGTTTGTTAATTTGAGGCTTTTGATACTTCCCAAAAGATGTATGAGGCATAAGCAGAGGGTGAATTTGGTGATGTTCATACATTAGTCACCTCGGTTGTGCATTATATCTTCTGCAAATTAAGGGCTATAGAAACTTCCCAGAAGGGAAAAAGTAACTAAAAACAATGTTAATTTTATACTACTTCCCTGAAGATGAGGCCTAAGCATAATGAGGACCCCAGAGTGTGAATTTGGTGATGTCCGCCCATTGTGTGGGATAGCATCACTAAATTCACCCTCTGGGGGGCCTCATCCTGCAAATGACAGACACACTATTTGCAGGCTTGATTGTGACCAGCTTACTGAAATTATTTCTATTTTGTAAACAGGACAAAAAGAAAATGATAGAAAAAGCTAAAGCAGAGATTCCATATACGTTCAAAGGTAAATATAGCTAAATAAAGCTAAAGCTGAGATTCCATATGCGTTCAAAGGTAAATATAGCTATATAAAGCTAAAGCAGAGTTTCCATATGCGTTCAAAGGTAAATATAGCTATATAAAGCTAAAGCAGAGATTCCATATGCGTTCAAAGGTAAATATAGCTATATAAAGCTAAAGCAGAGATTCCATATACGTTCAAAGGTAAATATAGCTATATAAAGCTAAAGCAGAGATTCCATATACGTTCAAAGGTAAATATAGCTAAATAAAGCTAAAGCTGAGATTCCATATGCGTTCAAAGGTAAATATAGCTAAAGCAGAGATTCCATATACGTTCAAAGGTAAATATAGCTAAATAAAGCTAAAGCAGAGATTCCATATACGTTCAAAGGTAAATATAGCTATATAAAGCTAAAGCAGAGATTCCATATGCGTTCAAAGGTAAATATAGCTAAATAAAGCTAAAGCAGAGATTCCATATACGTTCAAAGGTAAATATAGCTAAATAAAGCTAAAGCTGAGATTCCATATACGTTCAAAGGTAAATATAGCTAAATAAAGCTAAAGCAGAGATTCCATATACGTTCAAAGGTAAATATAGCTAAATAAAGCTAAAGCTGAGATTCCATATACGTTCAAAGGTAAATATAGCTAAATAAAGCTAAAGCAGAGATTCCATATACGTTCAAAGGTAAATATAGCTAAATAAAGCTAAAGCAGAGATTCCATATGCGTTCAAAGGTAAATATAGCTAAATAAAGCTAAAGCAGAGATTCCATATACGTTCAAAGGTAAATATAGCTAAATAAAGCTAAAGCTGAGATTCCATATACGTTCAAAGGTAAATATAGCTAAATAAAGCTAAAGCAGAGATTCCATATACGTTCAAAGGTAAATATAGCTAAATAAAGCTAAAGCAGAGATTCCATATACGTTCAAAGGTAAATATAGCTAAATAAAGCTAAAGCTGAGATTCCATATACGTTCAAAGGTAAATATAGCTAAATAAAGCTAAAGCAGAGATTCCATATACGTTCAAAGGTAAATATAGCTAAATAAAGCTAAAGCTGAGATTCCATATACGTTCAAAGGTAAATATAGCTAAATAAAGCTAAAGCTGAGATTCCATATACGTTCAAAGGTAAATATAGCTAAATAAAGCTAAAGCAGAGATTCCATATGCGTTCAAAGGTAAATATAGCTAAAGCAGAGATTCCATATGCGTTCAAAGGTAAATATAGCTAAATAAAGCTAAAGCAGAGATTACATATACGTTCAAAGGTAAATATAGCTAAAGCAGAGATTCAATATACGTTCAAAGGTAAATATAGCTAAATAAAGCTAAAGCAGAGATTACATATACGTTCAAAGGTAAATATAGCTAAAGCAGAGATTCCATATGCGTTCAAAGGTAAATATAGCTATATAAAGCTAAAGCTGAGATTCCATATACTTTCAAAGGTAAATATAGCTAAATAAAGCTAAAGCTGAGATTCCATATACGTTCAAAGGTAAATATAGCTAAATAAAGCTAAAGCAGAGATTCCATATACGTTCAAAGGTAAATATAGCTAAATAAAGCTAAAGCTGAGATTCCATATACGTTCAAAGGTAAATATAGCTAAATAAAGCTAAAGCAGAGATTCCATATACGTTCAAAGGTAAATATAGCTAAATAAAGCTAAAGCTGAGATTCCATATACGTTCAAAGGTAAATATAGCTAAATAAAGCTAAAGCTGAGATTCCATATACGTTCAAAGGTAAATATAGCTAAATAAAGCTAAAGCAGAGATTCCATATGCGTTCAAAGGTAAATATAGCTAAATAAAGCTAAAGCAGAGATTCCATATACGTTCAAAGGTAAATATAGCTAAATAAAGCTAAAGCTGAGATTCCATATACGTTCAAAGGTAAATATAGCTAAATAAAGCTAAAGCAGAGATTCCATATACGTAAATAAAGGTAAATAAAGCTAAATATAGCTAAAGCAGAGATTCCATTTATGTTCAAAGGTAAATAAAGCTAAAGCAGAGATTCCATATACGTTCAAAGGTAAATATAGCTAAATAAAGCTAAAGCAGAGATTCCATATACGTTCAAAGGTAAATATAGCTATATAAAGCTAAAGCAGAGATTCCATATACGTTCAAAGGTAAATATAGCTAAATAAAGCTAAAGCAGAGATTCCATATACGTTCAAAGGTAAATATAGCTAAATAAAGCTAAAGCAGAGATTCCATATACGTTCAAAGGTAAATATAGCTAAATAAAGCTAAAGCAGAGATTCCATATACGTTCAAAGGTAAATAAAGCTAAATATAGCTAAAGCAGAGATTCCATTTATGTTCAAAGGTAAATAAAGCTAAAGCAGAGATTCCATATACGTTCAAAGGTAAATATAGCTAAATAAAGCTAAAGCAGAGATTCCATATACGTTCAAAGGTAAATATAGCTATATAAAGCTAAAGCAGAGATTCCATATACGTTCAAAGGTAAATATAGCTAAATAAAGCTAAAGCAGAGATTCCATATACGTTCAAAGGTAAATATAGCTAAATAAAGCTAAAGCAGAGATTCCATATACGTTCAAAGGTAAATATAGCTAAATAAAGCTAAAGCTGAGATTCCATATACGTTCAAAGGTAAATATAGCTAAATAAAGCTAAAGCTGAGATTCCATATACGTTCAAAGGTAAATATAGCTAAATAAAGCTAAAGCAGAGATTCCATATACGTTCAAAGGTAAATATAGCTAAATAAAGCTAAAGCTGAGATTCCATATACGTTCAAAGGTAAATATAGCTAAATAAAGCTAAAGCAGAGATTCCATATACGTTCAAAGGTAAATATAGCTAAATAAAGCTAAAGCTGAGATTCCATATACGTTCAAAGGTAAATATAGCTAAATAAAGCTAAAGCTGAGATTCCATATACGTTCAAAGGTAAATATAGCTAAATAAAGCTAAAGCAGAGATTCCATATGCGTTCAAAGGTAAATATAGCTAAATAAAGCTAAAGCAGAGATTCCATATACGTTCAAATGTAAATATAGCTATATAAAGCTAAAGCTGAGATTCCATATGCGTTCAAAGGTAAATATAGCTATATAAAGCTAAAGCAGAGATTCCATATACATTCAAAGGTAAATATAGCTAAATAAAGCTAAAGCTGAGATTCCATATACGTTCAAAGGTAAATATAGCTAAATAAAGCTAAAGCAGAGATTCCATATACGTTCAAAGGTAAATATAGCTAAATAAAGCTAAAGCTGAGATTCCATATACGTTCAAAGGTAAATATAGCTAAATAAAGCTAAAGCAGAGATTCCATATGCGTTCAAAGGTAAATATAGCTATATAAAGCTAAAGCAGAGATTCCATATACATTCAAAGGTAAATATAGCTAAATAAAGCTAAAGCTGAGATTCCATATACGTTCAAAGGTAAATATAGCTAAATAAAGCTAAAGCAGAGATTCCATATATGTTCAAAGGTAAATATAGCTAAATAAAGCTAAAGCTGAGATTCCATATACGTTCAAAGGTAAATATAGCTAAATAAAGCTAAAGCAGAGATTCCATATGCGTTCAAAGGTAAATATAGCTAAATAAAGCTAAAGCAGAGATTCCATATACGTTCAAAGGTAAATATAGCTAAATAAAGCTAAAGCAGAGATTCCATATACGTTCAAAGGTAAATATAGCTAAATAAAGCTAAAGCAGAGATTCCATATGCGTTCAAAGGTAAATATAGCTAAATAAAGCTAAAGCAGAGATTCCATATACGTTCAAAGGTAAATATAGCTAAATAAAGCTAAAGCAGAGATTCCATATACGTTCAAAGGTAAATAAAGCTAAATATAGCTAAAGCAGAGATTCCATTTATGTTCAAAGGTAAATAAAGCTAAAGCAGAGATTCCATATACGTTCAAAGGTAAATATAGCTAAATAAAGCTAAAGCAGAGATTCCATATACGTTCAAAGGTAAATATAGCTAAATAAAGCTAAAGCAGAGATTCCATATACGTTCAAAGGTAAATATAGCTATATAAAGCTAAAGCAGAGATTCCATATACGTTCAAAGGTAAATATAGCTATATAAAGCTAAAGCAGAGATTCCATATACGTTCAAAGGTAAATATAGCTAAATAAAGCTAAAGCAGAGATTCCATATACGTTCAAAGGTAAATATAGCTAAATAAAGCTAAAGCAGAGATTCCATATACGTTCAAAGGTAAATATAGCTAAATAAAGCTAAAGCAGAGATTCCATATACGTTCAAAGGTAAATATAGCTAAATAAAGCTAAAGCAGAGATTCCATATACGTTCAAAGGTAAATATAGCTAAATAAAGCTAAAGCAGAGATTCCATATACGTTCAAAGGTAAATATAGCTATATAAAGCTAAAGCAGAGATTCCATATGCGTTCAAAGGTAAATATAGCTAAATAAAGCTAAAGCAGAGATTCCATATACGTTCAAAGGTAAATATAGCTAAATAAAGCTAAAGCAGAGATTCCATATACGTTCAAAGGTAAATATAGCTAAATAAAGCTAAAGCAGAGATTCCATATGCGTTCAAAGGTAAATATAGCTAAATAAAGCTAAAGCAGAGATTCCATATACGTTCAAAGGTAAATATAGCTAAATAAAGCTAAAGCTGAGATTCCATATACGTTCAAAGGTAAATATAGCTAAATAAAGCTAAAGCAGAGATTCCATATGCGTTCAAAGGTAAATATAGCTATATAAAGCTAAAGCAGAGATTCCATATACGTTCAAAGGTAAATATAGCTAAATAAAGCTAAAGCAGAGATTCCATATGCGTTCAAAGGTAAATAAAGCTAAAGCAGAGATTCCATATACGTTCAAAGGTAAATATAGCTAAATAAAGCTAAATCAGAGATTCCATATGCGTTCAAAGGTAAATATAGCTAAATAAAGCTAAAGCAGAGATTCCATATACGTTCAAAGGTAAATATAGCTAAATAAAGCTAAAGCTGAGATTCCATATACGTTCAAAGGTAAATATAGCTAAATAAAGCGAAATCAGAGATTCCATATGCGTTCAAAGGTAAATATAGCTAAATAAAGCTAAAGCAGAGATTCCATATGCGTTCAAAGGTAAATATAGCTAAATAAAGCTAAAGCAGAGATTCCATATACGTTCAAAGGTAAATATAGCTAAATAAAGCTAAATCAGAGATTCCATATGCGTTCAAAGGTAAATATAGCTAAATAAAGCTAAAGCAGAGATTCCATATACGTTCAAAGGTAAATATAGCTAAATAAAGCTAAAGCAGAGATTCCATATACGTTCAAAGGTAAATATAGCTAAATAAAGCTAAAGCAGAGATTCCATATACGTTCAAAGGTAAATATAGCTAAATAAAGCTAAAGCTGAGATTCCATATACGTTCAAAGGTAAATATAGCTAAATAAAGCTAAAGCTGAGATTCCATATACGTTCAAAGGTAAATATAGCTAAATAAAGCGAAATCAGAGATTACATATACGTTCAAAGGTAAATATAGCTAAATAAAGCTAAAGCTGAGATTCCATATACGTTCAAAGGTAAATATAGCTAAATAAAGCTAAAGCAGAGATTCCATATACGTTCAAAGGTAAATATAGCTAAATAAAGCTAAAGCTGAGATTCCATATACGTTCAAAGGTAAATATAGCTAAATAAAGCGAAATCAGAGATTACATATACGTTCAAAGGTAAATATAGCTATATAAAGCTAAAGCAGAGATTCCATATACGTTCAGACATGCGTTTCAGAAGTTAAAACATGGATGGAGATCAACAAACTCAAACTTAACGAAAGCAAAACTGAAATTATGCTTTGTGGAACTAACGCTCGGTTGAAGGGGGTCAGTCTTAATGCCACGCTCATCGGCGACAGTGTAATTGAATTTTCTGATGTTATTAAAAACCTCGGTGTGACCATCGACAAAAACTTCTCAATGTCATCTCACATCAGCAACCTATGCAGGTCCTTATATATGGAGCTCCGGCGCATTTCGCATGTACGTCCATATATCTCCGAACAATCCACACAAATATTGATGTCCTCATTTGTGTTATCCAAAATCGATTACTGTAATTCTATTTTAGCAGGACTCCCAGATTATCAACTTCACAAACTTCAAAAAATTGTTAATATTGCTGCAAAAATTGTGTGCCGTGCAGGCAAATTTGATCATGTTACCCCACTGTTGTATAAATTACATTGGCTTCCCATATTTGAACGAATTGTGTACAAACATGCTACTTTGTGTTATAGAAAGTCGGATATTGATAATGCTTTGCCACCATATATTGATACATTGTTGGTCAAATATGTACCTGCTCGACCACTTCGATCACAGGATGCGAATGCAATGGTTGTACCTAAACGAGATCTGATGTACTTTGGTCGCCGTTCTTTCGAGGTCTACGGGCCGACCATTTGGAACAACCTTCCCAAAGAGGTGAAACAGTCTGACTGTTTGGAAACATTCAAATCGGCCCTAAAAACTCACCTATTCATCTCCCATTTCGGACAAATAACATCAGAAAACGTTGAGGAGACTTAATTATTGAAATACATGCATATTATTTATTGCGTATATGTTATAGTGTGAATGTGTGTGACTGCGTTTGTGTGAATTGTTCAGCGCCATGAGCCATACGGGATATGGCGCTATACAAATACTCTATATTATTATTATTATTAAAGGTAAATATAGCTAAATAAAGCGAAATCAGAGATTCCATATGCGTTCAAAGGTAAATATAGCTAAAGCAGAGATTCCATTTATGTTCAAAGGTAAATATAGCTAAAGCAGAGATTCCATATACGTTCAAAGGTAAATATAGCTAAAGCTGATTTATTTATGGTTTATATATGCTATTCCATTTTATCACATAATTTGGCCATAAAAGCAGTTTCATAATTATCGGTAATAGACACGTTTAATATCAGCGCGTGCGATGACGTCACGGCGTTCTTCAAATAACTTGCGATCGCTGTAGTTTATGATTGTTGTTTTCGATGAATATTTCGCGTTGCTTCGGGTTTATTTGATCATGTGATAAAAGGTATCTCACACTCGTCCTATTTTATACGTAATTTATCAACCTCGTCCTCTAAATTCTATTTGAGCCTCGGTAAACCTCGGCTCAAATCGAATTTAGTGAACTCGGTTGATAAATTCCGTATAAAATAGAAACTCATGTGAGATCCTCTATGTGTCTAATTGTTCGCATCGATAATATCTCTCTTCACATGTTATGGTTATAAATTAATAAACTTAAGAACCACAAGTAATTTTCTTAAGTGATTGAGATGCTCATGAAATATCACAATATTTTTAGCACTAAATAATTATGATGAACTTTTAACCATTTTATACACGATGTATTCTGTTATTGGTCTGTCCTTCTGTCCGTCCATCCGTTCGCTTTTTTCGTTTCCAGTTGATAACTTTTGCAAGTCTGAACTGAATGGAAATGAAATTTGGTATGTGAGTTCAAGTTCAAATTTGGGTTCCGCCTGCCAAGTTTCACCAGAGTTATGTGCCCTTTTAGTTGGAATTTGCACTCAATTTTCATTCCCGGTGATAACTTTATTGAGACTAAACTGAATGAAATCAAATTTGGTATGTGAGTTTATTAGCCTAAAATGCAGGTCAAGTACGAATTTGGGTTTCACCCAAAAATTGTCAACAGCTATTGTCCTTTGTTGGAATTACCACAGGCGTATTTTGTCACAATTGATTGTCTTGTTCATGTTATTTTTAGCACCAGATAATTATGATGAACCATTTTTCATGTTATTTTTAGCACCAGATAATTACGATGAACTTTTGATGTTACTTCATGGTCACACCAATGAAGAACAAACTCTGATAATCGAGAGAATACGAAAATGCCATCATGTTAGTCTTTCCGAGGGAAATAAACAGAAATTACAGGTAATTATTAACCCATTTATTTTAACCCTCAATAGATTCTTCCATTGAGTTATAAGAGTATACATTGGAACGGTTTACTATGCCCCCATTGAAGGTTCGGGCATATAGCTGAGGGTTCGGACCATATGTCTGTCCGTCCGTTTGATCATATCACCTTGTAACTCTGGTGTTAATTATCGGATTTCATTGTCCTTCGGCATGGTGATAGCACAGGATGTGAATAAAGGATACCATCATACTACGAGTGTCGTCCATAAATTTTTGCCAGAGTTACTGCCCTTGTTTAAGACTTTGGGGGAGATTTGTGAGATTTGTGTCCGAAAGAACATTTTGGCTTGTAACTTGGCCAAGGATCATCAGATTTAATTTATGGCCCTTGTTTGACTTGTGAATTTTGTCTTTTGATATTTTTGAAAATTTCAGTTTGTAATTCAGGCATGGGTAATCAGATATGGTTGTACTTTGACATGATAATAACCCAGCATGAGTTAAAGGATACACACATACTATGGGTTTTGTCCATCCATTTTTACCAGAGTTACAGCATAGGGGAATCTCTTAATTTTTTTGTTTCCTTATGAAATTTTCAGCTTGTAACTTAGACATGTATCATCGAATTTGGTTGTGCGTTGGTGTGTTGGTAGCCCAGTTTAGGGGGAAAGGATGCCCACTTCTTAGATAAGAAAATGAAAAAATTTCATCTACACCAGCTGTCCATACAAATATTTAGTTGCTATTGCCAAAAGTAACAAAGTCTATTTAATATTACAATTAATGATCAATAATTAATTTTCCATTTGAAGCCACACCATCATACCCCAAAGACCCAACCACCCCCATGAATCTTTTCCTGACACACACTCTGACTCACAACTGAGACCGTTTATGACATCAACACTGTAACTTTTTGACGTTCCTTATTCTATATCATTCTATTCATTGCTCAGTAAGAATTTAACTCCGTCCCAAGTTGAGCTACATTTTTTTTTCACTGATGCTACAGTGATTATTATTTTCTACTTGACTGATGCTATGTAGCTGGATTATTTTACTGGTGATGGCAAGGATCATCAGATTTAATTTACGGCCCTTGTTTGACTTTTGAATTTTGTCTTTTTTTGATGTTGAACATTTCAGTTTGTAAATCGGGCATGGATCATCAGATATGGTTGTACTTTGGTATGATAATAACCCAGCATGCGGTTTTGTCCATTCATTTTTACCAGAGTTACAGCCCTTGTTTGACTAGGGGAATTTCTGAATTTTGTTTCCTTATGAAATTTTCAGCTGGTAACTTGGGCATGTATCATAAAATTTGGTTGTAACTTTTTGACCTTCCTTATTCTTTATCATTCTATTCATTACTCAGCAAATAATTAACTCCTTCCCAAGTTGAACTACAGTGTCATTGACACTTTCATTTTTTTTTCGCTGATGCTATAGTAATTATTTTTTGTACTTGACTGATACTATGTAGCTAGAGTATTTTACTGGTGATGTCAATTTGCCTGTCGCTTTAATTAGTTTTTTTTTACTTGACAGACTTTGTTTTGCCTGACACTACAGTATTTCACTGACCTCGGGATCCAGGAGCCTCCAGAGCTGAACCTCATGGATAAGTTAACGCCGCATCTGTATGCGCTGACTCAGCAGTTTCCAGGGCCGGCGACGTTAGCAATACTTGACCAGATATCAGACAGGCAGGCAGAGTTCAAACAAATCTGTGATCGAAAAGCAGGCCGTGGTCTGTATCCAGGTCTAGATACTGTGAGTGTGTGATAGTTAAAGCAGGCCACTGTCTGTATCCATGTCTAGATACTGTGAGTGTGTGATAGTAAAAGCCATCTGGCTTTTTAAGCCTCAAATTATATGTATTATTGTTGCATTCTGGCAATCAAATTAGGTCAATAAATGGATGAAATACATTTGCGTCTGAAAGACATATTGTCATTGGACAAGTCAGATTTAAAGCCCCACTTAATTTTCGAGTCACTGATTATTTTTTTTATACTGACTATGCCATAAAATATGATTAAAATACTATAATTCATCACCATTTGAAACATCTGTGTCTCAGAAGATGCCCGTAGAGAAATAGAAAACAGCTGAAATCATAGAAAGATTCCCCCCGTTTTGGCTCCCAAAATGCAACAGAATTCAAACTAAAGATGAATTTTCAATGAAAGGGGATCAACTCTATATTTAAGTTATAGAGTTATTCCCCCTCCAGTGAAAAAAAAACAACTTTTTACTACAATCTGAGATGATAAAAACACGTTGGTTACTCAGCAAAAACAACATGTTCACAGTTTATTACACCGGATAAGTTGATAATACGACGTTTTAGAGCCTCCTCTTTCAAATGGTATATAATATGGCATATATTTTATATATGTGATCTGGGGGTTCGAAAATTAAGTGGGCCTTTAATTTCATGCTGAATATCAGGGATGGGGTAATGGTAATGCATTTCAATGCATTACTTTTTTTTAAGAAATGCATTGTAATGTGTAAGGCACTTTTTTGCGTTACATATAATGCTAAGTAATGCATTACTTCACCAAAAAGCATGTAATTCAATTACATTTACATTACATTTGAATTACATTAACATACCTGGCTGCCTTGGTTGTATTTGAATTCTCAAAGCAAAGCGTAAACATTTTTATACAGTAATACCAGCATCTTCAAGACTGACTTCCAATTTCACATCACAATCTCAAGTTGGATTTTATGCTTTAATTGACTACTTGGTGCTTTATTGTCATTCCTGTAGCATAATATTTATATTGGTCTAATAATGTCCCAAAAATAAATAATGACATATACACAAGAACAAATTAATCATTGCAAGCATCTCCCTTATATTTGGTTTATCAAATCATCAGTTTAAGTTAGTGCAGATGATAAATGAACATATGTTTGTCTGTCTTGATGACTCTATTCATGGACTGCAGCCAAATTTTAGTACTTGATGAAAGCCGTCAATCATTTTAAGCTGACTTCAATTAGAAGAGATTAGTCACTAAACTAACTTATGTGCATTTTTCCTTTATTTTATTTCCAAATTCAATAAAAAATTTAAATTGTTTTTCATATTTTCAGTCGTGATACACTGGATGCAATGATTCAATTTGATTTGAAATAAAAAAAACCTGATTTGCGGGGCCTACTAGACACATTTTAAGCATTCAGAGTACTTCGGTGGATAACTAAATTAAATTATTTAAGCTACATAATATTTTGAATATCAATCAGAAATTGAGAAACAATTCTTACTTTGTTGTAAAAAGGCGACTGATGAATCACATGACAAGAAACTTATTGCCTGCTATTATGCCCTGAGAAGATGACAAAATCAACCATGAATTTAGTGTGTCTGACATTTGCAGAATGAGATCCCCAGAGGCCAGAGGGTGAGTTAGTGATGCTATCCCGCTTAGTGGGCTAGCATCACCAAATTCGTCCTCTGGGAACCTCATTCTGCTTAGGCCTAAACTGCTATAGGAGACCTAGGATCAGATTGAAGTTCCACAGTTGAAGTTACAAATTGGTCATGTTCACCCATTAGTCACCTCAATTATGCAATTTATCTTCTCCATATTAGGTGATATAGAAACTGAACAGAAGGGAAAAAAGTAACTGAATCAATGTTAATTTGAGACTATAGATACTTCCCTGAAGATGAGGCCTAAGCAGAATGAGGTCCCCAGAGGGGGAATTTGGTGATGCTAGGCAAAACCTAAGAAACTAAAATAGTTCAGCCCAGCATAAATTGTGTTACTTTATAATCTGCTATTATTGTTAAGTGATTGAGTTTACAGATTGCATGATGTGCTCGATTTCGGTTTTTATTTCTTACAGCTGCTGCTTCTGAAGTTGGTGTCCGTTCTCTACCCGACGTCAGATTTCTGGCATGCTGTTGTCACGCCTTGTTTCATATTTATTTCCCAGATGTTAGCTCAGGTAAGTATGCGGAATTGCTATTGTGTATGACTGGCCACAATTTTTAGCCCAACTTTACTTTGTAAAGTTTGAGCTATTGCCATGGCTTTGTCGTCCGCTGTGCGTGTGTGTATGCGCATGTGTGCGTGATGCGTCAACAATTTCCTTTAGCACGGGCTACAGGTCGTACCTTTGGTCGGATCATTATGAAATTTATCATAGCTGTTGACATTGACATGTAGATGGGAACGAGTCATTTTGGGTTCATTCGGGAAAAAAACATGGCCGCCAGTGGCCATCTTGGATTTCAACATTCAATCCATTAGCACGGGCTACAGGTCGTACTGTTAGTCTGATCATCATGACATTTGTCATGAATGTTAACATTGTCATGTAGATGGGAACGAGTAATTTTGGGGTCATTCGGCCCAAAAACATGGCAGCCGGCAGCCGTCTTAGATTTACTCTTTGCATGACTAAATTCTTTGGCACGGCCTACAGGTCGTACCTTTGGTCGGATCATCATAAAATGTGTCATGGATGTTAACAATGACATGTAGATGGGAACGAGTAATGTTGGGGTCATTCGGCAAAAAAACATGGCCGCCAGCAGCCATTTTGGATTTTACTCTTTGTATGACTAAATCCTTTAGCACGGGCTGCAGGTCGTACCTTTAGTCTGATCATCATGAAATTTGCCATGGCTGTTGAAATTGGAATGTAGATGGGAACGAGTCGTTTTTGGGGTCATTGGGACAAACAACATGGGCACCAGTGGCCATCTTGGATTTCAAAATTCAATCCATTAGCATGGGCTACAGGTCGTACTATTTGTCTGATCATCATGAAATTTATCATAGCTGTTGACATTGACATGTAGATGGGAACGAGTCATTTTGGGTTCATTCGGGAAAAAAACATGGCCGCCAGTGGCCATCTTGGATTTCAACATTCAATCCATTAGCACGGGCTACAGGTCGTACTGTTAGTCTGATCATCATGACATTTGTCATGAATGTTAACATTGTCATGTAGATGGGAACGAGTAATTTTGGGGTCATTCGGCCCAAAAACATGGCAGCCGGCAGCCGTCTTAGATTTACTCTTTGCATGACTAAATTCTTTGGCACGGCCTACAGGTCGTACCTTTGGTCGGATCATCATAAAATGTTTCATGGATGTTAACAATGACATGTAGATGGGAACGAGTAATTTTGGGGTCATTCGGCAAAAAAACATGGCCGCCAGCAGCCATTTTGGATTTTACTCTTTGTATGACTAAATCCTTTAGCACGGGCTACAGGTCGTACCTTTAGTCTGATCATCATGAAATTTGTCATGGCTGTTGAAATTGGAATGTAGATGGGAATGAGTCATATTGGGGTCATTCGGACAAACAACATTGCTGCCAGCAGCCATCTTGGATTTCAAAATTCAATCCATTAGCACGGGCTACAGGTCGTACCTTTGGTCTGATCATCATGAAATTTGTCATGAATGTTAACATTGACATGTAGATGGGAACGACTAATTTTGGTGTCATTCGGCCAAAAAACATGGCTGCCGGCAGCCATCTTAGATTTACTCTTTGCATGACTAAATTCTTTGGTACGGCCTACAGTTCGTACCCTTGGTCGGATCATCATAAAATGTGTCATAGCTGTTGACATTGAAATGTAGATGGGAACGAGTCATTTTGGATTCATTCGGGGAAAAAACGTGGCTGCCAGTGGCCATCTTGGATTTCAATATTCAATCCATTAGCACGGGCTACAGGTCGTACTGTTCGTCTGATCATCATGATCATTGTCATGGATATTAATATTGACATGTAGATGGGAACGAGTAATTTTGGGGTTGTTCGGCCGAAAAAACATGGCCACTGGCAGCCATCTTAGATTTTACTCTTTGCATGACTAAATTCTTTGGCACGGCCTACAGGTCGTACCTTTGGTCGGATCATCATGAAATTTGTCATGGCTGTTGAAATTGGAATGTAGATGGGAACGAGTCATTTTGGGGTCATTCGGCAAAAAAACATGGCCGCCAGCAGCCATTTTGGATTTTACTCTTTGTATGACTAAATCCTTTAGCACGGGCTACAGGTCGTACCTTTAGTCTGATCATCATGAAATTTGTCATGGCTGTTGAAATTGGAATGTAGATGGGAACGAGTCATTTTGGGGTCATTCGGACAAACAACATGGCTGCCAGTGGCCATCTTGGATTTCAAAATTTTGGTCCGATCTTTATGAAATTTGTCATGAATGTTGACATTGTCATGTAGATGGGAACGAGTTATTTTGGGGTTATTCGGCAAAAAATTCAAAATTCAATCCATTGGCACGGGCTACAGGTCATACTGCTCGTCTGATCATCATGAAATTTGTCATGGATGTTAATATTGACATGTAGATGGGAACGAGTCATTTTGGGGTCATTCGGCCAAAAAAAATGGCCACCAGAAGCCATCTTGGATTATATCTTTGCATGACTAAATCCTTTGGCGCGGCCAACAGGTCGTAGCTTTGGTCAGATCTTCATGAAATTTGTTACGGATGTTAACAATGACATGTAGATGGGAATTATTCATTTTGGAGTCATTTGGCCAAAAAAAATGACTGCCAGCAGCCATCTTGGATTTTACTCTTTGCATGACTAAATCCTTTGACACAGGCTACAGGTCGTATCATTTGTCAGATCATCATGAAATTTGTACTGGATGTTAATAATGACATGTAAATGGGAACGAGTCTTTTTGGGGTCATTTGGCAATAAAACATGGCTGCCAGCGGCCATCTTAGTTTTACTCTTTGCATAACTAGGCCTTTCAACTTTCCACATTGACTTTAACACATGAAATTATTCCCTTTCCAAGTTGAGCTACAGTGTCATTGACACTTTCATTTTGTGATAAAGTTACCATGGTAACAAATATTGGTCAATGAAAACCATTTGTTTCAGGAAACTCTTAACAATATATAATTGTATTAATACTAGTAGTGGTATTTTATAAGGTTTAGGAAAAGTTAACACATATCAAGATGCAGTTAATCTGATAGCATTAGGACCGATGGGCAGAGGGATGTGCCCTTCTGATGAAGCAACCCTTCTACACTTTTATTGTTCGGTGATTGGTTTATTGTTGTATAATAAACCACAACAGATAGGCGAGAATAGTTATTAGGTAACTGCTTTCCTATCGATATTAAAAGTCGTGAAAAGCACGAGTGTCGAAACATAAGACTCAATGATGCAAAAACTGATATTATCAATGATAGCATTTTGGCTATTTCTAAAAGAATTTGGCAAAAAATATTTTCATTTGGCAAAAGTATATTTCAGTCCAGCATGGACCCTGATATTACTGGAAGATGTTTTTCGTGGTATTTTCTTTATATTGTCATGTACGATGATGATTTTATTCTAAAGTTCGAGTTCCATTGTCAAGTCCAATGTCATTTAATATGTTGTGTGATGTCAACATCATTCCATTCCACACACATGAGTGGAGCGGCTTAAAAGTTACGAAACAGGCTGAGGCGGAGAATTGCTGTTTTCAAGTAGTGAAAGCAATCCAAGTGTAAACAGCAAATGAAATGTTGGTGATTTGGAAATTTCTGTCTATTCAGGGGATAGGGGGAGGGGCTAAAGTTGGAACATCAAATGGGACATCCCCCACCCCAACAAAGACCCTCAAGCCACGCTCCTGTCCATACTGTGCTACACTCTGTATCAGGGTTGTCAAAGTACCGACGGTACCACAACTTTCGGTACCGGTTCCGTACTGATGTTCAGTACCGCAAACCGGGTCGGTATCAGTACTCATTGAGTGGACTTTTATATGGCAAATAACTTTTGTTTCGTGGGGTTCCATCATCAATTATTCGTTAAGTTCGAGGTTTAGTCAAACAACGAAAATAAAAATCGCAACGACATTTACGATTAAGTTGTTGTCTGCGGCGGTTTTCGGCAAGTCGCAAAGAGAGGATTTTTTTAAAAGACGGAATACAGAGTGGAACGAATGTAGACATGTATGTTTGACTACTGGGTCGGCTAACATTGTAGACTTATATAGATACATGGTACACTCTTTTATTTGTGTCGTAATTAATTAGAAAACTCACTAATCGGCCATATTACTCGCATGTTGTAATTTCATAAATGATGTCACCCAATGAAACCAAAGTCGTTTCCAGTAAGCCTAGTTGTAGTTGGCTAGTTCGAAAATTTGAAACAGATTTAGAGAGAATTAAAATAGTCAAATACACTCTGTGTCTGTGACATTAACTTTATATCACAATAAAAGTTAAAACAAGGGAAAATAAAACTCAATAGATGTCACTCATGTGATCATAAGAATCATTACGTCATAATACTCTGGTAACTCTGCCCTGGTTGCCCTTGCCCATGCCTCCATGTCACGAGTCACAACTCACAAATATCCTGTCATTCGAGTTCTACAGTGTCAACATCCATGTCATCATATATATCCATCGATGGTAATTTGGGTGTTTGGCACTTTTGCATCCAAGAAATACAGTTATCACAAGCGCCTACACAATGCATGCATTTTGTCAATTTAGTGACAAATTGTCATAGTGCGGCATACTGTGCCTTTGATGTTTGAATGTGCTAACGATATAACGATGACCAATTGCAGTTTTGTTTCGTGCGATGTTGAGCTGCTTAATTAACCCTTTATATTTGTTAAGATGTATATTAATAGAAATCAACAATCTGTACCGAGAACCGTCAGTACTCGATATCAGAACCGGTACCGATTTAATTCCTGATTACCGCTGGTTCCGGTACCGGTACCAGTACCTATTGACAACCCTGCTCTGTATATTACACTAATCAACATGATGGTTTTATTTCAGTGTCCAGTCTACCATGAGCGAGATATATCTGCTGGATTGTTTCTAAGCAACCTATGTCTGGAGGTAAGTATCGTGTTATTTTTAGTCGAGTTTTTTTCCAAAACTCGACTTATAGTTTGATGAGGGACGGTGGGCGGGCGGACGGGCGGGCGGGTGTGTGAGTACATATCCATGCGCGTAAGCTGCAGACAAAAAATCGGGTTCGTCCGCACATTTATTACAGAGTTATGGCCCTTTGCCATTTTTCACGAATTTTCAGCTCATTAGCGCGATAACTTCAACAAACGTTATCCGATTTGATTGAAATTTGGTATATAGGTGTCTCCCAAGAATATCTCGGATGAGTTCGAAAACCAGCCTGGTCCGATAAAATTTGATAGAGTTATGGCCCTTAATTAGTCATTTTTCATGAATTTTCAGCTCGTTGGCGCGATAACTTCAACAAACGTTATCCGATTTGATTGAAATTTGGTATATAGGTGTCTCCCACTCTCCCAAGAATATCTCGGATGAGTTCAAAAACCGGCCAGGTCCGATAAAATTTGATAGGGTTATGGCCCTTAATTAGTCATTTTTCACGAATTTTCAACTCGTTAGCGCGATAACTTCAACAAACGTTATCCGATTTGATTGAAATTTGGTATATAGGTGTCTCCCAAGAATATTTCGGACGAGTTAGAAAACCGGCCCGGTCCGATAAAATTTGATAGAGTTATGGTCCTTAAGTAGTCATTTTGTACGAATTTTGAGCTTGTTAGCGCGATAACTTCAACAAACGTCATCTGATTCAACTAAAATTTGGTATATAAGTGTCTTCCAATAATATCCTGGACGAGTTCGAAAACCAGCCTGGCCCAATAAAATTTGATAGAGTTATGGCCCTTAATTAGTCATTTTTCGTGAATTTTTAGCTCGTTAGCGCGATAACTTCAACAAACGTCCTCCTATTTGTTTAAAATTTGGAATAGACATACTTGCCAAGAATATTTCGGACGAGTTCGAAAACCAGCCTGGCCTGATAAAATTTGATGGAGTTATGGCCCTTAATTAGTCATTTTTCTATTTTACCTATTAATTAGTCTACCAATACTGATGCATACCAATTGGCGGTAGCCACCGGCGGTAAGCCACCGAAAACGAGACACAGCATCTCTGATGCCACCTCTTGTTAGAATATCTATTTACATACAGGTTTTGCATTTTGAATGGTGTAAAGGTCAAGCCCCATTGACAGCCCTTGTGTGGCATTTCCGAGGCCCCTTGAAGCCCCAAGTGAATTATGGACATAAGCAACACTGGGAAAACTTCTCTTAACCATTTCATGACTGGAGCTTCCTGAAGTCTTGTGAAAACCCTGTGCCAATGTATTCTCTTATATATGCAAGTCTCCCATATGGAGCCTCTCATATATAAGAGAATATGTTGGCCTAACAATATTTACATGACATTGTAAGCCAGTGTATTCTCTTATATATGTGAGGCTCTCTATGGGAGACTCACATATATAAGAGAATGCACTGGCACAGGATCTTTACTTCTGCACCTGCGCAGCTCCCGTCATGAATGGGTTTAACACTTATGATTTGGGCATGAACTTTATTCATGATCTAGTTCAATTAGTGGTTATTTGCTGAATTTGTGATGATTAACATGGAAGCCATTATGAACAACAGATGCATATTTGTGCATAAAAATCACATTCACTACCTATATGCAGTTCATAACTTCGATAAATGTATATCATTTCCCCGCATTGTTAAAGTGATAAGATAGAGTAATACTGTCAGGTGGTCTTGGTTCATGGCATATGCCTTTTGATTTGTTGTCAGAATATGCCTTGTCACTGAGTCGCGGCCATATTGGATTCATCCATCCCTGTTCCGTTGGTTTAGTGCTACAGGTCAAAGTTCTGGAGTGGCATTTCCATATATGGAAGTCATGAATATTCAAAAGCTCCATATATGGAAATCCTACTCCATAACGTTGACCTGTAGCACTGAAATCATGGAACGGGGCTGGATGGATCAAATATGGCCGGGAATTAGTAATTAAACTTATTAGAAGGTACACAGATGTACAAGGATGGCGGAAGCGATGTTGATCAACAGCAGAGTAACCTCTGGACCAATAATCAGGTCTGGAAATAGTGTGTCTAACATTTTCAGAATGAGGTACCCATAGGGTGAATTTAGTGATGCTGCCCCACACAGCAGGCTAGCATCACCAAATTCACCCTCTGGGGACCTCATTCTTGCTTAGTCCTCATCTTCTGGGAAGTATCTATGGTCTCCAATTAACATTGTTTTTAGTTACTTTATCCCTTCTGTTCAGTTTTTATATCCCCTAATTTGCAGAAGATTAAATGCATAATCGAGGTGACTAATGGGTGAACATCACCCTTCTACTGGGGAACTTCAATCTGATCATCCTAGGTCTCCCATAGCAGTTGAGGCTTAAGCAGAATGAGATTCTCTGAGGGTGATTTTGGTGATGCTAGACTGCCATGCGGGATAGCATCACTAAAGACACCCTGTGGGGACCTCATTTTGCAAATGTCATACACTATTTCCAGGCCTACCCCTAATCGAAAATAATGTTTGAAACCCTACATCCAAGGGTATTCTGTATGCGTCAAAACAATCAGTTGGTGTATGGGTATTCCGAGGATACTAAAATATTATGCACAAATACGCCTCAGAGTTTTGCAACGAAATCTGATACCTTCATATATTGGTTTAAAAGAAATTTAAATAATGTCAATTGTAACAGTCACAGATCATTACGTTTTTTCTTCACAGTTTGTGTCTTTCTCTAAAAGATATGTGCCAGAAGCAATAAACCTTCTCAACGGATTGTTGTTTTTGGGGTCGGAAAAACAGCAAAATAAAAGTAAGTAGATAATTAGTTGTTTTCTCAGTTTTTGAGAACCATAGGTCTTCCATAATCTATAAATTTATAAATTAGATACAGTAATGCCCTCAATAATCGACTCCTCAACCACAGCAGAATTAAGGGTAATTTTTCAAGATTTAGTCGGAAATATGGCTTGTTGCCATTCATTGGAAAGCTCTGTGAGAGTTTTCTGATGAATGGCAACAAGCCATATTTTTTACTAAATCCTGAAAAATTACCCATAATTCTGCTGTGGTTAAGGAGTCAATTATTTAGGGCATTACTGTATATAGTACATTTTCGCTTAACCCTTTCATGACTGGAGCTTCCTGAAATTTTGCGAAAACCTTGTGCCAATGCATTCTCTAATATATGCGAGTCTCCCATAGGGAACCTCGCATATATTAGAGAATACATTGGCCTAACAATATTCACCTTGACCTCGTAAGCCAGAGTATTCTCTTATGTGTGAGGCTCCCTGGGAGACTCGCATATATAAGAGAATACACTGCCACTGGGTCTCTAATGCTGCACCAGCGAAGCTCCCGTTATGAAAGGGTTGATGTGATGTTAAATACTCTATTTATATCAAGCTAATAATAAAGCATTATGAAACCTATTGGTGTAGTGACAAACAAATCATAATTTTGTGGATAACTGTTTGAATGTCTTGAATTGAATTGCCTTTTTGAGAATTTTAAAATTTTGTGCCTTGGACAAAACCTTAAATGTTGTTGAGAAATGTCCTTGAATGGCCATAGACTATTAGTGACATGTGAGAACCCTGCCCGACAAACCTGCAAATATTGTGTCTGTCATATGCAGAATGAGGTCCCTAGAGGGTGAATTTAGTGACGCTATCCCACATGGCAGTCTAGCATCACCAAATTCACCCTATGGGAACCTCATTCTGCTTAGGCTTCAACTGATATGGGTAGTGTTGAAACGATTAGCCGATGTCGACGAATTGTACACCAAAAGTCGACTCCAGAATCCCAAGTCGATTAGTTGCATTTACATATTAAATTCAGCACGCACTATGTTTTAGGGAACAATTGTACAATACAATATACCAACAATGGCAAGGACAGTGTTAAAAGTTAAACCAAAAGCCACTCTATATAGTAGAATTACTGACACAAACACCAGTCATGAAATGGACAATGTCGCTAATAAATAAACATCGTTGCATGATGGCTGATCAAAGATAACCATATCCGCTACTGCGCTTTGGATCCTTTGATTTTCTTTCAATTTGTGATATGTCACATTATTTTAATTGAATACAATAATTATACGATATATGTTTATTGCGTATTCTCTGTTGCTATGTGTGTAATTAATTCAGCGTGAATCTGGACTAATGTGTTTGGAAATGGTATGATTAATGTGTCATAGTACAAAGTTTAATCGAGAAACCAATACTCAATGGAACCCATTGATTCCAACTTAGCCAAGACACCTGGTTTAATTAGCTGGATTGATACAAATTTAGTAGCTCTGGCCACCCGATTGTAGCACTTAGTAGCACTGGCCACCGGCACCGGTTTCCGTCTTCTGATCGTAATACCCATGAAAAATGGGAACAACAGTTATCTCGCAGCGATTTT